>JAJJWW010018901.1:0-647846 GCA_023531295.1 Papaver armeniacum
TATAAATAAATGTTACAAAAAAATATATTTGGTTTCTAATGGGAAAGTCAAATGTTACTTTATTTTTTTACGGGACCATTTTTTTTTTAACTTCTTTTCATGACAAGTGTCATGACCATTTCACTTTACTTCTTTTGTTGACAAGTGTCATTGGGATCATTTCACTTCACTTCTTTTATTGACAAGTATCATGAGGACCACTTTCAATGATTGACTCTCTTAATTTCCTTAATTTTCTCAAAAAACAAAACCAGCCTATTAAAAAAGAACGGAGGGAGTATTATTATGAATCATGTTCAACTAACACTTTTGATCTTTATACGTCATCTTTATCGACAAAAATACAAAATAAATTTCATTTAAATGGGTAACAGTAAAAGAAGAGAAGAAAAAGAGATAAATGTATATCAAATCTTGCTCACTAAAAAAAGGGTAAATTAGACGATACAATTTTGCGGCTTAGTTTAAATCTACTTATACATTTGCAAACAGCCGATAAGTGGTGGCGTCAAGAATTATCTGTCGAACTGCAGCTATAGCTGCTATAAGTGCAAATACTGAAAAGAAAGATCCAATTGTAGTGTTAATCCAGAATATCGGTCCTCGTTTAGATGGTTTAAAGGTTAGATTGAAAAAAACGACTGGCAACATAAAGTCAAGCGGCATAAATCCTAGTGCTCCGATCAATGCTATGATATCTCCAAAGAATGGGAGCATTGCTGCAATTGTCACAGCTAATACGACAGATAATGATCGAGAAATAAGCCTTGGGATCACATTTCGAGCTGAGAATTCAGCACTCTTAGGGTCTGAGAATCCTTTTTCTAACAACTCGTTTGTGGGTTGCAAGTAAACCTGCAATCAATTAGATTTATCATTTAGATAATCATCATAAATATCGAACACGTTTGTCTAATTGGAAATTCTAAATAATCTCAAAATTATTGAAATTTGAATACTTACCACACTAACTGCTGATAGTTGTAAAAGTATAAGGACATTAGTCAACAACAAGAACCATTTTGGAACTAAAGACCTGCCATTCTCATCCATGAAGTTACCGATGATAATTCCACCTGCTTTATTCCCAAAAGCCCAATAACCTGAAATGGCGACGCTAAAGAACGTAACAGTCACCATCGCATAACAGACTGATAATCCCTTGAACATTTTACCCTTGACCGGGGGAGCTAAAGTTGCCTGGAAATTCAATCGTTTTAGAACACGTTCACAAATGTAACCAGAATGTATAACAAGAGTAAGCAAGACTATCATTTGTTTACAGATATAACTAGAAATCCAAACCTGAATTTCAGGAATAATTCCGTTCCCGAATGTGGTAGCAATAATGGCAACAGCATTGAAAACACCAAACACCATGTTTATAATGCTTCCCTTTACTGTGTAATCCTTCGGTGGTGCGTTTGAAGACATTCCTACAATGGTGGTTTGAGTGATCAATACATTTGCTTTGACCTCGAAACCGTAGGCCGTAACATCATATTTTCTACTGGCCAAAATTAAGGTCTGGAATTCAACATCAGATATTGACTAATAAAAGAAACACAGACTACAAGTTAAGGGTGCTCTTGCCACTTACCAACATAGATAGAACCAGCTGTGGCACATGTGCTGTAAGCAAGACAAAGTATCAGAGAAATGAGGTTGATGTGCCTCAGAGAATGGAAAGATGGGATTTGAGCCATCACTAAAAGTAGGCCTCCGAATATTATCAGAAAGTGGTACAACTTCATGCTCTCCTTTTCTGGATTTGATAACAAGTAAATTGTCTGCAATACAAATAAAAACAAAAATATTGTCAACTAATGAAATAATGGAGATGGGCTCAATCTTTGGTCGCATGTCTGCAATACAAGTAAAAACAGAAATGGGCGTTACACTAACCTTCATACATTGTCCTCCAAGAAGAGCACAAGAAAGAACGACAGCATAACAAACAATTAACTGAATCGGACCCACATAGTACCGACCCCATCTCGGACCTGCACACAATTTCAAATTACATTGTGATCAATAAACTGATCGGAAGTTTGGAAAATTGTATGCACAATATTTTTCCGTGCTAAAATAAGATACTTGAAAAAGTCAATAGTTTTGTTTTCCAATTCAACACAAACCAGTAAGATAGAGGTTCTCGGCATAGAGACTGAGAACCAATCATTATACATTCGGCATTTGGATCAGTTTTTCAACATTGCTCGTGCAAAGGTGTTAGTAGGGCTATCAATGGGCCGGTTTACCGAACCTAATTATTTTAATCGGTTCCGGTTCCTATTGGTGTTTTTTTTTAATTTTAAGCCATTAATATCATACAATATATATTAAACTAAATAGCCATCTGAACACGTAGTTGTGCTCGTCATTGAGGAATTAAAAAAAAAATGCTTGTTAACTCAGATACCCTTATACACGTTAAGCGTTTATAAAACAATAATTTTCAGACTAAAATACGATTTGTTTGCTTTATCGCATCAAAACAAGAATTTTCAGGGAACAAGATTTGTTGTTTTTTAAATGCAAGAAAACCAGCTTCTAGTAGAACAAAACAAAAAACACAATTTTCAAAGAAATAAAATAATTTTAATTAAACCTTAATACGATCTGCAAGATACTTTAACAAAAAGTTCCAAAAAATAATAGCCTGCACAAAATTACAAAATGCAGAGCTAAGATGAGGTGGGAGATCAAGAAAGATTCTATTGGTGTATCACGATGGTCGATGTATGTGTTGTAGCGTGGTACAGCAAAGGCATCGCGCATAATTTACGACTGAATTATTGGGTCAACAGCAAAGCCTTTTGAATAATATCGAGGTAGCCATCAAGCCACGTAACGTGCGATCGAATAATATCGAGGGTTGGTAAGGGGATACGGGATTCGAACATAGAGTTGACTACTAAGATTGTTACTGTTCTGAATCCTCTCTACACTGTACTTGGAGGAACGATTTCTACCTCCGGCAGCTCTCTACACTGTACTTGCAGACACAAATTAAATATATCATATCAAGCTGATTGATGATAAAATCAGTTTGTGCAGTGGGAAGACTTAGAGTATAAATACCTAAAATGTCGTGAGCCATGTCTCTGAATCGTAGAAGTCGATTTCCTAGTTGAGCATGATGTTCGAGAACCAGTGAGATGAGATTGTATGAATAGAATGTGATGATGGCTCCCATAGTAAGACATATTACTCCGGCAACCCAACCAAGCGAAGCAAAGGCGAAAGGAAGGCTGAGCAGTGGTGGTGCCACTATCGACGTTGTAAGATGATACCCACAGTGTATCCATGACCCTGCACCACCATTATAACACAATAGTTACCAATTTGATCCCAAACATAAAGCAGAGTACGTATATATTTTAAATGAATATTATTTCTACTACCTTTGGATTTGAGAACGAATAGAGCACCAGCATCTAGTTGCTTTTCGGTAATTTGATTATGGTCACCAACAATATGTTGTTTATAATCTGTTGTGGGAGTATCACTTGCATGGACTGCTGTAGAATTTGATGATGCCCTCCCTGCAGTATCCATCTCTATTTGCGATCTCCTGATCCTTCTCAGTTTATTGTCAATGGAAGTATGTACGCACATATATAATAACAGAGTAGCACGCTAGATCCATAACAATGTAATATTATATTATTCCATGAGCTTGTAAAATAACAATAATGCTACATGTACCCGGACTGAAATCCCGTGAGATTTCCCGGTAGACACAACCCAGTGGGACCCACAACGCTTGATACCCCATCCCCTGTAATTTTCTAGCAGGGCTGTCTTTCATGGGATTTTTCCCGGTAGACAGCCCTGGTCAACGTAATATTACTGGTAAAATAAGAAAAAAAAAATCTTAACTAGAACACCCATTGATTCCATCAATAATTCTGAATCAACATAAGACAATCCCGTGGATTATCATGGGGCAAACGTGGATGAATTACATGGTGAAATGAGACTTTACGAATAAAGTGGCATTTGTTGATTTTTTTTCTTTTTTTTTTTGGTTTTAGAAGTTTATTATTGGGGATTCAAACGGCTGGGTTTTTTGGGGCTGTATAGGATCATAAAATAGTAATTCATAGAACCCCTTATCCTAATATTTTATGTAATACCTAATTGACACTCAATTTAATTAGTGCTAATTAAAATAATTAAGTTAACTAATCAGTATTAGTGAATGGATTAGACTAATCAAATGATAAATCTTTTGTAATCAAAACTCGATTTTTCTTGATTTTTTAAAGAAAGAAAAATGGTGCTTTTGGTGAGATTTTTTTTGAAAACTTTGAAGAAAAATGATGAAAACCTTCATCACAATACTCAAGAAAACCTTATAATCAACTCCCAATAGCAATTTTATCGATTCAAACCGTTAAAAATCCGAGAAAATCTCGGCTTTTTAGGAGTTACTACTGGCTATTGTGTCGAACCATCCGTAAAACGGAAAAAACGGTTGGCAACTGAGGAGCTCCCAGCCGTAAATACACATAATGGATGAGAAGTGAAGAACTTTTGGCCGTTATTGGGTCTAGAATCACCTTATTCTGTATTACGGCTGGGTTAACATGTTTAGAAGGGATTTTCCCATCCGTGTATGAATATGTAAGTTACGAAAATTTGAGTTTCAACATAAATACATATTACGATTGAAAAGTAGTAATATTTTCATTAATTAGACCACACTAAAACTCACTATATAGTAAATAGATCCCCATTACAAAGTTGGTTTTAGTAACATCCCTTTCAATGTATCAAGAAGTCTCAGATGATGGAGAATTGAGCATCGAAGTTGAAATTATAACCTTTCCATTTTCTTCATTCCTTCTTAGCTTGAGCTATGACTTCTTCATCAATCTCACCTCTAAGTCAAGTTTTTGCACATACTAAGTAAAAACATATATTCTTCCACTTTTTGCGTATGCCCGCAAATTGAGATACAATTCAATGCCACGGTTATTTACCTGTTTCACTACAAAAATTTCAAAAATATTACTCCAATGCGATTGACTAGGTAAACCACCTTTCCTTTGTTCTTCTCCCCTCTTTGGATAGCATAATACAAAATTTTTGCAAAGAGATAAGTCTTCTTCCAAAGTAAACTTGGGTTTATCCTTTGAGTACATTGTATTGAGTTTGTAGGGGTTTTGGTGGAGATTATTGATGTAGAAGTTGTGATTTTAATTTGGAATGGGTGGTTATATGGGGGTGGAGTTCTTAAATAAGCGGTTGAACAAATAGAACCTTCTATAGATCAATCTTCAAATGATATATTTTTCAAAATTCAAAAACTAGACGATATGATGTAGAACAAAAAGAAATTTTAGGTGTTTACGCTAGGAAACGATAGGTCGACTCAAGCCTTAATTAAGTATAAACCCGCAGGTTTTGTGGTGTGTCGATTTTCGCTAGTAATTCAGTCGTAAACGCAGTTGTTACTTTATGTCGAATTACGGTTTGGAGCCCTAACCGTGAAATAGATACACGTCATGGATATCTAGACGTAACCAAGAGTCAATTTCTTTTTGGGTTATCAAAGTAATATACGGCCAGGTCATTCCCAACCGTAATGTACTCAACAAGATGATTTTTCTAACCGCTCCTGAGTTACGTCCACGAATTCGAAAGGTCGACCAAGCCGTAACAAACAAAACCTCGCCGGTTTTGTGGTGTGTCGCTTTACGGCTAGGAATTCAAGCCAGTAAACCAGTGGTTGTTATTTTAAGTCGAATTACGCTTGGAATCCTAACCGTGACACGTATAAACTACGGATATCTAGTCAGAACTGTGAGTAAATTTCTTTTGGGGTTATCGTGATAATATACGGCTAGGTTCTTCCCAACCGTAAATAATTTACGGATAGTTTTCCTAAACGTTTGTTGGGTAACGGACGGCGGTTTCTAACCGAAAACCCGTGCGAGGTTTTTTGAAAAAAATTATGTGCATTTACGGCTAGGTTACTTTGAGCATCGACCTAGCCGAAAGTGCTCAAAAATGTTGATTTTTTCATCATATTTCTTAGATTAGACAAATCGAAAAGACTAGCATTCATCATTCGTACATGCAAAGTTATAAAAATTCATCCGTCCAAATCCATAACCAAACAACGAAAATAGTAAATAGACAAAGTTTTAGATAATTAAAAATTCGTGAAGTAAAATACTAAAAAGCAACTACATCTCCATTAGTCATTCACTCGATTCCTCGTCCGAATCCGTGCGCAGAAACTCATCCAAATCCTCGTCATCTTTCTCCTCTTCCACAACCTATTCTACAAGTCTAGCTTTTTTACTTCTTCCACCGCCACCTTGAATTGGATTCTTTTTACCTCCACCACGTGCACCTCGAGCACTTGTTCCAAAGACGACCACTTTTATCACTTGTACTTCGACCACGACCACCTTTTTACCTCCACCTCGACCGCCTCGACCACATTTTCCTTGTTTTTTTCTCGGGATTGTTATTCCTTTAACTCGATTTCGTAGTAATCTTTCTTGGGACCGTTAATTTCTCACCCGAATTAATGCTACGGGTCAGGTCCTCGACCACCAAATTAACTCATTCAACCTATTTTTTCGTATCAAATACACAAATTGTAAATATTCATATATAATTAAACTAAATATATATATATATATATATAAACATAAGGATAATTAGTAGTATACGTACCACCATCTTCCTCCAATCACTTTCATCATTCCTTGATGGCCTTGATGTCGAACTCTCTCCCTTCTTGAAGTGTTTCCTCGCTTCCGGATCCAAATTTTCCACATAAGGATGAGAACGCTCTTGATACTATTCCATGTAATTCGCATCCGCATCAGAAGTTTCATGAGAAGCTTCAAGCCCTCTTCTACTGATTTTTTTTACTGCTTCGGTATGAGCATTCCAATGATCGATCGACGGTGTTGGTTATAGGTCAATCTGACATCTTTGTCCTTAAATTGGAAGTTTGTTACGCTTAGTTTAAAACAAGAGTCTTCAGGTAGTATTTTCTGGACAATACCAATTTGACAGAGTGCTCAACGAGAATTTAAAATGACGAACCCAGTTGAATGAAACAAAGGTCCCACATTGGTCGCCATATTAGAAAATACTCTATCACCAACTTTATCTTCTCCAAAATCCGAAATCCAAAGTCTTTTCCAGTAGCAAGTACCGGGTCGACTAGAGAATATCTCCTAAGAGTTGAACATGGGTTTTACGCCGGCCTGTCCGAGCCTCGCACAACTTGCACTACGACAAGCAACAACTTCATCTTCTCTATCCTCATCAATTTTTAAATATGGATCAAAAACCACATCATCGATTGTCAAAGCATCCAATTTTTCCTCATGTCAACCATTTCCGTCTCTTTAGCCTTGTGTTGGGTCCCTCGAAAGGGGTATCTTCCTTCTACAGGTTTCTCCAGAGCCCCCGAGAAGGCCTCAAGCATTTAAAATGGTCGTAAGCCCATGACTACAGGAAAAAAAAATTATAAATAAGATATTACACACAAACCAATATAACAGTAAAAAAAAAAATAAACATTTGATACCTGGATAAGAGCAACACATACCGTAATTTGTGTTTCGTTCCACCTAGAAGCTTTCTAAAGATTGTACATCACACTAGAAAGGAGGGCGGTGCCCCACGAGTACATAGGTACCTCGTTTCTTTAGGATCGAGACCGGGAGTCTTCAACCACCGCAAATAACAAGCATTTACCTTATTACCCGAGAAATCGGGAAAAAGACGGTCCCAAGAGAGTGCAACAAGTAAGTTATAGTTGTATGTCTAGCTCTTTTGCGTTCATCACCACCGCTCCACTAGTAGTCTTGGGGCAAGAATCCTCAAAATTCTCCCTCATATGAACCATGTTAATCTTCCTTGTCATATAACCTTTTTAGGACGTTCACCCAAGACACTAAATGGCCTTTTAGCTCTAGGCACGGCTCCGCCACCTATCTCAAACTCTTCTTCCGCTTCATCTTTGCCTCACCCAAGACAGTCTTTCGCCAAGACACAAAGATGACAAAAAGGAATAGAATCGTTGAAATCCTCAAACACAGCTTTTCCTTCCAAAGAAAGACCGGTGATTTGCTTTGCTTCATCCGGAGTGATAGTCATATCGCCGAACGGGAGTTGAAAAGTCATGGTTTCGAGACATAATCTTTCAGAAACCCACAAACAAATCCACAACATCATAGGTTTTTCGCAAAGCCTCGATTCCATACCATAACCGAAGCTTTTACCAAGGATACCACACCGGATGCTCTCTATTCAATGACCAAAACTTTCCTTGTTGGTGCTTTAGTTTAGGGACCGCTTTATCAGGAAACTACAAAGAATATAAAATTTTAGTTGTCACAATTAAGTATCCATAATAAAATGAAAATAACATATATTAAATTTAATTTATTACCTTTGCGGCACAGACCATAGCAGCCCATGATGAATGGTAACCAAACAAGACAGATCTATCTTTTGGCTCACCCCAAGGTATCTCATTCTTCTTGGAAGGTAAAAGCACCTTAGCATCAATGATTTGTTTTGCCATTTCTTTCGGTGCATACTTCTTCTTTTCTTTTTTGTCCTCTTCCACGATGGATTTACCTTTATCAATAACAGCACCACTTGTTTCGGCCAAGTTTTCTTCTTCTTCTTCATTTGGTTCTCCTTCAATTCCTCTAGCAGTTCCAACTCCACCTTCACTTCCCCCGGTAACACTAAGTCCACCTTCCCTTCCCCCACCAACTCCAACTTCACTTCCTCCAATAACACCAAGTCCACCTTCACTTCCTCCACCGTGGCAACTCCAACTTCATTTCCTCCACCACACCAAGTCCACCTAGGTAAATCCGCCTTCACTTCTTCCAAAGAGTTCCAAGCTTCAACTCTATTTCCTCCACCTTAACTTCATCCACCAGTCAAAACTCCACTTGCATTCCTTGCGTTTGCACCCAATGGTTTTGTATGATGAGGTTGTGGAGTCGGGACATTACAAGGTGTTACTTCTTGTGTTCTTTTCTTCCTCCTTTCATTTCCTCTGTTCAAAAAAAAAAAAAACAAGACCAAAAAAACAAAAGCAAGTAAGTAAATACGTTTAGGAAATCTAGACATAACCAAGCCGTAACAACAAAAACGACTAGGAAAAATTGACAGTCCTAGATGCAACAACATTTACAGATGGGATATTTAGTAATTGACCAAGACGTAACACCAATAATGGCTGGACGTGAAAATTGTTGCTGGATTAATTTGCAGCACATTAAAAGATACGGCTAGGAATAACCTAGTTGTGAAAGATACAAATGGTACTTTGAGGTTTCGACCAAGCCGTTACGCATAAAACGTCTAAGAAATAAAACTTATGGTTAGGAAATAAAATTACGGATAGGAAAATCCTAGATGTAAACACTACCGCTGAATTAAATTTCGAACACATAAGAATTTATGGTTAGGAATAACCTAGCCATAAATAAATTGTTACGGTTAGGATTTCTCAACTCTCATCTGCATCGCCTATATTACGTCTGGGAGTTCTTAGTGATCCTAACCGTAAAACTTATTTACGGCTGGGAAAACAAGAACTCCCAGCCGTAGGCAATTTCAGAAACTGTTTTTTCAGATTAAAATTTTTCGAAACCAACTGAATAATTGATCAAACGCTTAAATAAATAGTGTATTTTTCAATTCATACCTTATTGCAGCCATATCAGAAATCTTTGTGGCTGGTTCATCTCCTTCATTCACTTCTTCTTGATCTTCAGTTTCATCTTCAGTTGATTTCTCTTCTTCAACGACGATTTCCCTAGCTTTTCCTTTGTCTTCACCATGGTTTTATACAATGAATTTAATCGACGATGAATTTTTTTTGAATCGACGATTAATCGTTCTACAGAAAACAAGAAGAAAAGAAGAGAAGAAGAGGATGAGGAGAGGAGAAGAAGTGAGGGGACGATTTTGGTTTTGATTTTTTTTTTAAATAACATTAATTAGTTAATGGTATCGTAAAAGAGGAATAAGTAAAATATATGGAGGGTGTTTTTGAACTTTTACATAGATCAGGTCCCTATATCCACGTTTTGGTTTTCATTATCATTTTAAGCACCCAAAAACTGAACCCCCTATAACCCCAATAACAAGATTTTTCTTTTATCTCTTTTCTGATATTTTTTATCTCTTCCGCATATCTACTAAGCGACAACATTTATCTCTTGGTTTTAGTGAATACTAATATTTGAGTCACATTTGAATAAACTTTAATTTAACAAAGAATTTTGGAAGAAGTAATATAAATGACATGAATAGTCAGAATTGGAATAAGAGTGGAAGTTTGAAAGATGAAATGGATCAGATCATCAGAATCTAAACTTCGATTTATCCTTCTGATATTGAGTTTTGGAATGAGAAATTTTAGATTTGAAGGGGGTGGAAAGGAAAGGGTACCAAGTACACCACTAAATTTTTCGATCGACAACCTGTATGTACAAAACCTAATACAATTGCAAGTATACCAACTTAATGATCCTTGACAATATGTATTTAGAGTTTATGTCTCTATCTCTGCACAATCATAAAGTCAAGATAACAAAGTCCGTGAACCTGATTGCATAAAAGAGTATTTGTACTATCTAAAAAATCAATACCCAAGATCAACATAGTCATATCCAAATAATTGAATCTGAATTCTACCAAGTATGAAACTTGTTATCTATTTTTCAAGATACGAATTCTACAAGAATGAGACTCATAATCCATCACAATTAGGATGGACTTATCTACTAGAATTGATCATGTATTACTTGTGGTATCTTGTGAAAAAAAAATACACAAGATACCAGAAGTTTTTTTAATGAGGAAAACTTCACCTGCAAAAGAATCCCGGGACCTTGTCCATATTTGAACACCAAAGTGTATTAAGTCTCTACAACCACTATCCTACTATCAGACTTCGAGATGGAATGTAGTTGAGACCGAATTCACCCTCCAAGCAATTCAGCTGCGGTCGTGCTCCTTACGTCTCTTTAACCTCGCAACGCTCTACGTAATTGATTCCTTTAGTTGATGTTCTTTATAGCTTAAGAGTTGCTTCAGCCTAAGTGAGACTTTTGACACCAACCTGCCTCTAACAGATAACCCTATTTGATTTCCCATAGATCGAATAGATCAAGGCTTGAAAATATGTTTGCACTAAACAAAGCTAGCAAACCTCACAAATCCCGAACACTTACACTGTTGGCCGAGAAGCCCGGATTATTAACCACCTCTCAAGAACAATCTTAAACCGACGAATTACGAATAGATTCCTTTCTTTTTCCTTATTTTCTTAGTTAGCTAATAGTTAGGTTGGTTTAATTTTTGCTTCTATCCCTATTATTTTATAGGATTTATATGGTATTTTTGTTGGTGATTTTCTCATCTTGTTTGTGTTTTTTACTATATGGGGATTTTTTATGCACGCTAATGGCGTTTCTTTGTGATTTTAATTTTGGGTGGAAGTTCAAGTATGGTGGTCAAGATTCAATATTTTGGCCATATTACTCTCTTTTTATAAAATAATCTCTTTTTCTAGAAGGAAAAATTCTATAAAAATAGTTGGATAATATTGTTATTCTTTCAATGTTCGCATTTCTTAGTACTCTTGTTGGTATTTCCATTAACACATAGTTATATTCAATCCATCTTCCCACTTATCCAATGGATGCAAACTCATTGGATGTCATACTGAATATAGATACCAAACTTGTAACTTGTCATATGTTTGGATGACATGTGGATGAGATTATACTTAACATATCTCTTCACGCTTTCATCCCTAAATTTTCAAGCTTAGAAGCCTATTTGAAGAATGATGTTTTGGGGACCATGGGTCTTTTGGGAGACCATTAATTTATTAGACAAGTCATTTTTAAGGGATAAGGGATATCCTTGTAAGAGCAAATGACTAAATTGTCCCTTTCTTTAATCTAAAAAAAATTATGATTTTGTTTTAAAATAAATTACTTCATTCATTATAAGGAAAGTGAATTATAAAGAGTTGGTTGGAGTCTGGCAACAAGCTGAGACCCAACACCTTTCTGAATGATAAGCCTGATCCTATGAAACAAATAATTCCATATTTTTGCATTAAAATCATAACAAGCAACGCAGTTCTTCAGTCTCTTCAAAAAGACTGCCAAGTCTTCACTAAGTTCACCAAGTGTATATAAGACTAAGGTACCAAACCCGTATCCGAGGGAACTGCGTTTGTCAAGATATTTGTTGCGCTTACGAGGTACTGCATTGGAAATGGCAAGGCGCTGGTCTGAAAGTGCGAACAACACCCCAGTGAAAGGTGAGACGCTGGTAACATCAAAGCATGTACCATGATCATCATCCCAGTTGTAAACAAGGATATCATCATGTCTTAACCCAGCACCATCATCTGATAGAAGGCCTAAGCCCACATCTTTTCGAACAGAACACCAAACTCGAAAACATGCATCCACCAATATGTCTCGTACAAGGTCATGGCGAAACTTGAGGCCTAAATCACTAGTACAATGTAGGGAATGATCTCCAAAAATAGCCATCTCTGTGTTGCAACTTGGACAAAAACTACCAGCTTTAAATAAAGGAATACATAAACGATAACAAAGAACTTAGATAAACCGGCTAGGTCCAATGCTCGGTTAATCCCACCGATGGGTATAATCATAAGATATAATCTGCGCATGTTTTATTCTATTGATTGTCAGAAGACTAAATCTCGTTCCGTCATGTGGTATATTGTGGGCATTTCTCTCTTAAAAATATCGAAGTGTGTGACTGCCAAAGTTCTCATGAGATGGGGGGAAGTGTCGACGATGCTGAAAATATGGAGATAAGGAATTCCACATACCTGTGTATAACTATCCAGAGCGTTTTGAAAGACGAAGCAAGTGTCCTTAATAGTGTCCTTGCAGGATTCTGCATTTTGAAGCGCTTTAGCTTAGGCCCATGAAGCAATGAAGCAATACTGAATGGTGTCAGCAAAGGTGTATATACCTAGCCCACCGTCTCTAAGAGGTAGTGAAGTCATCATCTGCTGTAAAGGCCCGAAACCGGATCCATCTCCGGTTACCAAAAGTCGCAAGTATTTGAAAATATGGTCATCAAAATGAGAGTTCACTTGATGAACTGCATCTGGGCTTGTAGTGTGCAGTATGAAATATAAAACGGATGCACTAGTATGTCTATGGAGGAGCAAATATATCTGTTAGAGCACTGCTCGGTCGAACTCGCAAGCGTTGCTATCTCAAGCTTGTTTGTCAAGTTTAGTTTCCAAAACTATAAGTTTTGATTTCTAGTCTACTTATAGCTAAGTCTCGGATTAGGATAGTAAGTGTAGTTGAGCTTTAGACTTCACGGCGTTCATCGAATGAAGACGAAGAACTACTCAAGGGAACTTGTGGAACTTCATCAACAAAATGTATGTGGAGACTTGAACTCATCTATCACTCAAAACTCTATCTACTATATCTCCTATTTAAGACAAAAAGTCGTATTGCTATATAGACTTCAATTATACACATTTGGTATTTCGAGCCGAGTTTATCTCGCTTTATCTATTTCTCGAAATATGTGTTGGTAAGCTTTGTTTTAACCAAGTTCATCTTTTATTCTTGACGAAAGTCAAAAGATGATCATGTGAAAATCGCCTTGTAACATCTCACATGATTTGTGTGAGACAGTCATTTGATGTAGGCTCGAATGTTTCAGTATTGATCATTCGATCACTTGAAAATTACTTTGAAGCTAATAGTTTGTGTGAGACACCTATTGTCGTCTTCCAAGAATTTTTCAATGATTGAAATGAGGGTTTAGAACATGTAACCATGATTGGATATAAACATAGTCTGCATTCACATTTGTGTAAAGTCCAAAACCGGGAACCATGGTATGTGTACACGTATGCATACTGGTTGGTTATTGGAAAGCCGCGAACTAAGTATGCGTACCCGTACTGGCGGAAGTTTAAGTCCCGTGAATTTCTGCTGGAGTTAGGAAGTGTGAAATGGTATGCGTACACGTACGCGTACTGGCGTAACCAAACTCAGTCCAACTACTTAGGTATGCGTACAGTTTACATACTTAAGTAGGTTATGTTCTAAAATTGGTTTGTTCATGAACAAATACATTTATATAT
This sequence comes from Papaver armeniacum, assembly GCA_023531295.1. Classification (NCBI taxonomy): domain Eukaryota; kingdom Viridiplantae; phylum Streptophyta; class Magnoliopsida; order Ranunculales; family Papaveraceae; genus Papaver; species Papaver armeniacum. The sequence continues at coordinate 14,183 of JAJJWW010018901.1, forward strand.
AATAAGGAACGCAATCTTTTGCAAACCGTGGCTATAATGTTCATGAAATGATTCGAGTGAATCAAAATCGATTTTTCTTCAATTATTTCTTTTATACTTCTATGAAAATATAAACAATTGAACAACTCTCTAACTAGTTTCATCTGAGTCATTTGAACTAGTTATGATAAAGATGAATAAGGTTGATATGAAAGTGCTCATATGGCCAACCATTGGTTAACTATTGTTGAACCAACTAAGTGTACACGTTTAGGTACGGTTACCTTTATCTAAATGATGGTACATTACATTTGTGTATAACAAGCTAAGTTCGATCTAACGGTTGAAAGATATTAGCTTGAATCTAATCAAAGTTTTCATCTAATGGTGAATATTGAATGCTTTGTTACCAAGGTAACATTGATTGCAAACCCCGATTTGAAGACTATATAAATGAGCACTCTAGCAACTCGGGAAACCTAATCCCCGCACCTCATGTGTGATACTAGTTGTGACTAGAGTCGATTCTCCTTTAACCTTAGGTTTTTCCAAAACCCTCGTAAGTTAACGACTTAAAGACTTCATTGGGATTGTGAAGCTAGACCCAACTATTTTCCGTAGTTGTGTGTTACGATCTTGCTATTTTCTATTGTGATTGAGTACTATCTTCTTTAAGATTTGTTCGAGATTTATTCTCCGATAAGCCGGCAAGATTGAAAAGTAGTCACAAACATTTTCGCCTCATCGTTTGTGATTCCACAATATCTTGTTTCGTTAATCGATTAAGACTATTGTGAGGTGATTGATAATACTAGGATGTTCTTCAGGAATATAAGTCCGGTTTATCAATTGGTTCATGTTCACCTTGATTTATCAAAAGACGGAACAAAACTCGTAGGTGTATCCGCGGGAGACATATTTATCTATTCAATAGACTTTTCTGTGTGATACAGATTTGTTTATCAAGTCTTCGACTTTGGGTCGTAGCAACTCTTAGTTGTGGCTGAAATCAGCTAAGGGAATCAAGTGCGTAGAATCCGGCGTGGTTGAAGAAGCGTAAGGAGCGCAACTGCACCTTGATCAGTGTGAGATTGGTTAGGGCTCAACTGCATTCTAGTCAGTAGTTAACTTGGAGTAGGCTAGTCTCCGTAGCGGCTTAATACAGTGTGGTGTTCAAATATGGACTAGGTCCCAAGGTTTTTCCAATTTTTGGTTTCCTCGTTAACAAAATTTTCGGTGTCAATATTATTTCTTTTCCGCATTATATTTGTTTATATAATTGAAATATCACAGTTGTGCGTAAGTTCAATCAATTGTGAATCCAACCTTTGGTTGTTGATTAAATTGATTGACACTTGGATATTGGTTTTTGATACCGTCCAAGTTGTTTCTTATATTAATCAGGCTCACAAATTTCTATATGTTTGATTTGCTGATTACACTAAGAAACAGAGATATAACTCTTTGATATATTTTTTGATTGAGCTCGATTTATCAGTTGCTGCTCTTAGAATTATATTGGAGTTAGTCCATATAGATTGGTAAGCGACATATTTGGTGTGGTTGTTATACCCCCGCTTTTTCAATTTCGTTATTTGGATCATGGATCTTACGAATGGACTTCATCAACTAAATAGTCTTAGTGATTCTGTCTAAAAATAATCGGTTGTAAAACTGATTGTCGAGACTGACTGACCCACCTAGGAGTTTTACTCCACCAGTAGGTATGCCAATGTCGATGGGGAATACACCTGGTTAAGTGTTACGCGGATCAGCAACATGCCAAAAAAAAATTTCAGTCTTAGTAATGTTTAGTTGTAACCCCCTGTTAGGTCCTTAAGTTTGATTAATATTTAGGGATTTAGAGACTTCCTAAGTTTCACCAATCAATGCTCCGTCATCTAAGTACCATGCTTGGAAGTCAAGGTTACAGATGTTGTCAATAATTTAGGGGTTACCGCACCCCTTGAGTGGAAGATAGTATTGCATATCTGTAGTATATGCGAGCAGGTTTGGCGTAGCAAAATTCAATCCATCGTGAGATTGCTGGGCAATGTTGTCTTGCTTCGAGAATCAAAGCAGTTCCGTCCACGATATTAAACGCGTTACTGAAATCAACAAGAACCATTGACATATTGTTTTGATGCCCTTTAAGCTCCAACATCCTGTTAACTGAATGTATAATCCCCTCGCCCCATCATGAGATACCTACTCCGAACTGAAAATCCCCTAAGTACTCGGGCATGTCTTTGCCCACAGCTGTTGCAGCTGGTTTAGAAACTAACCTCCTCCAAATCGTCCTGACTGCAATAGGCCTGATGCTGCCATTTGGTTTCAATAAGGGAGTGAGTGGTGCGCTAGAAACGAACTCACCTATCTCAGGAGGGCATTTACCAGCCAGCCAAAGGTGGATAACACCAACAATGGACGAGAGGACCTCTTCTGCGACTGCAACTGCATGTCCAGTAAGGGAATCTAACAAGTGTTGAGCACGTAGAACCGTCTCTGCCACAAGAGGTTCCCTTTGGAAAGCTCAATCAAACCCCCAAGAACTGCATTCTTAATGGCAGTAATGGTTGGTGTGTCAATTGGTGTTGCTGGGATGGTAGGTGGAGGAGCAAATGGGTGTTTATTTTCCAAGTCTATCAATGTCTCAGGAATTGGAAGAGCAACACCACCTGAATTTTGCACCCTAAGTGCAGCCGTGTAGTGGCCTTGACTGATTTTTCTATGACATGCGTTAAGGTTGCTACGTCATTTTCTTGCTTCTTATACGTATGCTTGGTAGTGCGAGGCAAAGTGGGTTGATCTAACAGTTTCTGAACCAAGATACTACACCCACTACTTTCATTCCATTGTGTCAGGCCTGATTGATGGTTACAATTTGCAATTTCTTTCGATTTCCATATCTTTCTTCCATTGAACACTTAGGGGTGTAGATACGTAGTATCCAGGTTAGAAGTAGAAGCAATTGAATCCAAGAGGATAAGTCACAGGGGTTGAAAATTACCTTTTCCAGCGTCGACTTCAATATTCTAGAACAGTGCAGTTGACAAGGAACTGGGATGCTTGACAATGTATGTTTTTTTTTTTTTGAAAACCAGATTCAGCGAGTTTGAAGTAAGGCTTGATGGTACTAGTATAGCATATGTAGCATCACTAACCTTATTGTAAGGGTTGTCAGAAATGAATGGTTTACCTATGCCATAGATTAGAAAGTCTATTGATGTCTCGTTGAAAGGCCCTAGGATGATATTGCCTTCATGTGATCGGCATGTAAGTTCGTACATTCACCGCAAATCCACATCTGCAACTGGGTTTGCACTGCTTCATAGGCATCAAAAATCCCAGCAAGGTTCCTGATTCTGTCTCTGCACATTGATGTTGGGACGATTCCGAGGATCGTGTTTTGGACAATGTGATATCATAGGAAACCTGCAAACTGTAACTACCATAACCGTTGATGAAACCAGAGTGAAAATGTGTGAATAGGGCATCGTAAGAAGGAGCAAATCTGGGAGAGAGACGATGGGTTGAAGAAGGAGAAAATCCTGAGAAGAAATCCACCAAATTGGGAGAAACGATTCTAGGTTTTCTGTCGCCTAGTAATCGCCTCTCTTTCGCCTCTTTTTTATTTTTTTTATTAGGTTCGGTTCGGCTAAGTTCTTATGTTCTTTTTCCAGTTGAACGTCAATTTGTTCTTCATATGCGAACTTTTGTATATAACACCAATTATTGTGTTCAGTTAAGTCGATTTTTTTTCCTTAACCGAACTTTAGTTTGTAAGAAAACAATGTTGAGCTCGGTCAAGTCAAATCTTTCTTTCTCCTTACCGAACATATCTCTGAAAAACCTACGTATTGAGTTCCGTTACGTCGCAAATTTTTTTCTTGACCGAACTTTTCTCTGAAAACTTATATATTGAGTTCGGTTACGTCGCAATTTTTTTCTCCTAACCGAACTTTACTCTGAAAACCTATATATTGAGTTCGGTTAGGTTGCAAAAAAAAAAAAAAAAAAATCGTAACCGATTTTTTTTCAGAAAACCTATTTATTGAGTTCGGTTACGTCGCAACTTTTTCTCCTAATTGAAGTCGGCTACGTCTCAAAAAAAATTCTTAGCCTATAGTTAGTCAATATATTCGATTTTTTCTCCTAACTGAATTTTCTTTAAATTCGTTTAGAAAAAAAATAAAATAATACTAACCGAACTCTGGTAATAAAAATAAATCAAGCCTAACCAAACTTAAAAAAAAAAAAAAAAAAAAAAAATTATAGAAAAAAAAAAAAAAAAAAATTTGAATAAACTCCTTTCGTCTATATTTATCTGTCTGTTTTGACTAATTCAAAATATTAAAGAGACCGGAAAAAATGTCATGACTACCCTTATTAAATGTTAGATTATTACTAAAATTAAAAGTGACATGTGTAATAAATGAGAAAAACATAAATATCTTCCTCTAATTTAAGAAAATTTATTAGACAAAAGGAGTAATAATTAGAATAATTTAAGGGTATTATGCTCATTAACTTTGGATAATGGGTGTTACCAAAAATAAAAGAACGGTTCCGTTCCAAATTTTCATGGCCCAAAAAAAACAAGTTATTCGAAAGTTCATTAGACGAGCCCAAGAATTAAAATGGGCCTAAAGACATAAGTCATGCTACCAACCATTAAGCGCTTCAACTGAAAACTTCACGATGCACGTCTACTGCCCTCTCCTCGCACACACAGAAACTTATAAGAGCTGCTAATTTAGTAATGGCGAAAACAGCAAGTAAACGCACGACATTTCACTTTGGTGTTTCCATAAATGGCTACCATAGATGGTTCCATGAATGGAAACAGTACTGCATTTAAGGTATTATTTCTCTTGTTTTGTTAGTATTTTCTTGATTGAAAAACATGATTCTTTATTTATTTTTCATTTCTTGATCTGATATTCTTTCTATATCAACTTTGATCGGTGAAAACTATGAGCTTTTAAGAAAAAAATCAATAATTTTCTGTGGGTTTTGAAATAATGATTTGTTATTTCGTTAATTGGAGTGTGTTAGATGTGATTCACTTAGAAATGGAGAAAGCGATAATAGGACTTTATATGCATTTTAGGGTTTAAGGATTGATTTGATTGTGTTTAGGTTGATAACCTCATTCAACTAGTAGATTGGAAAATAAAGCTTCAAGAAAGTTGTCGTAGCAATACTGATTTTAGAACAGCATTCAAAGTTCAATTATTGTTTCTGAAAATTTGATCACTTTCGATATTTCAGAGGATGAGTTGTGGGCTTCCAGATTCTGAAGCTTATTTTGATGAGAAGAATGAGCATGATTCGTGGAACAGAAATAAAGTCATAAAGCTTAACCCTTCCGAAACCAGTAGGAATGATATATGTAGTAAGAGTTCTATGGGCATTGAATTAGAACAGGCAAATCATAGTAAGACTTCTATGGGCATTGAATTAGAACAGGGAAATCACAATGGACAAAAGAAGGTGAAAGAAAATGCACAGTCATTTAATTCTCAAGCAATGAAGTACCATTTGAAAATGGACCGCCCATCAAAGTTTATGATTATGTGTTTGACTAGAATAGAGGATGCATTATTGCGCAATGGCACCTTGAAGAAAAAGAAACACAAGAGTTTTTGGTTAGTGATTGGGGAATTGAATTCTGGCAAGGTTTTGTGTCTGGGTCTAATATCTTGGATACAAGTGGAGATTATTCTTCAATAGAGCAGATTGCATGGATTGTATCCACAGCTGCCGACGTTATCTCAGAAAATGAGAAGGAAGGTCTAAACATTGATGGCCCCTCGTTCTTATATCTCGTACCATCTCAAGAAAGAGTGGCTCAGGTTTGTGTTCTAAGCTCTCTTAATTCGTTTTACTCCATACGTTCTTTACCGGTGCTAGGTTTTTTGTTTGACGGTTGAACACTTACTTGACATCTTTATGTCTTTCAATGTATATTTTCCTAGTTTACTCAAGTTTATTTCATTTCATGGCATCGTTTAATTCTTAGAGTAATTATGAATATTTTATGATGCTCATATTACAATCTTGCTTAGGTACGGTCGGTATGCAAACCACTCCAAGAGCTAGGAATACAGACGGTGTGCTTACACACTGCTGCTCCACTAGATCACCAGATCCGTAGGTGAGTATGGCATCTGAATTTCCATTCATGCTTTCTAAATATAGGAAATGGAAGTTCATGTTCTGTGCATAAGATAATGAGATTTTTTTTATTTTTACTTTCTGTACCCTAATCGAGAAGTGTTTGTTTTCTGGCAGTTTGAAAGCTTCTGAGCCAGAGTTTGTCATTTCAACCCCTGAGAGATTTTTGGAGCTTGTCTCATTAGAGGCCGTTGATATATCTGGACTATCCTTACTGGTATTTTTTTTGTCTTGGCGTCGATAGTTCATAAACTCAATTAGTTATACATTTTCTCTGCGGTGACTTATAATAATTGGGTGATTTTTTTCGCATTTCATAGGTTATTGATAGACTAGAATGCTGTATTAGAGATGAATTTTTAAATGAGATAAAAGCTACAAAACAATCGATTCCTGGCGAGTCTCAGGCAGTAATTTTCATTGGCAGCTTGGATTCCTTTTCCTCCTCGGCGCTGCAAAATATGTTGGGTAATCATAAAGCCGTTTGTAGGTTGTCTGCAAATGTTTCTATACCTAGTCAAAGTACTGGCATCTCTCAGAGTGTAGACACATGTACATCGGAAGAAAAATTATCAAAGGTACACACATATAAATTGTTTGTACCTTTTTGTTTCATTTTTCAGTTAGCTGTTGTTTCCACAAATGGCTTCTTCTCGCCATATGGTAATCGTATGAGTTAACATCTTTGTGGCTTTTTGAATTTGGAGGAAGATTCTTCTGGGGTGTTCCAGTTAACCGACTTGACTATCTAACTTGAAACTATATCTAATTTGACAATGTATCTAACCCATGTGTTTGATGTTTGTAGGGTATACAAATTCTGAATAAAGAATACGGTATGCGTTCACAATTCAGGTCTCTCAAGGTGTTGTTTGTCGGAAAAGATGTCAAATCACAGTTGTTTGCCGATACTCTAACGGCGCAAGGTTACTCAATCTCAAAAATTCATTCTCTGATGGTACTCAAGACTTGAATAGGTAATTATGCTAAAAAGGTTATTTGCAAATATTTCAAATCCCACGCAAAACATTACTTGCTTGTCTTCGGCACCAAAATGTTAATGCAAAAATTTTAAAAACATAGTTAACATAGTAATAACATTTGCAGTAAAAAGAAGGCAATTGTGTGTGTGGCTGATTTAGATGAAGTTGGGAGAATGACAAACATGGGTGAGTTTGAAGTTGTTATAATGATAAGTTTGCCTCCATCTATCAGCAACTATGTCAATATCCTCACAAAAATGGCTCGCCGTACTGTTAACGGTGTTCTACATAGTCTGTTCTCTCTACAAGAAGATGCAAATCTGGCAGGACCACTAATGGAGATGCTAGAACAGTGTGGTCAGACTGTACCGGTACCCTTGAGAGACTACCTTTACTCTTCTTCGTTATTATAGCTTAATTTTCACTTCAAATGTTATTTTCTTCTATTGCCTCCATTCTTTGTGCTTACATCCTAGTTATTCTGTACATGTAACAACTTGTGCAACTCTCTAGGTGAGCCGAATTGAACAATATTTAGTTCATTTTACAGTTAGGTAATTTTTGTCTCTTGCTCAATGTTGGGCTTATTTTAGATTTCAAAACGCTAGAGTAACATTGAGTTCATCTTTGATGTCAAAATTTTGTTCTGATAAATATGAGAGCCTTTGTTGTTTTTTTTCCTTCTTTCTTGTAATCTGAATAATGTGAAGAAAAAGGAAGAAAGTAGTCATTGACATTGTTGGACAATCTCGACCCTTGTTCAACTGAGATCAAATGAAAACTACTTAAATGTTAAAGTTGTAATAGATTGTTATTCAAATTATGCACTACACTCCCACAAAAGATGAGCACATTTCACAACATGCAATCTTATCGTCTATCCATTTGCAAAATGCACTCTATGGAATATAGTGTTAGAGAAGAATACTACCAAAAAGAAAAAGGCATCTATCAACAAATTAGTATTCATTTGGTTCCAGAAAAAAAGACTGTCGAAATGGTAAAAGATAAATCCCTTCTTCCTCTTGAAAAATGCATAGCAATAGCATATCTGTTTATGTTTAAAATTGAAATTAGCTCTGATACCATGTTAGAAATTGAAATGATTTTAAGATCGAATGATATTTTGGGAGATATACGAGCATAGTGGTGTTGCTCGTATAGAGCTCCTAGAACTCTAATAGCGAAGGTGGAAGCAAGGACTTTGTAAATTGAGGTTTCTAATTGTATTGATTGATTGATTTGCTTGCTTACAATTGTTGATACTAATGCCTATTTATAGGCTACAAGAACGGACTTCCCTAACTCTAGAAGTCTCTCTAACTATCTAGTCTCACACCATCTCTAGAAGACTCTATCTCCTATCATTTCTTTACATTTGACTATTTGACCGGCCTTACATTTCTAGAATCATCTAGTAGCATTTAGACTAGGACGTTGTTCAATTGGCTTTATCAGATGACATTACTATCCTAGTCAACTCTAGCACATTCTAGAGTGCTTGTTTTCAATATTTTTCTACACTTGTCTAGAACATTCTAGACCATGACAAATTACATGTTCCAACACCCCTCTTAATTTGTAATGGTCTTTAATTTCAATCTTCACCCAATCTCGTCTCGCCCTTAGCTCGTTGATGCTCGTGTTGGCGATTTTCGCATCTGACAGCTGCTCTTGTCTTCTAATATTGTCTCCATATCTCATGCCTTGGATCTTCCTTGACGCCTTGGCATCTTCGCAGCCCGATCGTTGTAGATTCAGGGGCTCTGCCTTGTGCCGGTACTCTTCTTCTCCTTCACGGTTTAAACGGAACTTGACCGTCTTATATACAGAGGCTTTGCCTTCTGTTTATATTCCTCGCCCTTCACGAAACTTGACCATCGTAGGTTCAGAGGTTCCGCCCACTCAACTTTGTGAGTAGAAATTTTGTACAAGATGGTTCTTTGCCATCATTGTTATTTGAGGAGGCATTCTTGATGCTCTTTTCCCTCAATTTTTTTTAGAAAATGCACTCTTTGGTGCATCACTTTGCGAGGATGGAAATTTTCTCTTCTTCTTCTTCTTATTTTTTTTTATTTTTGACGGAAGGAGCAGATTTCACTTGAACATATAACAAATTTTGGTGAAGGCAGTCACTACTTGACTTGTTCTTATGCTCACTTGGTTTTCTTACATTTCTTCTTATAATGTATGGAGACATTTTCATTTTGACGTTTTAATTATTTATTTATTTATTTATTTTTATTTTTTTTTTTTTTTTTTTTTTTATAATTTTCTAAACTTAGAATTGGGTGATAACTAGATTCTATTGGGGGTTGTAAAACAAGTAGGAAACTTGGATAGTTGAGACGTACCTTGTGTCTTCTCATCTTCATTGAACTTCATTTATGCAGAATTAGCACCTTCAGCTCGTAGCGGAAACTTTAACGCCCATTAGGATCGAACCCGCTCTGATACCATGTTGAAAATTGAAATTAGCTCTGATACCATGTTAGAAATTGAAATGATTTTAAGATCGAATGATATTTTGGGAGATATACGAGCATAGTGGTGTTGCTCGTATAGAGCTCCTAGAACTCTAATAGCGAAGGTGGAAGCAAGGACTTTGTAAATTGAGGTTTCTAGTTGTATTGATTGATTCTTGCTTGCTTACAATTGTTGATACTAATGCCTATTTATAGGCTACAAGAACGGACTTCCCTAACTCTAGAAGTCTCTCTAACTATCTAGTCTCACACCATCTCAAGAAGACTCTAGCTCCTATCATTTCTTTACATTTGACTATTTGACCGGCCTTACATTTCTAGAATCATCTAGTAGCATTTAGACTAGGACGTTGTTCAATTGGCTTTATCAGATGACATTACTATCCTAGTCAACTCTAGCACATTCTAGAGTGCTTGTTTTCAATATTTTTCTACACTTGTCTAGAACATTCTAGACCATGACAAATTACATGTTCCAACAGTTTATGGTCTAACAGTATGGTTCCGGAACCAAAACGATTCTAATCAGATATAGAGTACCCTTGTCCACAAAGACACCCCAAAAGGGAAGGTAGTGTATTATGATGAGTGGGGCCATCTCCACAAACTTTGATCATCAATACTTGATTGAAACACAAGGATGAGTGAATTCTAGTGTGGTGTCCTTGAGATTTGGGGACTGATGTCCCTAAACCTAACATGTATCAATTATTACATGGAACCATCATTAGGTACCACTATTATTGAAGAGCAGGCATATAGGTCTGGGATGGAACTATTGTCGACTAGTTTTATAGACTAGACAGAAGATTCCGGTCTCAGCTTGGTAGCCGTCTGTTGTTTTTCACAGGGTGAAATCAAGAGCGAAACTAACCGTGGGCACAGTTGCTTGTTTTGACAACTAAGGTCTAAGGTTATGTTATGTCTGTCATTCAAGGATAACATTGTCTAATCAACATTAACCAAACCAGTAGAGTAGGTTAACAACAAAGATACCCTTTTAACATGTGAGCGCCATTAAAATAAAAAGTTATGGTGAGTGTCAAATAATTGATTTTTTTACAATAAATGATATATAAAACCTGGCATTTTTAGGGGCGACCCCAAACGAATTAGGGGCGACACTAAAAGACAAAAAAGATCACCCAAACGTAAATCTAAGCTACCCCTTATCTTCGATTTTTCGAAATGGCCAATATGCCCTTATATAAGCGGTAGCCAACACCATAATCCAGAGGTTAAAGGTGAATCGGTAGGGTTAAATTGAAACTATACCTACCGATTATTGTGTAGATACTTCGGCTAATAATCCCTTTTATAATCGGTAGCTTATCCAACTTGTAAGACTACCGATTATAAGGAGCCCCATATTCAGCCTTGGCCAAATTTCATAGGTTTTGAGGGGTGCAGAGCCAACCATAACCACTTGGCTTGAGCTGTGGATGTAGCCATAATCGGAAGCCTTATAGGTTACAGACACTACCGATTATAAGTTGCCCCAAATTGAGTTTTTTCTAAAATCCTTCACGTAATGAATTTTGAAATCTACCATAATCGGTAGGGTATATAATTATATAACCCACCGATTATAACGAGCCCCAGATTCAACCTTTGCCAAATTCCATGGGTTTTGAGTGTACACAGCCAGCCATAACCACTTGTTCCGTGTTTTGGATGCAGCGTTAATCGGGAGTTAAATATATTCCCAAACCATCCGATTATGGGTTGCCCCAAAATGAGTTTTTTCTAAAATCCTTCATGTAAGGGAATTTGAAATATACCATAATCGGTAGAGTTAACAACTTAACAACCTACCGATTATAAGGAGCCCCAGATCGAACCCTTGCCGAATTCCATAGGTTGGAGTGTACAGAGCCAGGCATAACCATGTGGTTCGTGATTTGGATATAGCCATAATCGGACGCAAAATTGGTTCCAAAACCTACCGATTATTGGTTGCCCCAAAATGAGTTTTTTCTAAAATCCTTCATGTGATGAATTTTGAAATCTACCATAATCGGTAGAGTTTATTACTTCTTACCGTCCGATTATACGAAGCCCCAAATCCAACCTGTGCCAAAATCCATAGGTTTAGAGGGTACAGAGCCAGGCATAACCATGTGGTTCGTGATTTGGATGTAGCCATAATCGGACATCAAATTGGTTCCAAAACCTACCGATTATAGGTTGCCCCAAAATGAGTTTTTTCTAAAATCTTTTTTTTTTTTTGAAATTTTGAAATCTGCCATAATCGGTAGAGTTTAAAACTTATAACCCTACCGATTATAAGTGGCCCCGGATTCAACCTTTGCCAAAAACTATAATATTTTGTAGCCAAAACAATAATCGGTAGTTTCACAAAATAATCGGAAGCAAACTCTTGTAATCAGTAGGATGGGGTATATATATTAGTGTTTGGAAAAAAAAATTGACTCATTGTGAGATAACTCCCGATTGAGTGAGAGAAGAAGCAGAAAAAAAAAGAAGAAGAAGTGTGTATATGTTGCCAACTTCCGATTGTTGCCAACTTCCATAAACATGGATGGGTACGAAGAAGGACGTGAAGTTGTTGAAGTTCAAGGTTCACTACCGTTTAGAGATGATGATTTGGTGTATATGTTGAATGATCCAAACTTTGATGGAGATGAAACCCTAGACGACGCTTTCATGGAAGAAAATGGAGGATATATTTTGATGTATTTATCTAGTGATGGGGAGGAAGATAACAACAACAAGAAGGATCCATGAAATTCTTAAACTTTATTATGTTTCACTTGGTTTAGAAAATATGTTAAACTTATTTGAAAAAAACCCCAAATTGAAAGCTTCATGCTTCAAAATGCATTTCTCGTACATGAAGATGAAGTTACTAAAATCAACCTTCTACCATGCACGGATCCACATAAATCTAAGAAATTGTTACCGGAAAAGATACTATATATGTCCCAAATTGTTAGGTAAAGTTTTTAAATGCTTTAAATTGTTGTATACATAAATAAACGAACTTCTCCCACAAACTAAACCTACATAGAGGAGGTAATGGACATTCCTTATTGAGTTGTAGACCAATAAAATTTGATTATTGATATTAGGATCTTGTTTCTCCTGCTTCTTCAAGTTCTTCCATAAAAGGGTAAAACTATCGGCATCAACTTGTGCTTCATAGTTTGTTTGTCCAACCTATTCAACTTGGGGTATTTTTCGAGGATTATTCTCCCAAGTTCCATGTCGCCAAACTCTTTTATTGCCTAATGCGAACGTTGTAATGTATACCAACAAGCATCCAATTATCCTCCTTAAACTCCCTCAACTTCCTCGGGAAGCTACTTTCTTGGAATTGCTTTTTTATCTTGTTGATATCATTATTAGTGTACTCATGGATAGCATGTTGCACCGTCACAATCCCATTTTGACTCGTGAAAAGTAGACCTTTTAGTCTCCCATGCGCTTGCTCTACCATACTTGTGGATTCAAGTTTGAAATGTTTATAGTCGTAGTATAAGCATACACAAACTCTCTTTGTGTGGCCTCAACCATTGTTTCTTGCAATATTCCACTACTTTGGGGTAATTGTTTCAACACCAAACCACCTTATCCCACGCTTTCATGAACTTACTTAGGAGCTTACTTGGTTTAATTCCCCCAACTTGTTCTTACTTGTTCGAATGTTTCAACTTGGCAACTTGACAATGCCCAACAAGAGTGTCCTGATCTTTATGGCTATGCCAACCAACATCAACTCTACTCATTCTCCACACGAGTATCTTTGTTCCTCCCAAAATAATCTTGAATGTATGAAAACATTACAATGCCGGCGTACGCATTTTCAAGTAAGGGCTCCGTGTTTCAAAATGAAAGCTGAAGGTTCAAATTTTCTACAACGTGCGTGGGTACTGCTCATGAAAAGTCGGCAAATTGAACCAGCGGCTTTTTATGGTCAGATGATCGACAAGCGCCGACCTTGCCGACCCTCGTATGTTAACAGAAAAAAAAAAAACCAAAATCGATCATTTGCATGGAAAATCACAATCTTCACCAGAGGTTGTCTAATTATAAATTCTTCGCTTTGCTCAATACATTCATCACTTCCATACCCATTGATCGAGGAAAATTTAATAATCGGTTGGTTTATGAATTTATATCCCTCCGATTATTGAAGCTTTTTATACTCAATCTAACTAATTTAACTAATCTAATCAAGAATTGTTCATTTGTGTATGTCGTTAATCTTGGTAGACTATATTCGTTTAATAATTCTATTGGTTTATGAATAACTACCGATTGTTTATAATAGACTATATTCGTACATAACTACCGATTGTTTATAATCGGTTATGTTGTATAGTATTAAATTTCCGATTGTGTTACAATCGGTTACTTATTATCTAAACTTCCTTCCGATTGCTAATGCATAACTTCTTGTTGTTGTTGTGCGTAGGCTGTTGTAGCGGTTGATGACGATTATTATTTGAGGCATGATACTTCCCTATACTATGCAAACGATTTGGTATGTTCATGAATTATCTTTTCTTTTTCCAATCATGTATGTTAGATGGTTATGCTTATTTTTTTTGGTTTGTTATATGCGCATTTAGATATTTGGAAGTAAGAAGGAAGCAAAGGAATGGCTTATGAACAAGGCAAAAGAGAAGATGTGCGTGGTAGTTCAGAACCCTTGCGTGAAGGCCATTAGGTTTGAATGGTTTGTGAGCGAGGTGGGAAGAAAAAGAATCACGAGGGAAGGAATAAAAAGTATGTAAGGAAGACGGAGAGGAAGAAGTACCGAACTCATACAAAGAAGATTGGATGCCCATTTAAGATCGTCTTCTATAAGCCCAATGGTAAGGAAAGTAAAGATTGGAAAATGTCTAAAGTTGCTAATGGTTGTCACAACCACGATGATCCGGATACTCTTATTGGACATGTAATGGTTGCGAAGTTAAAAACACATGAAATGGAGACGGTGAGGTCTATGCGTATCCAAAAGGCGAGTGCGATCTTAAGTAAAATAAAGGCGGACGACCCCGACAACTTGTCTTCTTTGTCTACAATTAGGTCGGCCCTAGCTACGATCAAAAGGACGGAATGGGATGGTAGAACGGTCATGCAACAATCGCAGTGGTTAGCTGAGTTACACGACTACACGTTGAGAACGGAAGAAAAGGATGGTAAAGTGGTTGTCCACTAAGTACTGTCTTTTTGCGAGTGTCTCCTACATAAACAAACATAAAATAATGTCAACTTCGTTTTAGTAAGAAAGATTAGACACCCGGTGCTATTTAAAAAGAATAACCGAGCGTTATACTTACAAAGTGTTGGATCGACAAGCTTAAGTGGCTAGTGTTAAACATCCTCTTTTGTATCGTTATGTAATCATTTACCCCTTTTTGGACAAGTCGAAAACGATCATGAACTTGTTGGAGTGATCTTTGCTTTGGATTTCCATACTCTCGCACAAACTGGCTATATACCCTCGCCCAAAAGACTTCGGGTGTTAACCTTCCTGCTATGACATCTTCACGTCTTGTTTCACGATACCATGTTTTCACAATGACCAAATCTTCAGCTGCGTCAAACGTTGCCATGCTTGTAAGTTGAGATATAGAATGAATTCACAAGAGTAGACGATGGAAAATCTATTTATAGAATACACGATGCTATGTATGTGTTGTTTGGTGCATAAATAAGAAGAGTTTACCCTCCTTATATAGATGAGAGTCCCAACGTCTCTTGTTTTTGAAAATATGGTCGATGATGCGTACTTTTACAAGACTGTACTGAAATTACGTACAATTATTACACACAATCAGTAGGGAATGGTTGAACGAAGCACCCGATTATGCGTAATCGGTAACTATTTATTGTTATATACTTCCGATTGTAGGATGTTTTGTCAACAGAGTTCTCAGTTTCATTAGAGTAGTAAAATCGGAGGTTTATCAATATGTATTATCAACCGATTGTGTGTGGTTTTCGAGGCACGACTAGTTTCTTTTGAACGAACTAGCCGTTGGAGTATAATCGGTAGTTAGATCAACAATTAAAACTTCCGATTTTAATAAATATTTTGAAATTCATAACAATATCACCTACACATCATCATAATTTTACATTGAACTCCCGCAATTCTATTACAAGGTATTGTGATTAGCGTCGTGGACGTGTTGGACGAGTCCTAAACGGATTAAATCTTTCCATCGCCCTAAGGATTCTAAAATGAGCTTCATAACTAAGTCGGATCTTTTCCATCTCCGCCATTCCCCGAGAGATCGTTCTATAACCTCATCATTGGTTTCACCCCTCAATCGATATTGATTCACAAGATAAGTTAAATGGACGAATTCTTCGACGTGTCGGTTTATTGAACCAACTCGGCAGAAAAGATCAGCGGAGTGACGGTTGTTTGGGTTACCGAAGTCGGCGCAGAATTTTTCGTGAATTTTCCCCAAATAACTCATACTCATTATGCCTCCTTGTCCTTGCCTACGTTCTTCTCCTCGTCTCGGATAGAATTGAACATAGCGCCTACATAAAGATAAATCTTCTTCGATCGTGAACTCCGTAGGATTAATGAATGGTTGGGCCATTATGTTGAAGATGATGTTGGAGAGAGTTTAAAGGTATTTGTGTTCCATAGAGAGTAAAAGGATACAATCCTTATATAGAGTTTAGAGTTCCAACGGCTCTATTTTGTTGGGGCAACTGTATAATCGGTAGTCAAATGAAGTATTTTCACTCCCGATTATATAGTTGCCCCAAATTTTGTTTTTGCAGAAATCTCAATTTTTTCGAAATTGAGAACTATATTAATCGGTAGTTAATAAGACTACCGATTATACAGTTGCCCCAAATTTTGTTTTTGCGGAAATGTCATTTTTTTTCGAATTTGGGAACTATAATAATCGGTAGTTAATATGACTTCCGATTATAAAGTTGCCCCAAATTTCTTCCTTGACGAAATCACCAATTTTGGGAATTTAGGAGCTACTATAATCGGTAGTTTCGTGAGGTTGTTTTTCCTACCGATTGTTATAGAAGCCAGATGCGCGTTAGGCACAAAATCGATATAATCGGTAGTATAATATCGTTATTAAGCTTCCGATTTCTTTATAATAATCGGGCACAAAATAGCTTCCGATTATGTAAGGGCATTAACGTATTCTCCGCGTTTTTGGACATCCCTTAACGGTGTATATTGGTTGGGAATAAAAAAGTCGCCCCTAATTCGTTTGGGGTCGCCCCTAAAAATGCCAGGATATAAAGGGTTCTGGTTATTCTTTACTTAAGCTTTCCAACACTAATTAAACCCTTTCAACCAGTGGTACGTTGTACTGTATCTGTATGTATCCATTAGGTGTTTTTAACTTTTAAGTTGTTATTTCTGACATATATAATCTGGGGTTAGCTGTTTCTTTAGTGACTCATTACACTAGTGATTAACTTAACTTAAATCATTACTGCACAATATATTGCTAATTTAATCCAATCTATAATTACCTCTGACTTGATTCGGCTTGTGTTTTGTTTGGTTATTAGTATATATTAAGGGAAAAATGCATGAATTTTTACATGTGTAGTGTTAAAATTCTACAAAATGTGGTTTGAATTAGGTCCCATCTGAAATCTCTCTTAACGGAGGAGTAGACTTTTAGTGTCCTAATAAGTTATACATTTAATAGCCTTATGATTTTGATTTAGTGGCATAGTTATTCTTGTTCTGAGTAAAGTTATGTTAACAATTGGAAACTCTAAGCAAAAATAGCATTGGCCCACAATAGAGAAGGACTCTAATAAATAAATGGTTTTGTCCCATTGGTAGTATATTAGCTTGGTGAAAGTAAGCCATGGCTAGAGTTTAGGTTACCCTAATGAGAAATGCAAGTGATTAATATATGTGTTTTGGCAACTTTGAAGTTAAGTTAGAAAGGAAGTGTAGTTGAGAGGTGTTGGGTCCAATTCAAACCTAAATAAAGAGGATGGGTTAACTAATTAAGAGAAGATGGACATTATTAGTACATTAAAAAAGTTATTTGGATGTGATGTAGAAGGTTTAAAGGTCAGGAATATCCATCCCATTCGAAAGGTTCTCTTTCGTTTTCGCACCTTCCTTAATTTCTTTGTGAGGATTTTGGAGACAAGGTGTAGATACACCATCATTTCCATGTGTTCTTGCAAAACCAATATATATAGAACAATTAATGGGGGATATGGGAATTAATTGGGGGATATAGCTACAGGACAAAAACGGTGTCCCAATAGCAATTCTGGGTGACCCCCTATGTAATTATTTTTTAATTCCTAATCTAGCCCCCACTAATCAGGATTATTGATTAATTATAATTAGTAAAATGTTAAGTATTTGGGGGATAAATTAGTGTGTATTTATTTTTATTTGAATTTGTGTGGGTTAGTTGAGAGTAGAAGGAGGGAAAATGGTTTTTGAGTGGAATTTTTTTTTTTGAAAATGGAAGATGATTGTGATGAGAGAATTGCTGCTAAGAGGTTGAAAATTTGATTTTTTTTTTCTTTGAATCCACCATTGTTGCAGCTGAAAAAGCTTGGTGCCGGCATGGTATTCAACCAAAAAAACCACGCCGGCATTGCTGGAAATTTTCATAAATTGTTTGCCACTATCCGGGGGGGGTTTGGGGGGGCGTAGCACCCCCTACAAAATTTTCAGGTTTTGATCTTCAAAACCTATTTTTTCGGTTTTAATCAATCCACTTCCTAAGACAGCTTATCTGATTTTCGAGCATGCCGGAACTACTTCCGGCATGGTTTTTGCTTAAATTTTTATGCCGGAACATGATGAAAAGTATCCAGAAAATTGATTTTTTTTTCACTTAACTACCGGCATTGATAGATTCATATAGAGCATGCCGGCATTTAGTTCCGGCATTGAATTTCATCACTTCCGGCGTGGTCTTCATCATTTCCGGCGTGGTCTTCATCCTAAATAACCATGCCGGAACTCACTTCCGGTGTGGTCTTCATCCTAAATTTCTATGCCGGCACATGATGAAAAGTATTCAGAAAATTGATTTTTTTTTTCACTTGAATACCGGCATTAATAGATTTATATCGAGCATGCCGGAATTTAGTTCCGGCATTGAATTTCATCAATTCCGGCATGGTCTTCATCACTTCCGGCGTGACCTTCATCATTTCCGACATGTTCTTCATCACTTCCGGCATGGTCTTCATCACTTCCGGCGTGGTCTTCATCATTTCCGGCATGTTCTTTATCATTTCCGACATGGTCTTCATCACTTCCGGCAGAGAAGGAGAAGAAAATTTGAAAGGAAATGGGGAAAGTTTAGAATTTGAAAGAGAATGGGGAACATTTGGGTTTCAAAGTTTTAACCCTAAAAAGATTAATAAGAAGTGGAGATGGAAATGGGGAATATGATTTTGTTTTTTGATTTTTATTTTGAGGGAAGGGTGTTTTAGTATTTTCGCCCCCAAAAGTCACCCCTTAGCACACACCATGGGTTGGGGGAAGTAATTCATATCCCCCAATTAGTTTCTATATCCCCAATTGCGTGTTCTATATATAGACCCCCCACCATTTATTCCTTTGTTCAAGTTCAAAACAAAAACTTTATCCTTTGCCTTGTTTGCGACAGAAACGCCCACAAACTAAAAATGAGTTTTTTTTACTGTAGTAAAGTGGTAAGATCACTGGATGATGATACCAATGATCTGAATCCGAAACTCGCCGACCCAAATTCTTATCTACTAGTTTAATTGAGGCAATTAACACCAAAGAACTGAGTTGGGGGAAAAGTGGATTTTACCATATGCACTTGCAAAATGAGTCGATAATACCCGCCGTGGAAATTGTCCGTTGTTATACGCTCATTGTATAGGAGAGTTGACCATCTAACTCCCTACAAACGTATAATTATATAGTGGTTAGTCCATGCGCAGAACAAAGTTCACATAGTAGCTCACTTAAAACGTCAGTTCATTTGTGCCAAACCAAACCATAATTTATTAGTAGTATTTGTTGCGCCAAAGCCTGCGGAAGCGTTAGGTTTGCATTACTACGAGGTATCTCAATATCGCCAATAACACAATCACACACACAAGAAGAACAAGTATTTAACGAGGTTGAATTCTCGGGAAGGAATAAGCAATTTTATATATCACCGTATAGGTTGGAATATACAAAGCCTAAGCAGAGAAGAAGAGAACTCTTACTAGTTCTGGTGTGTTTTCTCTAGTTCTCTCTATGGCTATTTATACACATCAATAGGACTGGACACATTCCTTAACAAGAATTACTTTCCTACACGTATAGGGTTTCCTAACTTAGCTCTAAGAGACAAACCTCTTAAGCTGCTATACTTAGGACACAAGTACTTGGTTTCCTTAACCAACTAGATTTCCTAATCTAGACCTTGACCGACCTACCAACAAATCTCCACCTCGGATCATGCATTCATGCATGAGACGATCAATAGATAAAATCACCTCCATCTTCCAACGTCGATTGAACCATCACTGGCTGCCTACGTATCCTCAATAGGAATCAAACTCGACAGTAGTTCTCTCAAATGGCATTGCTAGAAGACCTCCACCAGGTTCCTAAGAACCTCTACCCAAAAAGGGCCTTTCACCAAACCGGAAGGATGTGGATCAATTTCGAACAATATCGAAACTTGATCCCAGATACTACTTTAGTCAACATACCAGCTGGATTGTCTTTGGTATCGATCTTCACAAGTAGAATGTCTTCTTCTTCAAGAATTTCTCACAAAGTGAAACCGTACGTCTATATGTTTGGTTCTAGCATGATGCACTTGATTCTTAGCCAAATAAATTGCACTTAGACTATCACAATGCATGGGCATTTGGTCTTGCACAACTCCTAAGTCATCTAGCAAACCTTGTAACCATATAGCCTCCTTAAATGCCTCTCACACGCCATATACTCCGCCTCCGTAGTTGAAAGCGCCACAAGAGACTGCAATATTGATCTCCAACTAATCGGTGCTCCCGCTATGGTAAATACATACCCCGTAGTTGAACGTCTCTTGTCCAAATCACCAAAGATAGTCGAATCCACATACCCAACGCACAACTGATTGTTTCTTCTATCCTTCACAAACTCCAAGCCAACATCAACTGTACCATAAAGATACCTCGAAATCCATTTCACAGCATGCCAATGTCCCTTACCAGGATAATGCATATAACGGCTGACCATACTAACTGCATGTGAAATGTCCGGCCTTGTACATACCATCGTATACATCAAGCTACCAATGACCTCAAAGATACGGGACTTGGGCCATATACTTTCGTTCTTCTTTAGTAGTGGAAGACATAAGAGCATTTAACTTAAAATGAGCAGCAAGGGGAGTACTTACGGATTTAGTTCATTCGTAGACACCAAACTTTTGTAACACTTTCTTCAAATATGCCTTCTGAGACAAACAAACCTTACCCTTCTCTCTGTCACGTTGAATCTCCATACCAAGAATCTTCTTAGCCTCTCCCAGATCGTTCATCTCAAACTCAGATGACAACTTGCACTTCAAATTATCAATCTCTTTCTTGTTATTCGATGCAATCAGCATATCATCGACATACAAGAGAAAATATATGAAAGACCCATCACGTAGCTTCTTGAAGTATACACAATGGTCATAGTGACTTCTTGTGTATGTTTGGCCTATCATAAACTGGTCAAATCGCTTGTACCATTGTCTTGGAGACTGCTTAAACACGCACAACGATCTCTTTAGTTTACATACACAATCTTCTTTTCCAGCAACCTTGAACCCACTTGGCTGAGTCATATAGATCTTCTCTTCTAGATCACCATGTAAGAACGGCGTCTTAACATCTAGCTGAACTAGGTCTAAATCATATTGTGCTACCAAGGCCAACAAAATACGGATTGATGAGTGTTTTACCACCGGAGAGAACACCTCATTGTAGTCAATCCCTTCTCTTTGGGCATAACCTTTTGCAACTAACCTTGCCTTGTAGCGTACTTGATTCACCGAAGATCCTTCTTTCTTAGCATATACCCACTTGCACCCTATGGCCTTCTTACCGTTCATAAGCTTCATAAGAATCCATGTGCCATTCTTGTAAAGAGACTCCATCTCGTCCTTCATTGCTCCTTCCCATTCTTTACACTCTGCACTGCGCACAGATTCTAAATAGGAAGTAGGAGTACCATCTTCAACAACTGGCAATGCATAAGCAATGTAATCATTCATCCAACCAAAGCTTCTGGTTGATCTTCTCGGTTTCTTTGGTTGCTATGGTCTCCGTGACCGTAGCTTCGTATCTTCTACCGACTCTTGTTCCTCTTCCTCAATAGTGTCACTATCATTTGGAACCTCGTAGTTACCTCTCTTGCAGACCCAATGTCTTCAGAGGTATTCGAGCAGAATCTGAGACTTAACTGGATTTGGTGGAGTTGCATCAATCTCCACCTGCTGCAAAGGCTCATTAGTATTGGTGCTTCTGTTCTCCACCTGTCGATAACCCCAAGACTTTACCATAGACATCTCATCAAATATGACATCTCTACTCATGACTATCTTCTTCTCAACTGGATTCCAAATTTTGAACCCTTTCACTCCACTTTTCATACCCACAAAGATTCCTTTCACGGCACGGCTATCAAGCTTGTTTTCATTAACATGATACCACGCAGGACAACCAAAGATATGAATTGAGTCATAATCATAAGTTGGCTTACCAAACCACTTTTCCATAGGAGTTTTACCTTTTAATGCAGCTGATGGCAACCTATTAATGAGGAAGCACGCATATGTAACTGCCTCAGCCCAAAACGCTTTACCTAATCCAGCATTAGATAACATACATCGTACCTTCTCCAGCAAAGTACGATTCATGCGTTCAGCCTACCCCATTCCGTTGCGGTGTCTTCTTAACTGTGAAGTGCCTCTTTATCCCCTCATCCTGACATACTTGCAAGAACGGATCACTCTTGTACTCTCCACCATTGTCCAAACGTAGTACTTTGATCTTTCTGCCATTTTGAGTCTCAGTTGCCTTTTTCCACCTCACAAAGATTTCTAGGACTTCATCCTTATGCCTCATGGTGTACACCCATACACGCCTAGAATAATCATCAATAAACGACACAAACCAATATTTCCCTCCCAATGATGCATTCTTGGAAGGACCCCAAACATCTGAGTGAACATAGTCAAGAACTCCACTAGTATTGTGGATAGCTGTGCCAAAGCTTGTTCTTGTTTTCTTGCCCTTAACACAATGTTTACAAAATGCTAACTTGCAGGCAATAACACCTTTCAACAAGTCTTGTTGAATCAACCTATGCAACGACTTCTCACCTGGATGTGCAAGTCTCATGTGCCATAGCTTAGTCTTCTCGGTAGCTGCACTCTCGATGTGTTCAGAAATAGACAATCTCTTGTTGTTGTACTCCCAATCAAGTAGTACAAGTTATGATGACGTGTGACCATCATGATTACCATAGATTACCTTTAGAACACCATTTTCAGCGACTATCTTATAGCCCTTAGCTTCTAAAGTTCCGAGTGAAATCAGATTCTTCTTTATGGCAGGTACAAATCTTACCTCTTTCAGCTCTCTAACCATACCATCATGCATCTTGATACGAACACTACCAATCCCAATCACCCTGCAGGTATGATTGTTTCCCATACGTACTTCTCCATCAAGCTCTTCAAAACTTGAGAACCAGTCATGATATGGACATATATGATATGTTGCTCCAGTATCTAATACCCATGTACCATCTGTAATAGCATAAGCTGATGGGGTCACAGTTAGAGAGAAATCAGAAGCATCATCTGATTCTTCATTACCTTTTGCAATGTTCACCTCGGTCTTGTTGTTATCTCCTTCTCTTTCCTTACGCTTAGGACAATCCTTAGCCCAATGACCGAAGTCATGACACCAAGCACACTCATCTTTTTGCAGTCGTGTTCTACTCTTAGAACGTCCTCTACCTTCCCATAACCACCAGTCTTCCTTCTCCTGTCTATTGAACGACCTCTTGCAAGAAGCAAGTCATTTTTAGCTTCACTTGCAAGGTCTTCACGATCCATCTTCCTGAACTCCTCACTACGCAATGCTGTAGTGACCTCTACGTATGTCATCTTTTCTTTGTCGTGCATTAATGCTTTAATCACGGGTTCATACTTTTCAGGACGAGAGTTTATCAGACACAAAGATTATTCCTCGTCGTTGATCTTCTCATCGTAGTTAACCAACTCAGCAAGAAGTTTATTATATGAATCTAGGTGCTCGGTTAGAGTTGCACCTCTCTTCATGTTATAGCGATACAAATTCCTTTTAAGATGTATCTTATTTGCCACGTTCTTCACAAGGTATTCCTTCTCTAGCTTTTCCCAGAGATCCTTAGCTGAAGTCTCGTGCTGATAATTAACTCTTACCGCAGTTGCTAAACACCCTTGTATCGAAGCAAGACATAATTTATTCATCTTGTTCCACTGCTTTTCAGACATCTCCACTGGCTGACCTTCTAGAGCTTCTTCTAGGTCAAGATGGACAAGAGCATCCATTACGTCTGTTCTCCATAAACCAAAGTTATTGGTTCCTGTAAACTTTTCTACCTTGAGTTGTGATCTATGTGAATGAAGTATTTCTTCTTTTGTTTCTTTATCTTTATTTGTGGGATCCGAATGTTCTCCTAAAGGATTTTTCGGATCTTCTTCCCCGTCAACCATTGTTCACAAATAACCAAATATAGATAAAAAAAGAGAACCTTCACTTCAACTGCAATTCGAGTACCCGTATCCAAGAGCGTCTCCTTGCTCTGATACCAATTGTTGCGCCAAAGCCTGCGGAAGCGTTAGGTTTGCACTACTACGGGGTATCTCAATATCGCCAAGAACACAATCACACACACAAGAAGAACAAGTATTTAACGAGGTTGAATCCTCGGGAAGGAATAAGCAATTTTATATATCACCGTATAGGTTGGAATATACAAAGCCTAAGCAGAGAAGAAGAGAATTCTTACTAGTTCTGGTGTGTTTTCTCTAGTTCTCTCTATGGCTATTTATACACATCAATAGGACTGGACACATTCCTTAACAAGGATTACTTTCCTACAAGTATATGGTTTCCTAACTTAGCTCTAAGAGACAAACCTCTTAAGCTGCTATACTTAGGACACAAGTACTTGGTTTCCTTAACCAACTAGATTTCCTAATCTAGACCTTGACCGACCTACCAACAGTATTTTCTATTAACAAAAAGACTCGTCAGTTTTAAATACTAGCCAATTAATCACCTGTACTGACATATACAACAAAATATACATGTAAAGATCTTCATACTCCATAGCTAATAGCAAAGTGTGTTGGGTTGTGATGCAGACGAAGAAATTGAGTACTGGTTTAAAACTACAATAAAAATCTGTAACATCAAGTACGGGGAAACTATTACGGGACAACAGGGCAGGCAGGACCAAGGCAAGGGAAGGAACTATACATTGGCAAGTTTGGTTCATGGTATCTAGAATTTCAGAAGTCAGATGAATGATTTGGCAACAGTATTGTGTGGTTTAACTTTATACAATGTAGAATGTTTTATAAATCTCAATCACAGATAGGGAAAACTAGCCAAGCAAAACTACAATACAGTAAGTTTTTTCTGGAAAGCGCGATTGCGGATTCTAAAACTAATTGGGGGATATAAATTACTTCCCCCAACCAATAGTGTTTGTTAAGGGGTGTTTTTGGGGGCGAAAATACGAAACTACCCTTTAAAACAATAAAAGCTAAATCAAACATAAAAATACCCTACTCCCTTTTAAATTCGAAACATTCTCACTCCCTTTCAAATTCCATTCTCCTTCCCTGCCGGCTCCTCACTTTGAATTTTTATTTTTTTTTACATTCGGTAGGGATGAAGACCATGCCGGTAGTGATGAAGACCATGTCGGTAGTGAGTGCCGGCATGGTTATTTAGGATGAAGACCATGCCGATACTGGGTTCCTCGGTACCGGCATGGTTATTTAGGATGAAGACCATGCCGATACTGAGTTCGGCATGGTTATTTAGGATGAAGACCATCCTGAATAACCATGCCGATACTTGCTATTTCAGACAAATTTTTTCTATATGTTTTTGTCCTCAAACCGGCACGGTTCATTTGGGAATCGACCATGCCGGCACCACTACTGGCATGCTCGATAATACTTTTACCATGCCGGAACTGAGTTTTTCAGGCGTAACAATGGCGGATTCGATGGAAAAAAAAAATTCAATACATTAATACCTATATATGACTAATTGGAGCACTTGTATATCAGCTTGTTTACTTTCATGGTTGGTTATTCCCATAAACTTTCATGATCATAAAAATATTGATTTAATGTTGTTGCATCAACAAATTCAATGATAATGATTTATTCTAATGATTATCAAACTAAACTATTAACTTACCTAATTATATTTAACCACTAAACATGATTAGTGAGGGGTAGATTAGGTATTACGTAAAAAACTTAGATAAGGGGTGATCCTGAATTGATATTTGGATCCAGGTTTTGTCATTTTCCTTATCCCCAATTGTGGGTTCTTTTTTTGGGATGATGGGCTAAACTTGTACGCTCTTTTGGTGATCATGGCGTCAAAAAAATATACTATAGTATATATTAAAAGAAATTCAGGAATTAAAGACACTGCCGACGGTCAAAGGGAGGCAAACAGTAACATTAACCTTAACTCGAAATTAGCAGTAATCTAACTTTTTATTTTGTTAAAGGGGGAGCAAAAATGGATCTGAGGAGTGCGAAATTCGTAATCGACTCGCTAATTATTACCGATTCAATATTTTCTTATGACTGGGACCAAAATATCCTTACTCAGCCACCCATGCAATAGCCCCATAAAAATCGCACCCATTCTCTGACCTGCCAAAAAAAAAAATCGCACCGATTGACTAAGCGATTGGGCTAAGTGATAAAATGCCCCAATTTCGATGGTCACCTTGTGAAAATGCCCCGGGCGTTAGGAAATAAGTCAAAATGCCCCAATCCGTTAGATTTTCCGTTAGAGGGAGTTAAGTAGTCGAAATTGCCCTTCAGGGTACATTGTTCATAATTTAGGGTTTGGTGTTCAGAATTCAGGGTTCAGGGCTTAGGGTTCAGGGTTTGGGGATCAGGGTTTAGGGTTCAGGTGGTGGTGGTGGTGGTGGTGGTTGTTGTTGTTGTGGTGGTGGTGCGGTGGTGTTGGTGGTGGCAGCGGTAGTGATAGTGGCGGTGGTGGTGCGATGGTGTTGGTGGTGGAATTAGTGGTGATAGTTTCGGTGGTGGTGGAGGTGGCGGTGGTAGTGGTGGATGTGGTGGTGGTGGAGGAGGCGGTGGCGGTGGCGGTGGCAGTGGTGTTGGTGGTGGAGGAGGTGTTGGTGGGGATGGTGGCGGTAGTGGTGGTGGTGGTGGTGGGGATGGTGGTGGTAGTGGTGGTGGTGGTGGCAGCGATGGTGGTGGTTGTTCTTTTGGTGGTGGTGGCGGATTGGGGCATTTTGACTAAAAGGTTAAAAATGGAATTTCAAAACTCCATTAATTGGTCAAGATGTCCAATTTTGATTAAAATGCCCCAAAACTAACGGATTGGGGCATTTTGACTTATTTCCTAACGCCCGGGGCATTTTCACAAGGTGACCATCGAAATTGGGGCATTTTGCCTCTTTGCCCTAAGCGATTCCACCACCGTCATCTCCACTAGCACCACTAATCTTATGTTAAAACTCAGCTTCTAGTCATTTTGATTTTGATTCTTGTTGTTGATATTTACGAAAAGCATCCATTATTCAAAATAATCTCGAATAGAGATCCAAGATTTAGTTCACGATTCTTTTTGTATCTAACTTGCACTTGATCATAACCTTTGCCAACAAACTCATTTATATGTGATTCTGTATAATGATGACAATGAAAAGTTGGAACAAGAATAGAAGGCCTGTTATAATTAAAAAATCAAACAAGTAAGAATTAGATTTTTCTTGAATTTTGAAAATATCTTTTTCCTTTTTACGGTTTTTAATGATTAGGGTTTCAGTACCCTGTTCTGTTAAGATGGGATTTTGATTTTTAAGTGTCAGAACATAATCAATAAAACCGATATGAAAGTCGATATTCTGATGAAGGATTTTTTTTCCTAAACTTGTATATGGGGTGGCAGTTTTCAGTGATAGCAGGAAGGGTTTGTTGGTGATGGTGGTTTTGATGCCTGATGGTGGTGCAGCTTCTAGTCGTTTTTGGTTTCGGTGGTGGGACTTGTCACTTGTTCTAAGATATGGGTGAATTTTTGTGCCGCTAGTGAGTGTATCGTAGGACAGTTTTGTCCGAGTTAGAAAAATTTATTGAATAGGTGCTAGTTGGTGAGTCGATTACGATTTTCGCACTCCTCGGATCACTATTTGCTCTCCCTTTAACAAAAATCTAACTTTTTTTTGCTGCTGAAGTTGGCCATCTGGCTGTTGTATATATCCATTGGTTTCATCCGAGGGCGTTAAAAGATAGAGCAACTTGACAAAACTTTTTGAGGTGAATGAACGTTAAAATGTGAGACGTCATGTGGAGAAATTAATTGCCGAAACACCGGAACAATGCATGTTCGTTTCCCTTTATACATGCACAAAAACTGTTGCGAGATCACGATTCGCAATAGACTACCGAGGTGTTGATGCATTCTTCCATTTCACATGACATTAGCCTTTTTATTTTTTTCATGGAAGTGGGATTATTGCATTGCCTTGTTCTTTTTTTTTTTTTAATAAAAGAAACAGGGGGTAACCCTGCAAGTTACATGACATTTCCTTCCTGTCTTACCAGAGTCGGCATAAAGTTCTTAAGAGTTTGAGGATACCGGTTACAAAAAACAGACAAGTTAAGACTCTTAGTTGCTAGCTTACATGCTATATGGTTTTCAACTACTGGGATTAGGTTAATACTACAGATACTATTGATGCATAATATAAAGTTTTTAGTGTTGTCTCCATGCAGCTTGATTCGATCGTTACTGAGATCTAAAACTTGAAGAGAGATTGCTTCCAAGACTTTCTCGTTGTCACTGTCAATTTGCACATTTGGGTGATTCAATTGTCGTAACCATTGGATTGTCGTAGAAGCTGCCTGCTCCTCCAAGTCCGGTCCATCGTCTGCTACTGCTGGGAGAGTCCTTCCTCCAAGGAAAGCCCTTGTATTATCAGAAGTAATTAGAGCAATTGCAACAGAATTAGAATTCCTTGTGGTAGCACACGCAATATTAACCTTAATGGTAAAGCTATCAGGTTTAACTGAAACTCTAGACCTCTTAACTTCTATTTCCTGGCTATTATCTAGGTTGAGTTTGGTATTTCTATTGTTGTTTATTGTTGTGACGAACAAATCAGCTGTTCTACTTATGTTTAGAGTTTTCTTATCGAAAACCCAATCACACCTAGCTTTCCAAATTCCCCACATGGCCGTGCCTATTACTTCCGCATTATTTCCTTTATAGATAATATCATGGTTAGGGCTATATAAGCAATTTAGAAACCACCTGTGAAAGTCCAAATCAGTATTCTCTAAATATAACATATGAAGACCTAGCTTATCATACACAACAAGAGTAAAATCATAATACATAAATAAGTGGGTTAGGGTTTCTTCCTGCTTCCCACAGTTGGGGCATAATTTGTTAATTGAGTGAATAATCTGCCTAATCCTTTCATTGGGAGGTAATATTGAAAGCACAAACTTCCAGATGAAGGTTTTGATTCTTGGCATCACATTCATTCTCCATATTTCTTTCCACATTCTCTGAGCTTGAGCATCTTCCGTTCTTCCAACTCTTATCAGCTTATTGTAAAGCGACTTAGTAGTGAAGCAACCTTTCTGTTCCAAAGTCCAGGTAAGTTGATCCTCTTCCCCACTTTTTATCTCAATAGTTATGAAATTAGGTATGCAGTGATCCTCAAAGTATGTCTCTAGTTTTTGCATATCCCAAATCCTCTCCTGATCATTGCAGTCCATTAGTTCACTTAACCATGTCACCGGAGAAACATCCTTATAATTTTTGACTTGTGTAATACCCTTTTTGCACCATTTGTCCTCCCAAATTTTGATGTTGTTTCCGTTTCCACCTTCCACAGTGAATTTTCTCTGACATTGTGCGCCTCTCTAATGATATTCTTCCAAACCCATGAAGCTGTAGTAGGGCATTTATAGTTTTGTTGAAGAATTTTCTTCTCCTTTGGGTACTTGTGCTCATAAATTTGTGCCCACAAAGATGTTGGTTCATTCATAAATCTCCAAGAAACCTTAGCAATCATGGCAGCATTGAAGACTCTGAGGTTAAGAAATCATAGACCTCCTAAGCTCTTAGGAATACACATTGAAACCCAGGCTCTTAGGTAGACACCTTTGTTTCCTTCTTTATCTTTCCCCCAAAAAAACTCTCTTTGTAACCTATCGATTTTGTTTATTGTGTCAATAGGAATTTTAAAGCTATTCATTTGAAAAATAGGAACAGTAGAGGTCGAGGTTTGCACCAAGACAGACTTCCCATACGCAAATAGAGTGCTATTATAGCTTTTCAGCTTGTTATCCACTATGTCGATGAGACACCGGAAAGAGTCAGTTTTAGAGACATGGGTAAATAGGAGTGACCCTAAATACTTGTCTCTAATGGAGATCTCATGCACTCCAAGAATGGTTGTTACACTATCCACTACAGATTGGTGTGTGTTGTCACTAAAAAAGATACCAAACTTTTCGAAATTAATGAGTTGCCCCGACTCTGCTAAAATCTGAGAAAATTTTGAAGAGATTGGTACCCTGTTCTTTATTAGCATTAGTAAAGACTAGAAGGTCATCCGCGAAAAAGCA
The DNA here is from genome assembly GCA_023531295.1 of Papaver armeniacum. NCBI lineage: Eukaryota > Viridiplantae > Streptophyta > Magnoliopsida > Ranunculales > Papaveraceae > Papaver > Papaver armeniacum. The sequence continues at coordinate 44,696 of JAJJWW010018901.1, forward strand.
GGTGAGAAATAGAAGGGGCATTAGGAACAACTTTGATGCCATGAATTAAGCCCTTATTTTCCGCAATGCATAGCGTGCTAGATAACACTTCCATACACATGATGAACAGGTAGGGGGATAGCGAATCCCCCTGCCTTACTCCCCTAGTAGGAGCAAACCTTTTTTCGGGAACACCATTTATTAAAACATTAGCTGTGACTGTGGATATGCATTGTTCCACCATACCACACCATTTTTCATTAAAACCAAGTTTTCCCATGACAAAGTGTAAGAAATTCCACTCAATTCTGTCGAACGCCTTAGACATATCTATTTTGATACCCATGAGGAACTCCTTACCTGTCTTAGTTCTCATAGTATGGATTAGCTCATGAGCCACCATAATATTATCAGATATTTGCCTTCCCGATATGAAGGCGACCTGATAAGGAGAGATGATTTTTGGTAACAGACTCTTGAGTCTATTAGCCAAAGTTTTTGAAATAACTTTATAGACTATATTGCACAAACTGATTGGCCTATAGTCAGCTGGTTTTTGAGGAAATTATACCTTGGGGATAAGAGATATGAAAGTGGCATTATTCTCTTTGAGAAGGTGGCCAATTTGAAAAAAACTAAGAAGCATATTGTAGACATCCTCTCCCACTATCTCCCAATTAGTTTGGAAGAAGAAGGGAGTGTAGCCATCTGGCCCAGGGGCCTTATCCGGAGCCATAGAAAAAATAATAGCTTTTACCTCCGAGAAGGATGGTAATTGAGTGAGAAGATTGTTATCCTCCTCATCAATTACATGTTGAACCACATCCAGGTAGCTATTGTCAGGAGAGATATTAGTAGATGTCGCAACAGCTTGGAAATATTCAGTTACCATTGATGCAGCTTCATCTTTCTCTTCAATCCACACCCATTACTATCCCGTAGCGATAGAATTTTATTTCTTCGATACCTCTTTTCCGCCTTCTGATGGAAGTACCCAGTGTTTCGATCTCCCAGCACTATTACTATGTCTTTGTCCTTCCAAAACTTCTCTTCGGTTTTGTACCAGTAAGCTAACTCCTTTTCTTTATTCCGTAAAACTGTACTTCTATCTTGTAGGTTCATGTCCATGGTTAACTGTTGCATTTGTATCTTTGCTCTACTGATGTTTTCTTTTATATCCCCGAAAGTGTACTTGTTCCACAGCCGGATCTGATGATTCGTGTTTTTTAATTTTTTGGCTAACTTAAAAGCTTTACTTCCTTGAGTAGGTTTGTTCCATGCCTTTTTGACCAGCTCCTTGCAAGATGGATGTTGCAGCCAAATACCTAGGACTTTGAACGGTTTGTGGGTTGAATGGTTTTGTGGTTTGGTATTTAGGAGATTCGTGATCTGAGCCCACGGCTAGGAGATGAGTGATGGTGGCTTTTGGGTTACTCCTACACCAACTGGTATAAAAAGCACATTACCTTGTTCATTTGGTCCAAAACCACATTACAACATCAGACTCCATCAAAGTTTTGTTGACACATCTACTTAGAAGCATCCCACGAATTCTTTTAAGGAAAACGGTACTTCATCGCTGAATAACAGATTTGTACACAAATGGTTTAATAAAAATACCAGCCTAATAAGTACAATTAACCCGACTAGCTAAATCTGTGTTCTAGTTGATAAATTAACACAATTTTCTTTACTGATTTTAAACCTGGCTTTTTTAGGGGCGACTCCAAAAGAATTAAGGGCGACACAAAAAGACAAAAAAGGTCACCCAAACGTAGATTGTAGCCATCCCTTATCTCCCTTTTTTAATGGCCAAACTACCCTTTACAATCGGTAGATAACTTTAAAATCGGGAAATTAATCCACAATCGAGAGTCAATTTAGTTTATATAAGTTTCGAATATAAAGTACCCCAAAATAAAATCCTCTATCTTTTGAATTTTGATTATCCTATAATCGGTAGTAAATAAAGTTATCTTGGCTCCCGATTATAGTAGACTTTTGGCTAAAATGCTACCATAATCGGTAGTGAATTTAGGTTATTTAACTCCCGAACATAGAGTAGCCCCAAAATGAGATTTTGAAAAAATTCTCTATTTTATAAATTTTGGTTGAGCCTATAATCGGTAGTAAATGAAGGTATCCTGACTTCCGATTATAAAGTAGACCTCTTTACCGAAATCCTACCATAATCGGTAGTCAAGATAGTTCATATAACTACCGAATATAGAGTAGCCCCAAAATGAGATTTTGCAAAAATCCTCAATTTTTTGAATTTTGGTTGAGCCTATAATCGGTAGTAAATGAAGTTATCCTGACTTCCGATTATACAGTGACTCTCTTTGCAAATATCCTACCATAATCGGTAGTCAAGATAGTTCATATAACTACCGAGTAGCCCCAAAATGAGATTTTGCAAAAATCCTCAATTTTTTGAATTTTAGTTGAGCCTATAATCGGTAGTAAATGAAGTTATCCTGACTTCCGATTATACAATGACTCTCTTTGCAAATATCCTATCATAATCGGTAGTCAAGATAGTTCATATAACTACCGAATATAGAGTAGCCCCAAAATGATATTTTTCCAAAATCATCTATTTTTTGAATTTTGGTTGAGCCTATAATCGGTAGTAAATGAGGTAAAATCCTGACTTCCGATTATACAGTGGCTCTGTTTGCAAATATTCAACCATATTCGGTAGTCAAAATAGTTCATATAACTACCGAATACAGAGTAGCCCAAAATGAGATTTTACAAAAATCTTTTTTTTTTTTTGAATTTTGGTTAAGCCTATAATCGGTAGTAAATGAATTTATCATTAACTTCCGATTAATAGTGACCCCAAATACGCATTTAGCACAAATTTATATCAATCAATAGTATCTTTGCGTTACTTAACTACCGATTTAATATTAACAATCGGACACAAAATAACTTCCGATTACGGAAGGGCAATAACATATTCTACTATCCTTTTAGACATCCCTTAACCTTGTCTATGGGTTGGGAATAAAAAAATCGCCCTAATTCTTTCGGAGTCGGACCTAAAAATGCCACGATTTTAAACTCTAACCGTCCAAAAATAAATAAACTAAGCATTAATGTGCAATGGGGGTGGGCTAGGTTGAGATAGAATATTCCACGATTAGGTAAAGACTTCAGACGTAAACTTGTAAGAGTGCGAGTGAGATTGCTGTTCGAGGCGTAAAACACGGTCTAGTTAGTACTCTAATATGTGTGCCAAGTAAAGTATAGGGCACAGCGAAGTACATTTACGAAAGAATGTGGGACCTGATTCAATGACTTTATCGTTCATTCATTGTACGCTTAGAGCAACTCCAGTTAGGGGTGTTCATGGTCGGTTTTGGTTCGGTTTCAAGCCAAACCAAAACCGAAACCAATATTATCGGTTTCTAAAAATTGAAACCAAACCAATCCATTAACCATCGGTTAGGTTTCCAAATGGTTCAGCCGAAGAGGTGATAATAAATGGGTGAGGGATATTTTTGGGTTTTGAAGTTTTAATATTTTATTGGGTGTACCACGTGTTTGTTTTTGTCCACGTGTGGTTTTGGTTAACCAATAATTATGTCAAACCAAAAAAAAAAAAATTACACTAATTTACAGAAAAAAATAGTATTGGTTTACAAAAATTTACAGACAAAAAATAAATAAAAAGAATATCAAGAGTAGTTAAAGCTTACTCTAAATCTAGAGATCAAAAGAAGATTTAACTAATGGCAGTGACATCTCTAATGAAAATTTAATCAATCATTTTTTTTTATCAATATTCGGTTAACCATTGGTTATTGGTTCGGTTTCTCTATCATACCAAAACCAAACCATTAATCTCGGTTTTCATCTTTTCTACACCAAAACCAACCATTAGTTAATGGTTCGGTTCGGTTTCCCCCTAATCGGTTTGGTTTGGTTCGGTTTCTCGGTTAACCAGTAACCATGAACACCCCTAACTCCAGTGGCGCGACTATTACCAAATATCAAAGACCAAAAAAAAAGACCAAATTTTAGTTTGGTCCGTAGTGCGACGCAGTGGGTGGCGAGTATATTTAGTCGAGCGGAGTTATAATGTTCGTTTGGTAATGGAACGGAGATAAAGATTACGCCCCGTTCAAGCGTTGATAAAGATTACGCCCGGTGTGGGGCGGAGGTAAAGATTACGCTCGGTACGGGGCTTTCGTAAAGTTTACGCCGGTATAAAGAGCGGAGTTATAATCAACGCCCCATGGGGCGAACATAAAGTCACCGCTTGTTTCCAAGCGTTTTTATAATCACCGCGCCATGGGGCGAATATACTAATGCAAATTCTTAGAGAGGTGATTGAGGGATAAACCCAAAAGAAAGAAGGGGATAGAAGGGTTTATATGTTTACACCACGTTTACGTGTTCGATTGCAAATGGACACATGCAAATGCGTGTGAGACGTCGTCTTACTACCCATCGTTATTCGTTTGCAAAATGCAAACATGGCTCGTGTATGGCTGGTCTATTTGGACCCCTTGTCTAGTTGGGAAATTCATTCATAATATACTGATGCCAGGCGAACATTACAGGTTCGCTTCATTGGGGCGTTGGGTATATCAACGCCTCATTCCGAGCGTTTAACTTCAGCTACGCCCCATCGAGCGTACATTTTATCACCGCGCCATTAGGGCGTAATTTATATGTCCGCCTCTCCGTGGGACGAACACTATATAACCGCCCGTTGTCAAGCGTACACTATATAACCGCCCGTTGAGAAACGGAGATTATATCACCACTCGACTAAATTTGGGTATGGTCTTTGGTCCAGACCAAATATACTCTCGAACTACTGTACTAGTCTGGTATTTGATCGATGGTACGTCCCGCTACGCCTGGTTCAGAGACCAAATAAATGGGTTTAGTCGCCCACTGCAGTTGCTCTTAGCGGTCCTCTTCAATGACTCAACTCAACTCCCCTTTTTCTCTAGTTATTCACAAAATTGGTCCAAATAACCACAATTCCTGGGTGAAAAAGACACGTAAAATTTGATATTGTTTAAATGAACGAGAATGTAAAAATAGTCAGGATGTAAACAGTTTCATCCTACCCATTTTCAAATACTTTTTCTTATTTTTAATTTACATCAGAATGCATCCAGTTTCACCCTCGCTATTTTTTAAGTTTAAGCCAGGATGAATCCAAATTCATTCTTGCTAAAAAAAAATTGTGTGTCCATTTCACCCATACTAATTTTTACTCGTCCAATAAAACCATGTTTTAAAAATATTTAGGCAATTGACCCAATTTCTCCTTATTATTCACATCTTTTTTATGAATCTTTGTGGATTCAACCGCGACATCATCTTAGCAATAACATGACCCAAAGTCGACTCGCAACTCGGAAAACTTGTTGGGTCATGATAATACGGTTCAACCTTATATGTAGAACCATTTCTTTTGGGGGAAATAGGACATTTGGAAGTGAACGGAAACATCCCTTATCCTAATACTTTTATTAATACTAAAATTACACTTATTTTATTTTATATTTTAAAATAGGAGGCAATTTTATTAGGAAAAAAAATCATCTGTCATACAATAAGATGGTTGGTAACCTACCAACAAGCTGCGCACCAACACCTTTTTGAATCACTTCAACAAGTGTATGAAAAATAAAATTATATATTCTAGTAAAAAATTATTTTATTTTTTATTTTTGTTTGTTTTTTATTTTTATAAATGAAAATACACCTATGAGGGCATTTACTAAAAATAGATAAGAAAAAAATATTACATTGAGTTAGTTGTTAGCCTAGCCACAAGTTGTACACCAACCCCTTTTTATTTTGTTTTTATTTTTTTTAAATGTTTTATTTTTAATTATTTTTTCTTTTATTAGCTTTGAAAAGTAATCATCAAATTAGCTTTGAAATTGAGTATTAAATATCTCACAAATTCATAAATTTTAATTAGATTTTTATTGTAAAAATTGAGTAGTAATCATCAAAATAAGGTGAAGATGGAAATTACAGTAGCAAGTTTGGTTAATAAGTTTTAAGGAAATCCTAGTTTGGTAATCAAACTTTATGAAACCAAGAACACGAAGAACACTTTGTCTAGTACGAAAATTTTGTTTGTAACCGAACTTTTGTATAGAATACCAAATGCAAAGTACAGTTAGTTTGCAAAAAAAATTGCTTAACCAAACTCTTCTCTGTAAACCCCTATGTTTAGTTCGGTTAGCTCGCATCTTGTTCATGTGGTTCCGCTACGTTTTTTTTTTTTTTAGAACACCAAATGCAGTTCATGTAGTTCGGGTCTAACTTTTGTATAGAACACCAAATGCAAAGTTCGGTTAGGTTGCAAAAAAAAAATTCGCTTAGCCGAACTCTTCTCTGTAAACCCCTTTGTTTAGTTCGATTATCTCGCATCTTGTTAATGTATACGTTCTATTTTTTTCTCCTAGCGTAACCTTAAGTTCGACAAGATTCGTTTTTTTTCCTAACCGAACCAAATTCAACAAAAAAACATAAAAAATATATATAAATAAAAACGTAAATATTTATTTAATTAAAGGGTAACTTAGTCATTTTATAACTTTAGGACACCCCTTATAGTTGTAGGGCAGATGGCCTAAGTAAACGATGGTCCCCAAAAAAAAACCATGCCCCCAAAAAAATCGTTCTATATGTATGTAGATGGTGGATTTTCGACAAGGGGTAAAATCGTAAACCCATAATTATATATGCTCCTGATCCAGCAATCAAACGAGTATTGAGGCTCATGTCTCTTATCAAAAGCATGAAAGCTCATGCCACAAGAATCTCTGACCGAGAATACTTTCTCTCAGATTGTGTGTAGATGTGTAGTCTCTCAGCTGAGGCAACTGCATATCTCACGAATACCGAGCAATTTCATTAATTACTCCTGTATAGAATCGAAATATTGGACGGCTCCTAGACAGCTTGCCTGCTAGTATAGAGCAATAACAGAAAACCGGGCCGTAATGAGGTACCGGTAAATACCAGGTACAGGGACCTGTTCCAACAGAAAACCGGGCCGTAACGTCTCATGTGCAGCCTTAATATCTTCTATACACAACTTTATTATTCAAATGCTCCACAAAGGACCATTGTTATCAGTAAGATCTCAACACATTGGCGAAGTGTACGGAGAATTCAAAGGATGAATCTAATCCCATTATTAGTTAGGAATTTTGGAGTTCAGAATTTGGAGAATTGAAAGGATGTCAATTGGATTCATCTTCTATCAACGTCATGATGGAATTCAAAAAGGTATAATTGTGGTTAAACCCACAATTAGGTGACATTATATCTAACAAATCCAACGGTAATGGAAATGTTAGTTCAAAGTTGATCCCGCACCGCGAGTTCAATTTTTTTTCCTTAACCCTATACTTTATGGTTTCTTCCGTCAACTGAATAACATGCCTAATATAATAGCAAGTGTTGTGCGACTAATTGTGTATGCTTCAATTGTCGCAAGTCAAAAGAAAAAAAATGCATCTGTTGCTTTTTATTTATCAATTGAAAAGAAAATTTTGATCTAAGATCGCAAAGAATACATATATATTTGAATTGTTCTCAACCAAAGAGTATAAAGATATAATAGCTAAAAAAATTGGCTGGAAAATATCACCTGAAAAACAGAAAGTTAACTAAGGTTATTTCTCCACTGGCCGATGTCGCAAAGATCCAAATAGTTTTCCATGGTGCTGCCTTTAGAGCGGAATTTTCCCCCCTTGGGAGTGTTCGTACTAAACTTGGACAGAAGTCGGCATTATAATCAAACTGACTAGAATTTTGGAAGTGGTAAACCTAGTTAATAATTCGGCAAGAGGCAAAAATTTGAAGCGGTAAAAATTAGGCCTGCACACGGTGCGGTTATGGGCAAAACCGTTTATAGTGCGGTTATCACTTTTAAAACCGTAGCCGAACTGTTTAGTGTTCGGTTCGGTTTTTAACCGCACCGACACTATTCGGTTATTTTGCGGTTCGGTTCGGTTCGGTTATAACCATTACAGACTTTGTACCTGCACCTGTACATCCATTCCATACTTAACAAATAACAAGTTAACAACTAACAAGTAGATTTTATATAAACAGGAGTCTAAAGATATCCAAAAGAAAAAAAGAAAAAAAAACAGACTTGATGTCCAAAAGCAAGGAGTCTAAACTCTAAAGATCAAACACACACAATAGTCTTAAAGTTTAACATAAGAAAAGAAAGCAACACGAAGAGTTAAAGAGAAGTAAAAGACCACAGTCCATCCAATTCTCAAGCCTGCTGTGTAGCTTGTGTTTCTTGTGCAGCATCAACTTGAGGTGTTACAGAAAGTGTCACATCAGTAGACCCAGTTGCAGGGGATGGAGACATTGGAGAGGGAGATGCACTTGCCATCTTGCAGCTTGATAATGAAACTGAACTTGATCCAAACATTACCCTGCCAAAGGTAAACAAGTTAGTTCTTAATACCAGCACACATATTTCTTTAAACAATCAAGTCAGGTTGTTACCACCTAGCAATTTAGATTAAAACTAATCATATCATGTGACACTGCCATCTAACTCAATTTAGATTAAAAGCAAACAACAAAAGTTGGAAATGGCTAGTACCTACCAAGTTCTTAATACAACAAAAGTTGAAAAACAATTTGAATATGATTTTAATCACACCAAACATGATAAATCTCCACCAAAATCCAAACTGCTCTTTCAATTTCAGAGTAAACATGACTAAATTTCAGAGTAAACATGACTAAGCATTCAGAGTGCTCAACCATATCAATCAACACCCATTAAAACCCTTTTGCTCACAGTCACAGGTCATAAATCACTTCATTAAACAACAAACCTTTTTCAAAACATTTTACATCAACAAACCCTAAGTTCAAAACCTCAATCAAACAGAACAAGTCAAAATGAAGATTGAACTCAAATCGAATGAAGCACTAGTTAGTCGTTACCTGTGTGCAATAGATTCTTGAATGATAGTAGCCTTCAGACTCCTTCCTTCCCTTAACTCAACCAAAAACTAAAATAAAAACCCAAGACTGTAATCAAAAAAATAAGATTGACAAAAGAAATTGATTGATAAACAACAATCAAACCATTTCGACAAAAGAAACCCTAAGTCCTAACAGAAGAATAATTAAAAAAGACCCTAGAAATTGAATAAAAAAACAAATCAATCTAAACGAGAATGAGAAATAGAACAAGAGAAAACTATTTACTTAATAGATAGAGCCATAGAGGTGGTGGTGCTCTTGATGGAGGTGGTTTAAAAGATTAGGGTGGTGGTGCTACTGCCTACTGGTGGTGGAGGCGAGTGAGAGGAAGAGAAACTGCTGAAAAGATTAGGGTTTCGAAATATATATGGTGTAGGGTTTAATCTAGACGGTTAGGATTGATCAGGATAAAAACTAATCAACGGTCTCTGTTATTCGGTTTTTCGGTGCGGTTATGGGTGAAACCGTTGACCGAACCGAAGATCTAACGGTTATCAAAATGAAAACCGTGACCGACCGTTGGATTATCGGTTCGGTGCGGTTACGTTTCGGTTGTTGCGGTTACGGTTCGGTTTCTGTTCAACCCTAGTAAAAATGCGCTCACTAATCGACAAGATGAAATATTAGTTCGGTCAAATATGCGTGATTCGGTAAAAATACGGAAATGTGTATTTCAATTCGACATACATTTAACTATAAAAATTATATTTTTAGTAATACCGGGTGATGATATCAGTGACCTGAGTTCGAAACTCGTCGGCACCAAATTCTTTATCTATCAAAGAAAAAAGAAATAAAAGAATGGCCGAATTAATGCGACAAATAATTCGTGATTTTGTAGAGTTCGCGAGTTATTTGGGAATGCGAAACAAATCGCGAATAAGATCTGGGGCTGTAAAAATCCGTCAAAAATATGGGTATTAGTGTGTGTTCAGATAATTCGTAAACTTAAATAGAAAAAAACAACATGAAAAAGTAGAATTTCAAAAACAAAATTGTGTGGAAGGTAATTACGAAATAGGATGACTTAGCCTTAGGTTGTAAGTTGTAAGAGCAAGTCTTATGGTGGAATCCAACCTATTCCAAGTGTGGAAAATTCATGGAATGTCAAGTCTAGTGGCTTCCAAGTTGAGGTTTTCCACACAAAATCCAAGCAAGGTTCCATGGTTTGGTGGAAGGGTCCGTGGAATCCATGAAAAACGCTATTAAGAATAGCGCGCTAAAAGACAAAAAAACGCTATTAAGAATAGCGTTTTTTTTTTAATCCGTAGATTTAAACTGAGTTGTTGAAAATCTAACGGCTGAGAAAAAAGCTCTATTCTTAATGGCATAAAATGCTATTAAGAATAGCGTTTTATGCCATTAAGAATAGCGTTTTTTTTTATCCGTAGATTTAAACTGAGTTGTTGAGAATCTAACAATTTGAGAAAAAAGCTCTATTCTTAATGGCATAAAACGCTATTAAGAATAGCGTTTTTTAACGCTATTAAGATTGGCGTAAAACGCTATTAAAAATAGCGTTTCTACTATTCCACCATTACACTTGCGCTTCCATCCACAATTCCAAGTGTTGAGGTGGCGTGGAAGATGAAAGATGGATGGATTCCACCATAAGACTTGCTCTAACAGGGAAAACCAAAAAGATAAGAGATTCCAACTCTATGCCATAGACTCGTGCTTCATAGGTTCAGCGTGGAATGAGACAGTAGCTATATTTGTTAAATGATAAAATATCACACAACCATATATATTTTACTAATCTTACTAATATGAAGAAAAAAGTTGTTTTTGGTAGGAGACCCCTAAATTAGTTAGTTGTCCCCATTTTTTACATATTTACATAAATATCTTTATTTTAAAAATTGATTAAAAATTTTAAAAACTTAATATCTTTCAAAATATACAACGGATTTTTTTAAAATTTATATATATTTGAAAAGTTTTTTCAATTATCTAGCCAAAGCACATAAAACAAAAAGAAGATAAAAACAATAAATGCAGCACATGTGTTTTACCTGAATATTTATACAAATAAGAATAGTAAATTTTTGTTTTAAGACTGTGAACATTAAAAAAAATTCATAAATTTTCAAATTTAATATTGATGGATGAGTAAAAATTCATTTATTTTTTTTTATTTTGATTTTGAAGGGTGGAAACAAAAAATTAATCATTTATCGTAATTTATGTGTGGTAAATAGGTTCTTACTAGTACATATAAGGCAAAGTGGCAAATCTAAAAAGGTTCCGTCTCTGTTCAGCTGTTCGGTATCAGTATCACTCCAAAAGTCCAAGCGGGTATGGGTCAGGTCTAACACTGTAGTCAAAAAAATAAAATCTGTTTGGTTTCTTTCTTCATTTCCTCACCTGTTCACAACGTCTCATTTCACTCACAGTTGTGGGTAATAATCTGTGATCGGTTGGTGCTCGTGTGCTTTTCAGAGAGAGTGAGAGAGAAGAAGAACTGCACAAGTAATTAAAAGCATACCAACCAGCAGAAAACCAAGTGAGGGTTATAAATTCTCTTTATCCCACATTATCTCTGTATCTTTTCATATTTTTTTTATATACTTTTCTTGAATTAGAGCAACCAAAGTTAAAGACTCTGGGTTTTTAATCAGATAAAAATAGATTTAAAGAGAAACAAAACTAAGGAGATATTTGGTATTGTTCAGTTTGTTTTCTTTATAATAGAATGCTTGTGTTTTAAGTTGTTTTTCTGATTAAATAGAGAGTGAGATCTGCGTTTGGTATTTCGTTAAATCTTCAGTGTTGTGTTGATTATTTGAGTGAGTGAGTGAGTGGGTCTAACTCAATAATGGTGTTGAAGAGCTTGAACTACTGACACTAGTCCAGCTCTTCAGCAGCATTTGCTTATTTCAGAAGCTTTTAATTTACAGAGTAAAGAAACAGAAAGAGATTCTTTCTCTCAAAGCTTACATTATACTACCTTTTTTCCCAACTACTTTAAGCTCATGCAGATCTGCTAAGATTTCCTCACTGCCCCCATTGTTTTCCTGTTTCTGGGTTAACTGGGTTTTCATTCTTTCGTTCGTGCGTCCATCCATTACTCTGTTCCGTTCAGCCAGTGGTGTTTGTAGAGTGAGAAATGGAGATTGAATCAACTTCATCGAGGTTTATACCAGAGGGATTTGAAGGAACTGCAAATGACATAGCAGCACAATTTGGATTCATATTTCAAATGCTCAAAGCACCATTGTTTATACCCATACTGAATATAATGGTGTTCTTATGTTTAGCAATGTCACTTATGTTATTCATCGAAAGACTTTATATGGGTATTGTTATTGTTCTTGTTAAAATATTTGGGAAGAAGATTGATAAACGTTATAAATATCAACCCATTCGAGATGATATCGAATTAGGCAGTTCAGCTTACCCAATGGTTCTTATTCAAATCCCAATGTTCAACGAAAAAGAGGTAATTAATCCATCAATCATCTTCGCCATTATTGCATATTTTTCCTTTTACTTCCTCTGTTTTCCTCTGTTCTGAAATCAGTTTTGAATCTTTTATGAATATAATGCAGGTTTATCAATTATCTATTGGTGCTGCATGTGGTCTGTCATGGCCTGCTGATCGGATAATCATTCAAGTTCTTGATGATTCTACAGATCCAGCCATTAAGGTAAAACATTAGTTTAATTTAGTTTTTTTTTTACTTTTTTAATCCGAATTTATAAGTTTTCTTCTGAGTTTCTCTGATTGTGTTCTTGCGGTTGCCAGAGTGTTGATGATTACAGTATTAATTATTGCAAGTCAGACTCTAACATATCTCAATCAAAGACCTACAAAATTACATTTTCTTCCTAAAAATTTGTCTGTTTTGTGGCTATAGGTCTCATTCATTTCAACCTTTTCGTTCTATCTAAGATCTCTTTGTCCATACCCATAACTTCAAAATCAAAAATAAATTGAAAATGAAAGGCTGATTTTTAATTTGAATTATTATTTGCAGGATTTGGTTGAGCTAGAATGTAAAAGGTGGCAAAGCAAAGGAATTAACATCATCTACGAAATCAGAGATAATCGGCTTGGGTATAAATCCGGTGCACTTAAAGAAGGAATGAAACGTAGTTACGTTAAGCATTGTGATTATGTTGCCATCTTTGATGCTGATTTCCAACCTGAACCTGATTACTTATGGAGAACTATCCCTTTCCTTCATCATAATCCTGAAATTGCTCTTGTTCAAGCTCGCTGGACTTTTGGTAATTTGCCTAAATCCCATCTCTATATTATAATTAGATGTTCGGCCAATGCAGAGCAGGACTCTAACTGCGAATGATTAGGCCTAATGTCTCTCTTAATCGCTTATTAATGCATACTACATTTCCCAGTGTCGGTGCTTCGTTTTTGAGATCAATGAGATGTTTGAGCTCAAGTTGCATACAAAATTAGGTCCCAAAACAAAACCTACTTCCACTGCTGAAGTTCTTCCACCTGTCACCAGCAATTTCAGACTTGCTTTTTTAACTTTTTCTCATTTGTTTTTATTTAGTAAAAAGTAGTTTAAGTACTTATCTAGGACTCTGAGACTCTGAACTATCAGAGCGCATAAAGACGAAAATACCCTCTAATCATTTCTGGGCAAACCAGAAATTGTCCTTCGTTTTTTTTTTTTATTGTTGTTTGAAATCTAGATTTCTGGGTGACAAAATTTCAGTCATTTTCAGAAGTAAAAGTTGATTTTCTTACTGTATAATCCCGTCTTGATGCGAACCACTTTAACGATTACCCAGGGGTAATTTTGTCTTCTTGTTGAACAACCCATGTGCATTTTTTACCGGTTTAAGGGCTTACTCCATCACCGATTTTTTTGCTGTTTCTTAATTGTCAGTTGAACTCTGTTAGCTTTTTTTTATAAGCTTTTTGAACTCTGTTAGCTGACACGTGATATTCCGGTTGGTTTTGCAGTTAATGCCGATGAATGTCTAATGACGAGAATGCAAGAAATGTCGTTGGATTACCATTTTACAGTTGAACAAGAAGTTGGATCATCTACTTATGCTTTCTTCGGATTTAATGGTAAATAAGAGAATTGGTGACACCTTGTGCTGTGAAATAACACATGTTCTGCATGTTTAATCTCAATCCTTATTTGCTAATGTTATTAGCAACTGCAACTTGTACATTTCTGACCTCGCCCAGTTCGGTTACAATACAGGAACTGCTGGAGTATGGAGAATTTCCGCAATTGAAGAAGCTGGTGGATGGAATGGTAGAACCACAGTTGAAGATATGGATTTAGCCGTGCGTGCAGGTCTCAAGGGATTCAAGTTCCTTTACATTGGTGATCTTCATGTACGTTAAAAATCGCAGTCATACTCATTAGGAGTTTAAATTTGATAGTACAGGATACATATACAAAGAAATTTCAACTGAATTCAATTGTATAGGTGAAAAGTGAATTGCCAAGTACCTTCAAAGCATACCGTTTTCAGCAACACCGATGGTCCTGTGGTCCAGCTAATCTTTTCAGGAAAATGGTCATGGAAATTGTGAGAAATAAGGTCAGTTCGGGTTTGGGTGTCTTCTACTTTGTCTCGTTCGTTTTGGAATCGAAATATACGAGAAATGTGTTATTGAGATTGATATTTTCTGTGCTTTTCAATTGCAGAAAGTTACTCTATGGAAGAAGTTCTATGTTATCTACAGTTTCTTCTTTGTTCGAAAAATCATAGCTCACATTGTTACATTCGTCTTTTACTGCATTGTAATTCCTGGGACCGTATTGGTTCCTGAAGTGCATATTCCTATGTGGGGTTTAGTTTATATTCCTTCCATCATTACCATTCTTAATGCTGTAGGAACTCCAAGGTATGCCAACCACTTGAAGCAACGTTTTTTAGAGAATGACAAGTGGTAACATACAAATCGACCAATTTTCTGATTTGTTTTCTTTCAACCATGTAGGTCTGTGCATTTACTAGTCTTTTGGATTCTCTTTGAGAATGTTATGTCTCTGCACCGGAGTAGAGCATGTTTTATCGGTCTATTCGAAACGGGAAGAGTGAATGAATGGGTTGTGACTGATAAACTTGGAGATGTTACAAAGGCCACCAAACCAGGACCTAAAGCAACCAAGAAACCTCGATTCAGCAAGATTGGAGAAAGGTAACATTTTCTACTTGTATTTTAAATTCTCTTGTATTTCATAGCAAGCCTGAAATGCTTTCCTTACAAGTCCAAGTAGACATGTCCTTCAGTTGGGTTAAGACAGAGTATATATTACCCTAATTTGTACCTGATCGTGTTTTTGTTTTTTTGACATTGAAACATCAAAAGGCTCCACTTGACAGAGCTTGGTGTGGGAGCATTCCTTTTCTTCGTTGCTTGTTATGACTATTCATATGGGAAGAATAATTACTGGGTATACCTATATTTCCAAGCAATAGCTTTCTTTGTCATGGGATTTGGTTATGTTGGCACATTCGTCCCCAACTCTTAGCCAGCTCTATCGAACCAATACGTTGTCAGAGGAAAGTTACCTTTGGTACTCGTCTGTAACTTGTCTATATCTTTCTCTTCAGCGACAACAATATTTAGTCTCAGATTTTATCAATTAGTTAGTGTGTTAGCTTGCTATAAGGGATGAAGTTACACGAAATAGTTGGTTTGGTTTGTCACTTATTCAGTTATTCTTTCATGCCGAGGAGGGGAATTGCTTTCTTCACATGCTTCAAAACAAAGACAGGAAATCTCTTGTGAATACTACTAGGTCATCAATTGTTACAAAATGTTAGAAGAGAAGAAACAGAAAACAAATAATTAATCACAGAGATGCTGAGTAAAGCTAAGCTACAAAGGAGAAGAAGAATCGGAAATATATTGCGGTTCAAAGATGGACAATGCATATTTGCAGAACTAGAAGATTGTGAGTGTTAATTAGTAGCTTAATCATAAGTATATATAGATAACGATAATGTAAAACATCTTTGCATGAATTGTTTGATAGTTATGGATTTTTGTAGTTTTTCTCCCTTTTTTTTTTTTTTTTGGTTCTTTGTTCTTTTACCTCCTTCATTTGGTATTGTTTGAAATGAATATATGAAGGTGGGAATCTGTTATATCAGGAAATAAACTTTGTATTCATCACTGTTTTAGTCTCCTTTTCTTTTTTCCAAAAAGCTTCCATAGTAAAAGAATGTCTAATTGGCTTGCTTGAGCATAATGTAAACTTGGGTTCTCTGGAGTTTGATCTGCTTTTCTTTTTGCCTTCGCCTTTGCTCAGAGCACTATAAACTTTTGAGTTTTTAAGCCAAGTTTGATTTTTGTATTGTGAACCTGCATATCTTTCATTTCTAAACAAACTCGGATTTTAGCCTGCCTTCTTTCGGATGAAAGTAATTGCCTACAGGTTGTGCAAGGCTTGGTCAGGCCGGCGTAAAAACTATGTCCTATATTTTGGAAGCTAACATTGTCTCCTACCCAAACCCGGTACTTGCTACTGGAAAATGGATTTCGGTTCTCGGTCCTAGCCAATTGGAGCAAGGCCTGAGTTCGATGCCCACTGCAAAATGAAAATATGTACTCCAGTACAAATCCTTGGTGGGAAGCATAGAGATCCCCAAAACCCCAATAGAAACCAACAATGCTTGGCGTACCGTGAGGGAACACGGCGCATTCTCCCGCGTGAGAGAAAAAAGAAAAGTGGCCCTCAACCCTAAACCCCATCCCCTGCAAATCTCCCCCAGGGCTCCCATCTGACCGTTCATTCCCCTGGCGGGATTTCTGGCGGTACAAAACCGCGGTCAACGTAGCATCACTCAATAGAAACCCCTACTTTTTTGTTCTCATCTGTATAAGGGTCCTTTGCTATTAAGTAGTCTCATTATATTAGGGGTGAACATGGACCGGTTATCACCTCATCCGCATCCAATCCAATTAATTATGGATTTCAAATTTGGCATCCGCATCCAATCCAACATCCAATGGATTGACGGATGGACGGATTAGACACTCATAATCCAATGAATTTATTTTATAAATAAACTTTTTTTTTTTTTGTTAATAAAACTTTAAATTAGAAAAAATAAATAAACCTGGCAATTTTAGGGGCGACCCCAAAAGAATTAGGGGCGGCTTTTTTATTCCCAACCCATATACACCGTTAAGGGATGTCCAAAAACGCGGAGAATACGTTAATGCCCTTACACAATCGGAAGATATTTAGTGACCGATTATTATACAGAAATCGGAAGATTAGTAACTATATTATACTACCGATTAATATTGATTTTGTGCCTAACGCGTATCTTGCTTCTATAATAATCGGTAGGAAAAATAACCTCACTAGACTACCGATTGTTAAAGTATAGAAATAACAAATCTTTTGAATTTTGCAATGGTGAAATTTGGGGCTCCTTTATAATCGGACGAATAAGAAAATGTCTAAGCTACCGATTTAGGGCTTCCCATAATCGGATGGTAAAAGTAAAAATTCCTACCGATTATGGTAGATTTCAAATTTCAAATTTCAAATTATGGTCGGCTCTGCACCCCTCAAAACCTAGGGAATTTGGCCAATGCTCAATTTGGGGCTTCCAATAATCGGTGGGTTATAAGTACCCCCTCTACCGATTTTGTCCTACTGAACAATCGGTAGCTAATGAGGTGGTATTACCTACCGATTAATAACCGTTTGACAGATAAAACCAAAGTCGACCTAAATTCAAATTCATTTCACTTCATTTCATTTTCTTTTCAACTTCAACTCCTCTTCTCCTCTTTCCTTCCGATTGCAGAGAGGAAAACTCTCCCCCTCTCCTCGCTATACATCGTCGAATCGAATCATCGTCGATTATTCTCTATAAAGATGAAAGAAAAGGAACCTAAGAAAGATCGAACCAAAAACGTAGTGCGCGGTGAGGATCCGAATATTGGATTGCATGCCCGTAATAAAGTGGTTTTAACTCACGAACCCGAAGAACACGAAGAACACGAAGAAGATGAAGTCCCTGATGTAGGCGATACTGATAGCCAAACTCTCAGGAAACTTGAAATGGCGCCGATTAGGTAAGATTCTACCATTTTTTTGGTTTATATTGCTTCAATTCGACGAATCCATGTTTTTTTTTTAGGGTTTTCGGTTATTACCCAGACTCGGTAGGTTAGGTATTGTTTTAAACTTACAATTGTGGCCGAATTCTTCATTTCACGAGAACATTTGTCATATTCGGGTGGTAAATATTTAGGTTGCCTACCAATTATAGAACGTTTTTCATTACTGAGGCCTAAATCGATCATAATCGAAAGTTAATTGTGTTTTTGCCTTCCGAATATACTAGGGAAGAACAAGTATTAGAGACGCAATAATTGTGTGATATCTTTTGTAATTTCCTTCCGATTGTTTAGGCTGAACCACTTGAGTAATTTCTGGACACAAAGTGATGCATATTCGGTAGACATTAGTTTTGTGAGGATTTCGATTGTGATGCATTCGGAAGGGTGGACTGTTTACGACGTTCGATTATTAGTATTCGGAGGGTTATGTTACAATATAGATTCCGATTATTGTGTGTAGATAAACACATTCGAACACCAAAAATTTTATTTTATTTCCGATTATGCGTATTCGGTAGCTTTAGGTGAACTGATATTTACGATTGAGTGTAATCGGAGGCATTTGGTTTACTCAACCAACCGAATATATAGTTTAATAACCTGTTGTACTTTCTTTTGTTGTTTAGGGATAAGCGAGGTAAAAAAATGGAAGATGCAATTGTCTCACCTAGTGCAAGGAAGGAAAGGCGTCAGAAGCTGACAGCTAGTGCAAGGAGAGCTAGGACTGCTAAAGCCGCTTCAAGTGCTCAAGATGGAACTCAACAAGCAAGCCAAGAAGCTGTTCAACTTAGTGCCCCTCAATCAGAACCGGTTCAAGAAGGTGTTCAACCAAGTGCCTCTCAATCACAACCAATCCAAGAAGGTGTTCAACCAAGTGCCCCTCAATCACAACCAATCCAAGAAGGTGTTCAACCAAGTGCTCCACCATCACAACCGGAAATTGAACTAGAAGCACCCGAAGAAGTAGGAAAACCTAGTGGTGCTCAAGAAGAAAGAGAAGCCGAAAAGAAAAATCCTCCTCGAAAGAAAGCGAAACACCTTGTCCGAGATCGAAGGTGAAGGATATTCCGAAGGTGTAATCCTTGGGCTGCTTGGGAGGATGGAGGACAACTGTTATTTGGATACAAAGAATCCTGGGCCAGAGAAATATATGAAACTGAGGTAATGATCGTATCCATTTTATTAACCTATTATGTTTTTCTCCGTAATACTTTTAAGGGTTGTAGTTTTAGGTTATTCTAATTTTATTTTTTAACTTGTCATGTGTTTAATAGTATCATTCCGATGCGGTTCGTTTACTCAAAGTGACCGCCGCACCAACAAAAATGCTAGATTGGCCTTTGGAGGATGAATGTGAAAGGTTCAAGACCATTATTGCGAATTCAGGGTTGGGCGATCTTTGCGGAGAACTCAATGTTGGAACATGACCGGGTGGTTATATCGGCGTTTGTGGAGAGACTTTATCCTGAGACCGACACCTTCCATATGCCGTTTGGGGAGATGACGATAACCCCAGATGATGTTGTGCAGATTCTTAAACTCCCCGTCCATGGCAAGGGTGTTAGGGCTGAGTTCACTAAGCAGTTGGAATGGAAGAAACTTTATGATCTAACTAAGAAGTGTTTGGGTTGGGATGAAGAAACATCAACAACTGAGTTCAACAGATGCATGAAGTATAGAACTCGACAGTTCAACATGGGTACTCTGATGGATATGTTCAAGGGCACCAAGGAAAAAGAAGCGAAAGGAACTTTAACCGATGAGCAAGTCAACCATGCGGCCACCGCATATCTCCTATGTGTATTGGGATGTGTCATTTTCCCCAATGCCAGTGGCAATCGGGTCGACGCCAACCTTTTACAACTTCTGGATCCTCTCGATAAAGTGCATGAGTACTCATGGGGCACGACATGCCATGCGTGGTTGATGGAAGAGTTGAGAAAGGCGTCGAGGCTTGGAATTAGCCAAGTGGCCGGAACGTGAGTCTACTACAGGTATTGTTTATTAACTCTACATACTTGGTTATTTTTTTTATTTTTCTACCATTGAAGAATCAATTTCCTAATACTTGCAAAAATGACAATATAGACATGGATCTACGACCACTTCCCTATCTTGGGATTAGCCATTGAAAACGCGGCGTGGGCGAAAGGTGACCCTAGAGGAACAAAGTACGTCTTCGACGACAACCATTCTAGGATGAAGGAGCAGCAGCTGATTCGTTTGAGGGAGATTTTGGACTCGTTGAAAGCCCAAGACGTATGCTTTGATCCATACAAGGAAGACCGAGCTGATGGACATATCGCGAGTCGGTCCGATTTGGCCCTTTATTTTGGACCGTTGTGGCACCCCACAGGATATGTGATGTATAATGCTTCAAGGGTGATGCGACAACACGGTTTTGTACAATGTATACCGAAGGAGGAAATCCATGGCAATTTCACTTTGGATCTGGAGAACTGCGAGTCTCATAAAGATTCTATCACGGTGGTTCACAAGGGTGCACCATCCTGTAAATTCCATTGGGATAGAAGGGCGCATTACTTGATCAACCAAGGAAGGGAAGCCAACCAAGGTTTTGAAAATGCTCCCAACTATATGGATTGGTACTGCAATGTTTCTCATATTCGTGTAATCCGTGATCTTAAACCAAAGCCAGCTTTGTACAAGAGTATCCTCAAAGAAAAACCTGCGGGTTTTGATAGATTGGTACGTATTGTTTTGTTAATTTAGTTTAATATTATGGGTCAAAATAGAGTAATAACCGTTTGATGGTATGCTATGCATTAAAACAGATGAGCAGGTTCAAGCGTTTGTCTAAATGGTGCACTGATTGCATAAAGTCCGGAGAGCCTGTGCCACTTGAGAAGATAAAAAAACACCAAGAGTTGATTGATAACGTTGACAATGAGGAGTATGCATCTCAGTTCGGGGGAAAAGTGCAAAAGAAACCTACAACCAAGGTGACCAAAAGAACTCGGGCGTCATCGAGCACTCAAGTTGATGAAACCAATGAGGATGTTGGTCCAAGTCGTAGAGGTGGTAAAGGTCGCAAAATCCAAGCAAAAAGGAACAAGTAAACTTTCGATGTTGTAAACTCTCGATAATTTATGGATTATGAATGGTTATGTTGCTATGTTTATGCATTTAACGATGACTCGCAAGCGAATCACATGAAGAGACATGAAAGTGTTGAATTTGGAACACAATCGGAAGATAAGTTTATATATGAACCTACCGATTCTGGGGATGTTGCATTTTTTAGTCAGAATCGGTAACATTATACGTTATTAACCTACCGATTCTGGGGATTCTGCAAAATATTTTGTCAGAATCGGAAGATTGCTAATATACTTTTCCTTCCGATTATCATGTGTAAAGAAAACTTGTCTTCTGTATCCAAACAACACCACAATCGGAAGGGAATTGTGCACTTTCACTTTCGAATAATAATAATCGGTAGGTTTATTTGTTATGTTCCTTCCGACTATTCTATGTAAAAAAACTTTGTTTTCTGGAACCAAACAACACCATAATCGGGAGGTAATTGTGCACCTTGACTTCCGCATTAATCGGTAGTTTTAGGTTTTGTTAATTTCCGATTATTCTACCAAAAAACAACTATGGTTTCTGGAACCAAACAATACCATAATCGGAAGGTAATTGTGCACCTTGACTTCCGCATATTATTAATCGGTAGTTTTAGGTTTTGTTAATTTCCGATTATTCTACCAAAAACAACTATGGTTTCTGGAACCAAACAACACCATAATCGGAAGGTAAATTTTCACCTTGACTTCCGAATTAAATGAATCGGTAGGTTTAGTTTTTGTTAATATCCGATTATTTTCTGTGAAAGAACTTATGTTTCCTGGAACCAAATAACACCATAATCGGAAACAAAGTTGACACATAAGATAACCGAATATATTAATCGGTAGTTTGTTTAACAAAATACGCTTCCGTTTGTTTATAATCGAAAAGTTTTTATATTAATAATCCTCCGATTACATCCATAACATAAAGTTCAAACGACCTTAACCTTACAATTTCGTCAAAAGCACCTAAATCCATACTCCTAATTGACCATAAAAGTATTAAAAAAGATCATAACGTCCAAACACCACAGAAATTGTCCCTCTTGATCTTGTAACATCCTTCATGTTCAAATCGTTTCCCGTAGAGGTCCATATACCGATGATCAGCAAGATTTCTCTGAAATTACGAATGAGTAACAAGTTAGTACTAACTTATGTTAATGTGAGTTGGAGTTATAAAGATACTTACTCGTTTTTCATACGTCCACCAAGAAAAAGCGTCCCTAACAAATCGTTCTTCATCTTCAAGTTTGTCAATCTCCTTGTCGACCGCCTTCTTTCTCATCTTAATGTCATTGGATGATCTTCGAATTCGATTACCATCTAACGCCTCAAATACCATTAGAATACGGTTCCATAACTGCTCTTCGGATTCCCGTTTATGGAGCTTGTGAACACGATCATGAGCAGTTACCACAACCCACGCTCTATAAATAGCACAATCTTCTTCTTCGGCAAAAGTAATATCCATGTTTTGGTTTTCAAAATTATAACTGAAGAGAGGAAAGAGTTTGGTGCAATTGGGGTGATAGATATGAGTTTCTTTATATAGGTTTAGGTTCCAACGGCTCTTTTTCTTTTTCCCGAAAACTCCAACGGCTATTTCTGAAATTTGGTTTGAAATGCCAGGCTAATCGGTAGGTATTTTAGTTAGAATATCTACCGATTATGGTAGCTTTCAAAATTTGATTTTGGGGCAACCTATAATCGGTAGGTTATGTAACCTGCTTGACGTCTGATTATGGCTACATCCAAATCACGAACCACATGGTTATGCCTGGCTCTGTACACTCAAAACCTATGGAATTTGGCAAGGGCTCGTTCTGGGGCTCCTTACAATCGGTAGGTTATTAAGTTGAGTAGACTACCGATTATGGTATATTTCAAAATTCATCACATGAAGGATTTTAGAAAAAACTCATTTTGGGGCAACCAATAATCGGTAGGTTTTGGAACCAATTTGGCTTACGATTATGGCTACATCCAAATCACGAACCACATGGTTATGCCTGGCTCTGTACACTCAAAACCTATGGAATTTGGCAAGGGTTCGATCTGGGGCTCCTTATAATCGGTAGGTTGTTAAGTTGTTAACTCTACCGATTATGGTATATTTCAAATTCCCTTACATGAAGGATTTTAGAAAAAACTCATTTTGGGGCAACCCATAATCGGATGGTTTGGTAATATATTTAACTCCCGATTAACGCTGCATCCAAAACACGAACCAAGTGGTTATGGTTGGCTGTGTACACTCAAAACCTATGAAATATGGCAAAGGTTGGATCTGGGGCTCGTTATAATCGGTTGGTTATATAATTATATACCCTACCGATTATGGTAGATTTCAAAATTCATTAGTGAAGGATTTTAGAAAAAACTCATTTTGGGGCAACTTATAATCGGTAGTGTATGTAACCTATTAGGCTTCCGATTATGGCTACATCCACAGCTCAAGCCAAGTGGTTATGGTTGGCTCTGCACCCCTCAAAACCTATGGAATTTGGCCAAGGTTGAATATGGGGCTCCTCATAATTGGTAGTCTTACAAGTTGGATAAGCTACCGATTATAAAAGGGATTATTAGCCGAAGTATCTACACAATAATCGGTAGGTATTGTTTCAATTTAATCTACCGATTATGGTGTTGGCTACCGATTATGTAAGGGCATATTGGCCATTTCGAAAAATCGAAGATAAGGGGTAGCTTAGATTTACGTTTGGGTGACCTTTTTTGTGTTTTAGTGTCGCCCCTAATTCTTTTGGGGTCGCCCCTAAAAGTGCCAGGTAAATAAAGAATAGAAATGACTTGGAAATATTGAACAAATCAAGAAAAAAGAAAAGAAAAAAATAGACTTGTCGTTTAACACGAATTATCTTTTATCTTTTCCTAACCTCTTCTTGAATATCGTCTATTTCTATCTCTTTCTTCCTTCGCATCTTTAGCAACCTCTGTATTGCATTCTTCTTCCTGTCGTTCTACATTAGTTGGTATCAGGGCCAACAATTCTAAATTCTCGTCTAGGATAGATCCTTGTTACCGCTTCCGCAACTCAAACCCTTAAAAAAAACAAAAAAAAAGAAGGAACTAGTTTTCTTTTTCTTCGTCAGAAAGTTTATCCAATGGAAAAAAAAAAGATAATCAATATGAAAATCTGCATGAAGCTTATGGTACGAGTTTCTTAGGAATGATTCGTCCTATATTACCTACGGAACCTTCGTTTTCCCAAAGAAATAATATTTCCAGAGCAAAGTGTACAATTGGAGGAAAAGTTTGTAATATGAGTATAGATAGTGGTAGTACAGAAAATTACATTGCTTCTATTGTAGTAGAGAAGATGGATTTACCAGTTACTCCACATCCTAATCCTTATTCAGTTGGATGGGTCAATAATTCTACTTCTCAAGATATTACACATCAATGTCTCGTCAACTTTTCTTTTCCTGGTTATGAATATTCAATTTTATGTGATGTGATCAACATATCTGCTACACATATTCTTCTTGGGCGACCTTGGCAGTATGACAGGTGTGCAGTCCACAATTGTTATGAGAACACATATAACTTTTGCAAAGATGAAAAAATGATGTTATTATTTCCTTCTAAGTCTACTATAATTAAAGAAAGCAAGGATGGAAAGACTCATGCTATAGTAGCTAACATAGCCAAATCACTACAATCTCTTGACGAGAATAAAGAAGATTTGTCACAAGCTAAAAATTATACTGACGTTACTGCACCAATTATCAAAAAAGATACTAAAGCTACTTTTCAAAAGGAGGATGAAAATCAGGTCAACAAGGTTTCACATGAATCGCTTGAGCTTAATGGTAAGTCATCTAGTCTTGATTTAGTAATTCCTGATAGTGGTATACTTGCTTTATCTACGGTCGAAAATAATCAAGTTGTTGATCATTGGAATACATCAATCGTGTCTCATATATTCCCTAACAAGACAGAATTAATTAAATCAACCTATGTGGATACTTTTGTTTTGTTTCATATGTCTGTCTATGCATGTTATTCTCGATCTCTTGAAGATATAGTAGAGAATTACAACGGTAGAATTCGTGGTCGAATTTTGTCGAACTCCCAAGGGATTAACGTTAATTCTCTAAGAGACGATGAAGTTGTAACAGTTACTGTTGACAAACCAGACGCTACAGTTCAAGATGACCAGAACTGGCCTTGTATAGAGAATCGGGTTGTTCTTGAGACTTGGCATGGCAATGTCAATATCTTTACTTGGAGACATCATGGAGAGTTTCTTTGGATTGTTTTTATTCCTACCTTGATCTTGCATAATTATTACTTTGCTTACAAATTTCTAGGATGTGAAAAAGGTGTCAAACAAGTGAAACTGTGTATTACCGACTCATACCCATTCTCATGTCCAGCTCCATATGTTTACTCAAGACTCGAAGAAGAAACATCAAGATAAATCCTTGTCTGAGACTTCTAATAGTCCATTATTACTTCCAGATTCATTTAGAGTTCTGATGTCTAAAATGGATCTCGTGTATGCACCACGGATAAAGAACAATAGTAATCTTACTGTTAGAGCATAGCTCGGTTGAACCGACCAAGCGTTGGTATGTCAAGTTTGGTTGTCATATTTTAGTATCAAAACTCATCTAGAGTCGCTTGATTAAATACTAGAGTCAACTTCGTTTAGGTTAGACTAGAAAGTATAGGAATGTTGAGACGTACAAGTATTACTCCGAAGACCTGAAGAATGTGAAGAAGTAACGACTACAACGAGGACATCATCCTTCCACTTGAGGTTAGTAATGTTGACTCGATCTTGTTTCCATTCCTAACGTATCTTCAAGTCGGATTATATTGAAAACACAACATGCGAAGTTGTATATAAATAAGACTCTAGTGGTTATACTTGGTCATAACATTATGATCAAAGTGGCAAGGAATTTATTGAATTACGAAGTATAAATGCTTATCTTTTGGAACTTCGTAAATACGACATCAACATAATATTTGTATATAGTCTCTTGATTATGTGTAAGATATAGGTATGATTTCACCCTAGGAAACAATGTTTTATAACATTTGTTTAAAGGAAATAGATATATGAACTTGTTTTATAATCGAAAGGAAATCATGATTGTTCAGGCTCTTTATTGAATATCTTTTGAATGATCAATATAAGATGACAAGGTAGAACCTATCTTAACTTGTTGAGATTTGAGGTATAACCGGTCATAACCTATATTGTGTAGCATGTTGTAATCAATCACAAGCTACTTTGTGAAGCATGGTGTAACCGGTCACAAGCTAATTTGGAAAGTTAGTCGTAATCTGTCACAAGTTTCTCTGGAACCAAGGTGTAACCGATCACAAGCTAACTCGGGTAGTAAGGTGTAACCGATCACAAGCTACCTCTGGGAAGCAAGCTGTAACCAGTCACAACCTGGTTTGGGAAGCATGGTATAACCGATCACAACTTACATTGTGAGGTTGGTACAACCGATCCTAAGGAGCAAAACCGAGTTTCCAATATTCACATATCTCCTTATGTTTTGTGTGAAGCTTGGAATTAGGGTTTGCTGTGAAACTTATAGATGTCAAAATATTTGAACATGTACATAACTCTTATCATTTAATTGTTCAAAGATATTCCTTGATACTCAATGTGATCCCGGATCCGAAAAATTAAAAATCATTTAATTATGATTTTCATAATGTATGTTTTAGTTACCAGCAATTAAGGAATATCCTCTGGAAAAAATTATTAATTATTGTGCTAGACTAATAATAGAAGTTTTCTATGAGAGTTTTCGGAAATATGGTTTGGTAATCAATTGGAAATAGGAAACCGAAATTAGGTACTTTAATGTGAATATCTTGAGAATATTTTCGGTTTTGGAATTTCCTTGTATTCCAAACAACATTGGTGTATAAATACTTGAGTTTGCATTCTTGCAAACTATCCTAAGAGCCAGGCAAACTTTATTCGTGTTGTTTCTGGTGGAGTCGTCTATCCGTAAAGGAAAGTACCCTAATTAGGCAAAATCTCTTACGACCGCTCGTTTAAAGACTTATGTGGGATCAAGAAGCTCTACGAGTACCGTTGGTGGGAAACTAGATAATTGCATTGTTATTTTAGTTTTAGATTATTGATTTGATTGACTAACGGTTGTTGAAACTTTGATTGCACCTAGTTTGATTATTCTTGAGAGCCTTCTCTTCTAACATAAGGGCCACTTAAACTAGATCAAAGTATCGACGGGATCTTTAGAACTATTATTAGATCTAAAAACATATTGTGATTACCATTATTAATAGACTCTGTTATGTGCGTGATAGATTACAAGGGGATTCAAGTGGTGTTGTGCAGGTTATCATTAAAGACAAACGAAGATCTAAAGACGACGAAGTTTTTCTTATTAGTTTTCGTATCTTGTGAATTGTGTGCACAAACCTTGATCGGCTGGGATCCTACTAGATTCGTGTTTATCTTTGATAGACTTTATTGGATAGTTGCGTGAGATCGGCATCACCTTATAGTTTCTCTTTGAGATCTATATTGATTGATTGCAAATCTAGAGTTTGATTATTTCGGTAGTCAAAGTTTAGATTGATCTAACTAGACAAAGGAGTTTATTAGATTAAATAGAAGAGCTTTTGTCAACGACTCATTAATATCTTATTACCAAGATTGATTAGAGTGGTTACCAAAAAGATTTATCCTTTACTGTTTGGAATACGATCAAAAGGATTGGTGATTCACGTGCGTGACTCCGGAAATCGAAGGCGCAGGGATACTGAGGAAACTAAGTAGTTAGGGATAATCTACTTGGTTTCAACTATATGAAGTTGGTATTAGATTTTGTATAACGGCTTATTTCTGAGAGTACTCAAAACTGGACTAGGTCCCGGGATTTTTCTGCATTTGCAGTTTCCTCGGTAACAAAAT
Organism: Papaver armeniacum; assembly: GCA_023531295.1. Lineage (NCBI taxonomy): Eukaryota > Viridiplantae > Streptophyta > Magnoliopsida > Ranunculales > Papaveraceae > Papaver > Papaver armeniacum. The sequence continues at coordinate 72,810 of JAJJWW010018901.1, forward strand.
CTTGTTGTGTCATTTACTTTATTTTCTGCGTTATAATTATTATTATAATTGAGTAAATTACACACATACGTTAACTCCATAACACTTGATATTGATCTTATAGTGCTTCAGTTTAATACCGTACCTATTATCAAGTGAACACTTTGTTGTTGTATCGTCTGGATCTTGAATCCATAGTCAATCACATAAGTGATCTTGTTGTTGTATTGTCTCGATCTCGTATCCATAGATGATCACATAAAGTGTGTAGTGAAGTCGTTGTATTGTCTCGACTCTCTCCATAGACGATCACACTTGGTAAAGGACTTATAGGTTGATAAATAAAAGATTGTGGTGTATTTGGGTACCTCGTCTTTTCACTTACCTCGAGAAATTTTCTACATCCGAGTATTAGCAATGGCGCGGCAAGCATATTAGGGGTCCAGTCTCTTCAATGTTTTTCTTTAATTAATAAGGAAATGACAAAGGATCTGTCATAGATGGATTATCTGAGAATTAGTATAAATCTGTCATATATGGACTCAAGTTGGCGGACAGTTGCTTAGCAATTAAGTTAAACCTCAAGCAAAATATTATACCACTAATGATGTGAATTTTGTGTTCGATCGCGGGAAACTTACACACACATCCGATGGACATATATCATATTTTTAGAATTATTATTATTCTTTGTTTAGTGTTTTCTTTATTTAGAGTTCTAGTTATGTTAGGTATCTATTATATGCCTATATAAACTGGCTTAAGGTTTGTCTCTTGATATACAATTTTTTACCATACATATTATTTATTAATTTTATTATTCGTTTAACACGAATTCTCTTTTATCTTTTCCTAATCTCTTCTTGAATATCGCCGATTTCGTATCTCTTTCTTCCTTCGCATCTCTAGCAATCTTTGTATTTCATTCTTCTTCCTATCGTTCTGGAGGATTAATTAGAGCTAAAAGTCGGGCTGACGACTTTAAACCAAGCGCTAAGTGGGGGCAACCCACCGGTTTTGTATATCTATCTTTATCTTGTAATTTTTAAGTCTTTTATCTTTATTTTTCTTATTTTGTATATCATTTTAGGAATTTCCCACCTTAAACTTTACTTTGAATGACTAAATTTTACATTGAGGATAATGTCAAGTTTTAAGTGTGGGGGATTATTTATATAGTTTGTATGTAGAGTTTGATGTCTTTAGTAAAATAAATAAATAAATATTAATAATTAAAAATTGCATGATAAACTTCAAAATCTAGAAACTTGTGCCTTCAGGATAACACTAAGTGGATGGAAACATTTTGGTTGTATGAGTTGAGGAATCCAAAAATAGAGTCTATTCATAAAAGGACAGAGCTCGGGTGTTAGAAATAACATGATAGTTGTCACCATATCACCATATCACCTTCTGTTTTTATTTTTGCAAACTTTTTGTTTCTGTAAGTGATTTGGTGGGGCACCATCATCGAATTGTTATCACCGCCAGGATGAAATAGAGTGATTGAGTTATTAAAAAAAAAAAGACCAGATCAATCGGAAAAAAGATTTAAACAGATCGACACTTGGATAGCAATATGTGTGTGTTTTCCATGTCTCCGTCGCCTAAACAAGCATGGAATGCAGGACCATGGGAATTACCATGTAATCTGCTGACAAGAAGCATGCGCTTGGATCCGTGTTGCTAATTCGAAAAAAAAAAAGAAAAAAAAATTGGGGGGGGGGGGGGGGGGGCGCAAATAAGTTTGTTATATAGTGGACTATCAAAAATATTAAATTAACCTCATATTTTATAAAAATAAAATAAATGTTATTAATATCTTTAATCTAATGGGTGAAGATGTTCAACGGATTTTTAAGACTGCATCCGCACCCAGTCCAAAATCCGTTGGATTTTAAAATTGCATCCGCATCCAATCCAATAGTGAGCGGTTTGGGCACCAATCCGCAAAAAAGCAGTTGGTCGGGATTGAATCCGCGGATTTCGGTCCAAATGCTCACCCTATACCTTATATATACGTGGAAGTATTGAATTTTTCGCACGCAAGCCTTTTTATCAAAACACACTCAAGTTAAGCTAAAAATTTCGTCCAAGACAAGCCCAAAAAGTATTTTTCTTCTTTCCTTCTCTTACATGACCATCGAAAGACCCGACATCCGACAACAAAAAACAAACTTTAAGTTGCGGTTGCGCTATTTTCTCATAACTTCTTCATTCGGTGTTGGAAACGAGTGATTCTTGGCTCGTTGGAATCGTATTTTTATTTTATATTAGATGGGGTAGAGATCCCTAGTACACTCGGTTTAGGATGACTGAGGAACTTTTTCTTCTTTTTCTTTTCGACTTTTGTTACATATTCAACGCTCCATTAGGTCTTGGGTTCTTCCGAACATGTAATACTTCACTCCTTAAGCAATATGTCAGCTTTTTTCATTGATTTTTTAATGGTTCTGATGTTAGAAAATAAGAATAATACAATGCAATTTACAAAAATATAGCAAATGCAAATATGGTTCTGATGTTAAAATATACTCCCTTTGTGACGGACTGAAAATTTTTGCCTTGAGCGCTATGCTGCATAGGCTAAAACTCCCACATGCGCCACATATACTGAGTAACCAGGACATATAGCTTCAAGGATTACCAGGAAAATGCACATTTATTTGCCTTTGCTCGACATGCTTGGAAAGCATGATACTGGAAACGTAGCTCCACGCTGTTCCAACTTAGCATGTTCTGCTAAGGGTGCAAGGCCATAAAGGTTAATGGTGATGCATTTGGCATGCATCACAGACTTTCAAAAACTGTCAAAGCATTGGTTACGCCTTTGTTCTTCACCACTGTGAATACTCCTGCTCTCAACTCCTTTGAATCGTAACCCAGATCAACAAATGACTAAATCTGTTTCAGTAACCAACTCACTTAACGATCACCCAAATCAATCTTTAGATTAGTTATAAAGTAGAGTAAACGATCTTTCGTTTATATTAATAAACCCTTTTGATCTAAAGATCAAACCAAGATGATATATGATTATCGAAATAATCAATCTTGATGAACAAGATCTTTTAAGCAAATTAACGCAACTAGGCAATTTGTTCGATCTTCCACAAGTCTTAAGTTTATCAAGATAAATTGCTTGTGGATCTCAAAAAATCAAGTGTGCAAGAAGTAATACAAAGATCGGAACCAAAAATAAAAGTCTTCGCATCTTCAATCTTCAAAGTATACACAAAACATAGTCTGTTAACATTAATTGATCAATAGTTGTATCCCACGGATCTAGAATCACTTGGATCTGCAATAGTATATCTCCAAACAAACTTGAGTGGCTTATATATCATAAGAAAAAGACCCTAGAATAAACAAGTTTGATATATCGAATATAACTATACCGTTAGTTCAATAACAAACAATTAAATACTGAAACTAATATCAATCTAGCTTCCACCAATGGTAAGTCTAGAGTTTTTTTGCTCCCAAAGAAGAATTTAAATGAAAGGCAAGGCAATATGTTTCACCTAATTAGATTACTTCTATATCTTTAATAAGTTGAATTCCCCACACAATCAACAGATGTGTGAGTTTAGGGGATGTGTTTGTAAGGATACATGACTCCCTATTTCTAAATTTATGACCAAGGCTTGTTTGGAAACAAGATCTACCAATTTCGAAAATTCTAAATATTTGAAATATATATTTATTTCCAAAATTAGCAATACACTTGTATTCCAACTCATAAACCGATTTCTCTCTTAGTATGACAACTAAGATTAGCTGGAACACATCCATGTACTTTACTAATATAACAACTAGAGATATGCAAACCTCTGAGACTTAGTAAATATAATTTGATACAAGATATGATATTAAAAATTGTTTTCCAGGATCTTTGCCCTGAGTATCAAAGGAATATACTTGAACACTAAGATATTGAAGTTTAACACATGTTCAATCACTATGTCTACACTTATGAATAATCCCAGTCTAACTCGTGTACATCTCGATATCCACATGAACATTCAATCGAAAATGTAAATATGAGTCAGATATAGTCAATATTGGTTCTGGGATCGATCATTTCCACAAATGATTGGTCCTATAAATAGGATCAGTCCTGAACCCACTTTTCAACTATGAAAAAAGTTTCACAAGTCTACTTTCATAAACTATGTTTCTGAAATTGCTTTCAAACATAGTTTCCAAGGTATGGATTCATCCGAAAGTTTAACGCACTAAATAATATAAGTTACCAATTAGTGAGTCTCGAGAACACGGGGTCCATAGAGAGACTATACTTCGTAACTCCATATACCTTGTAGAAACAAATATTGTATATCATTCCTTAAGATACTTTGATCATAGTATAATGACCAAAACACCAATACTAAAGTTTTTGTAATAAACTTAATTACACATGTTATGTTTTTAATGAATAAAGACTTGAAAGAACAAAAGATGGATATGGAACAAGTCAAGTCTGTAGTTAATAACCTCGAATTGAAGGATGATGTCTTTGTTGTCTTTGATACGTTTTTAGGTCTTCATGAGTAACCATAGCATGACTCAATATTTTTATGTTCTTAGTCTAACTTAACGAAGTTGAATTTAGTAATCAACTCAAATAACTCCAACTTTTGGAATCTCATCACAAAATACTCGTTGACAAGTCCATAATGCACAGTCCCTGATGTTATATCATAAATTAATATGGTACCAACTGTGATAGACCAGAAAATTACACATATGGTGCCCAGCCGCGCATGCCAAAAATCTCTGATATACTACTCGTAAATCCAATGACCGGGCCTTAAAACTTATTTTGCTTTAAATGGAAAATGCACGTTCATTTGCCATTTAAAGCATGCTCTACAAACATGAAGCCTTAAACACAACGTATACATTATTCCCACTTACCATTGTTCTACGAAGATGCAAGGCCATAAAGGCTAAAGATTATGCATTTTGCATGCATATCTAACTTCCGAGCACTTTCCAGGCATAAGGCATGCCTCGGATTTGCACATAGGCTATTGCAAGCCTATTCCTAGCGTTCTTACTTTGCTTCGGCATTGCTGAAAGCATGCACTGATCTTGATCGTGCCAAGGGTACATCAGTCAGGCTCATGCCATGCTTGTATTGTATCATCCCCGTGATACAAGTGTCTTATGCAAAATCCCCTAACTTGCATACCGATTTAGCCTCCCTTCCTTGGCAATTCCCAACTCAACTGGTACATCCCTAAATTGAATGGCTTGATAGGAAGTAAGAGCATCAAAGGAATGGGATGCAAATTACCTCATCAAGTATGCGACAATCACCTCTTGCATCATATTGCCGAGCCATATGTGGTCATGTTAATGTTTTGGCAAAAAATAAATAAAATAAAACGTTATTACCATACCTGCTCGAATGACACGTCGGTTGAGAATCGACCCACTGTTATGACGAGTAGGCTACAAGTGCGATCTTATTTAACCCGTCTTTGGCGGGTGGGGCCAAAACCCAACAAACCGACTCGTCATACAACCCTATTTACAAAGTATATAAAAAGGGGAAATAAATGGGATATTCGGGTCATGTTAATCTTAAAAAAAAGATGGAAGAAACCAAATTTTATGCTACAAAGGGTCACGTGTGTGGGTTTCAGGCAGGCGGTCTACGAACACATAAATCATTTTTGATATAACATGATCTAAATAGGTGATCTTACCCTCAGATCATGTTAGCCCGACGGGTCCGAAGTGGTTGCCAACATTTTTTTGGTATTATATCCAAGGATAATGGGAGTTTGTAATTTGGTGATGTCCCAACCAATGGAAGGTGGAGATTTTCACTGAACCTAGTTCGAACAGGAGTTGATCGGGTGGGGAGTGAAGGTATCTAGAGTTGGTGAAAAAGTGGGGGTCTAACAACCACACCCAATATTTCGTTCGGCAATCGGTATGGACTAAACTCCAATATAATTCCAAGAGAATCAACTAGTCATACTCAATTAAGGAAAGATATCCAAGAGTTATATCTTTGTTTCTCAATGTAATCAGCAAATCAAACAGATATGAATCTATGAGCCTGATTATTATGAGAAATAACTTGGACGGTATCAAAAACCAATATCCAAGTGTCAATCAATTTCTATCCAACAACCAAAGGTCAGATTTACCAATTGATTGAACTACACACAACCTGTGATATTTCAATTATATAAACAAATATAATGCGAAAAATAAATAACACGGACACAAGAAATTTTGTTAATGAGGAAACCGCAAATGCAGAAAAACCCCGGGACCTAGTCCAGATTTGAACACCATATTGTATTAAGCCGCTACAGACACTAGCCTACTACAAGTTAACTTCAGACTAGAATGTAGTTTAGCCCTAACCAAGTCTCACACCGATTAAGGTACAGTCGCGTTCCTTACGCCTCTGAATCCCAGCAGGACTCTACGCACTTGATTCCCTAAGCTGATCTCACCCACAACTAAGAGTTGCTACGACCCAAAGTCGAAGACTTATAAACAAACCTGTCTCACACTGAAAAGCCTATTCTGATAGATAAATTTGTCTCCCACAGAAGTGCCTATGAAGTTTTGTTCCGTCTTATGACTAGGATATGACCCGTGTCGTAACGGCACGGGGCTATGGGTTGTTTTGGTGTTGGTTATATTATTTTTTCTTGGGAGAATACCATGAGCTTAGCGTGTGAAATTTGGGGGAATGGTCATCTTTCTCAAACTGAATTTGAAGCTTTGATCGATATTATTAAAATCAACGGGAGCGGTTTCTTATTAAATAGTGATCAGGATGTCCATACAATGATTAGGAGCGGTTTTCAAAAATGAATATTGACTGTGTGCTCGTATCAATGTATAATTGGCATATAGATTTTCAATCTACATTTTAGGAATATAAAGAAGGGTCCAGATTAATTCACATATTGATTTTACCTAAGACAATGAGTTAGATTTTTAATGAGAATTTATTTGGGAGTTATTCCTCTCATTTAATGTCAAACCGTTACTTTTCTTTTAAATTAAACGCCCATTAACTTAACTCTTAATTTAATTTTCATTTAATGTCAAATCGTTACTTTTTTGCCTGACTATGTATAAATGATTTAAGATGACCTTCTAAGATAATAACAAATACTCACTTTGTAAACCATAAATGGTTATAAATATGAAGAGATGTAATTTAAAAAAGTAACAAATATAATCAAGAAACTTCAACCCATTTGATACAAACATGTACACGACTCTAATCCAACTAAGAGTATAAAAAGTTAACAAAAGTTATTTACCGACCAAAGTTAAGGGCATAACAATGAAACCGTCGTTTTCTTCGTTATTTATTTTCACTCCATGTAAATCCTATGATTTTGGCCTGAAGAAATCAAAGTCTAATTGGACAATTCCCTATACAGAGAAAAATCAAAAATTATGTAAAAAAAAGTAGAAACTAAATGGTATGGTATTAAAAAAAAAAACTATCATAAGAACGAAAATGAATAGATAGCAATCATATTTGATCAATATCTTTTGACTGCAAATGAAAAAACAAAATTGAGATATTAATGAAAAGAATCAAAGAGAAAATAAACTGATCAAATGGTATGGTATTATAAAACGCCTAACATAAGAATGAAAATGAATAGATAACAACAATATTTGATCAATATCTTTTGACTGCAAATGAAAAAACAAAATTGGGATAACAAAAAATTAAACTGATCAAATACCATATTTAATCAATATCTTTTGAATGCTAACAACAATTATCTCAATCAACCAAAACAATAGTGAATCATACCTTGGGAATAGAGTTGTGCAAAGGAACTTGATTATAAAAGGATTAAATTAAGAGTTAAGTTAATGGGAGGAATAAAAGTAACGGTTTTGACATTAAATGGGAGGAATAACTCCCAAATAAATGCACACTAAAAATCTAATTCATTGTCTCAGGTAAAAGCAATATGTGAATTAATTTGTAACTCAATCCGGACCATTCTTTATATGCCAGAAATGTAACTCAATAACTTAGATACGTGTCTCAATCTAGATCGTCCTTTATGTGTCCAAACTGTACATCTCCGTCCAAATAGATACTTGATCAGTACCTTTTGACTGCATAAATGACATAAAAATTGCGTGAGGCACCATCAATCCATTGATGTTAAACAAAAAATTAAAGAGAAAAGCTAACAACAATGATCCAACTAAGAGTATGAACAGTTAAGAAATGCTATTTACCGACCCAAGATAAGGACATAACAATGACACAGTCGTTTTCTTCGTCATTTATTTTCACTCCATGTAAATCCTATAATTTTAGCCTGAAGAAGTCAAAGTCTAATTGGACAATTCCCTGTGCGGAAAAAAATAAAATAAAAATTGTGTACAAAAATAGAAATTAAATGGTATGGTATTAAAAAAAAAAACCTAACATAAGAATGAAAACGAATAGATAGCAATCATATTTGATCAGTATCTTTTGACTGCAAATGAAAAAACAAAATTGGGATAAAAAAAATATTCATGAAAAGAATCAAAGAGAAACTAAACTGATCAGATACAATATTTGATCAGTATCTTTTGACTGCATAAATGACATAAACTTAGGCATAAGGCACCATGAGTTCATGAAACAAAAAATTAAAGAGAAAAGTTAACAACAATTATCTTAATCAACCAAAACAATAGTGAATCATACCTTGAGAAACTAAACAGATCAAATATTGTACAATATTTGATCAGTATCTTTTGACTGCATAAATGACATTAAACTTAGGCATGAGGCTCCATGAATTCATTGACGTTAAACAAAAAATTATAGAGAAAAGCTAACAACAATTATCTTAATCAACCAAAACAAAAGTGAATCATACCTTAGGAATAGAGTTGTGCAAAGGATGAACCTTTGGGAAGGAAATTGATTATAAAAAGGATTAAATTAAGAGTTAAGTTAATGGGATGAATAAAAGTTATTCCCAAATAAATGACATTAAATTAATGTGCAATAAATTTAAATTCATTATCTTAGGTAAAATTAATATTATGTGAATTAATCTGGACCCTTCTTTATATGCCTAAAATATAGATTGAAAATCTTAAATATGTAGCTCAATCTGGACCATTCTTTATATGCCAGAAATGTAAATGAATAACTTAAATAGGTGACTCAATCTGGGTCGTTCTTTATGTGTCCAAACTGTAGATCTCCGTCCAAATATAAAAACACAATTGTCCCTTATAATATAGATAAATCAAGGTGCACAGGAACCAATTGATAATCCGGACTTATATTCCCAAAGAACAGCCTAGAAATACCAATCACCTCACAATAACTTAACTATATGGTAGATCCGTAGCCATAACAAGTACTTGAATTCTTCGTCACTTCAAGTACTGATTTCATTGTTGTTGAAGATCCGTAGCCATAACAATAATAAAACATATGTTCTCAATTATTGTTATACAGTGTCATAGTATTATTACACGACATCAAAGTTTAATTGTATCACAACTTTGACAATAATACTACGGTAATATGTATCACTCCCCCTTAGTCAATACTTCATCACACAATGAAAACCACTCCCCCTTACTAAATGATCCGTAAACCATATGTATGTAGTGCGAACTACAAAATAATTCTCCCCCCTTTTTGTCAATAAAAATTGGCAAAGGTACGAAAACTAACGGGATCATAATGAAATTCTCAAAGAGATTATTTATGACTAAAAGAGAACATATCAACTTGGTTTCGATGATTTCACATAGTCGAAACTTAGTGTATTCATCAAGGAGTTTATAAAGTTACAAGATAACTCATACAATATTCCACAGCCGCACTCCCCTCAAAGATTTGGATATTAAGCATAAGTTTATTGTTGTTGAAGATCCGTAGCCATAACAATAATAAGACATATGTTCTCAATTATTGTTATACAGTGTCATAGTATTATTACACGGCATCAAAGTTCAATTGTATCACAACTTTGACAATAATACTACGGTAATATGTATCACTCCCCCTTAGTCAATACTTCATCACACAATGAAAACCACTCCCCCTTACTAAATGATCCGTAAACCATATGTATGTAGTGTGAACTACAAAATAATTCTCCCCCTTTTTGTCAATAAAAATTGGCAAAGGTACGAAAACTAACGGGATCATAATGAAATTCTCAAAGAGATTATTTATGACTAAAATAGAACATATCAACTTGGTTTCGATGATTTCACATAGTCGAAACTTAGTGTATTCATCAAGGAGTTTATAAAGTTACAAGATAACTCCTACAATATTCCATAGCCGCACTCCCCTCAAAGATTTGGATATTAAGCATAAGTTCAGTTAAGAACTCTCCCCCATAATATGTCAATCCCAAAGGAACAACAAGAGCGCCCTTACTTTTACGAGAAAAGAAGGATTTCATTGGACATTAACAAAATACATGAAACATGAATTTGTATCCACAAAACTCGAATAAATTAATCACAAGGGACCCAATGATTAATTTAATCGGAAATGCTCAACATAAGAAAACTTACGGAGCCATACATTACTTTCACATAGAAGTGGATCAGGGAAAGATCAATACTGCAGAATATTCAAAAGTTCATTCTATCTTTTATCAATATTTGCATAAAGACATAATAGACAAAACTTTTGACATATATGAGATAATCATAGTTCACGAACGTAAACAAACATATCCCATAACATATTTTTGCAATATATAAAACCAATAAATATTAAATACTGCAAAATCATCTTCCAAATTTTTTTTTTTTTTTTTTTAAATTAATAAATTAATATCTCCATAAATATAATTATTTTATGTTATCAAACAAAGCTTTTGGCTGGTAAATAAATAAATTAATATCTTCCAAATTACTTAGAATTTAAATAAATAAATCCAAAAACATTGCAAGATGAAATTGTTGGCAACAGCTATGTGTAATCACAATATTTGCCATTCCAAACCCTAGTTATCCTTCTTAAAAACACAAGAATAAATTCTCATAAGAAGTTTCCTAGGCATTAAGATTCTTGAAAAATTCTTTATCGTCCCCGAACTCCTTGTCGTCAACAGACATTGGAACATAGGGTTCATGAAGAAAGGAGTCAATTCCAACGAACCTTCTTGACTGATGCTGAACCAGGGCCTTCTGAATTTCAAGAGACCTTAAAACAATAGCTTTTATTTGTTGCAACTCCATCCTTGTTTCTTTCAACTATTCAAGAACACCAGAAAACTTATGAAGGTTTGAGGGATTAGCCCTTGGTTTCTTCATATTCTTCCTTTTTCTTTTCAAAGTTGTAGAAGGATGGGATTTACCTTTTTCCTTTATGATTGATGGATTAACAATCATATTAACATCTTTTCCATCAGAAGATATGATGCTTGGAGTCTCCATTAAATATGGGATTATGAGAGAAATACAAAAAAACTAGCTCCACAAGCAATCTTTTGATAAAAAGAGTTTTGGAGAAGGAAAAAGGAATGTAGGACCCTATATACAGAGTAAGTAGGATTCACGTACGACCAACTCTAAACCCTAAAAAGGTAGAAATATCGATTTTAACCCTCTTTTAATAATCAAAACAGGGTAAACCTTTTCAATATCATTTTAGGATATGAATAGATCAACATAATTCCAGAAAACATAAAAGAAAAACAAACAAAATATTTTCTTTCCTAAAACCCGATTGTGCATAATTCCCGTCTCTTTGACTTCGCGCACATGAGACAAGATGCACTCTCAACACAATTAGGCTGTGTTGGGGTGAACAATAATCTGTTCACTATGTGATTCATGTATGGAATTCTCGGTTCCCTTTTTCATAGATTGTTTAGACCTAGTTTTATTCTGTAGAGGTCTAACATTTTCTTTAGAAATTAACTTCTTCGGAGATGAGTTAAATTTACATACCTCAGATGGATTTGAATTCAGAACAAGTTTAAGCTTGTTTGCTAATCGATTTTCTCTCCGTTGAATTTTGTTGACATATCTTACTTTATGTTTGTACTTGAAACAATTAGAGAATCCGTGACCCTTAATAGTACAATAAGAACATGTCAATATGGAGGACGGTTCAGGCACCATAGCGGAGCATGCTGCTAAACAAATTGAAGTACCTGAAACATTAGAGATAAAATTTTCAGTTTACAGAGAAAAATCCATTTTATCCTCCAAAGTGGTTGAAGAAGTTTCTCCAGGAATAATATCGAGATTGATGTACGTATTGGTACGATTATCAAAATCAATATTTTCGCCAAGGAGCGCAACACTTGATTTTTCATATTCATTTGAATCATAGTGATCAGACATTTCATTAAGAGTTGTGGCAAGACATTTGTTCCCAGTATATTTTCTACGATTTGGACAGTCATTAGCAAAATGACCAAAACCTTTACACTTGAAGCACTGTGGCATATCCTCATCATCAGTGTTGACGGTGTCCCTGTTTTTAGGAGGTACACGATCATGAGGTTTAACTGATGATCTAGGTTTATCTCCGATAAACTGTTTACTTCAATTCAAATGAAGATCTCTAAACTTTCTTGTGATCAGTGAGACAGACTTGTCAAGATGTTCATCTGATGAATCAGTCTCAATAGTATCATTCACAGAGTTGCCAACACATTTACATTTATCAAGTAATTTTGTGTTCTTTTGTGCTTTGAAAGCAATATCCTTTCGAAACTTGGATGTATGCTCATGATCAAAGATCTTTAACTTCCCAACAAGAGTATTTCTTGATAGTGTATCAAGTTTATTTCCTTCAACGATGGCATGTTTCTTAGAGTCGTATTTGGCTGGCAACGATCTGAGAATTTTCATCAACATATCCTTTTCAGGAATAATCTTACCTAATGCAAAAGATGCATTAACAATTTCAGACACTTTGTGATTAAATTCATCAAATGAATCTTCATCACCCATACGAAGGTTCTCCCAATCAGAATTTAGGTTTTGAAGCCTAGATTCTTTTTCAGAGGTATTCCCTTCAAACACGGTTTATAAGATATCCCAAGCATCTTTAGACCGAGTGCACATAGTCACATGGTGCTGAAGATCTGGGGTAATGGCATGAGTGATAGCATTCAATCCGTCAGAATTTTGCTCTGCAACAAGAATCTCGACATGCTCATATTCACCAATATCCTTTCGAACAGTTACACAATTTTCTGTAACCAATGGAGGATTATAGCCATTAACAACTCGAACCCATGTTTGAAAATCACGCGCTTGAAGGAAGGCACGCATAACAATTTTCCACCATAGGTAATTCGAGCAATCGAAGACTGGCGGTACGTTTACATAGATAACAATTTCGTCCATAGAGTCAGATTGCTACAAACACAGACTTATGAGGTCTTACGTGTTTGCCTGCTCTGATACAATTTGAAAAGGCGGGGATCTAACAACCACACCCAATATTTCGGTCGACAATCTATATGGACTAAACTCCAATATAATTCCAAGAGAATCAACTAGACAGTCAGACTCAATCAAGGAAAGATATCCAAGAGTTATATCTTTGTTTCTCAATGTAATCAGCAAATCAAACAAATAGGAATTCGTGAGCCTGATTATTATGATAAACAACTTGGACGGTATCAAAAACCAATATCCAAGTGTCAATCAGTTTCTATCCAACAACCAAAGGTCAGATTTACCAATTGATTGAACTACGCACAACCTATGATATTTCAATTATATAAACAAATATAACGCGAAAAAGAAATAACATAGACACCAGGAATTTGGTTAACGAGGAAACCGCACATGCAGTTAAACCCCGGGACCTAGTCCAGATTTGAACACCATACTGTATTAAGCCGCTACAGACACTATCCTACTACAAGTTAACTTCAGACTGGAATGTAGTTGAGCCCTAACCAAGTCACACACCGATTAAGGTACATTTGCGTTCCTTACGCCTCTGAATCGCAGCAAGACTCTACGCACTTGATTCCTCAGCTGATCTCACCCACAACTAAGAGTTCCTACGACCCAAAGTCGAAGACTTATAGACAAATCTGTCTCACACAGAAAAGCCTATTCTGATAGATAAATTAATCTCCCACAGAAGTACCTATGAAGTTTTGTTCCGTCTTATGATAAATTCAAGGTGCACGGGAACCAATTGATAATCCGGACTTATATTCCCGAAGAACAGCCTAGAAATATCAATAACCTCACAATAACTTAACTATATGGTAGTTGATGGGTCGGTAGACCGACTTTGTTTTACCGCAAGTGCACGGTGTCGAAATTGTACATAGTAGCAAATGTGGTTCGTTCCACGAGGAGTATTCTAAATTACTTATAACTAATACAATCAACTAACTAATCAAAATCAATATTCAGAGATTTGTGGATCGTCAACTAAGGTTACAAAAGAAATGCAAAATAATTAAAGATGTAACCAGGATGTGAAGGTGTTAAGGATTCAGGAATCCGTTGTAGGCTAGGTTCACTTATGTTATCTTACCAAGGTCTCGGATTTACTCATGTATAGTGGCAAACCTAGCAACTCGTACATGGAAGATATGGCATTTAGATTCATAGACAAGAATTCACAAAAAGATATATTTGTTCTCAACCTAAAGTAGAACTTCTAACCACTAGGTATACATGGCATACAAAGTGAGAGAATGCTCATAAGGAAATTATTATCAAGGTTCAATGAGTTCTTCTAACAACCTAACAATGATAGAGAGATTAAGTTCAATTGGTAGAAATCGTAATTAGAAGATAAAACATTGATAGAGAGACAAAACTTTAGCATTAAGTTCAATTGGTAGAAAACCTTGTTCGAAAACACAAGAAAATCAACCTACAAGTTCATCCTTTCACCCCAACAATGGTTTAGCAAATCATGGCTTTCTCAAAAGCCATAGAAAAATATAAAGGAAATAATAAACTCACCGAAAAACAAGTAGAAATGCTCAAACCCTATTTTCGTCCCTGATTCCGCCTCTCTCTTTTAATCATGTCGCTGGATATTTATAGGCACGACAAAGACCCCTACTTGGATCATACAAGCAACCTCCAAAGGCCCCAATTCACTATCAGAACCCAACTCCAAATTCAGGCCATTAGCCAACTCCAGCAACAACACCAGTTCTCACTTCCTAAACTAGACCAAGGCAAGCTTTTAACTCCACCAGCCAACACCTCTCTCTAATCCATCTTCTCACCGTTCAATGAGAATATCATCCAACCGCCACCAGAATCTCAACTTCCTTGCTTCAATGATTGCAGAACGAATGACCAACCCCAAGTCAGACCATCCAACACCACAGAACTGTTATCGTTCATACAATGTCCACCATTCACGACTACCAGCATCTTATTCTTACACACGAGACCCTTCTCATAACATCAATTTCAGGCCATCAATAAACCCACAATTCAATTTCTCAATTACACCGAATCCGCACCAAACAAACCCCCAACAGATGCATCGCCACTGATCCAACAACTCCATACAAAACCCATTTTAGTTAACTTCAAAACCCCCATAATTTGTCGTTGTTAAGTCCCCTTCTGCAACTGAGTTTCAGTCTCGAAACTTCCTCAATTTCATCTTTATTCGCATCTGAAACACTGCCCATACAATCACCAGTAGCCAACACCAGAATTAGGTCAAAACCTATCATTTACAACCATGAATTGACGGTACTTTCACTGATTCGGTATCAAAAACATGCCCCACATGAGAACCCCTATTTTTCCATCTGAGCATCACCTCGATTAGTGCAACCAATTGAATCAGCCATCAGATACAATTCATTACTACCATTGCAATTGTTGCCGTTCCAACCATCAAAACCCCATTGATGTTGCAGTCGAACCATCACCACTTCCTGCACTGCACTAGCCATATCTTCTCGATGCACAATCCCACACAAAACCCTCAAATCGAACTCAATTTCAGTTTAAATGAAGAACCCTCAAATCTGTTGCCTTGTCTCAGATCCATGGTCGCTGTTGTTGCATGACATCTCCTTATACATCTGAAGTCACAACTATGAATTGAAATCAATCAGCGGTTAATCAATATCAGATATCACTCTAGGCACTGGTAGTTGTCATCTTATTTCACGTCTAAGCTTCCTCCAAGACTACTCCGATTTCGACAGGAAATACCCCCAAAACAGATCCATAAACTCTCACTGAACTCCGCCATGATTTACATCTCAGAACTATCCATCCAGCCATGAACCAACACCAATTCAAAACCCCACAGATATATTGATGTCACTACTTTGAGAAGAACAACTTGAATCTCTATTCCCTTATGACCTAGAAACGAAATGAAACTAAAGAGAAATGTCGGCAGCTGCTTGAGAAATGAGAATTTCTCTTTCTTGTTTGATATGAAATGAGATGTGGTAGGAAGGATGCCACATGGCCCACATCCCACTTGTTCCTTGTTTCACCATTCTCTGTCAGTGAAATGATATAGCCCAGCAGGTGACTTGGGTGGTGAGCAACATGTGCGATGATGGCTAGGATATGCACTGTCTCTTTTGGTGCCTTGGGCTATTTTGTCGCAAACGCCATTTAACACCCCACTTAGTCATTTATCTTTCGGGTGAACGGAATTTCTTGTGTCACCTACAAATGCCTAAAATAATATATTATTAGCGAGATATCGAGACCTATCTAGTATAAATGTGGGTATAAAAGTGTCGCACTTGCGTGCTTATCAATAGTAGAATAAGTTATTGTGGAATCACAAAGAATGAGACGAAGAACTTTGTGATTACTTTTTATATCTTACATATCGGAGATAAATCTCGAGCAAATCTTAGATACGATAGAACAAGTAAGATCGGAATACGCAATTACAAAGAAAATAGTTGGATCTGGCTTCAGAATTATAATGAAGTCTTCAAGTCGTTAACCTATAATGATTTTAGGAAAAACCTAGGTTAAAGGAGAATCGACTCTAGTCGCAACTAGTATCACACAAAAGTGTGGGGATTAGGTTTTCCAGTTGCTAGAGTTCTCCCTTATATAGTCTTCAAATCAGGGTTTGATAGCTTAGAAACAAAACAATCAATACTCACTGTTAGATGAAAACCTGATTAAAGATTCAAGCTAAGTTTGCTTAAAACCAAAGCAATATCTCTCCACCGTTGGATGGTCTTAGCTTGTTACACACAAATGAAATATACCTTCATTTAGATATGGGTAACCGTACCTAAACGTGCTCAACAATAGTTAACCGAAGTTAGCCATATGAACACTTTTGTCTTAACCACATCCATCTAACACTTCTAGATCAAATATGATGATCAATCAAACATGAATGATAATCAACACTACACTATTTTTAGGAATTAGCAACGGAGCCTGGACGTTGCTGACCGGGGTCGTAACGGCAGGTTGACGTTTCAAAACACGGTGTTGCAGTTTTTCGCAACGGCATAAGCTCCGTTGCGATTCTTGGTCAGCAACGGATATTCGCAACGCATCGTGCCGTTGCGACTTTGTCTATTCGCAACCAAGGTCTGCCGTTGCAAAGTCTGTTTCTAATTACGGGAATACCCCTACCGGAATCGTGGTTCTGGTTCTAATTTATTGGTTCGGGTTCTAATTTAGCAACAGAACATCGACGTTGCTAAGCTTTTGCTGTGAGAAAAAAAAAAAGGTCGTCTTCATTGACCTGGTCAAAATCCATTCCCCCACATTTACCCCTGCGCAGTTACCCAGTTCCCCATATTGACATTCCACAAATATACAAACTTTTACACTTTCAATTCTACATTTACCATTATGAAAAAGAATTCTTCAATTGAAGTTAACAAGTATGAGTATTTGATACAAACTATGTCATTCATTTAATGGACATACACATAAACATACTTAGTTCCTAAGTTCGGTTTGTATAAAGTTCAAATTCCTAAGTTCTTCTAACTTAAATCTCTATAAGGAGATACTACATTATAACTTACAAATCTTGCATTTTGCTAAGGGACCTAATGGCCGCTGCTTTGCTGCTTTGTTCTCCAACCTTTCTGATCTCACAACAGAGCATCATTCAATTAACCTGCGAACAAAGCATCAAGTGAATATTAGGACTGTACATTCAATTAATCCTCCAAAGAAGCACCAAGTTCATCCTTCAAAATTAAAATCAGTGAATATTAGGACTGTACATACTAGTTACGATAGCAGTCTTAACATGTTAAATTTACAATAGTAATCATATATACCTGAAAATTATATGCATCAGCTGTTTTGTAGCTTTCATTGAATTGATAATTCCCTAGGCCAGTGGAAACTACAGCAGACCACAGCTATAATGGACGAAAGTAATAAGTTCAATGGTGCATGATGTGTCATCGATAAAGACAACCATAATCAGGAAGTAACTATATCCTTACCTGTGATCCCATATCTATTACATGTGGATCTTCCATGCAAGTCTCAACATGAACCCCGAAATCAGATGAAAATGAATCCATGGGTGAAAGCGTTCTGAAATCTCAAAACATACAAGTGAGGAGATACTCAAAAGCCATCATGAACTACAGTTTAAATAGCGTTACGGGAAAATTTAAGCATAGATAGGTCTCAACAGCAGTTCTGATAGTTAAAAAAAAAAAGATTTCAGAAAGAAAACCTCGATATCTTCACTGCGTTGTGTACAGGGA
The DNA here is from genome assembly GCA_023531295.1 of Papaver armeniacum. Taxonomy (NCBI): domain Eukaryota; kingdom Viridiplantae; phylum Streptophyta; class Magnoliopsida; order Ranunculales; family Papaveraceae; genus Papaver; species Papaver armeniacum. Next base: position 91,484 of record JAJJWW010018901.1, read on the forward strand.
AGAGTGGTAAGTTAAACATATCCCTAAACAAAATTTGCTCAAGTACAGAAAACACACTAATGTTACAGATCTAATTGAGAATGTCGTTTATATAGGCCACCTTCTGGAACAAACAAGGTATCGTGCTTTGCACTTGAAAGAATTGCGTACTGACTGCACATCCAGATTATACAGAGATTTGTGCTTACAATTAAACCCTCTAGAATCATCATGAACCAACCTCCTACAAAACATTTTAAGGAAAGGCATGGTACGCGTCAAAGAAACTTTAATTAACAAACGTTGCACATCTTACAGTTCTTGCACTTTATAAACGAACGGTAATTCGTGAGGATAATAAATAAAATGGAAATTGAAAAACAAACCTATGGAGCATCAGTTCCACTTCATCATGTTCCTTTCCCTTGTACACTCTTGTGATCTGCAAAATGCTTTCATTTGGATTAAACCCTCACCTCACATTTTTGAGCTAGTACTGGTGTATTGCGAAATACCTGATGTATCCATTCATTAAACTGTTGGTGTACTACATCTAACACCAGTCCTCGTAAAACAATCACAGGAACCTGACAGTGACAAAACATTGAATAGAGTTGAGACTTCAGACACTATTTTTTTTTATGCAAGAGTGAACTATATGGACTTATTGATGAACCCGGTGATTACTATATTGATGAATGGGAATTCCTCGATTCGTAGGCAAATTATATGTATACCTTTGAGCCAGATCTAAGCGGAAATATACCATTAGGATGAAATACATATGCTCCAGATGCTTTCACCAAGAAAAAAAAAAATCAGTAAAATTGTCAGGCATAACTGTACAAAATCAAAAAATTGATGAAAATTAAAACCGGAGAACGAAACAACTAAAACTCAAGAGGAATGCTGCATTTACAGAAGTAGAGTCACTTGAGGGTCTTGAATATCACTGTGGTCATAACCGGTATAAAAGCTATATGACTGTTGCATAGGAGCTTTGACCTTAACAACGTAGATAAATGTAAGAAAATGTGGAGATTATGGAACAAAATAGTACATCCTACATGTCGGTGCATACCAAGCTTCTTCTATTGATATACTGAGTAAGTTTTCCTTGATGGACATCATAGGTAAGCTTCAAATTACCTTTCCCAACTTCTAGAGTTCCATGTCCATTTCTTTTTGATCCATGAACTGTTGACTTGGACAAACTAGCACCTGCAATTTCACATTAGGGATATTCTTTTCTCATCTTGAAATTCATGAAATGACAACTTGATCAACAAACCTCCTGTTTTTGTTCCAGAAACAGTGTAGGTGTTGAAACCAAGAGGAGGTACAGATGCTGAAAATGCAAGCCAATACTTGGGCGTATCACTTGGCGATTTTCCCAAGTATGCCTTGACATGATAGTTTCTTATGTTCAAAGAAGCACTGGAGCTGTGATTCAATTTCTCTTCCATTTGAATCCCGAACCGTCACTGATTTGCTTGAAACCTAAGACAAGTTAGACATCGTTAATTTGACATCTTACAAAATTATCAACTGCCTGCACATGGTTTCTCAACTTCCAATATTAATAGAAATGCAGTAAAGGCAGTTTTGTAGAGTAGAGTAGCTATACTTACAGGAATCCGAAAGACATCCTCCCTCTTCCATCCAAGTGCATTATAGACAACTATGACCTACAGACCAAAGAGTTCATAAAAGAATTGAAGTTTGTAATTTAATGGCACAAATAAATCATCTCACCATTTCTGCTCCGTTTTCGCACAGTTTTTGCTGACTGTTTAGTTCCCTGCAAATTCTCCTAGAATTCATCTAACTTCTCAGGACATTCACATTAGCTCACACTACTGCTCAGCACCTGGCAGACACATTCTCATATTCACTAAACCATTGCAGACTCATCCTTGCGCATTCTTCGTAGCAACATCATAATCTCCTCATACCACCTGCACTGCAATATAACCCTGCGCATCCATTCCATATGGCTCAGCTCAATTTCTGCAGCTGCATCTTTATGTCCTTCTGTTGCGGCTTCACAAGTTCGAGCACACTCAACATCTGTGGTTCAACTTATCATATCCACTAAAACATCACCCATTATTTCAGCTCCATCTCTGCACACATTTGTAGCTATACCACCCTCTTCACTTCCATTCAGTTCAGCTCCATCATTCAATTGCCATCACCAGCAAACTGCAAATCTCCTCAATCTTTTGTTAAACTCAGAACTGGTCACCAACAGCAGCAGTCCATCAAAACTGCAATACCAACTGCAACTCCTAGCTGAATCTTCCTTCAACCCGTTTTCCAATTCTTCCTCCTCGGCAACGAATCATCACCAGTAAGCTCTTTCCACCATTCCCACATATTCACGGAATCTCAGTTCTTCTTCCTTGTCATCTCGATGTCAACTGCACCAGATGAATCCATGGCTAACACCCATCTAATTAGCTCACGAATTAAACCACCATACTCATTCCCAGCAAAACCCAATCAAACCCTTAATTCCTTCTTTTGTAAATTCCATTAGCAGCCATCATCATTCTTTCTCTCTAACAACGATTCCAACATAGACCCATGTTTTAATTCTTGACAAACTCTTCAAACCCTTGTTCTTCATCTCTGAACCTATCTAATTTCAAGAACCCACTCATACTCAAGTTCCATCTCGCCCTGAAATTCTCCATCGTCTTCTCTCAAGAACATCACAAACCCATTTCTCTACCGTTTCTTCTCATCCATCACCGAGATCAATAAATAATAATTTCCCTTGTTCTAATTTCTCATCGCCATGAAAATCAGCAGCAGCAGTAAAGAGAAAAGGGGAGAACAAAAAGAAATGAAATAATTGGGGAGAAACTGGAACCCTAGGATTCGATAAACTTAAAACAAAATCTCTAAATCATAGAAATCAAAGTCTTTGAACCCCAAAAATCAGAACTCAAACCCTAGATATCAAAATCTGTAAACCCTAAAAAATATGTCAAAGATTATACCTGATGATAGAGTTCTACACGATGATAGAGTTCAGAGATTGGGAAGAGAATAAAGAGCTCATCTGAGCAGATCGAGATGGAGATGGAGATGGAGAGGAGAGGGGAGACTGAGTCGAGAGAGAGTCTGTGCTTGTGGCGGAGAAAAAATGAAGAACGAAATGGATTAAGGGAATGATAAGGCAAGATTGGGATTAAGGGTGGAAAAAAAAAGAAGAACTCTTGACCAAAGTTTGATTGGGGTGTGTTTATCAGCTCTAGTGTTCCGACCGCACACGCGCTTCACACGCTTGAACAAAGCGCAGTTGCAATTCGCAACCTTCCTTGCGAGGTTACAAAATTCGCAACAGATACTAGCCGTTGCGATAAATTAGCAACGGGGATTAGCAACAGAAATTTCGCAACGAACCTTGTGCCGTTGCAAATCTGGGTTGCAAATCCCTTAAAATGGTGTAGTGCAAATGAATCTAATTGTGTTATTCATAGAGTTGTTCAATTGTATATATCTCATAGAAGTATATAAGATCCAATTGAAACAAAATCAGATTGATTCGTAATCGTACAAAGTACTTAATGCTTTCCTGGGTAATTAATTAATGTAATATATCGAAGTTCTAGAGTTAGACCCGAGTTTATCATTCGGATAAATTGGAGAAATATGAAACATACTTGACTCGAAACTTCGGTAACAACGACGAATCCATCCATTTACGGGTAAGATTCCTTCGAGATATTCTACGAAACCTTAAAAAAACCCTATTTCGCATTTTGTATGCATACGAGAATCCGAGATCGAAACACGGCGCGAGTTGACTACTCTAAGTCGAGGTCGGTAAGAACGACGAATCTATCCATTTACGGGTAAGATTCCTTCGAGATATTCTACGAAACCTTAAAAAAACCCTATTTTCGCATATTGTATGCGTGCGGATCCGAGATCGAAACACGGCCGCGAGTTGACTACTATAAGTCGAAACTTCGGTAACAACGACGAATCCATCCATTTACGGGTAAGATTCCTTCGAGATATTCTACGAAACCTTAAAAAAAAAAAACCTATTTCTCGCATTTTGTATGCATACAAAAGGAATCCGAGATCGAAACCGGGGCCGCGAGTTGACTACTCTAAGTCGAAATTCGGTAAGAACGACGAATCCATCCATTTACGAGGTAAGATTCCTTGAATTATTCTACGAAACCTTAAAAAAACCTATTTCGCATATTGTATGCTTACCGGGATCCGAGATCGAAACACGGCCGCGAGTTGACTACTCTAAGTCGAAATTCGGTAAGAACGACGAATCCATCCATTTACGGGTAAGATTCCTTCGAGATATTCTACGAAACCTTTAAAAAATCTATTTCGCATATTGTATGCGTACCGGATCGAGATCGAAACCTGGCCGCGAGTTGACTACTCTAAGTCAGAAACTTGGTAAGAATGACGAATCCATCCATTTACAAGTAAGATTCCTTCGAGATATTCTACGAAACCTTAAAAAAAAACTTATTTCTGCATATTGTATGCGTACAAGGATCCGAGATCGAAACCTGGCCGCGAGTTGACTACTATAAGTCAGAAACTCGGTAACAACGACGAATCCATCCATTTACGGAGTAAGATTCCTTCGAGATATTCTACGAAACCTTAAAAAAAAACCTATTTCGCATTTTGTATGCATACGAATCCGAGATCGAAACCCGGCCGCGAGTTGACTACTCTAAGTCGAAATTCGGTAAGAACGACGAATCCATCCATTTACAGTAAGATTCCTTCGAGATATTCTACGAAACCTAAAAAAACCCTATTTCTCGTATATTGTATGTACCAGATCCGAGATCGAAACCCGGCCGCGAGTTGACTACTCTAAGTCAGAAATTCGGTAAGAACGACGAATCCATCCATTTACAGGTAAGATTCCTTCGAGATATTCTACGAAACCTTTAAAAAAATCTATTTCTGCATATTGTATGCGTATCAGATCCGAGATCGAAACACGGCCGCGAGTTGACTACTCTAAGTCGAAACTTGGTAAGAATGACGAATCCATCCATTTACGGGTAAGATTCCTTCGAGATATTCTACGAAACCTTAAAAAAAAACCTATTTCTCGCATATTGTATGCGTACAAGGATCCGAGATCGAAACACGGCCGCGAGTTGACTACTCTAAGTCGAAACTTGGTAAGAATGACGAATCCATCCATTTACGGGTAAGATTCCTTCGAGATATTCTACGAAACCTTAAAAAAAACCTATTTCAGAGTATATTGTATGCGTATCGGATCCGAGATCGAAACCCGGCCGCGAGTTGACTACTCTAAGTCGAAATTCGGTATGAAGCACTTAATCCATCTATTTACGAGGTAAGATTCCTTCGAGATATTCTACGAAACCTTAAAAAAAGACCCTATTTTCAGTATATTGTATGCGTACCCCAGGATCCGAGATCGAAACCCGGCCGCGAGTTGACTACTCTAAGTCGAAATTCGGTAAGAAAGCGATTAATCCATCCATTTACGGTAAGATTCCTTCGAGATATTCTACGAAACCTTAAAAAAATCTATTTACGCATATTGTATGCGTACAGGATCCGAGATCGAAACCGGGCCGCGAGTTGACTACTCTAAGTCGAAACTTGGTAAGAATGACGAATCCATCCATTTACGGGTAAGATTCCTTCGAGATATTCTACGAAACCTTAAAAAACCCTATTTCGCATATTGTATGCGTACTAGGATCCGAGATCGAAACACGGGCCGCGATTTGACTACTATAAGTCGTAAACTTCGGTAAGAACAGCGAATCCATCCATTTACTGGGTAAGATTCCTTCGAGATATTCTACGAAACCTTAAAAAAACCCTATTTCTCGCATTTTGTATGCATACAGAATCCGAGATCGAAACCGGGCCGCGAGTTGACTACTCTAAGTCGAAATTCGGTGAAGAACGACGAATCTATCCATTTACGGGTAAGATTCCTTCGAGATATTCTACGAAACCTTAAAAAAACCCTATTTCGCATATTGTATGCTTACCGGGATCCGAGATCGAAACCGGGCCGCGAGTTGACTACTATAAGTCGAAATTCGGTAAGAACGACGAATCCATCCATTTACGGGTAAGATTCCTTCGAGATATTCTACGAAACCTTAAAAAACCCTATTTCGCATTTTGTATGCATAGGGATCCGAGATCGAAACACGGCCGCGAGTTGACTACTCTAAGTCGAAATTCGGTAAGAACGACGAATCCATCCATTTACATGTAAGATTCCTTCGAGATATTCTACGAAACCTTAAAAAAACACTATTTCTGCATATTGTATGCGTACCAGGATTCGAGATCGAAACCTGGCAGCGAGTTGACTACTCTAAGTCAGAAACTTGGTAAGAACGACGAATATTACCAAATATTACTAGAGGTAGAGCCGAGTTTCTCTTTCGGATGAACTGGAGACGAAATATATCATAATTGAACATCACGGGTTCAAAGATTACTAGAGGTAAAGCCGAGTTTCTCTTTGGGTGAATCTGGAGACGAAATATATCTCGAATTGAACATCACAGTTCAAATATTACTAGAGGTAGAGCTGAGTTTCTCTTTCGGATGAACTGGAGACGAAATATATCATAATTGAACATCACAGGTTCAAAGATTACTGAGGTAAAGCTGAGTTTCTCTTTCGGATGAACTGGAGCCGAAATATATCATAATTGAACATCACAGGTTCAAAGATTACTAAAGTTAGACATGAGTTTCTCGTTTGGGTGAACTGGAGACGAAATATATCATAATTGAACATCACAGGTTCATGGATTACTAAAGTTAGACACGAAGTTTCTCGTTCGGGTGAACTGAGACGAAATATATCTCGAATTGAAAATCACAGTTCAAATATTACTAGAGGTAGAAATGAGTTTCTCTTTCGGATGAATGGAGACGAAATATATATCATAATTGAACATCACAGTTCAAAGATTACTAAAGTTAGACATGAGTTTCTCGTTCGGATGAACCGAGGACGAAATATATATGAATTGAACATCACAGTTCAAATATTACTAGAGGTAAAGCCGAGTTTCTCTTTCGGATGAGCGGAGACGAAATATATCGTAATTGAACATCACGGGTTCAAATATATCGGATAAATGTGAAAATGACCATATTACCCTTATTGGAAAAGTGCTGATAAATATTATGGAGATCGTGAAAATGACCATACTACCCTTACCGGAAATAAGTAAATTATTCTTAGAGATTGTGAAAATGATTGTATTACCCTTATTGGAAAAATACAATAAATATTATGGAGACTGTGAAAATGACCATACTACCCTTATCAAAAATAAGTAAAGTAAATATTGCAGATTGTGAAAATGACCATATTACCCTTATTGGAAAAATACAATAAATATTATGGAGACTGTGAAAATGACGATACTACCCTTATCAGAAATAAGTAAAGTAATTCTTATAGACTGTGAAAATGACCATATTACCCTTATTGGAAAAAAAATGCAATAAATATTATGTAGACTGTGAAAATGACCATACTACCCTTATCGGAAATAAGTAAAGTAATTCTTGCAGATTGTGAAAATGACCATATTACCCTTATTGGAAAAAAGTGCAATAAATATTATGGAGACTGTGAAAATGACCATACTACCCTTATCGGAAATGAGTAAAGTAATTCTTACAATTTGTGAAAATGACCATATTACCCTTATTGGAAAAAGTGCTGATAAATATTATGGAGATCGTGAAAATGACCATACCACCCTTATCGGAAATAAGTAAAGTAAATGTTGCAAACTGTGAAAATGACCATATTACCCTTATTGGAATAAAGTGAAATAAATATTATGGAGAATGTGAAAATGACGATACTACCCTTATCGGAAATAAGTAAAGTAATTCTTATAGACTGTGAAAATGACCATATTACCCTTATTGGAAAAAAATGCAATAAATATTATGTAGATTGTGAAAATGACCATACTACCCTTATCGGAAATAAGTAAAGTAATTCTTACAGACTGTGAAAATGACCATATTACCCTTATTGGAAAAAAAGTGTAATAAATATTACGGAGACTGTGAAAATGACCATACTACCCTTATCAGAAATAAATAAAGTAATGTTAAATACTGCGAAAATGACATATTACCCTTATTGAAAAAAAGTGCAATAAATATTATGGAGACTATGAAAATGACCATATTACCACTTATCGAGAAAATAAGTAAAGGGTAAAATGGTCATTTTCATAGTTTGTAATATTTACTTTACTTATTTTCGATAAGGGTAGTTTGGTCATTTTCACGGTCTATTACATTTATTAACCTTATTTCCAAAGAAGGGTAAAATGGTCATTTTCATGAACTATGATATTTACTTGACTTATTTTTGATAAGGGCGGTTTTGGTCATTTGATAGTCTCCATGATGTTTATTGCATTAATTTCTAGTAAGGGTAATATGGTCATTCTCACAATCGAAATATTAACTTTACTTATTTTTAATAAGGGTAGTGCGTCATTTTCACATTCTAAATAATATTTATTGCACTAATTTAAAGAAGGGTAATATTGTCATTTTCACGATTGTAATATTTACTTTACTTATTTCCAATAAGGGCGTCAGTCATTTTCCCTGTCTCCATAATATTTAATGCATATGTTTCTAATAAGGGTAAAGTGGTCATTTTCATAGTCCTGTAATATTTACCTTACCTATTTTTGATAAGGGTAGTTTGGTAATTTTCATAGTCTCCATGATATTTATCGCACTTATTTCGAAGGGTAATATGGTCATTTTCGATTGTAATATTTACTTTACTTATTTTTGATAAGGGTAGTTTGGTCATTGTCATTGTCTCCATGATATTTATTGTATTTATTTCGAGTAAAGGGTAATATGGTCATTTTCACAGTCTATAATATTTTACTTTACTTATTTCTGATAAGGGTAGTATTGTCATTTTCACATTCTCCATAATATTTATTGCACTTTTTTCCAATAAGGGTAATATGGTCATTTTCACAATCTGCAAGAATTACTTTACTTATTTTTGATAAGGGTAGTATGGTCATTTTCACAGTCTCCATAATATTTATTGTATTTTTCCAATAAGGGTAATATGGTCATTTTCACAGTCTCTAAGAATTACTTTACTCATTTCCGATAAGGGTAGTATGGTCATTTTCACAGTCTCCATAATATTTATTGCACTTTTTTTCCAATAAGGGTAATATGGTCATTTTCACATCATGTAAGAATTACTTTACTTATTTCCGATAAGGGTAGTATGGTCATTTTCACAGTCTCTGTAATATTAATTGCACTTTTTCCAATAAGGGTAATATGGTCATTTTCACAAATCTGTAAGAATTACTTTACTCATTTCCGATAAGGCAATATCGTCATTTTCACAGTCTCCATAATATTTATCGCACTTTTTCCAATAAGGGTAATAGGGTCATTTTCACAAATTGTAAGAATTACTTTACTTATTTCCGATAAGGGTAGTATGGTCATTTTCTGGTCAGTCTACATAATATTTATTGTAGTTATTCCGATAAGGGTGTCTGGTAATTTTCACCGTCTTCGGAAGAAGCAGATATGTCAAAGTCAAATTTCTATAAAGTCATGACTTGTTGACTTGGTCTTGATCCTCGTTTTCTAATATTAAGAAAATTAAAAGAAAAAGAAAAATATATTTTGATTTATAGAAATGAAATATAATTGTTAGTTTGTACAAATGTGGGAAAATTAGTGACAAGTAAAAAGTGCGATTTTAGAACATTAACCACTAAGTTTGCAAACGGGTACGCAAAACTTAGTTCCGGACTTTGGTCACTTCCAGCAGTTTGCAAACGGGTACGCAAACTGCAGTCCCGGACCTAACTCAGGTAGAACCGTTCGCATACTGGTATGCAAACTTGGTTCCAGGACTTTAACAGTTAAAACTGTTCGCATACTGGTATGCAAACAAGGTTTCAGGACCTGAATCATACCAAAACAGTTTGCATACTGGTATGCATACTGTGATGTATCCAGCCAAGGGTTAATCGTTCTCAGCTCCCATTTCAATTATTGAAACATCCTTAAAAGACGACAATAACTGTCTCACACAAACTATTGGCTTATAAGTAATGTCCAAGTGATTGAATGATCAATACGAAACTTTCTGAGTCGACATCAAATGATTATCTCACACAAATCATGTAAGATGTTTCAAGGAAATTTTCACATGATCATCTTTTGAATTATTATTTAGTTTCCAACAAATAAGTTATTTCCAACTAAACTCGTCAAGAATAATGATGAACGTAGCTAAAGTAAAAAGCTTCCAACACATATTTCGAGAAATATATAAGCGAGTTATACTCATCTAGAAATATCAAATGTGTATAATATAAAGTCTACATAGCTATACGACTTAGTCTCAATAGGAGATAGGATAGACTTCTGAATGATAGATAAGTTTAAGTCTTCACATACCTTTTGTTGATGAAGTTCCTCCAAGCTCCCCTCAGTAGATCTTCGTCTTCAATCAATGAACACTTTGAAGTCTAATCTCAACTACACATTCTATGCTAATCTGAGACATAGCTATAAGTAGACTAGATATCAAGACTTATAGTTTTGATCACCTAAACTTGACAAACAAGCTTGAGATAGCAATGCTTGCGAGTTCGACCGAGCAGTGCTCTAACAGTTGGTATCCAGTTGTCCAACCCTACATGAGCAGAATTTCTAGTGCGGATTTGGAATTTATGGGATTTGAGAAAAATACTTGGCTTTGAGGAGTCAGGCCATACTTGATTAGGTTGCTGAGGTTATATAATGCTCACTTTGTGGGAGAGTTAGATGCCGAACCCGCCCCTAGATTTATGTTTGCAAATAGTTGACCTAGGTCTTGTGTTTGGAGGGGTCCTTGTTCCATTGGAAATTGCGTTGTGTATTTGTTAAAATTTATCGAACTTGGATCCAAGTAAAGCCAAATTTTGCATTTCATATGTAATATAAGACCGATGAACAGATTGAATTAAAATTGTGCGGTCAGTCTCGGAAAGAAGTTTGGATTTCCAACCTTAAATAGTAGAGTGATACATTTGGAAAAATAGTTCAAAATTGTCCTTTCGGTTTTTTTCGAAATAAATACGAGTGACCATTGTTTGTACCTAAAATCTGGTTGTCGGGTAAACAACGTACTGTCGCAGAGTATGCTTCTTTATATGTTATTGGCTTAGCTCGAGATTCTTCGTTGTTAAGTGCTAGGTCTAGGTTAGCAATACTTTATTTAGGTTCGGGGATCAAAATTGTACAAAATGAGCCTAAATCAAGAAAATGGTTGTTCACGTTTTGCTTTGGTTAATCTTAGGGGAGGTAAAGCAGAGAAAGTTTAGGAAATCGGTGGTAATTTAATTAATGTGTGTAAGGTTATCGAATTATGAAAGATCAGAATTTGGGAATCATAAGCTTGTTATGTTCTTATGGATAGATAAATGAGTATATTAATTTATAGTTGTAAGGGACACACATTGTTTTCTCGTAAGTAGTGAAGGTCGTTAAGGGATGGAGAGATGAAGATTGTGGATATAATGTTGAGTCTTTTCTGTTACACTAGGTAGGTTATATACCATTACTCCATCACTCATCTAACCACTCGTAACCGTCACCACTACTTGTTACTTCCACGTCATGGGGTGTCGTCACGCTGCATGTTGTTGTAAACCACCAAACCAATATTCCATGAAAATCCCCCATGTAACATGTTTTGATTTCCTGTAGAGATTAGTGGAGTCATGAATTACCTCTTGTCTTGACTAAGCTATAGTCATGATACGCTTTGACTGGGTGTTCGGCTCTCAACAAGCTGACCAAGCCTTCTTTTAGTGATATTGAGTCTTTGTGCGACTCTGTAAGCATAAGTATGGCCACATCATGTAGGTTTGGGTATTATCGAATTAAAACCCAATTGAGGATTTTCGTGTATAAACAAATAAGGGGTTTGTGATGTAAAAGGCATGCCTGGAGTAGCCGGTGCACCAAGCACTAGTTTAAGATTATTTTCAGTATTTTTCTATCATGTTCTAATTTTATAACTAGGGTTTAAATGAATCCCTTAATCTACCGCTAGTTTTATTCATATTATGATTATTGTTCTTGTGTGCTTAATCAATTAAGGAAGAGTTTAATAATCTAAGTGATCAAATTGATATGTGATTAGTTGTATTGTAAGAAGACAACTAATACTAGGGATTAGTTAGTTATCTTAGTTGACATTGAGCCATCCATTTAAAACCTCCCTAGGTAAACGGGAGACTTGTATCTTCACCGGTGTCCATTACAAGGGACAAGAATAGTACTGAAACTGAATTGACTTAGCATGGGATTAAGTGGTAGACTCAACTGCCCTAGTAACCTTGTTTATTTTTGTGTTGGTTTAGCATAATCAATCATAATCTAGTCGTATCGACAGCCCTTTGGTTTCTAAATTAGTGCTAGTAGAACTTATAAGCTTAACATCACATCGTAACAACTCCCTATGGGATCAACCTGTATTTGCTTTGTCGTTTATCTTTGTGTTTGTTTAACATAATCAATTAAAATCTAGTCGCATCGACAACCCTTTGGTTTCTAAATTAGTGGTATTAGAACTTAGAAGTTTATCATCACATCGTAACAACTCCCTATGGGATCGACCTGTATTTGTTTTGTCTACAATAGACGCCGTGCACTTGCAGTTAGACATAAAACTTAGGCTTCTTTCTAGTCCTACCAGGTAAAGACCATATGAAGGGTAGTTGCAACCAGCATCAGTGGCATCATGAGGACAATATTGCTCTATACTAGCGGCCAATCCGTCTAGGAATTGTCCAATCAGATAAATATTGTAATATTCCATAACCGTATCGTCAACATCTACAAAACTTTAAAGACTATTCAATGATTGTGTGGTGGAGATGTAGGTTGGAATAAATCTCTCATTTTTTAAAGTTTACCTTTTTTTATAGACGGCGACCTCTTACCATCCGCAAATAAGAGATAGGAAATAGTCTGAGGGTGAAAAAAGAAAAATCACCCCCAAATTAGAGAAAGAAAAATAATACTGGGCGAATCTTCACAAAAAGGATGAAAACAAAAAACCCAAATTAGAAGGGTTTCTCTATATCCCATCCCCTTCACAATTTTTAAAATCAATTCACTTTTTAATTCTGGTTTTTCCTAAGTACCACTTATAAAAGTCAAAATCAAATTGACTATGACTATCACTGTTACCATTTTTATTCTTCTTCTTCATTATTCTCGCTCTTCATTAAACAAAACAAAAAATTATTAATATATAAACCCTAAGTTATGATTCCTATTTTCTTTTAATCTTTGTCATCTAATTTACCGAGATATAGATAAATTAAGCGGGCGATTAATTAGTAAACCATTATTATGGAACCCCGCCAGTAGCACATATAGTAGGTTTTACCTTAATGAATTATGACGAACATGATTTCAATGTTTAGGAAACTGTCACCTTTCAATCTAGCTGAAGCCCTCATTATGATAGGTGATGACAACCATAATACCAAGATTCTTATCATGCGAAAGGCTGCAGATTTTCTGATAACAATTTGAGAATTTGACATTGCAGAAAGCGGCAAAGATGATAAATATAAAACAACAGGAAAATACTAAATCTATTCCCTAATTAATTTGTTCGCTAAGGAAGTAGAAGTAAGAAGATAATCTATTCCCTAAGCATAACTAGTCATAAAAACCCAAGGTAAATTTTTTTGGGATTTTTGTGTTACTAGCTGAAGCCCTCATTATGATAGGTGATGACAACCATAATACAAAGATTCTTATCATGCGAAAGGCTGCAGATTTTCTGATAACAATTTGAGAATTTGACATTGCAGAAAGCGGCAAAGATGATAAATATAAAACAACAGAGAAATACTAAATCTATTCCCTAATTAATTTGTTCGCTAAGGAAGTAGAAGTAAGAAGATAATTTATTCCCTAAGCAGAATTAGTCATAAAAAACATTCCCTCTCTTCTCTGCAAATCGGTGTAAACTGAGTTAACTCAGTTTTCAAAAAAATTTCATTCCCTCTTTTCTAGATGAATCAGTGAATCTCTTCCACGCGCAGTTCTTAGTCTTTGATGCTACTTATCATTGTCTTGATACTGTTTTTATGAATTTTCTCTTGATTTGAACGTGTATTCTTCTGGTTTTTAGTTTTTGAAATAACTTCTTTAAAGCTACTCTTGTCATGTTTTTATCAAAAAATAATATTGTTGCTCTAAAGGATGGAAATGGGAATTGGCGCACAACAAGAACTGACTTGGAGAAACTGCTCATCGATCATTATAAATCACTTCATACTACCAGCTCTCCAGAGAAAAATGAACAGATTCTTCAATGCATCCCCAATGTTATAACGGATCTGGATAATGAAGAACTGCTAAGGATACCAGCTGAAGATGAGATTCATAAAGCATTAAAGGGAATGAAGTCATGGAAGGCACCTGGTCCTGACGGATTTCCGCCAGGTTTTTTCAAAACTCATTGGGATGTAGTTGGCCAAGACTTAGTCAATATGGTCCAACAATTCTTTCGTACGGGGTTCATTCTAAAATGTCTGAATGCTACAAACATTACTCTTGTCCCAAAAACGAAGAATAAGCAATCTCCCTATGATCTGAGGCCCATTGCTTTATGCAACACAAGTTATAAACTCATTTCTAAAATTCTATCCACCAGGATGAAAAAATTAATGGGGAAAATTATATCACCCCTTCAAGCAGCATACGTTCCAGGCCGTCAAATTTCAGACAACATTCAGCTGGCTCAGGAGATAGTTCATTCTATGAAAAATGGAAAAGAAGATTCTAAACATCTAGCCTTAAAGCTTGACATGTCAAAGGCCTTTGATCGTCTTGAGTGGTCTTTTCTATTGGATGTCATGGAAAAAATGGGATTCTGTGAAGCTTTCCGCAACTTAATATTGCAGTGCATCAGTACCACTAAAGTATCGATTATTCTAAATGGAGCTCCATGTGAACCATATCAGCCTACAAGGGGAGTGCGACAGGGTGATCCACTATCACCCTATTTATTCATCATTGTTATGGAAGCATTCTCACGCCAAATCAACCATGCAGAACAGATGAAGCGGATCGAGGGTATCAAAATTGCAAATGGTGCTCCTTCTATATCACATCTGTTTTTCGCCGACGATTGTTTACTCTTTTTCAATGCAGATCTTCATAACGTTAACAATGCTCTAAAAATAATTCAAGATTTTGGAAATGCTTCAGGACAGATGGTGAATTTCACTAAGTCAAGTGTGCACTTCAGCTCAAATGTACCACAACGCTTCTGCAGATTGTTAACGAGAAGATTGAAGGTGCCGAGAATGAATACTAATGAGAGGTATTTGGGTATACCTTTCATTATTGGCAAAAATAAAATCTCATGCTTCACACATTTGTATGACAGAGTTAAGAATAGGCTCTCTGCCTGGAATGGCAAGACTATGTCGCAATGTGGTAAATCTTTAATGATAAAGACATCCACAAATACTATTCCTTCATATTCTATGAGTTGTCTTCAAATCCCAGTTGACATTATTAAGAAAATTGATGCAGTACAGAGGGATTTTTGGTGGGGATATGAAGAAAAAAGAGGTACGTACTATACTTCATGGAAAAATTTGAATCTGCATAAAACTCAAGGTGGTCAAGGTTTCAGGGATTTGAAGGTTTTAAATCAAGCTCTCTTGATGAGAGCAGCTTGGAGAGTATGTACAAATGGAGATGTTCAATGGGTAAAGGCAATGCAGGCAAAGTATTTCTCAGGCACCAGCTTGCTTCATGCTACAATTAAGAGTAATTGTTCATGGTCTTGGAATGGTATCCAAAAGCAAATTACTTTTATCAAGCACCATAGCCGTTGGAGAGTTGGTAAAGGGAATCATATAAAGATCTGGTTGGATGTATGGGTCATGGGAATGGATAACCCTCCGGTGCCAAGAGAAGGTGTGACAGATTCTGAGGATTTCATATGGGTAAAGGAACTCATAATTCACAGTACCAGTCAGTGGAATACTTCCTTAGTACATCATTTGTTTGATACTTCAACTGCAAATCTGATTCTGAACATGCACATTCCTACAGCAGCTGAGGATAAACTTATATGGAAACTCACAAAAAATGGCAATTTCTCTTTGAAATCTGCTTATAACAGGTTGTTTGATATCAGCAGAGGTAATCTACAAACTTCAAATTTTATCACAGGCACTAATATAAGTTGGAAGGAGTTTTGGAATATTCAAGTTTGGCCAAGAATTAAACATTTTTTCTGGAAATGTTTTTTGGATATTCTACCTACTAAGGAAAGATCTGCAAGGGTTTGCAGTCACATCAACCAACAATGTTCTTTATGTAAGCAGTTTGATGAGGACTTGATGCATGTCCTATTTAAATGCCCTTTCTCAAAAGCAGTTTGGCTTCTGGTGCCAGGGGGTTCTTCAGTTCTCACAGGAAATTACAACACTATAGAGGCTATGTTTGAAAACTGGTGGCAAATGCATCAACAAAAAACAGGCCCTACAAGTTGGCTTCATACTGCAATGGCAGTCTGTTGGACTTTATGGAATACAAGATGTGAAATTCAGTGTCAGAATGTCAAAGTAGCTCCAGAAGGAGTTGCAAGAAAAGTATTAAGCTTTACCAGCTACTGGGAAAATCTTAATACTAAGCAGCTAGAAATTAGAGCTGCAAAAACTATTACCGCTCGCTATAATGCACAGTGGATGCCACCAGCTTTTCCTTTTCTAAAATTAAATTGCGATGCCTCTTATGATCCATATACTGGACTAACGGGGATTGCTCTTGTTTTACGTGATTATGCAGGAAAATGGAGAGGAGGAATTGCAAAGTGCTATGCAGGAATAGCAAACTCGGAACAAGCAGAGTGTATAGCATTCAGAGATGCTGTTGCGTGGAGTTTGGAGTTGCAACTGGCTGAAGTCATCTTGGAAACAGACCTTCAAGGGATTGAAAGCTACATCAACAACAAGGCGCCAACAATAGCATGGGAGAATGAAACCATTTTGCTTGATGCTCTTGAGAGTTTACAAAGTATTCAAACTTGGAAGTGTTGTTTTGTTCCAAGGAATTGTAATAAAGTTGCTGATAAACTTGCTAAATTCATCAACAGGTCCAGAGTTACGAATATTTGGTTAGAAAGTCCACCGAGTATCATTGAAGGTCATTTACTGTCAGACAATTTGATCTTTAATCAATAAAACTTCCTTCTTTTGCATCAAAAAAAGAATTAGCCATAAAAACCCAAGGCAAATTTTCTTGGGATTTTTGTGTTACTTTTGTTTTGATGGGTTTTTTGTGGATGGATGAAAAATAAAGTAAAACAAAAGTAATCTTGCTTGGGGTGAAAAAAGAACAATCACCCCCAAATTAGAGAGAGAAGAAAAATAAAGTGAAACAAATGTAATAATCTTGCTGGCTATGGGGTTCGAACCCATGCGCACTTATGTGCAGAAGATCTTAAGTCTTCCCCCTTAACCACTCGGGCAAACCAGCTGGTTGAAATGTTGTGTGATAAGTTTATATATATTCAAATTCATGTCCCACTAGGCAAACCCTAAATAGAAACTGCACCGACCTCTATTCAAAAACCAACCGACTCACGAGAACTCGTTCCTGCCTTTTCCTCCTCTTCGGTGTTCGATCTCTTCTCGACTTCCTCTCTATCTTATAACTAAACAACCTAGAGTGAGAAAGAACCCCCTTCCCAAACCAAAACCCTAAAAAAACACAGACACTCTATTTGATTCATCAGCATCAATAATGGCGGAGCACTTAGCTTCGATATTTGGTACTGAAAAGGATCGAGTGAATTGTCCTTTTTATTTCAAAATCGGAGCATGTAGACATGGAGATCGATGTTCTAGACTTCATACTAGACCTAGTATTAGTCCTACTTTACTTCTCTCTAATATGTATCAGAGACCTGATATGGTTACCCCTGGTATGGATCCTCAAGGTCAAGCTGTTGATCCTCGTAAGATCCAAGAACACTTTGAGGTAACAGACTTGTTAATCTTTAATTGATTTGGATTTGGATATATATATACATATATATCATGATTTGTGTATTTAGTGGTTTTAGATTTGTGTATTGTGAATTTGTGATGTTGAGAAATTTTTATTTGGTACTCTGTAGGATTTTTATGAGGATTTGTTCGAGGAGCTGAGCAAGTATGGAGAGATCGAAAGCTTGAACATCTGTGATAACTTGGCTGATCATATGGTAATTTATTTTCTTCTTGGTTCTAGCATGTTTGTTATTTTTTAGCTTTAGTTGTAAATTAAACTCTATAAGTTGTGGCAGGTTGGTAACGTGTACATTCAGTTTAGAGAGGAAGAACATGCTGCCAGTGCACTTAAGAATTTGACCGGAAGATTTTATGCAGGTCTGTAATCACTTTTCATGGTTTGATGACCCTATTTTTTTCAGGGTAACTTGAAACTATAAACTAATTGTAGCACGAGCTTTGTTCTGCAACTCTGACTTATCAGTTTTGTGAAAGCAGAGTATGTAGTAGACTATAGTAGTAGATTAGGTAAAGTCTGTATTGATTCTTATAGTATCCCTGAGCACATTAGTAGTTAATCAGTTCATATATTTTGTTATCTTGCTGTTGTGTGTTTCTCATTATTGCGAGTTTAACCTTTGAGAGGCAATTGCAATCTATCAGGGAGGCCTATTATTATCGACTTCTCTCCAGTGACGGACTTCCGTGAGGCCACGTGTAGGCAATATGAGGAGAATACCTGTAATCGAGGTGGTTATTGTAACTTTATGCATCTGAAAAAGATAAGCAGGTGAGTTTTTCTGCTGATTTTCAATTATTGCCATGTTTAAGGTATTTCTCAAGAACCTTAGTTGTAAATTCATGAATTTCCTTTCATAAATTCCAGGGAATTGAGGAGGCAATTATTTGGAAGGTACAGAAGAAGGCACAGTCGTAGTCGAAGCAGAAGTCGAAGTCCCTACAGGCATCGTGGCGGTCAAGAGGAACGTCCACATGGTGGTCGAGGTTCTGGTAGAAGACATGATGACAGAAATCACCATGATGACAGGAACAGGAGGCCCAGGAGCCGGAGCCCTGGACATAGAAGAGGAAGAAGCAGGAGTCCACCTGCTGGAAGGAGGAACAGGAGTCCTGGAGCTAGGGAGGGTAGTGCAGAGAGAAGGGCCAAGATCGAGCAATGGAATAGAGAGAAAGAACAGTCAGACAAGGGTGACAACAGGGATCCTAATAATAACAATGATGGTAACGCTCCTAATGGATATGATGAACAGAATGAAGGGCAGTACTATGATCAGCAGCAGCAACAGCAGCTGCCGCTGCCTCCACCACCGCCAATGCCACCACAAGACAGAGAGTGGGACTATTGATCTGATAGGTGTTGTTCACTTTCTCTCTACACATTGTTGCTTTTTTTTTTTGGTTCCTAGAAAAAGGGGTGTGTTTTGAATAGAGACCACCCATTTAGCAAATCTGGCTTACTGCCTGTTTTCCACTGTGCAGGTGGTGTGCAGGTTCACTGTTCTGTAACATGGGAACGTAGAAAAATCCTTTCCTTTCCCTTCCCTAACACTACAACATTGCAGGATCTGTGTGCTTTAGTGTGTGATTTACTTATGAAAACCCTTAGGCGTCTGCGTTTCTTCCCTTTGTCGTTTTCTTCTCCACCCAGAATGGATTATTAGACTGCTCCTGCTACCATATCACCTAGTTGTGCATGTCAGTGTGATACCCAGATTTTTTCTATTTTGAATCCCCTAAATCGTCCCCTGGGGCGCCACAGCGGCGCTCCAGGGACTCCACGGTGAAAGGCGTGAGTGGTTGTGGCATGAAAGTGGGCCTCTCTCTTCTTCTTTTTTTAAGCTAGATGTTTTCTGAAGGGGTCAAGGTGGAACTTGTTTGTAGGTCTGAGGATTCACATTACATATTTTTAACCTAGGAGTTCATCTTTTTATCTTTTTAGTTTTTACTTCTTTATTTAGTCTGCTAAAGCAGCAGAGAGATAAATAAAGAAGACATTCTTTGTGTGTTCTTTCGTTCATGTTTCAACAGTTCCCATAGTTTCGATAGTTCCAGAAGCAACTTCTAGATCATTTATTTATGATATGTTACTTACATATATGCGCATCACGCCTTACGCCTCACCCCAGACAACATAGCTTATGACAACTTCTATGTGCAGTAAAGTTGTTACTACCGTAGGCATTTATGCTAGACCTTTGCCAATCTTGTTTCCCTTTTTTTTTTTTTGTGTGCGTGTGTGTGTAAATGAAGATCATGCTCTTACGTTCTATACGAGTTTTGCAGGTGCAGGTATCCCTGCGTCTAAGGATCATGCCTCATTTTTTTATGGCAGCTTACCATGAAATTTTTGTACAGGTTGGGTTCGTTGTCAGCAGAGAACCGAGTTTGCAGGATATAAGATGTTTGCCCATGAAGAATCTAAGCTACACAACTATCATCGTACAAAATGCTGTCCAGGGTTGGCTACATTCTCGCCGGTGAAGCTTCCGTGTGATGGTGTAGCTGTCTGTCAAGACTGCAGGTTCTCTTCTTTGTAGGAGGTGGATTGCAGGAAAACTATTTTTCTTTTAGTATAATTGCTTCTTTTGGACTTTTGGAAGTTGGATTAAAATGACCATATATGATGAGATGTGTTTGAAAACATTTTCAGTGTTTGCATACGGAAGTCAGAAAGTTTTATTCAGATAAACTATTTGTATGCTTTGAGCTATCGTCATGCTGGAGTACATGCTTGTTTGTGACGTTACTTTTTTCGCCCCCTATGAATTCATGTCTTTCAAAGTGTTAGTGTAATGAAGTCTTTTGTTGCGTGGACTTGACCCTGTCATATGATTAACCTTGGGTCTCACCGTTCCCTTGATGATGTCGGACTTGGATAACACCCTGACCTCAACAATTTGTGCAGTTCTTAAAAACCTAGGTGCATGTTCTGGCCAATTTAATTGGTCCAAATTAGACCATCAAAAAAAAAATCGACCATCAATTAATACAAGATAGCAGCATTGGATGGCAATTCATTAGATAGTAATTTTATCTACTGATTGCCTAAAATCAATACAAGATAGCAATCCCAATTCAAAGTACTACCAGAATGTTTTGCTTCCTTGGCCAAAATATTTACCACATTGTTAGCCGATCTGGGAACAAAAAAGGAACCTAGGAAGTGTGAGCAAAAACTGATTTCCTTCTTGACTACCTCCGTTATCGCTTGGCTGGTTTTGGCATGTGAAAATTGAATCCCATTTAGCTAATCCAAAAGATTTCTAGTCTCCTTCAATGCTGAAATTATTGAGATTGTGCTCTTTGGCCCACTGAGTTGCAATGGTTCTATTGCTTCTGCTTCTTTGGGGAATGTTGATGTGCAAGGTCTTGCTCTTTCTTGTTCGAGTTCACCTACATCATCTCTAGAGATTATAATAAAGCCAGCTGGTTTATTAACAAATGTTATGTTAATTTCTATTTGGAAATTTTCATTTCTCCGTTGATGTTTGTGTAGTTTGTTGTCTGCTGTTTGTATCCTTTGTGTTACTGTTATGTTTCTGCCAACATTTCTTATGTCTCTGAATTCCCGTCCCTAGATGGATAGCAGGTTTGTGTGCTTCCTCAAACACTCTGTTGCATATTTCTTTCCGTATGAACCACATTTTCGTTATAATAGTTTTTAGAGATATTGGGTGTTGTTATCCAAGATTTACAGATTTCTAAAAACCTAACATAAATGTCAAATTGGGATATTGCCCATACTGATTTAGCGCAGTGACAATGGAAAAAGAGATGTTCTATGGTTTTATCTGAATCACAACCAAAAAGACATATAGGTGAGATATCCTTCATAATATTAGACAATTTGAAATTTGTCGAGAGAGCATCTTGCAAAAATTTCCAAGTGAAAATCTTAATTCTTTGGGAGACATTTAATTTCCACAAGTCTTTTCAAAATTTACCGGTCATGTCTAAGTTGTTGGAGTTTACTCTGTTTTCCCCTAATTTAGCATACATAGTCTTAACTGAGAATTCTCCGGATTGTGTTAGTAACCAACGAAGCTTGTCTGGTCTAGGGTTATCATTCCTAGTTAGAAAGACTCTGATATTATAAAATTTTCTGCTATATTTTTAGGAAACATCAAGAAAATCAAAATTTTATTCCACTTTATAGGGGTTGATCCAAAAGATTTGCTACAAGTTTTAAATGGTTATTGGTACTGTTGCGGTACTGAGAAAGGTTATATCCTAGTTTGCTATCCAATTATCTTCTCAAATATTTATGTTGGTACCATCTCCTACTTCCCAAATGGAGTTCTGTTCAATTAGTTTAATACCTTTGCCGATACATTTCCGGACTCATGAGTTGTTAGATGAGATTTTTGTTCGAAAAGCAGATTGCCTCCTGAAGTATTTTGGTTTTAGTTGGGATGCCCATAAAAGGGGTGGTTCAGTCAAGAGCCTCCAGGCTAACTTGGCAATCATAGATAGATTCATATGATGTGCATTTCTAAATCCTAATTCTCCTTTATGAATTAGTTTGCACAGGCAAGAGTAAGCTTTAGGGTAATACCATTTTGCATTAACCCCCTTACCCCACCAGAAATCTTTTTGTATTGCATCAATTATATTTGTAATATTTTTAGGTAAAACAGACAACCCATCTGAAAAGTAGTTGTACTGGCTAAACAGATTTATTTAGGACCATTATACTAGACTGGGGTAAGACTTCCCCTTCCCATCCTTGAGATCTACGTTCTTGTTTTCTCTATTACTATTTCAAAAGTTTTTATTTTGGATCTGTCACTGAACATATGAGCTCTTAGGTAAGAATCCTTTAAATCTATCTTTTTTTATCATAAGGATCTTTGTCTCATTCTTTGGTGTTTTGGATGGACTTTTTTACTGAAGAAAACTCATGATTTCTCAAAATTAATAAGTTGTCATAAAGCTTAGCTAAAGATTTCAATGGTATTAAGAATATTTTTGCACTCATTGAAATCAGTTTTTATAAAGAGTAGACAGTCATCAGCAAAAAAGAGGTGGGAAATAAGAATATTTCTTGGAGTCAATTTAACTCCGTGAATAAGCTTTTCATGTTCATGGGATAGAAGAAGCCTTGAAAAAATTTCCATGCAAATTATAAAAAGATGAGGGGATAGAGGGTCTCCCTGACGAATACCTCTAGAAGGTTACAAGATTCATCTGGAGAACCATTCAGAAGGATGAATGGAAGATGTTGAAATACATTGATTAATCAGATTGCAGAAATGGGGATTGAAACCAAAAGCTTTTAAAGCAGAGGGAAGGAAGCTTCATACTCTGTTAAATGCTTTTGACATGTCCATTTTGATTCCTAGACCTATTATTCTAGCCTTTTTCTTTTTGAATGTATGAATTATTTCATGATCTATAATTATATTATCTGAGATTTATCTCTTAGAAAAGAAAGCAGTTTGGAATGGTGAAATTATTTCTCTTTTTTTTAATAAACTTATTCTTTCTCTGTTCACTTTCTAGAATCTTACAAAAGGATGAACTAAATCAACCTGAATATTTTTTGATTTCTTTACGAATGTGTTGTTAAAGCTAACTCTATGTTTGTAGGAGCCACAGTGAAATTTTAGGCGCCTTAAGCTTCAAACTTAAATAAATCTATTAAAAGATTTATTCCTGATTGATTTGTATCTAACGACATAAATCAATAGGTAAAAAGAATAATAGGTTTATTCAACTATGTAACTCGTATGATTGTTCTTATTAGAAATTTCAAGAATAACAATAACAATAACCCTAATAACAAAAACCCTAATAACAAAAACACCCAAATCGCTGAATACATACATTCAAAGTTGTAGGATAATTTTGAAAGAAAATCTCTTATACTTGTGAAGAAACTAATATCCCCTCTACCATCTGAGCTTTAACGAGATTTACAAGGAAATTGAAAACACTTAAAAAGAAAATTGGACCAATTGAATCGGCCGGAACGTGCGCCTCGGTTTTTAGGGGGTGCACAAATTTGGACTCGGTAAATATACCATTTAGGGGCGGTAGTAGGTATGGTATAAACTTAGGGGCGGTAAATATACCATTTAGGGGCGGTAGTAGGTATGGTATAAACTTATATACACCATATATTGTAAATTCGTATAATATATATACCATATCATTTTAGCCTTTTCTATATATAGCAGGCAAGGTTTTAAAATGCGCGCGGTGTTTATAACGTAGCCGATAAATCTGGCGTAGTTTGAAACGTGGAGCGGTGTTTTTAACACTTCATAACTTCAATTGGTTTTCTTCACACCATGTTTTAAATCTCTTGCGCAGTTTTAAAAACCGCGTATGTTATTGTGGATGCTTTGAGAATGTCATGTCTAAATAATAACAGGAAAATATTATTCAACTATAGAAATATCTTTGTAAGAGGCCAAATCTAATTGCTTCAAGCTTCAATTTATTTATTTTTAGTTAGTTTTAGAAAGTGAGTCATATCCTTACTCCTTTTTCTCAACCATTTTCTAATTAAAAAAAAGTTATATAACTTAACCTCCTTATAAACGAGTATTTCTAGCCAGAGGTGTAGCTTGACTAATACCTGAGTGAGTCGGGCGAGTCCGCAAAAACAAGAGGAAAATATGTGTTTAAAATTACCTTGGCTACCTTGAACAGAATTCTTAAGAGTTTTAAAATGCTGACTAGTACTCTGGGCTCCATTGCCCCAAAATCAGTGAGAAATATGTCAGGAGAGAACTTTAACGGAGCATTCCAACCTACTCCAAGGAGGAATAAATCATTCATTTGGATATTCTAATACTCCATCCAGGAAACAAAGATTTTCGAAGGCTGATTTGCTTCCGGGGAAGCTAAAATAGTTTGACTATGGTATATTTCTTTTGGCTTTCGGTCAATAAGGGGAAGGACTAGAAAATTATAACGATATTTACTACTCCACCCTCAAGTTAATGTAATTCTATATTTTAGCTACAATCATGATTAATCCTAAACCATTTTCGCGATTAAATCCAATCATTCATCTATCATTAACCCTGAATCACTTTCGTGATTAGATAATTTTTTGACTTTACAACAAACATGTGTAGAACTTTTCAAGAAGAAACTCTGGAACAAGATCTCAATCATGGTCACTATTAGGAAGGAAGCCGATTCCACCAATCCAAACACAAAAACGTTTCATTGATTCAGTCTCTGTAAATCTATTACAGACTTTGTCGAGAGAGTTATCCCTACCAGCACTTTCTATCTCTTTCGAGTTTGACCTTAGTGAATAGGTTAGTGCGTCCCAGATCACCTGGATCTCTTTATGCATAATGAAACGTCCCATTAACCTACTTCCACAAAAACCTACTACTGTTGATAGGGTAAAACGTGGGAAAGAGGAACTAGCCCTAATCACAGAAAGTACTCCCAAGGTGTAGAAAGGTTTATGAGAAGTAATGGTGGATTAATGATGATCCATAAGTGTGCCTTCTTTCCCCTTTTATAATGACCTTCTTATGGATAAATGCCCATAAGATTAACATATTACTAAACTACCATTTCATTTTCCTTGTTATTATCAAACCCTTAGAGGCTTTCTCCTTGGGGCTAAGGCCCAACTAGCTTAATATATTCTTGGATGGACTAGAACTATCCCATCCTAGTAGGTTAGGCCTAGTCCCCTAGTCTCTTCCATCCTAAAAGGGTCCCTTGATAGGTTAATGGGCTACCTATTTTAGGATTGGTTATTTTCATGTATCAACATTAGTCCCCTGACTGTTTGACCTGTCAAAGACCGTGTCAACAGTCACACATTGATGCGACATTTACAACTGGTTAGTTTGGGAAGTTTTAAGTTCACGACCCTTGGGATGCTGCAGTTACTGGCTTATCCACTAACCACTCCTTCTTTTACCTCCCTATAAATAGAAGGGACCTCGCCTCTCAGTCACCATTCTTTTCACGGTGTCCCTTTCTGTTTCTTCCTTTTCCTTCTCAATCGCCATGTCTAACGAGTCGCCTAACCATGACGCGCCTCTCAGGTCAGAATCATATACGTTAGATGAGATAAGGGGTAGTCCCCGGCTCAAAGATAAGCTACGACCGCCTGCAATGGATGATGGTACTACTCTTTTCCCGACCGATGATAATTGAATTTCACGTATGCTGAATCCTCTTCCATTTCCTCCGTCCGCGTCTGAAAGCTGATTCATCCGTCCTCAAGCGGATGTATCTCCCATATCTGCTTCCGAGGAGATGCCCCGTTTAGCACTTCATAGAGGGGATTATGTTTTTTCCTTCAATCATTCTTCGCTCGTCCGCCGAATCTCACACCGCCTGGGACCCGTGGGTAGATTATATTTGCTCTAATCCGGATCATAAGAGGACCATCTGTGCTTTAGGTATAGAAGCTGCTTTGAAGGCCTCGGAGTTTAGATACATCCGACGAGATCATGATAGCTTACTCCGATTGTGTGCGCGCTAGGGAATCGATCCTCATACGTTTCTATTCTCTTGGGGTGAAGCAACCCCAGTTCTGGAAGATGTAGTGGCGCATAATAGCCTGCCTATCCATGGTGATATAGTATTTGAAGGTTGCTGCCTTCATAAGCCTTTGAATAAGAGCGACAAAGATCTTCGTGATCACTTGATTACGGCCAAAACAAGTTCTATAACATTCCAGCCGCCAGGGGAGGTCAAAACTGAGGCTCCGAACGAAGTGGAGGAGTCGGAAAGTAAAAGGAAGGGCAAAGCTACTGCGTCCTCCGCCCATAGTTCTCCAGTTAATGTTTCATCTTCTTTAAAGCTCATGGCGTCCGCCGTTAAAGCTGCTCATCCAAAGTCATCCGCTGTTGAAGAATCTGACGACGTGAGAGAAATAAAGAGCGGCCAGAAACCAAAATTCGGGCAACGCCATGCCTCCTTTTCTTGTTGGATCAAGTATTGGGCCCCTTTGCTTTCTGGTGAGCGAGAGGGCGTTCCTCCTCGTGAAGGGGAGACAAATCGAGCGGAATTAGCAGCTTTTCTTCTCTTTTGGTTGTGCCATGATATGTTCGAGTACAGTCCCCGAGACACTATCAAGAATGAGCTCATTCCTATGGCAGTGTTAATGTCCCGTGGCGTGTCATTCCCACTCGCTCCCATGTTCCTGGGCGGTTTGTATCATCATCTGGATCTACTTTCCCGAAACATTCGTCGTGTGGACGGATCTCATGAGGTGGAGACTTTCCCCCTGCTAACTTTATCCAGACATGGGCTTGGGAATACTTCCCTTTATACAGGCCCCCTCAGCTGAATGCCATTGCTCTTTCGCGACAAGAAGAGGTTACTCCGAAGGATGGTTCCAAGCGACTCAAAACGGTGCCTCAGTCCCACCCCCGGATGGCTCTTTATCACAAGAAGGGTTTTCTGCCCAAGGCCAAGCTCAAGGATTTCATGTACAGGGGAGCTGATTTCAATCCCCTCACCTATCAAGATGGTCGCACTGGTTCCTTGCATTATAATTTTGTTATCCAGTCGCAGCGAATGATGTCTTCTGCGGATATGCCCTCATCCGAGGATTTTGACATTATTGTCTCTACCTTACCGGGACGTCTCCCTGGATTTCATGCAGGAAGTTTTCATCTGAGGCGTACAACACCGTTCGCGTTGCTCGTCAGCTTGGCTTCGGCCAGGGGGTTCCTTATAATCCCCCTCCTCCTTCCTTATCTGAAGAGATTGAGATCCAGAAGAGTTTTAATCGCTTTGTTTTTAAAGATGGTCTTCGGATGAGTGATCGACAATGTTATTTTGATTTCTTCCAGCCTCAACCTCAACGGCAAGTTAGTGTCACCAGTGAGTAGCTTGGATATCGCAATGGCGTCAATAGGAACGTGCTGAATATTCTTCTCAAGGATCCATACGATCCTCCGACTTTAACCAAAGAGGACTACAAAGAAATGCATGCATCGGGCCGCATGAAGCCGAGTGACGAAATAGCCAAAAATACAAGCTCTCCTCGAGCAACAAAGGTCGTCCTCTCCATCCGCTTGTTACTAGCTGAGACCCTCTTCCTGGTGATGAGTCCCCTCCGAGGGATATGAAGGGTGGTTCTCTACCTCCTCCACCAGGTTCTAAGAAGAGAAGGCGTCCTCCGCCAGTAAAACCTTTTGAAATCCCTCCTATCACGTCTCCTCTGCTAAGGTATCCCTTTTTTTTCCTTTCATACACTGGCTTTTAGTCGAATCTTGCCTTAGTTTTATTTTGTATTTATTTGTGTCATGCTCTTTTAGAACTCCCCACCTCTTGGATGGAAGCCTAGGGGCCTTCTTTTTGAAGAATACATTAACCTTCCTCTTAATGAGTGGAGAGCCGACCGGTTGGCTAAGAATATGAAGCGAGACGCTGGTGTTCTGCCTGTTCCGCGATTACATTCCTTTCACTCCGCTAATACTTCCCCTTCATTTTCTCCACAGGCTCCAAAAATGGGGTCACCTTCCGCGAGTTCGTTTATTGAGCGTGTAGAGCGTCAACTGGGCCGATCGAGCAGTCAAAGTGGTCCCGAAGTGATTTCTCCTCGTATGACTCTACACTCCACTCGCCCTCTAATTGTGAAGACAATTCAGGATCCTAATCACCCTCTTCATACTCCTTCCGATATGCTAGGTGCAGCAAGTGAGTTTGGGTCGGATCATTCTGTTCATGATTATTCCCAGGAGGACAGTGGGCCTAAGGGTGGCGCCGAAAATCAGAGCTCTTCCTCTTCTAAGTCTCGTGAGTATACTGTATCATTTCTCGTTGGGTTATGAGTATTGACACGTGCCAGTCAAAATATTCTGTTTGTTATTATTAAATGCACTTGGTAATCTATATATACATCTTCATTCCTTGTGTCTTTCTGATAAAAAATATTTTATTTCTTCCTTTCTCTCTTGCTATCATCTCTTATTAGGTCACTCGGAGCCAGCCGCGTCAAGCTCGTCTTCTTCCTCTCGCCGATTGGTTCATTCTCCTACCAATCTTCCTCCTTCTTCCGATCCGGTATGTGTTGTGCATTATTTATTGTTATCATTGCCTTATTATTGTTTTTTGGCGTATTTATCTATCTCTCCTTCTCTTTTCTTAGAATATGGGAAAATGGGATGGTGCCCAAGGCAAAGGGAGCGGCTCGAACTTACAGGTTAAAGGCAGCGAGTCCGGAAGTGCTAACGATAAGCGACAAAAATATTCCAAGACAGTTCCTAAAGTCTCTCGTGGCGTGGATGCTGATGCTGAACTAATGGCTACTCCAAAAGATCCTCAATTCTGATATCCTCGTACGATTATAACAGAGGAAGCTGGTGTTGGCAACCGCTTCGAGCTGGTGCATGGGTTCTGGGTTCCTTCTACTAAAGCGGCTCATTATCGACGCATAGTGGAGAGATTCGGTCATATGTGTGTTCACGAGGAGATGCTTGCTAGTTCTTTAGTTGTGGCTAACGAAGATTTGTTGGACATAGCGGATGGCCTTGCTCACGCGGAGAAAACTCCTATCGATCCATCTATGTTGAGGAAGTGGGATACCATCATCCAGACTTATTTGCTTCTTCGATTTCCGATTCAATGGCTCAAAGAGTTATTGGACGTGGAAAAGGCGAGTCATGACGCACGAAGTAAGCTTCCTCACGAGATTAAAGAGTTGGACCAAGAGTACAGGCACATGCTTAATGTTGCCAATATAAAAAAGGAAGCGTATGATCAGCTGATGGCGGACGTCGGGCGAGCTACTGAGGAGCTGAGGACTGCCCGGGCTGCTGCCAAGGAAGTTAATGCGCGACTTATTAAGAAGAGGGCAGAGCTAGTTGCTTTGGATATTAATTAGTTTTTTGCTTTTATGAGTGGGTTTTGAACTATAATTTCTTCTTTCTTTGCTTGGATTGGTCAAGATATTTTGATGGTTTGCTTTTGCAAGACATATTTTATTTTTGGTTATTTTGCATTTAATATTGTGGTTGAACAATATTTAATGTGATGTTTTCATTTTATTTCTATAAATAGGGATAGGTAGGATTGCTTTAGTTAGTATCTTTCAAATTTCTTTCATTGTCTTTGTTGTGAATTGTGATTTGCTGCAGATGGCTCATCATTTACATGGTTATACTTTAGCTCTAGCTCCTGTTCCAACACCGGTCATTCCTTATGAGAAGAATCATGAGTTAACTCGCTTGCTATCAGTAAAGGCTGAGGTAGAAAGGCTCCGAGAAATCAGGATGACGAGTAGAACAGCCACTCGCGCTCAGTTTGATGAGCAGTATGACACGTATTCAATGGCTCAAAGAATGCAGGCATCCATACGGTTGACTCTAGAAGTGCAGCGCGCGCTTGACGATACTATTTCCGCTCGAAACAAGGTTAAGCGGCTATTCCAAGAGTCGATAATTGTGATGACTGATATTGAGCAAGCAATAGCTGAATGTCGGGCGTTTATCACTCAACAAGCGGGTCCTAATCTTCGCGGATGTGTTTTGACTCTATGTGTTGTGTCCGCTCTTGTCCATCCTACCGATAAGAAGGCAGAATTAGCTCGTTTATCGGTATTAAAGGATGAAGTAGGGGTGCTACAAACTCATCGATTGATTGCTCTGGATAAAGCGCGCAAAACTTATGAGGAGCACAAGGAAACGCTTGACATGGCTCGAGAAGATCATGTTTCCAGCGATGTTATGTACAAGGTCCATCAAGTATTTGAAGAGGTGTGTAATGCTTATACCGACTCCACTACTCAGTATGGTGAAGTGCTTTTGATGATGCAAGACTTGGATTAAGACATTGTTCATTGTCGCTCACTTATAGCTGAACGTTCCTAAGAGGGTTGCTGCCCCCCCCCTTTTTTTGGGTTCGTGAATGTTTTCTTGGGTATTGTGTTATTTGGTTATATATATAAGAATCGTCTTGGTTTATCAAAGTAAGTAATTCTCAAGTATTAATCTTTTGTTTCATGGCTACTCGTGTGAGATTGGTTTTGGAAGTAAGGTATCTAAACCGCCTTTTAGCGGTGATGTGTCTTGCGCGTGATACGTTTGAAATTGAGAATTCTTGGTGGCATGAACAATTGGCGGTTGCGGATCATCTTGTGATGAAAATTCAAAGTGAAGGCGGGTTGCCCCATATGACTCTTCTTGAACATCGTGGCTATTGCCGCGAGCAGCGTATGATTACTCATTTTCGGTGTGTTGAGGCGGATCGTAGTATGAGATCTATTGAAATAGCTCTTGATGAAGTTCACAGGGCGCTTCATGCGCTACCCTATTTATTTTTAGGGGTTCGTGAATGTTTTCTTGGGTAATGTTTTATTTGGTTATATATATAAGAATCGTCTTGGTTTGTCAAAGTAAGTAATTCTCAAGTATTAATCTTTTGTTTCATGGCTACTCGTATGAGATTGGTTTTGGAAGTAAGGTATCTAAACCGCCTTTAGCGGTGATGTGTCTTGCGCGTGATACATTTGAAATTGAGAATTTTTGGTGGCATGAACAATTGGCGGCTGCGGATCATATTGTGATGAAATTCAAAGTGAAGGCGGGTTGCCCGATATGACTCTTCTTGAACATCGTGGCTATTGCCGCGAGCAGCGTCTGATTACTCATTTTCGGTATGTTGAGGCGGATCGTAGTATGAGATCTATTGAAATAGCTCTTGCCAAAGTTCACAGGGCGCTTCATGCGCTACCCTATTTTTTTTTTATTTTTTTTTGTTAGGTAGTTGTTATTAAGTAATGAATGCTTTGATGTGTATGTTTCTTTTATAAATAGAAATGGGTAAAATGTTCATTAACATAGTATCTTCATTTTTTTTTATTCTGTGCGTGCTCTCTTAGCTTAGAGTTTTCTTAATGGCTCGCCCTTTGCATGGGTATGTGCTTTCACTGGCTTCTGTGCCAACTTTGGTTACTCCCTTTGGAAGAGAATTTGAATTGAACCGTTTATCGCTTGTGAGAGCTGAAGTAGATTTACTTAGGGAGGTAAGGACAACGAATCGGGTCAGTACTCGTGCGCGATTTGATGAGCAATATAAAACATATTTGGGGGTTCAACCATCCGGGAAAATGTCTTCCAGAGTTCAGCGTGCGCTAGTTGATGATGTCTCTGCTCGTCATGAAGCGGGGCGACTATTCCAGGAATCTACCATTATGATGGTTGATATTGATCAGGCTATAGCAGACTGTCGTGCACATGGTACTCATCAGCCGGTTCGTCGCTTGCATTGGTATGCATTAACTTTATGTGCTATATCCGCTCTCGTGCATCCTTCTGATAAGCAAGTAGAATTGGCTCGACTATTAGTTTTAAAGGGTGAAGTGGAGGTCTTGCGGACTCATAGGTTAACTATCCAAGATAAAGCGTGCAAAGCTCTCGAAGAGCAGAATGAAATGCTAGACATGGCTCGAGAAGCTCGTGCATCAAAGAGGATTATGCACGAAGTGCAGCAAGTGTTTGGGGATATTCGGGTTTCTTTATCCACGACTACTACTCAGTATGATGAAGCACTTTTGATGATGCAGGATGTAGAACAAGACATCGCGCGTTGCCATATGCTCATAGCTGGATAATCTTAAAAAATTAATCTAATTTATTTTTTTTTTATTTTTTTTGGTGTTATATATAGCTTTAGAAGTTATCAGAAAAAGAATATCTATAAGTTATGGAGGAATCAGTCAGTGCACTATCTTTGTTTCTAAAAAAACAAAAAATAGAGTTGTTACAAGCTACTGTTACTGGGAATGCCTGACTTGTGTGTGATTGTGAGGATACGTTTGAAATAAGCCAGACGCAATACTTTCATGCAATGGATTTGTATGTGGAGCACTTATCGAGTCGACCCTTCAGTGGAGAATTCCATAGCCTCGGATAGAGCGTTTGACATGTTTTCTGACGCTCGTACTTAGATGGAATATCGAGAGAATGATTTAGCTGTTGCGCGTGGTAGGTTGAGGCGTGCGCACGCGGTATTGACTTTATATCTTTAACATGTTTTATTAAGCTTGTGGCGCTTTGTTTTATCCACTTAGTGTATTTACTTCGGATGTTTGTACACATATTTTAATGAATATATTATTGAAGTTGTCTTTGATTTGACTTTAGTATTTTCTATGCACTACCATTGCCCAAAGTCTACCTTTGGGATTTTGTTCTTTCCATAGTTGTACTCAGCGCTTTGTCTGTTCCATCCTCACTTGGGACAATCAAGTAAATCATTGTTCAAATATTCAGAACCAATACTGTGTCTATAGTTATCTTCTCACATCTTAGTGCTTTTTATTAGTTAGACCCGGAATTTGGTTAAACTCGGGATTATTAGTGCACTTCTTTGATCGTTCACGGAACCTAGCCATACTCGGGGCTATTGGTGCCTTTTATTGGTCATGCACGGAACCTAGTCATACTCGGGGCTATCGGTGCACTTTATTGGTCGTTCACGGAACCTAGCCAGACTCGGGGCTATCGGTGCACTTTATTGGTCGTGCACGGAACCTAGCCAGACTCGGGGCTATCGGTGCACTTTATTGGTCGTGCACGCAACCTAGCCAGACTCGGGGCTATTGGTGCACTTCATTGGTCATGCACGGAACCTAGCCAGACTCGGGGCTATTGGTGCACTTCATTGGTGATGCGTGTCGTAGGTGCAATCAAATTAATTAATATTTCCACTCAATTAAAAATAATATAATGGAAGTCAAGTTCGTTCCCACGAGGAGCAAGAGATTCTAGTTGTAAAAATTGTCACAAAAGGGGGGTGTGAAAACCAAAAGAAAATAAACAAAGCAATTAAAAGATAAAGTTGAAAGCAATAAGAGAGATAAGATCAAGGAATCATTCTTCGTTGCAAAACAATGATTTAAAGTTATGTTCTTTTCTACTTGTTATAAGTCACAGATTATCACCAACCGTAGGATAGCAGGTCCGCTTAGCTAGCCCCAAAATCCCTTATTTCACTGAGTAACAAGTCCGCTTAGTTATCAGATTCTACTCAAAAGAACCACCTTGAGGTTCTCTTACAAGATGTAATTCCCCAAATGCATTAAGATCTATGAATTTAGGTTTAGTACTAGTAGTTAAACTCGGTTCGCTTGGTCCACTTTCTAGCGTTGTTTTTACACACAATCGCTCCACGGAATCCCTCCGCAAGGTCTCGTGTTTTCTACTTGTGTAAAGTGTCGAGAACGATTACTTATTCCCTAACTTATACTAGATTTAGATTAAACTAACAAATCAATTTAGCGTGCACTCTAAACAATCTATCAATCAATCATGAATGAATAAACATTCCTATTAGTAAAAACAAACGATAATCATGTGAAAAACTTCAAGATAGAATTGAAACAAAACTCAAACCATATATTAAGAACTAGGAATTCATCCTCAATCAATAATAAAATTAGCTACTCATGTTAAAGAGTTCACACAAAGAATAAGAAAAGAAAAGTGTTGTGTGTGTAGAGATGTGTGTAAAAGATGTAGAAAACTTCTCTATTTATAGGCTTCAATATTCTCCAAATCTTCCAAGGAATAGAATCCTTTTCCTTTAGCAATTCAATTTCCAAATTCAAGTCTTTCTCTTCTTCCATCTTCTCTTTCCAAGTTTGAGCCCAATTCTCCATCCAATTCCTAGTCCAAGTCTTCACACCCATGAGAGAAATCCATAGAAAATTTGGAATTTTTGGCTCGTCGGAAAATCGGTATTATGGCCTAATCCGGCCGGAATAGTCACCGCCGGCCACCTGAAAATTTCACCGTCACTGGTATATTCGACGGAATATTCCGTCAGTCCACCGTTAGGACTAACGGTCAAAAAGGTCAAACCGTCAGTCAACTGGGTCAAGGGAGCAGAGAAGTCAATCACTGATGTAGGATCATTATATCGCAACGTACAAAACTCGCGAGGATAATAAACAACAGTACTGCGAAGGAGTCGCAAGGAATCAAAAGGAATGACGCATTGGATGACGATAGGAAGATGTGAAGTCTGGCGAGGGTTAAGAAGTGTCGCGAGTATGAATACTTGTACATTCGCGACACTTCGCGAGACACTCCCGAAAATAAAGGACAAACCTAGTTGTCATTCACTATGTACTTGCCCTATATAAAGGGATGAGTAAGTCTGTTGTAGGGGAGGCTTTTGGATTTGAAAAATAAGTCATTAGGAGAGAGAAACTTGGAGAGTGATTGTTATTTCTTAAGTACAACTCTGTTTTCCTGTGTAAACTTGAAGAAGATAATTAATAAACATTCTTGGTTATTCATCTTTCAATGAATTAGTTAAGTGAATTATAGTGAGGGGTGTATTGTAGGATTTCATGCAACTACATATTGGCGCTAGAAACAGGCTTTGAACAGCATTAAAAGAAGAGAATTAACAAGAAAGAAATTTGAGATAATTTTCAAAAAATTTACCAAAAGAGAAATGGCTAGAAGAAGAAATGTACTTGAACAACCTGTGAGAAGAAGTGGAAGACTTGCTTTGGAGAAAGGAGAAATGAAAGAGGAGAATCGTCAAGGATGAATATGAGGAATGATGAAGAGAATCATGTCCAAGCTTTAATTCCACCAATAGCAAATGAAACTGTGGATTACGATAGAGTAAGTGTGCACACTTGGAGGACGGATTACGAGGATGAAAGGGAAGAAGAGCAACAATTGGTAAACAATGGACAAGGAGAAGGAGATCAAAGAATGAATGGGGAAATGAATCCAGAAATGAAGAAATCAAAGATTGGAAACATTGAGACAAACGATACATGAAGAGAGGCGACTAGAGGCAGAAGAGCGAGCAAATTTGAAAAGACAGAATCATGAATTAAGGATGGAGAATATGAGATTGCAAAGTAGAAGATCGAGAAGCATTGCGAGATCGAGTTCAAGATCAACTAGGGAAGAAAGAAGGAGAGTCTTACCAACGAGAAAATGCCGAGGTAGAAAACCAACGAGAAACACAAAGTCCAAGTTCGTAACATCATGAAAGAAGAGAGGAAATGGAAGATCGTTATGTTCCACATCCCGAGAATTTCCAAGAGGAGCGAGAATGAGGAAAATCAAGGAATTAGGCGATTTCGGGGACGAATGATCCAAATGATCAAGGAAGAGTAATATTGCATGGAAGAGAAGCACCGAGAAGGCAAAAGGAGATTGAGGATGACATTGAGAGACATTATATTGAACACGCACGCTTAGCTCGCGAGAGGGAGAGAGCAAGAGCAGAAGTGGAGAATCGAGAATTGGAAGAAGCAATCCGGCAGAATAATCACGACAACCGAGAAAGGAGACGAGAACAAAATCGTGTCAATAGAAATATTAATGAAGAATACGAGAGGATACAGAGGGGAGCTGATAGGCAGCCCAGAAGAGAGAATAATAGGTATAATGGTGTGCGAATTGATGAAAGAGATGAAGGAGAAAGTCGCAGGGAAAGGAGAGAAGAAAATAACGAACAAGAAGGTCAAAGCAGGCATGAGCGCAGGAGGAGAGAAGCAGAGCTAAAAAGACCAGCAGAACAAAGTTCTGAGGCAAATCAGCAAATCTTGAAAGAACTAGCAGAGATGAGAGAGTTGATGAATAGTAGAAAGGAAGGAGGAAGAAGACAATTGGATGAAGCCATCGCAGAAGCTGCGAAGAACCCTTTTACACTAGAAGTACAAATGGGAGGAATACCTCCTAAGTGCAACCACTGCGTTAACCAACATTTTTGATGGAACAACCTGTGCGATACAACACATCAAGGCTTATATGAGATGTATGTTGCAATGGGAGAATCATGATGCCATATTGTGCAAATACTTTGCATCAAGCTTAGTGGGAGAAGCACTGAAATGGTTTGAAGGGTTACCCAGAAACACAATCTCGTCATTCAACCATTTACAAGCTACTTTCTTGGGAGCGTATATAAGTAACAATTCCTCGCGACCAGGAATTGAGGACGTATTTGGACTAAAACAAAGAGTTGGCGAGAGTTTAAGACATCTGACAATGAGATGGAGGACAATGTGCAGCGAAATGGCTGGAAGGGTAGAAGAAAGATATCTCATTTTATCATTTGTAAACGCTCTATTCGCAACTTGATTTGTTATACATTGATTTTTAGAATTAAAAATACGATTACGATGGCCGAATTGCGAGAACTCCGGGAAGAATATATTGCCTTAGAAGAAAGACAAAATGAAATGGAATCTTATCCAGTTGCGAATACAAGTTCGAATGCTGCGAATGCAAGTTTGTTACCGAAATTCTTAAACACAGTGGCGAGCACTTCGCAAGGGCAACCGGAAAAAAGAGTTGATGAAGGACAGCAGAAAATAGTGGCTATGGGAAGCCGAGATCAGGAGGAGTTTGAGAGAGAAAGGAACTATTACAATCGCGGCAACAACAATAAAATTCAGAGATTAGATCATATGCAAGAAACTTATGGAGGACGAAGGCAGAATAATCATGGAGAGCAGAGAAGACGCAGAGTGGTATGGGAAGAGATCAAAATGCCACCACTAAATGCTAGTGTGGAAAAGATTTGGGAAGCTATACTTGTAATGGAAGATATACCAAAGACCATGGAATGTAGGGAGTGAACCACCACCGGTGACAGGAGTCATGAGTATTGTTCTTACCACCGCTTTCATGGGCATTTAACAAATGACCTGCAGAAACATAAAGAGAATCATTCTCGAATGATTGATCGGGGGAAGTTGAATCATTTTCTAAAAGATGAAGAGAAAGGAAAGAAAGTACTAACAAAGATCACCAATGAAATGCAAAGAACAGTTACAAAAAAGGGAAAAGAGGCATTTGTGATAGAAGTGGGAACAAAGGCCAAAAATCTATTTTGCAATTCTATCGTTCATTCATATCGTACAATTGAAGATTTTCACGATAACGTGCTCAGTAGAGTATATGCGAGGGATGTTAATGATAAAGAAGTAATGAATCGGGCGAGAACGTCGCAATTGAAAAAGTGGCGATTCTGCAGATTATTTCTTTCTCTGCAGATGAAGTACCCAAAGGAAGAGAAGTACATGATAGCCCGCTGGTGGTAAAATTGGACATTAATCCAAAACCAGTTGATGGAGAAGATGATGAAGCAGAAAGTTGTTGGGTGATTAACAGAATCCTAATCGATACTGGAAGTTCGGTGAATATTCTTTTCTACCACACCTATAAGACTATGGGAGGAGTGGATGAAAATCTGATTCCCTCAACATATAAAATATATGGTTTTAAAGGCACAGCGAACAAACCTAAAGGAGAGGTTCACATGAGAATACCTTTACAAGGATTGTCAGCTGATATTTTATTCTGTGTGGTGGACGTGGAATCTCCTTATAATGCATTGATTGGGCGGCCGTGGCTGCACGAAATCTTGGGAGAAGCGTCAACATACCATCGTGTATAAAATTCCCTCATCCAAATGGTATTGGAATTATAAAAGGAGATTGGGAGGAAGGATGAAGTGTTACGAGGTTGATGTAGAAAGTCTGCAAGAAAGAAATGCCAAAAGGAAAGGTTGGAAACAGAATGTGAAAGATGAACAGAGAAAAGAGAAGCTGATGGTGGATGTCATAGAGATAAGAAATGAAGAAACATCGCGAAGAATCGCAAGTGAGTGCGCGGAAGTAAACAATTGTTATGATGGAAAGGAGCACTTCAAGGACTGGGATATCGATGAGGCAAAGACTGCAATGAGTAAAAGGCATAAGAAGTAAATAATCGACAAAGATATATAAGGCAAGATAAAGAAGAGTTGATTCGCGAGAATGTTGCAAACAAAAAGGAGTGTGCGAGAATCTAAATGTCAAAAAGAGGAATTTTGCGAAGGCTTCGCAAAGATAAATGTCGAAAAGCAATTAAATAAGAATGATTGAATGATTGAAGCAAGCAATTAAATATGAATGATTGAATGATTGAAACAACTAAATGATGAATGTCAAGAAGCAATTAAGAATGATTGAAGCAATTAAATGATTGAATGAGTAAATGAATGGGACGAACCTTTATGGCGTACACCCTAGTTCGCGAATGATATTTCGTAAGAGGCAAATGTAAGACCTAAAGTGCGTCATATAAGGGGGTATCTCTTAACATGGCTCAGGGAAAAGGTTACACCGCCCCTGGAACTCCGGGTCATGTAGACTTGGGGCCCATGAAAGCCTATCCAGGGAGAGGTACCTTGGATTCCCAACTATATATATAAGGTTATACTGGTTGGGCGACCGAGGGTCTCTTCCAAGGAGTCGCATATGATCAAGGCGCCGAGGTACACGGTTGAGTCAAGAGTGCGGGGAGCATGGAACTTCCTTACCACTCTTGACAAGTCTTGGCGCATGCCGCACTCGCCCAAGAAAACTCCACTTAGGGTGCAGCCTTGTAACCATAAACCCTATAGGTATAAGGGATAAGAGGTCGCGAAAACAACCGGTTGTTGTTAAGACCGGATGGGAGGAGCTAGCCTTGTATGGCCGATGTACGCCTCCTTGAAGGGGCAATCAGGGAGATGATAAGGGCGACACCCTCCATTAGGGAGAGTGTCAAAACAGACGCAAATGTCATGAGGCTCTGTTTTCGCAAGGAAACTTAGGCTTGTCATATTTGTGCAATGATCCCGAAGAGGCAACAATACTAACGCGAGGGTAAGGCGAGATCAATGGGTCTCGTACATGAAAGTGTGCGGACGTCCTGCGATTTCGTCGCAAGACGACAATGTCATGGGGCTTTATTTTCGCAAGAAAGTTTAGGCTGTCATATTGTTGCAAACAAAATATCCGCAGAGGCAAAAATACTTGAAAAATGATAAGGCAAGGTCAATGGGTTTTTACATACAAGTGTAAAGACGTCCCGCGACCTTGTCGCGAAAAAAGGGTGGCAGAGCAAGACCTTTAACTAGGAAGGTCGCGCTTAGAAGACCACCACAAATGATAAGGCGAGATCAATAGATTCCTTCATGGAGATATCTTGCGATCTCGTCGCGATGATAAATTTCAAAATGATAAGAGCGAATTTCAGAAGTTTCATTCCTCAAAA
Organism: Papaver armeniacum; assembly: GCA_023531295.1. Taxonomy (NCBI): domain Eukaryota; kingdom Viridiplantae; phylum Streptophyta; class Magnoliopsida; order Ranunculales; family Papaveraceae; genus Papaver; species Papaver armeniacum. The sequence continues at coordinate 131,625 of JAJJWW010018901.1, forward strand.
ATAACTAAGTAAAATCTTTCATATAGAGATGAATAACAGAGGCAAGTATGAGAATGAGAAAGATGAAATATTGTTATTCATCTTCTAATGAAAGAGCTATACATCAATAACGCTAGCCAATTATATTACAAAGAAGAAGCGCCAAGAAGAAAAGGAAATGAAGATCGACAATCCAAGAAACTTACAATAAAGAGATGCGAGAAATGTATAGATATTACAAAAAGTGAAAGAAACAAAAGGAATTATTTCGTGGTGATTCTACTTCTTTATCTCGATTCTTCAATTCTATTATTCTCATCGCCGCCTTCTTCTTCTTCGCTGGCCTCACTATCAGAAACGTCTGAGACAGGCAAATTCTCAGGAACTTCTTCAGAAAGCCAAGGATATGAACAAAGAGGGATTTTGTGATCATTGCAAACGTACTCCATGGCTTGATTGCGAAAACGAACATCATCGTTATTAAAGTTCGCCACTGTAGTTTGAAATTGTTTCTTCAACTTGGAGTATCTGTTCTCGCGAAGGGTGAGGTTATTTGCGAGTTGTGCTTTCTCGGATTCAAGTTCTTCAATCCTTGCTTGAAATCTTTTTTCGGATTCTACAAATAAACAACGAAAAGTTAACAACTTGACAAAGAATACTACGAGAGATAAGAAACAAGAAGGTATAATAAATAACCTTCTCTGTCAGATATCATATCTTTAACCAAGGAAGTATGCTCGGCATGAAGGCTAACATCAACACCTAAATTATTCCTGGCGTTATCTAAGACTTTCGCAGCCCAAGCGAATTCATCATCATTATTTATAATAAGAAGTGAACGAATTTGATTCTCTCGCTCACTAAGTAAGGAATTCTGACAAAGCAATTCATCTCGCTCCGTTTGTACTTCGAGAAGGGACTTTTGAAATGTTGCTAATGCCTGGGCACCATTATTAGCAATACGATCCTTGTCATCTATGTGATCGCTAATTTTCTTCCTTAAAATTTTGGTTTCCTCATGAGACTCGAGGTACATTAGTTTAAATTGATTGGCTGCACTTAAGCTAGATCAATTGCTAAGAGGCGATATTTGGTTTGGAGTTCATTTAATGAAAGGGAATTAATTCTGTTCGACGAACTACTTAAAGAATTGTTGAGATGAGCAAGAAGAATGTCATTATCCATAGGCTCAGGAAATGAGTGGAGAAGAATAGCTTCTTCGGAAAGGTTATATATATATGCGAAAGTGATAAGTCGTAGCAACAGCAACCGATAAACTAAAAATTATAAGAAAAGAAAAATTGCATACCATAAAGTTGTTGATTAGCGTTCTGAAGAGTGGTAACTTTGTCCTTCTGGGCAGAAAACTCAGTCTCCAATTGTTGGATTTTCTCGCGAGATCTCGCAGATTCAACTTCTAATTCTTTGATCCTTGTGCAAAATTGGGTATTCTTTTTCAATTGAATGTTATACCTCCTTTCAAGATCTGAGGCAACTACAAAAGAAGTTTTTCCAGTCTGCGAGGGAAGATAAAAAGGTCATTAAAATATAAATTAAAAAAAGAAATTGGACGAGAAATATGAATTCATACATACCAACGAATTGAGTGCATTTAAAAACTAGGGGATACAGATCTAGAAACCCCATGGAAAGAGTCATTGCCATCCAAAGAATGTAGCATTGCACACTTTTGGAGAGTATCGCATATGGACGTTAGGCGAGTATCTCCTATTCCTTGAAGAGAATCCGAGAAGATCTTTGAACAACCGATCCATAGGAGAATTGGACGATTGAGATTCTTGTTGGAAAGATGAATTCATGTCATTGTCATTATCATCCTTATCGGAAGATCCGAACTTGAGCTAAGATGAGAAGAAGGTTGAGTTTTCGTTTCTTAGATGATGGAGCGTAAGACTTATCCTTGCGAGCATTGGCTTTAGTTTTGCTTTTAACCTTCGCAAGTTCCATTTCCTCAGCGTCAACCTTCGCATACAAATGAAGATAAGAAATAGAGGCAACAATATTGTTAAGTAACAAAAGGGATATTTCTTACTTCATCCGTAAGCGATCGAAGTATTGCTGTGGTACTTGCCAATGGATTTATCTTGAAGCTTTTCCTCAGTTTGTCAATCTGAAAATTTTACAAACTCAATGAGTACAGAAGGAAAGAGAGATTGCAAAAACAAAATTTGAAGACATACCTCTTTTGCCTTCTCGGGCCATTTAAATTCCCAAGGATTGTAGCTTGCGAGATTCTCGGGGAGTACATGCGAACCGGATATGTAAGATCCGCTTAAAAACAAGGGTACAACCCACCACTTCTCATCTTTGACCGGCGAGAGTAGTATTATTGCCCGAATGCCGGTCGATATCATGCATGAGTAATTTATCTTCGGGGACATTATCTTTTTTCTTTTCAACCGAGCGCCCAAATGAGACTTCTTATTTCTCATACCTATTACTTCATAATTCTCAAAAAAGTTCTCTGCAGTGTATTTTTCAGGATTATTTCTAAGTTTATGCAATTGGGGTGTCGACATTGTTAGGGTATAAAGATCCTTTGCTAGCGCCACGATTGGCAAACTCAAGCATTAGGCGGATACAATCACCGCTTAAGCGATAGACAGACTCGCGAGAAGTTTGGATGGGAAAGAATTTCATAAAAGAGTGGCATCTCGTAATCATATAAAGGAATGGGAAGTCCTGCGAGGAGTTGACCAAGCGAGACTATAATTTTTTGATCATCACATTGATGATCAGAAAACAACTTTGCAGTGAGAATAGATGAAGGTTCTTGATCAGGAATAGTAGATAAAATGAAACCTTTGTCTTGCAACTTATGTTGAATCTCATTAAAACAAGGTTTGTACATACGACTAAGTGAAGCCATTGTTAGTATGGGAATGAAAAAAGAATCGAAGATTAAGAAAAAAGATTGAAGATTTGCAATAACAGAAGCGCGAATTGCGGAAGGAGAGAATTAAAGAAAAGTTGCAGAGTGAAAGCGAAAGAGGAAAAGAAAAGGGTATGAAAATTATATATAAAGAGAAAAATCCTCGAGTAAAACGAGGGCATTTAATGCGAGAGGGGACGTGAGTGGTCAAGAATAAGCGGTGGAAAGAGACGTGTCAGGAAGATAATGGAAGAATGGACATCTGTAATAAAGTCCGTGTGAAAATGTGGGATCGAAGCAGGTATAGATAAGCAGTTGCGGCAATTCAAAATATTGATTCTCATGACATTCTCTCCTTCGCAGAGAAGACATGAGAAGAGGCAAGATGTAGGATCATTATATCGCAACGTACAAAACTCGCGAGGATAATAAACAACGCAGATCTGCGAAGGAGTCGCAAGGAATCAAAAGGAATGACGCATTGGATGACGACAGGAAGATGTGAAGTCTGGCGAGGGTTAAGAAGTGTCGCGAGTATGAATACTTGTACATTCGCGACACTTCGCGAGACACTCCCGAAAATAAAGGACAGCCTAGCTGTCATTCACTATGTACTTGCCCTATATAAAGGGATGAGTAAGTCTGTTGTAGGGGAGGCTTTTGGATTTGAAAAATAAGTCATTAGGAGAGAGAAACTTGGAGAGTGATTGTTATTTCTTAAGTACAACTCTGTTTTCCTGTGTAAACTTGAAGAAGATAATTAATAAACATTCTTGGTTATTCATCTTTCAATGAATTAGTTAAGTGAATTATAGTGAGGGGTGTATTGTAGGATTTCCTGCAACTACAACTGAGTCAGCTTATCAGTCAGTCGGCCTAGCCCAGCTGAATGGTCTGAACTCCGAGTTAGATCGGCTCATCGGGTTGACTCGCCTGAGGGAAAATCCGGACAGAGTTCCGTTTGTTTATAGGACTTTCCCGGCCGAATTCAGGCCTCATTTTTATTCAATTCCTGCACACCTAACATACATCTAGTTATAGGCATTCAATCATTCCATTCTGCATCAATTATGTCTTCCGATTTCACCACATCCTTGAGAATCAACACCTCCATCTTGAATTTAGGCTAACACAAATCGAACCATCTGCACTCTTCTCAATTCGGATCACCACCAGAGACCTCTGTTACTCGAATCCCCACCATCATCATCACCTTGCAGAGATCGAATCATCATAACCCCAATCCTACCTGTTAATCGATAGCAGCAACAAATCTGGCTAATTCATTGCCATCTCTGATATCAATCGAAACCCATTTATCGATTCCACAGCAACAGCCATCTCCATCTCAGTGCAACTCCATTTCACTCCCCATTAGAATTACATACCCATCTGAGCAATAGCACCATTAACGGCATCAGCTACAGAACCCATCTCCGACCACAAAACCCTTTTAATCTCTTCCTCTCTGTGTTGTTTACAGCACCAATCCATTTCGATCTGAATCTCAATCTCCTTCTTTATCTGCTTCACAGCGAGCTTCTCTTCCTCTTTTCGATTCCATACCCCTATCTCTGTATCTTCTCAATTTAGTTCTCGATCTCCTCTCGGTTTTTAATCAGCAGCTCTCAGTCTCATTCTCGGATTCAACAGCGACAGCAGCCATGACTGCTTGTTTTTAGTTTCAGGTGGAGGTGAATGAATGAGCGATTGGGAGAAGATAACTCTTCTCAATTTAGGGTTAAAGAAACAAGGTTGGATATTCATCACCCGGTCACCTTGATAAGGGATACCCAGCTGGCAGCCCCTTAACCTTGGATGGTATGTATTTAGTACTCCTCCAAGAGTTACCCCTTAACCTGGACTGGGCTCCAGATAGTGTTCGCCCCTGAGATGACAATTTTGCCCTTTTTGCTCAAATTGGGTGATTTCTTATTCTTTTCCTCCGTGCGACTCCATAGTAGCTACAAAACTCAAAACAAGCGTAAAATACATAATTTACAAGAAAAATAGCAAAGAAAGCATAAACAATAGATAGTAAATAGGATGTATTCTACACCCTATCAATTGGTCATGCACGAAACCTAGCCAGACTCGGGGCTATTGGTGCACTTCATTGGTCATGCACCGAACCTAGCCAGACTCGGGGCTATTGGTGCACTTCATTGGTCATGCACGGAACCTAGCCAGACTCTGGGCTATTGGTGACGACATATAATTAAGATAAGAATACTTGTTTTATTGATAATCAACTATCCGTCGTACATTTAGTTATTATGTGTAATAAGGTTTTAACCATTTACCGTTAATAGGAGTATTGATCTGTGATCCATTCATCCGCTTGAGGTAATAATATCCGCTCTCCGCCGCTTCACTAATCATGTACGAGCCTTCCCAGTTCGCTGCAAAATTTCTTGCCTTTTCATTTCGTTGGACGTGCGAAGCAATTTTCATGACTTAAGTCATTGATGGAGAAAGTTCTTTCTTTTACCTTCTGGTTGTTGACCGGTTGTCAGCCGAGAAAAAATAATTTCACTTTCTTACTCACTAAATATAAATGAAGTACAAGGTAAGGAAGAGTTCGTTTCCACAGAGAGTCAATTGTTGTTATGCGATTTTCAGTTTCTAAGGTAACCAAGGGGGGAATTTTTGTTGTTTTAGCGAAATACTAAAGTAAAAATAAAATAAAGCAAAGTAAATAATTGGAATAATCAATAGAGAGAAGATATTGGTCACGGGATAGTATCATTCACAAACATGTATTTTCATCAATGATTAGAATTGGTATTTTAATCTCTCATTTACTAAAAGTCCTAGGATATCTTGTTCGCAAGAATATCCCGCTAATTCCCTGATTTCATCACAAACACATTAAAAGATGCATATGTGAATTCTTCCTAGAAAGCAACCTAAAGTGTAAAAGCACAATTAGATTTAACTCCCTAAAAGCAATAAGTTCTATGAAATAAGACTAATCAATGCAAACGAATGTGTAAAAGCACTAATCCGTTTTAACAAAAGTTATGATTCACTTGTGACTAGTAGGATATATCACTACAAGCACTACCCACAATTGTGCTACTTAGAATCAGGGATAAACAACTTTTTCGTATTGAAAACCCTAATATAGCTTTAGAGATGAATGCAAATCGGATTGATTTCGGACTCAACCTAACAAGTATTCAAATCATATAACACTATTAATTGTGAATCACAAACAATAAATTATTGAGACAAAACTAATTCATAGATTCAAATAACATGTTGAGAAATCAACTTTATCCCATAACCAATAATAATTGTTTAGCTACTCATAGCTATGGAGTTCATCATAAAAATATTAATTGAATAGAAGAAGATGAACAAAAGCAAACCCTAGAAGCGTAAACAAAACCGGCTCTCTCCAAGTTCCCAGAATAATATGTGATCCCCAAAGTTGTAAAAGACTTTCCTTTAAATAGCTCTCTTGTTTCCAAAATTAGGTCTAATCTTAAAGGTCCAATAGATGAAAGTCCACCAAGCCCATGTGTGAGGAATACCCATGTAAAAACTCTGCCCAAAAACTGTCGCCGGAAAGCTGGTATTATGCCTGGAAATTGGCCGGAATCCGGCACCGAAAAGTATCTCACGTGACCGGCAAAGTCCACCCGGTCACCAGTAAACTGGGTCAACTCGGTCGGGTCAACTGAGTGAACTCGGTCAAGCACCGAGTTAAGACCGATTCAGCCGAGTCAATTGACTAGCTCAGTTAGATCATGAGTCAGGCCATAGTCTTGCACAGGCCAGAACTGTGCTGCACCAAGATGGCGCTTCATCAGTTCAGTCCAGCCATGATGGCTCTGCATTTTATAACTCTGGCCTACAATCTTACAACTTCAACTCCACTGCAATACCAGCTCAATTTCTTGCTTCATCAAATCCATCTTCTCTGTAATACTCCCTCCTGATGCTTAGAACAACAGCCACAACACCAAGGCTATGTTCACTGCATCTCAACACAGCACCACCAGCATCAGCTTCTTCCTTGATTTTCTTATCTGCATCTGTACATAATCATTTACCACCAGTTCCACCTGCAATGCCATCACCGCAACTTTAACAAGTCTGCAACTAACTTTGCAGCTTCAACTTCAGTCCCATGGCATCAGTGATGTAGCTTCCATCCTTCACTGCTTCACAAGTTCTTCTTAAGTTGCACCTGCCCATTCCAACTACCATTCAACACCACCTGAGCTGCAAGCTCAGTCATACTTGCAACATCATTTGCAATTCAGACTCATCATCACAATCTCAGGCTACTTCCTGCAATCCCAGACCATTCTTGAGCCAACCCCCAATCACGGACTGCACACAAGAGTCGCCTCCAGCACTCAGCTCATTGACCATCATCGTTTGCAATCACTTCTGCAGTTTCATACATTTATCTTTTAAACCTGCTCAACCAACAGCCACAACTTACTGCACCAACACTTCCATATCCTTGTTCTTTTGCATCCATTCATTGCTAACACCTGCACATTGCCATCAAATCATTCCCCAGCATCAGGTCAACCAACATCAAACCGTTGCGGCTACAACATTATTTCTTGCACTTCTGTCACGGCCATTGTGACCATGGCTAACACCTGCAACAGCTTGAACCTTCACAATCTCCATTTTTGAACTGAATCCCACTGTCTTCCAGTTCAACCCCAAATAGAAGCTTCTTCTTAGTTTCTCTGCATTACATCCTGCAATTCCTCAGCTTCATTCTGATCATCACAACCCTTACCAGCTGCTTCACCTGGACTGCACCTTCAATAGCTGCAACTCAGCTCATGCCTCATACTCAAACCTTCCATGACACAAGTTCAACATTAACCCAGCTTCTTTAGATGCAACACCATCCAAACCATCTTGCACCAGTTACTCAGCCTGCATCTCATGGAAACATTATTCTCTGCAGTTGAGAACTAAATTCTTCTCTGAATTCAAGGGTCTGTAGCTCAAGCAACACCAGCATGAAACCCTTATATCAGTTCCTTCTCAACCACTAGTATCATCATCTCTACAAACCCATCTTCTCGACTTCACAGTAGCCATCAATATCACCTCCAATTCTTTCGAAATCAACAACCACAACCCATCTGCTCTTCATCAATTTGTGATTCAAATCCATTTCAATCTCTCGCCCATTTTGTAGCTCGACTAGTAATCCATGTCTGCTTCCTTGAATCAGTTACTGCCAAACCTTGAATCCTTGACTTCGACCACAAACCCATGACAATTAACAGATTCACATCGAACCCATCTTCAATTTCATAACAGACTCTCAACTATGCCTGAATTCTTCTCGTTCTTTAACCAAAATCAAACCAAACTCGAATCGAGTTTAACCCATCTTCTATTCCTTCTCCATTCATCTCTGAATCCAACAGCATCAGGTTCTTCTTTGATACTCTCTAATTCCATCGGTCTTGTGCTCATCTCCGTTAATTACCAACCCCAATTCAGCCTACACTCTTCACAGCAAACAGACCCCCATTTCTTTCTCTGGGTTGGCTTTAAACGGAGCTGTTAATCTCAGCTCGATACACATCTCGATCTCCGGCAAAAACATCGATCTTCCACCATCAACAACATCTAGTTTCACTACCACCAATTTCCTCTATGATTTTCTCAATCTCTCTGTTTCATGATGGTGCCGCCATCCTCTCTCAATTTTCAGGTCGAAGAAGAAATAATGAGAAATTGATTTCTCACTGAATTTAGGGCTTGTGTAAGAAAATGAAGGTGGATACAGCCACCCAGGTCTGGCAGATAAGGGGTAACCAGCTTATTCACGACTTGTCGGTTTCGAAGGACTGATAGCCTAATTCCTTTCTTGCTCAGCTGCAATTGTCAGTTGCGCGGAACTAACAGTCATTCTTCACCTCCTTCTTTAGCACCTTAGCCTGCTTCAAGTATAGCTCGCCTCTGAATTGACATTTTTGCGCTTTATGCTCCAAATGAATGGTTTTTCCTTCTTTTGCTCCTAATGACTCCAAACTACCTAATCGACTCAAAAGCAAACATAAGATACATAATTCACAAAAATAATAGCAAAGAAAGCATAAATACTAGATATAAAATTAGGTGTTTTAGACGCCTATCAAATTCCCCCACACTTAGACTTTGCTAGTCCTCGAGCAAATCAAACAAAATAATTCTAAAACATACACACAACTCCGTGTCGTCGAGGCTACGGTCACTTTTAACATAAATAACAAGCCTTTGAACCCCTAGGTGTCCCTAGTGGACGAGTTTTAGTCTCGTGAGGGTTTACTAGAGATATACCCACAAAACCTACTTTTCCAACTTACTAGTTCTCCGTAATAATAGCATCCAACGCGCTAAGAAGACATAGAGATTCTTCACACTAGTCATAAGAAGTTAGACACATAAATGAACACAATCTCATCCTTAAAAGTTGAGAGAGAAATAACCATCCCTTCTCGAAAGAAATTCGGGTTCGGAGTGATCAAAAGTCTCGACTCTGCCTCTAAATAAAGGGTTTTATGAAATTGCTCTCAATAATAAACAACTTTTTATGGGTCACACATGTGTCCAGGTAGGAATGAAGAGAGAATCCTGAGATACGTTGAATGGTAGGAAGGCAAAACCCTCCGAATTGTTTTGAAAACCCACATCTTTTATCATTTTTGAAAACCCATTTTTCTGACGATCTCTAAGAAAGGAAATCAACCACTTAACGAAGGTGGGAATATGCTTACTTACCTCGTTATCCGTTCGACGTGCAGCTAGCACCACTCTCACAGCATCCATAGAAACGTCTTCGGTCTTCAATCGGTGTCTTCATCTTCGTCTTCGGTCTTCAACTCTTGATGATAACTCGTAGAATCTTCGTAAAATCTTGACAATGTAATTCTTTCCTCTAATTCCTTGTTGCTTGAAACTTCATTGTAGATATTCCTTCTTCCATTGGCTTTATTAAAAGAAAACAAAACTAAAAACGAACTATACAAACCCAAAATATGATACAATGAATTTTTCTTGTCTCTCTTTTTCTTGTCTTTTTTTTTTCTTTTTTTTTTCTATTTTTTTTCTATTTTTTTTTCTATTTTTTTTTATATATGAGACAAGAAAAATAAAACAAATACAAAATGAAAACGAAACAAAACAATAAAACTAGTAATGAACCTAAAGAAATTTTCTCTTGTTTTTTTTTTTTTTTTTTTTTTTTTTTTTTTTTTTTACTGAGACAAGAGAAAGTAAAATAAAAATAAAAAATGTAAGTACAAGGCCATGGTGTAAGTACTTTACCGCTTGATTCTTCACAACTTGTATGTCTTGATATCATAAACTTCTCGAACTCTCATCTTTATAATCTTCACTCTTGTACAATAGTCTTCAACTTATAAAAATTATGCTCCTTATTTTGTTGCTTTACTCGAATCTGAAATATGCTCAATTCTGTACCGTTGCTTGTAAACCTTGAATGTGTTCAACTTCCCTTCAAATTTGTGATGCTCCTCTTGTTGATGATGATTGTGTTTCTATGAATCTGTTGGTGTAGAGAGAGATAAAGTGGATGGTGCTAACTGCGAACAAGATTACAAGTGGTATGTAATTTAGCAATTCGATGTCACTATCATGGTTGATAAAAATAGCACACAAGAGATCAAAGTAGTGCTTCTATGGTGGGAGGTTGGGTAGCTCACCATTCTACCCGGAATTTACGTACGGTGACACACACTCGAAAAGCACAAATTTAGACAGGTACAAAGAATTGAAGGTTGGTGCCTCACATTATGTAGCATGGGTAGTCTCCACTATAGGGGATCACTACTCTAATACCGAATTCAGTCTGCACCTTATTTGCCACTGGCATGGTTAAATCCAACTTTAACTCTCATATAATTAAGAAACCCGATCATGTTCTCTGTCATCTCTAAGTTCAGTCACTCTTACGAGAATCTCGATGTAATCTTAGCGACATATATACTATGTGACTCTAAACTAACTACAAGTTGGAGTTTTTATTCACTAATTTACACAAAAGTCGAAAATTTCAAAAATTTACAACGCAAATGCTTAGCCACTCCCCCACACTTAAACTTTACATTGTCCTCAATGTAAATTGAATCGTCCAAAGTAAGTCAAGGTGGGAAATTCTAACAAGATATATGACAAGAAATCAGAAAAAATAAAAACAAGACACGAAAAACTAAAAACAAGACAAGAAATAAATACAAGACAAGAAATACTCATCCGATGGGTTGCCTCCCATTTAGCGCTTGGTTTAAAGTCGTCAGCCCGACTATCTCCTTGCTTTCTATGACTCCTCCAGAGGGAGTACATCCACAAAGTTAACTCCTTACACCACTTTGGAAGTGAAATTATCATAATATGGTTTCAACCGGTGCCCATTAACTTTAAGTTCTTTCCCTGTAGCTATGCTACTAATTTCCACTGCACCATGAGAAAACACATTAGTAACAATAAAAGGTCCGATCCATCGTGACCTTAATTTACCCGAAAATAAATCCAAGCGAGAATTAAACAAAAGCACTTTCTGCCCAATACAAAATTGTTTCCTAGAAATCATGTTATCATGAAATGCTTTCGTCTTTTCTTTATAAATGCGTGAGCTTTCAAATGCATCATTGCGAAGCTCCTCTAGCTCTTGGAGTTGTAACTTCCTTTGCTTTCCAGCCCCATCCATCTCCATATTGCATTGCTTTATAGCCCAAAACGCCTTATGCTCAATTTCAACGGGTAAATGACAAGGTTTACCATACACAAGCCTAAAAGGAGACATCCCGATAGGTGTCTTGTATGCGGTTCTATACGCCCACAAAGAATCATTAAGTCGCATGCTCCAATCCTTCCTTGTTGGGTTCACCGTCTTCTCTAGAATGGATTTCACCTCCCGGTTAGACACCTCGGCTTGTCCATTTGTTTGGGGATGATAAGGTGTTGCAATCTTGTGCGACACATTGTACTTCTTCAACAAGCTTTGTAAAATCCTGTTTTTGAAGTGAGAACCCCCATCGCTAATTATGGCTCTTGGAATTCCAAACCTTGCAAAAATATTAGCTTGCACAAAATCTGAAACCACTTTAGAATCATTAGTTGGGGTGGCCTTAGCTTCCACCCATTTCGAGACATAATCAACCGCAAGTAAGATATAAAAATTCCCATGGAAGTTGACAAAAGGCCCCATAAAATCAATACCCCATACATCAAAAACTTCAATAAATTGAATAAAAGTTTGTGGCATTTGATTTCGGCACCTAGATTGCCTATTCTTTGGCACCTATCACAAGTTGTACAAAATATATGTGCATCCTTAAACAAAGTTGGACAATAGAAACCACTTTCAAGTACCTTGTGAGCGGTTCTCTTACTCCCAAAATGTCCTCCGCAAGCATAGGAGTGACAAAAAGACAAGATAGAATTAAATTCAGATTCGGGAACGCACCTTCGTATTACTTGGTCACTACCATGTTTCCACAAGTATGGATCATCCCATATGTATTGGTTCCCCAACTTCTTAAGTTTGTCCCTCTCAGCACGAGACAAGTTCTTTGGGATTTGTTTAGAAACTAATTAATTGACAATATCGGCATACCATGGTTCTCCAAAAGCAATTGAGAATAGTTGCTCATCCGGGAAACTTTCACGCAATGGGATAGTCTCCGTGTCCACAGCAAGACGGCTCAAGTGATCCGCAACGGTGTTCTCAATCCCTTTCTTGTCCTTGATTTCAATATCAAACTCTTGCAAGAGTAAAATCCATCGTATGAGCCTCGGTTTCGCCTCTTTCTTTGTAAGCAAGTACTTAAGAGCTGCATGATCAGAAAAGACAACAACTTTTGTACCAATTAGATAAGAGCGAAACTTTTCTAAAGCAAAAACAATGGCTAACAACTCTTTTTCAGTGGTTGTGTAGTTTTGTTGGGCCTCATTTAACGTTCTAGAAGCATAATAAATAGCATGAGGAATCTTCCCCACACGTTTCCCAAGCACCGCACCAACCGCATAGTCACTTGCATCACACATGAGCTCAAAAGGCTTGCTCCAATCCGGTGGTTTAATGATAGGGGCTGAAATCAAAAGTTCTTTCAAACGATTGAATGCCACCATACATTTTTCATCAAAGTTAAAAACCACATCTTTTTGCAATAAGTTACAAAGTGGTGATGCTATCTTGGAAAAGCCCTTGATGAATCTACGATAGAAACCTGCATGACCAAGAAAAGAATGTATCTCCCTCACCGTAGTGGGAGGGGTTAGAGCACGAATAAGGTCTATCTTAGATTTATCTACTTCCAAGCCTTTAGAAGATATTATATGGCCTAAAAATATGCCATGAGTTACCATGAAATGGCACTTCTCCCAATTCAGCACAAGATTTGTTTCAACACATCGTTCAAGGATTAGAGACAAATTATTCAAGCAAAGGTCAAATGAATCACCAAAGACACTAAAATCGTCCATGAACACTTCGATTATGTTTTCAACATACTCCGAAAAGATACTTACCATACACCTTTGAAAAGTAGCTGGCGCATTGCATAAGCCAACAGGCATCCTTCTATAAGCAAAAGTACCGAAAGGACAAGTGAAAGTAGTTTTATCTTGGTCCTCCGGCGCTATCACAATCTGATTATAACCTGAATAGCCATCAAGGAAGCAATAATAAGAGTGTCCAACTAAACGTTCAAGCATTTGATCAATAAAAGGCAATGGAAAATGATCTTTCCTAGTGGTGGCATTCAATTTTCTATAATCAATACAAACCCTCCAACCAGTTTGCACACGAGTTGGGACAAGTTCGTTCTTATCATTCTCCACCACCGTCACACCTGATTTCTTTGGTACTACTTGTACCGGGCTTACCCACTTGCAATCGGATATGGGGTAGATAACACCCACTTCCAAAAGCTTGAGTATCTCCTTTTTCACAACTTCCATCATGGGAGGGTTCAAACGACGTTGCGCTTCCCTTGTAGGCTTTGCATCGTCCTCCAAACGTATCTTGTGCATACAAACGGCAGGGCTTATACCCTTGATATCGGCAATTATCCATCCTATGGCCGTCTTGTACTTCCTTAGCACCCTTAGAAGTTTTTGCTCCTGTAAATCAGTAAGCTCATTAGAAACAATAATAGGTAACTCTTCATTATCACCCAAGTACAAGTACTTTAGGTGATCGGGAAGAGGTTTCAATTCTAAAATTGGAGATTTAACAATTGAAGGTACAAGCTTCTCATCACTGCATGGTAAAGAAATAAAAGAGATATTATGAGTTTCCGGGCATCTTTGTAGTGAATTAAGATCACCAAGGGCTTCCTTGACTTCATTACCACACTCTACACCATTATCCATGGATGTAGTTAACACGGTTTCCAAAGCGTCATCACCATTTAATTCAAACATTTGTTGTGCCAATGTATCCATAACATCAATGGAGAAACAAGAGTGGACATCACTAGGATATCTCATCGTCTCGAAAATGTTGAAACGTATTGTTTCTCCATCAAACTCCATGGTCAACGTTCCCTTGTCCACATCAATTATGGTTTTCGCCGTTTTCATGAAGGGACGCCCAAGTAGCAATGGAAGAGACGAGTCCGGTGAACCTTCATTCATCTCTAACACACAAAAGTCAGCTGGAAATACAAGTTGATTAACCTGCACAAGAACATCCTCAACAATACCCATTGGGTAGACATTAGAGCGATCGGCTAATTGCAATACAATTTCAGCCTTTTTAAGAGGACCAAGATCAAGTGAATTATACATTGATGCAGGCATAACATTAAAGGATGCACCTAAATCCAACATAGCTTTGTTAAATGTTGTGTTACCAATTGTGACGGGAATGTCAAAACTACCGGGATCCTTGCACTTAAGTGGGAGTTTGTGTTGTAAGATTGCCGAAGCATTCTCCCCCACACTAAGTTCTTCATTACCTTTGAGCCTTTGCTTATTGGTACACAAGTCCTTCAACACCTTTGCATACTTTGGAACTTGCTTAATAGCATCAATGACCGGTATGTTCACATGGATCTTCTTTAGAACGTCTAAAATCTCCTTTTCTAGTTTCGCCTTCTTAGAACTTGCAAATCTGCGAGGAAAAGGTAAAGGAGGAACATAAGTATAAACCGGAGTTTTAGAGTTAGGAATAGGTACCTCAGAAGTTTGGGGAGAATCCTCATTCTTCTCCTCCAAAACAGTTCCTTTGGTGTTTCCACCTTGCCCGAATCAAGAACTTCGGGCTGCACAAGTTGTGTACCACTTCTCAACGTAATAGCATTGACACCCTCTTTTGGGTTAATAGGTTGAGAAGGGAGTTTCCCACTATTTTGTGCCTTCAATTGGTTCAACTCAATAGCCATGGAGCCTATTTGTGTTTGCAACTCCTTGATAGCACTCTTAGTTTCCTGTTGACTTTCTTTAAACATGGTGGAGATGCCTTGCATCATTGTTTGAAGCTTTGAATCAATATCGGAACCTTGATTTTGCATTGATTGTTGTGCTTGTGGTTCTTTGAAATTGTTGTCTCGACTGGAATTGTTGTTGTTGAGGTTAAAATCCACTCGGAAAGTTGAAGGTAGGTTGTTGAACCGCTCCTTGCTTGTTGGCATAGCTAAAATTGGGGTGATCTCTCCATCCCGGATTGTAAGTGTTTGAGTAGGGATCATACCGTCTTTGTTGATTTGGAAAGACCGCATTAGCTTGCTCGTCCTCATAAGCTTGAGAGGAACTTGGTATAACCGCGGCTGCAACTTGTTGCATCATTCCTGACATGTTACCCATTTGTTGACGAAGTTCCTCAACCTCGCTCACTTCATTCACTCTTCTTAGAAGCACATCCGAACCACGACTCAAGAATTGTTGGGAGTTTGCTGCCATGTTTTCAATCAACTCTCTAGCTTGTGCCACCGTCTTGCTAACTAGTGCACCACCACCCGCAGCGTCAACAAGATTCCTATCACTTGATTGGAGTCCTTCATAGAAGTATTGGATGATCATAGCGTCACTGAATTGGCGGTGAGGGCAGCTTGCCACCAATCTCTTGTATCGTTCCCAACATTCATATAAGGATTCTCCCACATTTTGCTTCATCCCACAAATCTCTTTTCGAATTTGAGTAGCCTTTGATGCAGGAAAATATCTCTCTAAAAAGAGTTTCTTCAGCCCATTCCATGTCGTGACACTTCCGGGAGGTAAATAGTACAACCAATCCTTAGCACTATCCATCAAAGAGAAACAGAAAACTTTTAGCATTGCACCATCCGCCTCAACATCCGCTGGAAGCATGGCCGTGACAATGGTGTGGAAGTCCATAAGATGCTTGTTTGGGTCTTCATTCACCATGCCATGGAATTTTGGTAATTCTCTAAGCAACCCCGACTTGATCTCAAAAGTAGAGTTTGTTTGAATACACCCCTGTTGTGTATCAAGCCTATGAGAAGCTAACTCCTTGAGTGAACGATTTGCATCACCCATTGCTCCTTCTTCTTCAACTTGTGGTTCGTCTACGAATGGAACCTCTTGTTCTCCTTCTATTTGTAACTCTTTTTCCGCTTCTAACTCTTGATTTTTTTGACTTGGTTGGAATATTGTGCCTCTTCGAGTAGATATTGTGTCTTGACTTGTAAATTATAAAAAGAAACTAAAAACTTAATTGGAGTATTGCAAAAATAATTTCACTTTCTTACTCACTAAATATAAATGCCTCTTCGTTTAAGGTTAAATTTGTAAAAAAAGTAAAAGATATCCCGCACCTTGGATAGTTCCAATCTTTAGAAGCCGAGTGGGGATTAGGTACAGAGTAACACGAACCTCCAAGCACTATAATGAATCCATGTACGAAATACCCGCATGTGCCGAAAACAATTCGATATGATTCGATCGCAGTCATCCAAACAAGCAAGTGAGAAACAAGACAAGAAGAAAAGCAAAGATAAAAGCATGGTTGGTTACAACAAATTCATCCGCCCAAAAGAGCATGGTCGCGCGGCTTTGAAAGCCAAAATTAGGGTTTCAAGTCATCACGCGCGTCCATCTTCTCCTAGATTTAAAGGCCGGTCATACCAAAGATGACCACCGTGGGCCCATCTTATAAAAAGAAACTAAAAAACTTAATAACAAGCCGCCAAATTATGCCTCCCAACAACGACGCCTTGCGCAAAAGTATCGACTTTCTCGAATAACGCAGCTTATTCAATTCAAAGATTACATGCTATCTTCGTGGATCCACGATCCACATTGACGGTTGTCAATAACAAGGAATAACGGAGAACAACACAAGTTCTGCATTTAGACAAAATCAACATCCAGAGCCTCCTTACATTAACCGTAAGTCCGCTCACTTTTTCGTCACAAGTCATAAGCAAGCCAACATCTTCACAATCTCAACACCTTCTTCGCCCCTCCCTAAGATCAACCCCATCTCCTTCACTTTGTGACCGAAACAAGTCCGGAACGGCTATTTCTTGGTTTAGGCCGGACTTGCACAGATTGATCTCTCGAATCTACAAGCACTTACTGCATAGCAGTTGCATTTGTTGAAGGTTTAGCAAAAATAATTCACTTTCTTACTCACTAAATATGGATGCATCGACCTTGAAGTCAAATTGGGAGATGCCTCAACACGAGCAAAGTTCTATGTAGTCAAAGATCATCCCAACTACGACATGATCCTAGGGCTTCTGGACGCATGACAACAAAGCCATACCGAAGTCTGTCTTCTACCGGTTTCGATACCGAAAGAGTCTCCAACACGCCGCCGGACTACCCTGATAACCGCCCGCCGCGCACCAACAACTTGCCAATATGACACGACTTCTCGAGAGATTGGGCATACACCGAAAGGTTCCGGCCTCAAGTAAGTCTCATCACACAACCCTCCTTGCAAACTACCGCCTCATTCCGACAAGTCCGGGGACGGCTCCAACCGACAAACCAACCCCGCTAGAGATGTGAATGGGAAGCCGCCTTTCAAACGTTTTATCAGAGCATAGAAGCTGTCTTGGTCAAAGACAACAAGGCCAAGGTCCAAGTGTCGCACGCCAAACCTATCTCGGATCAAACCCATTCGGAATTGGAGACCTAGTGACGAAGGCGACTACATTCAATGTTGGAAACATGACGTGAAGATGACCACTCTACCCGACTCACCCACCAAAAGAGAAGATGAACTGCACTGCAAAGATGTTATCCTAGGTGGCTACCGCAAGCTCATCAACGCCGATAACCCCGGAGGGCATAACAGTTCACTCACGATGGCTCAAACCTTACCGAACTTAAGATAGTGCTACCACTTTCCAAAGATCCTACACACCTTAAAACGTTGTGCTATAAGCGTGTTTCCTTTTATAATTTCATGTCATATTTGTAATCCCTCCGTAAAATGATTGCAATACTTGCATTCATAGCTAGGGTTTCAATTTTCAATTTTTCAATTGAAGCATTATTTTCATCCGAGAACCTCTTTACTCCTAAAAACACCAACCCCCGAGTCAGCTTAAATCACCCACTGGAGCAAGAAAAGAAACCCTAAGCAAACATCTCACGGGATGAAGGAAGGGAGAAAACGTAAGGAAAATGATTTGAGCCATCCGCCCAAAGAAAGCCAGTGAAGATATTGCATCACAGTCCGTGGATATTCCATTACAAAGATAACTTCTTTTATCACTAAGAATTATGTATGAAGGCGCACCCTTGCGCCCGAGAAGGTTCTGATGCGCCTTGGCAAAGGATTATAAAGGAAAGCTTTATTCAAATAATCAAAAGAAAAATAAATGAAGTAGATGTAGACTCAAAGGGCCGGAGCATGTCGACACGATCACCGTGTGACCGCCACACACTTGACCAAATCGGTCAAAGCCAACCATGGTTGGTTACAACAAATTCATCCGCCCAAAAGAGCATGGTGCTTTGAAAGCCAAAATTAGGGTTTCAAGTCATCACGCGCGTCCATCTTCTCCAGATGATGAATGGAGGGTCACAGATTGATTAACCAAGGCCGGTCATACCAAAGATGACCACCGTGGGCCCATCTACCTCCTCTTGCGGTCGGGCCAAGGCATACCATGCCCGGCTAATCCAAAACGCCCGACCAAACTCACGTTACATCTCCCAAATCCTAAATCGATCTCGACCGCTCAACTTCACCGGATGATTTGAGTGGCCTAGATCACGTTTTCATGGGATAATCATGTATAGGTGTGAACACTCAGCCTACCACCTACACGCTGGTATGATCGACCAAGACCGACCAAGATGGGTCGTCTTGGAACGCACGCCCAAACTTGGGATGTCATGCGGTTTCCAACTCCTTTGCGGCAAGGGATTTTCGCCGCCAGAAACCGATCTCAACCACTCCTCTTGACGGTCAAATTGAGTGGCCTAGATTGCATCTCCATGAGACGGTGAGACATGGACGTGTACACCATCATGCCAACACGCATGTATGGCCTGGCCCTCCACAAAATCCTTCCCATGCTTGGTTTCGACCAAGTCAAGAGTGATGCTTGCGCACCTCTTTAAAAAACCCCGATTTCATCAACGGGCCGCAGGATGAGTGTCTCAAACATCATCTCATCCGTCCGACTTCACCAACTTTGGTTATACAACCCCGGTCGAGTTATTTGGTTAGTGAGGAGTCATTACCCATCACTTTACCACACCGTAATGCAAAGCATGTGATAAAATACACACGATACTTCACAAGTATCGACTTTCAACACGCAGATTATTCAATTCAAGATTACATGCTATCTTTCGTGGGATCCACGATCCACATTCCGCATATCAACAAGGTAAGGAAGAGTTCGTGATTGTTCGAATCTACAAGCACTCACCGCGCAGTGCAGAAGGTTTAGCAAAATTGTTACAATGTGGGAGATTAATAGTTGTAAAGTCAATTTCTTCAAATTCAATTCAATTTCATCAATTCAAAAGGGTAGATCTTAGAGTCGATTCAATCAAAAAATCATTATGGTGGAATTAACGGGTCAAAGCAATCAATTCTCGATGGGGGAATTTTTGTTGTTTTAGCGAAATAACTCCTCCCATAAAGTAAAAGTAAAATAAAGCAAAGTAAATAATTGGAGGAATAATCAATAGCAACCTTAAAGAGAAGATATTGGTCACGGGATAGTATCATTCACAAACATGTATTTTCATCAATGATTAGAATTGGTATTTTAATCTCTCATTTACTAAAAGTCCTAGGATATCTTGTTCGCAAGAATATCCCGCTAATTCCCTGATTTCATCACAACCACATTAAAAGATGCATATGTGAATTCTTCCTGGAAAGCAACCTAAAGTGTAAAAGCACAATTAGATTTAACTCCCTAAAAGCAATAAGTTCTATGAAATAAGACTAATCAATGCAAACGAATGTGTAAAAGCACTAATCCGTTTTAACAAAAGTTATGATTCACTTGTGACTAGTAGGATATATCACTACAAGCACTACCCACAATTGTGCTACTTAGAATTAGGGATAAACAACTTTTTCGTATTGAAAACCCTAATATAGCTTTAGAGATGAATGCAAATCGGATTGATTCCGGACTCAACCTAACAAGTATTCAAATCATATAACACTATTAATTGTGAATCACAAACAATAAATTATTGAGACAAAACTAATTCATAGATTCAAATAACATGTTGAGAAATCAACTTTATCCCATAACCAATAATAATTGTTTAGCTACTCATAGCTATGGAGTTCATCATAAAAATATTAATTGAATAGAAGAAGATGAACAAAAGCAAACCCTAGAAGTGTAAACAAAACCGGCTCTCTCCAAGTTCCCAGAATAATATGTGATCCCCAAAGTTGTAGAAGACTTTCCTTTAAATAGCTCTCTTGTTTCCAAAATTAGGTCTAATCTTAAAGGTCCAATAGATGAAAGTCCACCAAGCCCATGTGTGAGGAATACCCATGTAAAAACTCGCCAAAAAACTGTCACCGGAAAGTCGGTATTATGCTCTGGAAATTGGCCGGAATCCCAGCAGACGAAAAGTATCTCACGTGACCTGCAAGCAAAGTCCACCGGTCACCAAGAATCGGGTCAACTCGGTCGGTCAATCGAGTGAACCCGGTCAAGCACCGAGTTAAGACCGATTCAGCCGAGTCAATTGACTAGCTCGGTTAGATCATGAGTCGAGGCCATAGTCTTGCATGACTTTGCCGGAAGCGTCTGGCCGCACCAAGATGGCGCTTCATCGATTCGATCCAAACCATGATGGCTCGCATTTTATAACTCTGGCATGCAATCTTACAACTTCAACTCCACTGCAATACCATCTCAATTTCTTGCTTCATCAAATCCATCTTCTCTCGTAATACTCCCTCCTGATGCTTAGAACAACAAGCCCACAACACCAAGGCTATGTTCATCGCATCTCAACACAAAGACCACAAAGACGCCTTCTTCCTTGATTTTCTTATCTGCATCTGTACATAATCATTTACCACCAGTTCCACCTGCAATTCCATCGCCGCAACTTTAACAAGTCTGCAACTGACTTTGCAGCTTCAACTTCAGTCCCATGGCATCAGTGATGTAGCTTCCATCCTTCAGCTGCTTCACCAGTTCTTCTTAAGTTGCACCTGCCCATTCCAACTACCATTCAACACCACCCGAGCCGCAAGCTCACCATACTTGCAACATCATTTGCAATTCAGACTCATCATCACAATCTCAGGCTATTTCCTGCAATCCCAGACCATTCTTGAGCCAACCCCCAATCACGGACTGCACACAAGAGTCGCCTCCAGCACTCAGCTCATTGACCATCATCGTTTGCAATCACTTCTGCAGTTTCATACATTTATCTTTTAAACCTGCTCAACCAACAGCCACAACTTACTGCACCAACACTTCCATATCCTTGTTCTTTTGCATCCATTCATTGCTAACACCTGCACATTGCCATCAAATCATTCCCCAGCATCAGGTCAACCAACATCAAACCGTTGCGACTACAACATTATTTCTTGCACTTCTGTCACGGCCATTGTGACCATGGCTAACACCTGCAACAGCTTGAGCCTTCACAATCTCCATTTTTGAACTGAATCCCACTGTCTTCCAGTTCAACCCCAAATAGAAGCTTCTTCTTAGTTTCTCTGCATTACATCCTGCAATTCCTCAGCTTCATTCTGATCATCACAACCCTTACCACCGCTTCACTGGATCGCACCTGCAATAGCTGCAACTCAGCTCATGCCTCATACTCAAACCTTCCATGACACAATTTCAACATTAACCCAGCTTCTTTAGATGCAACACCATCCAAACCATTTTGCACCAGTTACTCAGCCTGCATCTTATGGCAACATTCTTCTCTGCAGTTGAGAACTAAATTCTTCTCTAAATTCAAGGGTCTGTGGCTCAAGCAACACCAGCATGAAACCCTTATATCAGTTCCTTCTCAACCACCAGTATCATCATCTCTACAAACCCATCTTCTCGACTTCATAGTAGCCATCAACATCACCTCCAATTCTTTCGAAATCAACAACCACAACCCATCTGCTCTTCATCAATTTGTGATTCAAATCTATTTCAATATCTCGCCCATTCTGTAGCTCGACTAGTAATCCATGTCTGCTTCCTTGAATCAGTTACTGCCAAACCTTGAATCCTTGACTTCGACCACAAACCCATGACAATCAACAGATTCACATCGAACCCATCTTCAATTTCACAACAGACTCTCAACTATGCCTGAATTCTTCTCGTTCTTTAACCAAAATCAAACCAAACTCGAATCGAGTTTAACCCATCTTCTATTCCTTCTCCATTCATCTCTGAATCCAACAGCATCAGGTTCTTCTTTGATACTCTCTAATTCCATCGGTCTTGTGCTCATCTCCGTTAATTACCAACCCAAATTCAGCCTACACTCTTCACAGCAAACAGACCCCCATTTCTTTCTCTGGGTTGGCTTTAAACGGAGCTGTTAATCTCAGCTCGATACACATCTCGATCTCCGGCAACAACATCGATCTTCCACCATCAGCAACATCTAGTTTCACTACCACCAATTTCCTCTCTGATTTTCTCAACCTCTCAGTCTCATGATGGTGCCGCCATCCTCTCTCAATTTTCAGGTTAAAGAAGAAATAATGAGAAATTGATTTCTCCCTGAATTTTAGGGCTTGTGTAAGAAAATGAAGGTGGATACAGCCACCCAGGTCTGGCAGATAGGGGGTAACCAGCTTATTCACGACTTGTCGGTTTCGAAGGACTGACAGCCTAATTCCTTTCTTGCTCAGCTGCAATTGTCAGTTGCGCGGAACTAATAGTCATTCTTCACCTCCTTCTTTAGCACCTTAGCATGCTCCAAGTATAGCTCGCCCCTGAATTGACCTTTTTGCCCTTTATGCTCCAAATGAATGGTTTTTCCTTCTTTTGCTCCTAATGACTCCAAACTACCTAATCGACTCAAAAGCAAACATAAGATACATAATTCACAAAAATAATAGCAAAGAAAGCATAAATACTAGATATAAAATTAGGTGTTTTAGACACCTATCATTTGTAATATCTCGCGGTCCGCTGCCTATATTTGTCCGCAAAATGTTCAGCTTTGGCTCTTTGTTCCTCCAAAGTATCAAGCTGGGCGAATCGACTAACTTCGTCTGGAGTATTGAGACTAGCCATGGCCACTCGCGCTGAAGGGATGGAGATTTCTGCTGGTCGTATGTCATCCTCTCCGTACACCAAGGAGTAAGGCAACGCTCCTGTTGAACTTCTTTTAGAGATGCGGTATGCCCAAAGCGCTAGCGGTAGATGTTCATGCCAACTTCTGTGCTGGTCATGTACCAGTCGGCTTAGTATTCTCAACAACGTTTTGTTAGTAGCTTCTGCTTGCCCATTTCCCTGAGGGTAATAGACAGTAGAAGTGTGGAATTTGATACCGTACTGGTGTAACAATTCTTTGACGGTTTGGTTGACAAAAGATGTTCCATTATCTGAGTGAATGGTCATTGGTGTGCCGAAACGACATATGATATGCTCTTTGATAAATGCTGCAATGGTGGCTCCGGAGTAGTCGCGAAGCGGGATGGCTTCTACCCATTTTGAGGAGTACTCGGTCGCAGTGATAATATACTTATGTCGTCCGGATGAAGTTGGACTAATATGTCCGATGATATCAAGTCCCCAACTGTGGAAAGGCCATGGGGTAACAACAATGTGTAACAATGTATGCGGAGCGCGGATTAGTGGTCCGTGACTTTGGAACTGTTGACATTTCTTCACATGCTCGGCTATATCAAATTCCATCGTAGGCCAATAAAATCCTCCTTCATACAACTGTAGGAAAAGCTTCCTCATACCCTGATGCTCCGCATTGTGAGATGTAGCCATTATTGTCTCTGCCTCTTCTCGTGATAAACAACGTAATATCGTATCCCCATAACTTTTTCTATAGATTATTCCTTCACTCATAAAGAGTCGGCCAGCTTTCCGTTGGATCTTGAGCGCATCCTGTCTATTTTGTGGCAAGCGTTCGTGTTGGATGAAATCTATATATGGCTGCCTCCAATCCTTTATCTATGCACTGCATACCTCCGCTTGTTGTGGAGGTGCTTGGAAATCCTCGTATTTATCTTGTACTACTGCTGCTTGGACTTCCATGTTTGGCCAGTACACCCATATCCTTTGTAGGCGACGATATAGTGGTATCTCCCCTGTTTGTCCACAGGATTCTGAGTGAACGCGGCTTAGTATTTCTTGCGCTTCTATCTTTCCCATGTAGCGTGAAAAATCCCCTCCGGGTGATCGGTAATATAACGCTCCTCGTACAATGACGAATTGCTTTAGTACCTTTGTGGGCAGCAGTTGCTCGTCCGCGTCTCTAGTTAAATCCTCAATATAAGCCGCCCTCCAGTCATCCTTTTGTTCAAATGTTGCGTCTTCTTTCCACGTACTCGGCATTGCTCTTTTCTTCACTATTACTGTCCCTTCATCCGCTTCATTCAATTGCATCTTTGCAGCTAACGTGGCTAATGCATCGGCATGGCGATTAATGGTTCTTCCCGTATGCTCGATGACGGTACTTCCTCTCTTTGTTATCAACTCCTGGACCTCTGCTCGATAAGGAGCTAAGTGCGCCTCTTTTACCTGGAAGTCTCCAGATATTTGACTCGTAACCAGCTTTGAATCTCCTTTTATGTCTATAGCTCCCAAATTGAGTTCCTCCGCCATACGTAGCCCCAGAATTAAAGCCTCGTGCTCCACTACATTATTGCTACACTCGAAATCCAACTTGAAGGCGAATGATAATAAATCTCGCTTGGTGACGAGGTGTCGAACTCGCAAAAATAAATTCCTTACTTCTCTTTAAACTAACTAGTAGTATACGGATAAGCAGGTTCGTTCCTAAGGGAGAGTTGAGTCGAAGTTGTCGATTCAATTTCTGAATATTAATGCAAATATGAGGATGAGAATGATCAAGGACTCTTTCTCAGCCACGAAACGTGAATCTTATTGATATAGCTATGTTTCTTCAAAGTACCCATTACTAATAACCCTAGAATATTTAGTACGCTCAAATACTCCGCAATCTCATGAATTCACCGGACACGGAAGCGCTCGACTACCGGATTCTACTTGACAAGTTTCCTAGAAGTACGCTCTCTAGGTGTGACTTAAACAAATGCATTAGTTCCGTGAGATAGGCTATTCCTAGTGACAAATACATAGGATCGACTCATCTACTAGTGTCAATCTCTACACATGGATATTTAACAAAATCCCATCGTCAATAACCACATATTACTACTTGTATTAAGACTCTATAGACAATTACGGGTCGAAGAGGTCTCAACTAGCATTAGAATCATCCATTAACCATTCAATTTGCAACTTAAACGATTCAAGAATAATTCATATAATAATATTGGTATCGTAGAGAATAAGCAATAACGAAATAGATTGCAAGAAAACAGGCAGTTTTAAATATCAAATCAAAATCATGTCCGGACATCGAAGTTGTCCCTAAGCAGGATGCAACTAGCTACTGTAGTTCATGGCAAACAAAGAAGCAAATAAAACAGGAATACAAAACCAAAACTGCTGCAAGTGGAGATGAATATGGACTGATGGTGCTGGCGAAGGTATGGCCTGTTGATAATGGAGTGGTGGTGGCATATGCGAACTGCTGCTGCCTTGGGGCTGTATTGTCTGTGCTCCCTGCTGCCTGTATGCTGGTGAAAGTGTTGTGCTCGTCAGATCCAGGTCCTGCTGGGAACAGATGAAAGTGAGGCGAACTGGTGGTAGTACAGATGGCGGCAGACTTGGACAGGAACTGATGCTGATGGTGTGGATGGTATGCAGGTGGAGATGCAAGTGCAGTGGTCGTGTGCTGGTGGAGATGGATATGTATGAGATGCAGATGGCTGAGAACTGGTGGATGTAGGTGAACTGGTTGGATGCAGGTGAGGTGGAATGACTGTGCTGGTGGAGATGGTTATGCAGGGGATGAAGATGATAATGGAAGGGTTTGGAGAGGAGCAAAGCTCCTCTCTGTGGTGATGAAACAATTGTGAGCGGCGGGTATGAGATGATATTTATGTATCTTTAAGTTCCCTTTTAAACACAACTTTCCTGATCCTGTTTTGTCGGCCAAGCATTCAGTCGTATCTGTTGAATCTCTTATTCAGTATCCCTTACCTCAACTTCAGAACACAGAACTCCTAATCTGTTGAGACACTAAACATATCCTCGCCATTCAATCTCCAATAATCAACGACTGCAGTTCACTTTCCTTGATTGTTTGTCGGCTAAAACTCATTCATAAACCCAAACAATCCATGGCAGACCTGAATACTTCCCTCTCTGCTGAATCAATCTAAACCCTTTAATACATAGCCCCATTAGCTCGCAACAACCAACTACAGAGAGTCACCTTCTTTCACTGACCTACCAACATCAAAACAAGCTCAGAATCCACACCATACTTAAGCTAAACCATCTCTGCCATGAACCCTGGCTAACTAGCAACAACAAACAAAGAATCCAGCTCAAACCCAACACCAGTGACACAAGTCAGTTCCTGCGGATAAATTCTGCTTTGGATACACATAGAACAGCCCTAATCATGAGCCAAGATTAACCCAAATCCACCTACATTTCTGTCCATGACCACCACATGCTTCTTCTCAACTGAGTCTGTCTTGAAACTCCACCAAATCTTCATCAATTCGCAACCAGAACTCATGGGAAATACCCATTCAAACAAACCCTTGTATACAGCTCAACTAATCCGCAGCTGAGCTTGAAATGTGATGAGAAGCTCTGTTAGATAATTACTCGAATGGTTTGTGTGTACTGCTCTATCTTGCTGTAACTCCAATCTTCTATAGCTTCCAAAGACTCCCAAATTCCTGCAAATACAATTCTCAGTAAACCCATGATTCAGAAACCATTTAACATTCATATGTCTTCACATTTGGTCCTCAATTTAACCTACGGCAGCATCAGTACATTCTCTGGTTCAACTATTCTTGAAACTCCAGCAGCTGTTCATCATTTTAAACCTAATTCTGGCTGCAATCTTCAGCTACAACCACTGCACAAACTCAACAAAATCCGTGAATCTTAGCAGCTCAATTTCTTCCCTGTTCGACTGAATTTCATGGTTGATTTCCTGTCCTGAAACTTGCTTAAACCCATATCAAACTCGAGCCATTAATTTTGTGTCTCACTTGGAAAATCTCTCCTGAACCTGCTTGACCGACCTGCTATATGTGCCATCACTTGCCGGCGTGAACCCTTGGTTGGTGCAACGAGGAGAACTTGGATTGAACTGGCAACAAGAGAGAATATGTGAGATTCAATTCTGTTCGACCTAGCTGTGAGTTTATATGACAGATGGTGTCCCTGAACGAAATGTCCGTCTGTGTTTAGCAATTGTCAGCTCTGGTGAAATGGCTGCCATAATAGCAACGTGTTGAGCTGTTTTTCTCTTCTTTTTCCATCGCATGACTCCAAAATAGCTACAAAACGTAAACAAAGCGTAATATACAAATAATACAAGAAAAATAGTAAAGAAAAGCATAAGAAATTGATATACAAAAGATGTATTTTAACCTGGCGAGATTGGGGTATACCCAAACTAATTGGGGTATACCCAATAAGACAAAATCCAGTCATTATGAAGTAAAACCAAGCCACCCCTTAACCTTGTATTTTCTAAATGGCTAATACGCCCTTGTTTAATTAACATTAAAAGTACTGATTAGGTTAATTAATTGAGTTTAGATTAAAATTTTGAAATTATGAATTCAGTAGGTTAAACCTTTAATCCGTCTTATGAATTCGATTTTGATCAAAAAAATGGGTTTTCGAAAATGTTATAAGTCGGCAAGGTCGACGTTTGAAGAAGGTGCCGGCTATATTTAGCCGACATGGTATACGTTTGAATAAAATGCCGACCACTTTCAGCCGGCATGGTCCTTGGATGACGAAAACGCCGACTATGTTTTTGGTCGGAAGGTTTTTGAATGAATAATAAGCCGACTACCTTTGGACAGAAATCTAACGGTCGGCATGTAAATATTCACTAACATGCCAGCTATAATATAGTCGGCATGCACATAATTTATTACACTACCGGCTTTCCTGTAGCCGGCATGTTAAGGATTTATAACCATGCCGACCTGTACTTATACCAAACAAAAAACAGAATATGGGAAGATGTAATTCACTTCATTCATGCAATTTTGGTTACTACACTGATTGAAACATAAAAACATAAAAACGAATGCAACAAAATTCACTTCTTCTTCTTCTTCCACTGCCTCTTCAACAATTTCATCTTCTCTACCCTTACCTTTATCTCCATTACCATCATCATCATCATCATTACGTCCTCCAACATTAGGCATGTCTTGATCACCATCATTATCATCATTGTTCCCTCCTCCAAAGAATGGAGTTCTTTCATCAACATCATCATCATCACCTCTTCTACCAGATGGAATTGATTGGTCTTCATCCTGAGTCTCAAATTCGAATCACCGGGTTCCGATGGTGGTTCATAATCATCATTCGGTACACGTATCTTGAGCGTTCCCGGCACAACATATGCCCCTCGATGTGTTGAAGTCAAGAGTTTATCACCAACACGAGGAGGTCTTGAAGGAGGACTAAGAGCTTTCATAGCTTTCTTCTTTACCTTTTGCAACCCGAACAAGAACGATTAAGGAAAAAAATTAAAGGTCGGCAGGTTCGACATATATAACAAATCTGGCGGATAAATGGTCGGAAGATTAGATATATAAATACATGCCGGCTAAACATAAACCGGCATGGTGTGATTCACATAACCTGCCGGCGTATAACAAATATGAACACAAAGATTTAACTGGATTTTTCGTAAAACCGTCGGCAAGTTCCTTTACCCGTACATTGCCGGCTAACAAATAGCCGGCATGGTCTTTTCCAAATACCATACCGGTTTTAAAATTCAAAGCATCATAAGACATAAATTTGAAATACATCCGGCAAGGAAAATTTTATAACCATCCCGGCCAAAAAACAAAACTATCGCCGGAAGTGTCTGAGGTTGAATAACCTGCCGGCCCTGCAAGTAACAGTTATAGGTATTTAACATCCGGCAAGATCTTCAACCTAATATCTTGCCGGCCAAACCCTAACTATGATAACCCGGAAGGGTCGATAACTAAAAACCTTGCCGACGGAAATAACTGAAAATCAAAGAATCGATTTTTCTGACCTAATTTGACATGCAAACATGAAATTGAAGTACTTGAGTGAGTTTAAGTAGGCCCTTACTTTCTTAATCGCACCATTTCTTCGTTTTGAGCGGGTTCAATTTCTTCTTCAGCAACCTTTTTTTTCTTCACTTTATGTTGAACTAGTTTTGCAATTCCAGGGTTGTATTGATTGGGTTTTCGATTGGCGTCTTTCATACGAGTTCCCTTACGCCGTGGTGGATCCATTGATGAAGATTAATCGTAGTTTTCGAATCGACGATGTCAATGAATTAATCGACAAGTTTTGATGGTGGTGGGGGTGATGGAGCCGATATGGTCGTGGAGGAGAAGAAGAAAAAAAAAATGAAAAGATTAAAACTGATTTAGGGTAATAGGTTTTTAAAGGGTGAGGGTAGTTTTGTAACTTACCCATTAGGACTCCCCCTAAAACCCATAAAAAGAGTCCCTTTAAAATTGGGTATACCCCAATCTCGCCAGGTATTTTAAGCACCTATCAAATTCCCCCACACTTGATCTTTGTAGTCCTCGAGCAAACAAAACAAAACTAAAATACAACAACTCCATGTCGTCGAGGCTACGATTACTCTTAGCATAAATAACAAGCCTTTAAACCCCTAGGTGTCCCTAGTGGACGAGTTATGGTCTCGTGAAGGTTTACAAGAGGTGTACCAACAAAACCTTTTACTCCAAATTCCAGCTACATGTGAAGAATCTATGAACGAATCCAAAATGATCACAGGAGGAAGTGCCCTAATGCAAATCCAATTCATATATAAGTAAACAAAGCTCTACTCGGAGAGTTGAACAAACCACAATACTCGGAATTTAACTAACCACAATCATACATGAATAGATTAATAAGATGGATATATAAATAGATGTTTGCGAATGTTAACTAAAGTGAGCGGTGTTTCCCATATCTGTCTGAAGGTCACTGCCAAGATGAACCTAAAAATCCTATAGGATTGAGATACTGGTCTGAATTTTAATATCAACCCAGCTGGCATATACAAGGGAACCAGTGGTCGATAATCCTAATTCTAGATCAACTCGACTGGCAAATACAAGGGAACCAACGGTCGATTTATTAATTGAATAATAATAATAATAATAACTTTTTTTTTTCTTTTTCTTTTTTCACTTTTTTTTTCACTTTTTTTTTTCTTTTTTTTTTTCTTTTTGAATTGACAACATGATTAGATCTTTTGGATCCAAGCGCATGCTTCTTGTCAACAGATTACATGGTAATTCCCGTGGATCCTGCGTTCCACGCTTGTTTAGGCGACGGAGACAGGGAGAACACGCACATATTGCTATCCAAGTATAATTTTTTTTTCATATATACTCCGGTTGGTCTAATTGGTCTGGTCTCTTTTTTTTAGTAACTCATCACTCTATTTCATCTTAGCAGTAATAACAATTCGATGTTAGTGACCCACCAAATCACTTAGAGAAACAAAAAGTTTGCAAAAATAAAAACAGAAAGTGATATGGTGACATTCCGAGATATGGTAACAACTATCATATTATTTCTAACACATGAGCTATTTCCGTCCTTTTAGTTAATAGGTTCCTCAACTCCTGCAACCAAGATGGTTCCATCCACTTATATTGGTAGTGTCATCCTAAAGGCACAAGTTTCTAGATTTCGGAGTTTATCAAGCAATTTTTTTCTTCAATTTTTTCTATTTTTTGAACTAAAGGCATCAAACTCTACAAATTATATACAAAATAAATAAACTGATACCCCAACTCATAAATATTTCTGAACAATAGAGGATAAACACTAAACAAGCTATTTAGTTAGCATATAATCCCGACTCAGTTGAAATATACCTCATCATTCCATCTACTTAGAAAGCCTTGTGTTTATTCTAAATTGTTCAAAAATCACTAAAAGTTGGAGTTTTGTATACGCCAATTTTTTTCTTATGGAACCCTACCCCCACTCTTAAATCAAACATTGTCCTCAATGTTTCAAACCATTGCAAAAAGAATAAGATGAATACTTGAAAAATATAAGGAAGTAAGAATTGGAATTATTCACCTGATTGACGCATACGAGAAACATTCAAAATAGACTCCCCATATATCAACAATCTGAAAATTTGAGGATCCACCCACAAAACAATCTGCATATATTGCAAAAGCTTCACAAGAATGTTAGCAAATAGTGGGAAATATGAAATTATCATCCCACGAGAGTCACCCCCACACTTAGTCTTTTCTACACTCGGATTGTATATAAAACATAAGTGGAAGGCACTTCTATTGGTTCCTCTTGCAAACCTAGATGGTGTTAGACTCAAACACATATGGTGGATACTTAGAAGCAAGAAATTCGGAAAGAACTTTAGAAGCACATAATTCCAGCCCCAAATGAGGTATTTTCCTAAAAGATGGATTAACAACTCTATGAGTAACTACTTCAAGTTTGGGAGGATCATCATTAGATAGAGATTCATGTAAAGGGTTATACAAACCTTGCGAAATCTCTTGTATTGCGGGATCCTTGGTACTGCTGGACGCTTCCATTCTCACATCACAAGTATCATCATTCTCACTCTAACTCTTGGTAAGACATTCATTGGTTTCTTCTATAACTAAGTCCTCCTCATTGGAAAAGAAATCAGAATCTTCCATAAGCAAATTATCGTAATCCTTACGTTCTTCACAAGTTGACTTCTCATTCAAAGTATCGACTATCTCTGAATTTGGGGTACGGTGCACAAAGAAGTCATAATCATCATCGCTCTCATACACAACATAAGTCTTACCATTAATAATTGTAGTGTTTCTAGACTCAACTTCTTCCTTTTGAATAGGAGAATGATCATTATAATCATGAGTTGAGCTAGTATCACCATCATTATCAACATTTTCTAAAGGTTCATCACCCTCGGAATCTTCTTCTTGGGGCTCTTCTCCATTATCCACACGGCGGTTAACCTCATCATGTATGGCCTTAGAAATTTCTTGAAGAGTCTCTTCCGTTGCTCCCTCTTCTTCCAACTGCTCATATTGTCTAAAGAGTTTCTTTATGTTAACATGTTTTCCGCTACTACTCACAATAGGTTCTTTAGACCATGTATCTTCCCGTTGAATGGGTGAAAGATCATAAATAAGATCCGGAACAGTTCTAAATACACTATCATATGTTTCACTTGGTACGAAACTCGGCACATTGGGAGTTGAGTTAATCTGGTTCCATGGACGTCGCAAATCCTTGAATTAATTAGGCATCTGCAAGAAACTAGATTGGAACGTATGAGAAGTATAACTATCCCTCCATCCTAGTGATTTTTCACTTACATAACCACCATAAGGTTGCTGCGATGTATGAGAATAATTACAAGGTCTTGTAGAATAGTCATCATAGCCAAAAGATTAGTTTTGATTATATCCCACATATGGTTGGAAGCTATTATAAGAGTGAGACTGAAAATCATTACCATAGTATGCATGGTCTTGTGAACCATATGTATTGTTCCCAAAAGGATTCATCTTCAAAAATTATGCACACAACTCGTTTAGAGACTTACCCCTTGTTCCCAGTTGTGCACAAGCAAAACCAGAGATTAATGGTACCTGAAATAAGATTCTTAAAAAGATAAATTGGCAAAAGCTAAGAATAAAAACTAAATGCAAAAACAAAAAATCAAATAACAACTTAAACTACCGACTGCTTCCCGGCAGTGGTGCCAATTTTGACGAGGTGTCGAACTCGCAAAAATAAATTCCTTACTTCTCTTTAAACTAACTAGTAGTATACGGATAAGCAGGTTCATTCCTAAGGGAGAGTTGAGTCGAAGTTGTCGATCTACCGCCCAAGCCAGGCATTTCATCATATGTAAACGCGAATACATCTTGATATTCGCGGAGCAACTTGATCATCCGCGTCTTTTCTTCTCCTTATAAATGTTTGCTGATGCGCACGCAACGGGGGTTGTTCTCCGAGCCGAGGTTTATTTCTTCTAGTCCGTCAAGTGTTAGATCGAATTTTATCTTTTCCTCGGGCAAGTTTTCTATCATTTCTTCTTCTGAGATAGGGACTTCCACCTCTTCTCTCGAATCTTCCGCTATCGGGGTCGTCTCCGTCATTTCTTCATCTACCGATGACATATCACAATCGTGTTGGCGCTGAGAGACTTCCCGGCTGATTGCTATAAGCGGTAGACATGTCCACCTTCCGGCCGCGAGAAGCGTTTGAACTGAATGTTCTTTGTCTCGGTTACTGCTCTCTTACTCCCCGTGACATGCCCCATTCGTGACGGACTGAACACTGACTTAGGTTTTCCTTTTATCTGCTCCTCTGGCTGGAATTCTTCCCATTTCGGAAGTGGTGTCAGATGTTCTGGATGCTCTCCCTGGTCTAAGACAGGTTGCGTGTAGAAGACTGCGTCCGCCATATAAGCTTCTTCTGGTCCGAACGGGTTGCTCGTGGCTGGGATCCGGAACTGATTTCCACCAATATTAGTTTTGACACACTGATGATATGTCGATGCTACTACCTTGTGGTTCAGGATCCATCCTCGCCCGAGTAGTACATGGAAAGTAGTATCATCCTCAAGTACGTAGAAAGGGGTGAGCGCTCTGATAGGTCCGATCTTGCTGTCTGAATCTGCCCTCCAAATCCTGTCACGGTTGTCGCGCGCATCTTAATCGTTATTCATGACACTCCTAGGGATTCCAACGTGTGAAGTGAAATTAGATTAAGCGAAGCCCCACCATCTATGAAAGCTCGATTGAGAGGTTGTTTGTTAATAAAAGCCGTTAGGTATAAGGGGCGAAGGTGCTCTCTCGGGTAACATATATCTTCATCCGTAAAGGTAATGTCGTCTTTAGGTATCGGATTGTACGCCTAGCCAGATGCAATTGCGGTTATTTCCTTGGACGCTTCACGGACTTGATTTTCACTGAAACCCAGAGAGTCGAAGAACTGTTGAGCCAGAATAGTTTGAGAAAACTTACTAGCAACCCTATTCATATCCGGAAAGGCTGATGTCTCAGAAGCTTCGCACACTTCTTCTTCTCCCGCATCTTCCCAAGGCCTCCATGCTTCTCCCTCGGCAAGGTCATGTGAGATCATCATAACTTGGTGCTGAGGAAACGGATCGTTCTTGATGCTTTGCTCTCGTATCTCCAACTCGCTTCTGGCTCGTTTTTTTTTGCACAATATACCGAAGGGGATAACATTCCATGGTCGGATGGTGAACTCTCCTATGGTAATGGCAGTATCGCTCGTGCATCTTATCTGCTGCAGTGGGCTATGCGGATACTGGTGGAAGAGTCTCCTCCTTGTTCGATACACATTGCTCCAAAAGTCCTATTATTTGTTCTTTGTTGCACGGTAAAGGTGGTGGCGGATTGGTCCTTCCTCCATCCGCTCTTCCTCCCCTCCTTCCAGGCTGTCCGCGATAGGAACCAAAAGCAGCTCCACCATTTTCTCTTTCGTTTACTTGATCATCAAAAGTAGGTGCAGATGCAGCATTAACAGAGTGTTGATGCCATGCGTGTCCACCCTCCCCTGAATGCATGACGTCCGCTCAATCTAATATCCGAGCTGCAGCCTCTTCAACTTCCACGAAAGTTTGGAATTTGAAGTTTGTTAGATTTAGCCGGAAGACAGCTGATAGACACATTTTTGTGTCTAATTTGTCTCGATTCTATATATTGATAGTGCTCATTTTCGTACTTATTATGGTGTTTTATGCGTGTGTATGTATTTTTGGCCAATAAACATTTTTGTAAAAATCGGCTCGAAAAGTTGGTAAAAGCGCCCGGAGGACACCTACTATTCGGACTCTCGCTATGGATAAGGGGTACCCAAATTACTAAGGGGCACCCCCAGGACACCCCAATGCAACAACTATTCACACCCCCACTATGGTTAGGGGGCGACCAGCTTCTTCGCAATTCAAATAAAGTTTTTTGGCGGGAAACAATGGCAGCAGCAAAGCAGATTTGGAGTTCGAGTTTTGAGCGATTTCTATGGAGATTCAATGGATTATTTTCGTTGTATTGGACCGTAATAGCATAACAGGCTTGGTACAATGGATTGGATCGAACAAATTGGGCTAGATCGACCTGGAGAAGAAAACAGAGGCGTTGGAAGTTTACCGGGTTTTGTTATCGACCAGGGACAGTTTTAGTCGGAATTATGACGTGGAGACGGGATGGGATTCACTTGGTTTGTCAAAACAGGGTTGGTACCATCTTTAGATTCGACAAAATAGGTTTATATCTTCAGTTTTAAGGAAACAGTGGTTAGAGATATATGCGAACTTTGTGGATGGATTTTGGGTCGATATTATTGTGGATTCGGTCCTGGATGGATTACTATGGTCCTGTTAGGATCGTACATGAAGGTACCTGTTTTAGAATCGTAAGAAAAAGTAAGTTTCATATCTCCTCGGTTAAACAGGGAACGAGAATTTGATAAACAAGGAAGTTACGAGAGAACAGGGAAGAATATATTCTCTACCCGGAGCTAGTAATCAAGTTAAGGAGAATTTGGGAAGTTTTCAAGTACCCAGAGACGCGTAAGGAAGTAAAGAAGAATAAGAAGAAATATTTTGCGTAACTTCCGGTGCAGGAAAGGAAAGAGAAGATTTAACTCGAGATTTTTGAGGTTTGTGGGTATAAATACGAGTCATAAGAGTTCCAGAAGGGTTGTCGAGAGTTGGGGGGAGTTAAAGAGGTACGGGAGAAGCTGCAGAGAAGAATCGGAGGAGTCAGGAAAAGTATTCTGCTGGTGCAGAACTGAAGAACACAAAGAACATTGGACGTTCTGGGTCAGTCGCAGAATCAATTACACAGACAACTGTCATTCTCCAACAGTCTTATCTTTTCTGTTTAAACGTTTCAGTTGAGCTGCTTCCATTCTTTTCCCCATATTTCTTCAATAAAAACACCGTGTTGAGCCATGAATAAATCTTGTGATCGTGTTTTTGACATGAAGAGCTAAACCTCAACATTGGGACAACGGAGGAAGCCTAACATCATACATGGGTAATTATATTTAATTCTTATATGAATTTGCACTAATTAAAATTGAATTATGATTTTGATTAATTAATTGTCATCTCGTTTGATGGGTCATGCTTGCGTATATGTATTGATGTCCCATGCTTAGGATTTACAACTAATATTTTTAGAATCCTCCTTGGCAAAAATAAGAGTCCATGTCTCTATTTATTGAGCTATAATTGTTAAAAGAAGTAATATTTGAACCTTATGTTATGAGTTTGGTGGAATCCTGAGTCTCAGTACCTCTCGATATCGTGACAATATTTTGTACATATTTTCTATTTTTAAGTCTGAAATCGAATCTCATCAAGTCCGAGTTGAACGAACTTTTCTTACCACTTTCAAAACAACATCAACATCATCCATTCCTCTAATACATATTTCTACCAAGCGCTCCTCCGGAATATCCTCATGGAATTCTAACGTGAAATCTCGGAAACGAGTAATGTATTTTCCGATCTCTTCTCCTACCCATTGGGTACATCTTCCCAAGTCTATTGCTGTAACTCTTCTTTGAGCGGAATAAAATTTCTTTAAGAAAAGTTGCAGCATAGCGGACCATGAGCTGATGCTTCCGGGTTTTAAGTTGTCATACCAGGTAAAGGCATTGTCTGTCAATGACTTTGGGAATTATCGCATGCAAAGGCTTTCATCCTGAGCATATGCGTCCATTGCTGATATAAAACGGCTCACATGTTCTCGAGCATTCCCTTTTCCTCCATACGTTTTGAGCTTTGGCGATGTATAGTCCTCAGGATATAAGTAATCAGCAACCTCCACGTAATATGATGGTTCTAGTGAGTCATAGGCATCATGCTTTGTCACTCGATAGTTAGTTTCCAAGTATTTTGGGACCGCGTCTTCTGTCATACCCTGCATAGTTTTCTTTGCGCTGACCGTCCTGGAAGTTGTCACATTTTGCTCCCTTTCTCGCTTTAAAAGTCCGCGCAATTCCTGTTGCCTTTTGATAGATACGTCTAACTCCTTTTGTATCTCGGACATCTCTCGCTCGCTTATCTCGGCTGCGGCTTTTCCTTTAAGAATTTCTCCTTTCTTTTGGGACATTTCTGCGCCCTGGGATGCTCCTGCTCCTTGCACAATAGGTGTAGTGACCACTGCTTGGAAACGTATCTCATCATCGCTTTCTCCGTGCACATCTTATATGGAAACATGATCCGGATTCGGGAGTTCTCTGCCCGCTGGTACTTCCTGGCTCGCACTTGGGAGTATCATGCTGGAAAAGAGGCTAAGAACCTCCCACTATGGTCGCAATGTTGGTAGGATAAAACGTGAGAAGGAGGAACTATCCCTAATCACAGAAAGTAGTCCCAAGGTGTAGAGAGGTTTATGAGAAGTAATGGTGGATTAATGATGATCCATAAGTGTGCCTTCTTTCCCCTTTTATAATGACCTTCTTATGGATAAATGCCCATAAGATTAACATATTACTAAACTACCATTTCCCTTTCCTAAGTTATTATCAAAGCCTAAGAGGCTTTCTCCTTGGGGCTAAGGCCCAACTAGCTTAATATATTCTTGGATGTACTAGAACTATCCCATCCTAGTGGGTTAGGCCTAGTCCCCTAGTCTCTTCCATCCTAAAAGGGTCCCTTGATAGGTTAAGGGGCTACCTATTTTAGGATTGGTTATTTTCATGTATCAACAACTACCAACCCTAAAAATGTTGGCTAAAAACCTGAGAACTACTGGAGACCCAACAAAATCTTGAAAAATCTCAGATCGATATACAAACTTATCTAAAAACGCCTTTAAAGTTACCAGTAGGGATAGATCCAATGAATCTACATCGAGTACATGTTTCCTAGAGAAGGAATACTAAAACTATTTGGAATAGCACGGACGAGATCCAGTTTGTCCGCAATCGGCCTCACCGGAGAAGATGTAGCTCATTAAGAACGCGACAGAGTAAAGGAGCAACCATCCTGCTGACCCCATCTCTCTCCAAGACCAGGATAAACTTAGCGAAAACTTGGAAAGGTTCCGAAAATTCATGACCTAGACAAAAGCGTTGCAGAGCCACAGAAGGTCATAAATCGCCAGCCGAGATGCATCTTGGCGTTTTCCTTTTTTAGAGGATCATGACCAGAACGCGACAAAGTATAAGATGAGACTAGCTTCCAAGACATTGCTCGGCCAAAGCTCATACTTATCTGATGATTCAAAGCCGCCGTTCGATATGATATCTCAACACCCGCCCTGTCAGAAAGAAGATGAGTCCTAGTAATTGTACATCTAAGTCTGGATGAGCCTCCATCTCGGATACACCAACGATTATCCAGTATCAATTTCCGATGGGACCTCTTTTCACCCAAGAAGGAGAAGGAGAATATCATCGCACCTGAACCTACCAAGGGAAAAGAAATCTGAAGTGAGGCCAACAATGCAGATAAAACTTTGTTACTCGATATACAGCTACAACCAGCTACTGTCACTGAAGTAAAACAAGAGAAGATCCGAGACCATAGCTTCAGGATACACGTTACTCATTCAGACGCTTACTATCAGTCCCCTTGGTCAAAGTCTCTTCTATCGAGAAAATCCATTTGACAGGTTATTCCATGAGTCAGGCTTAGACACGATGAGTGAAGGACAAGATATGACGATCACATACAATTTCCTCATGTCAAAACACGACTCCTCCATGTGAAGAAGTACCTAGCAGATTCCCATAGAACTCTTCCATCAATAAAACAAACAAAAATCGACTGCGCAGTTGGACCTGAATGTATCTATTACCCTACTGGTACCAGAAGACATATGCTACTCTCAAGTTCGGTTGAGCATCCTCCCAAAACAAGAATAAATCTCAACGGATAATTTTGCTACAGAAGTTCACATGAATCCCTGTCAAGACACCCTGTAAAGGTGGAACAACAACTTCATCTTGTCCACAAAGACACATGCGGCAGTATCTCGACATGACTCTCCACAGATGTCTCCAACCCACAGATTATCGCCTTCCCGCATTGAAGACTCAATCTCGTACGCTACAAGGGTCTTACTTCATTTTCCAAGCGTCCCGAGTCAATGGGAATCCCTAGTCTTATATCAAACCGGGGACTAACGAAGAATCATGCGACACACACCTGCATGGCCAACAGGAGGTGGCCCAGACATCCAGTTTTCATATAACAGATTAGAAATGATCAACGCAAGAGTCTCAAAAGATCGGGACACATCAAGACCATTCAACTCCCCAAACCCACAACACAACATGTTATTACTTGGGATTAGGTGACTAGATATCGGCCTTCAGAATCGTGAAGGGGACTTATCTGTGACTCGAGAATCTCGCATCTCTCTCCGGTCTCGTCGAATTCTCCTCCATCAACATCTTCTATGTACTCAGCAATTGCAACTATGTCCCGGATCCTGACTGAAGACAAGATGTTTAAGGGTTTTATACGCGTGTAACATGACTATATCAAGTAAAAGAAGCATTCAAATTATCCCTCAACAATAAACGCACGCAGGAGATAAACTAGGGTTCGCAATCGTTTTGAGGATAAGTCTATAGTTTCCACTCTACTCAGACGCGACTCATACTTTAGTCACATAACTCTACGAACTGAGAAAAATGGGTAGAGAATTCGACAACACTCCCTTGATGAAAAATATCTGTCTATGTCTCTCCTATCACGTGTTATATGGTAATGATGTTTCGAAATATGGTCCGAGAGATATCATCAAAACACTTGAAGGAATATATAGCTGTTGTAAAACCATATATTTCCGAGTTCAACTTCATGCGGACTTATCACCTAAAAACAATCTCCAGATCTTAATTTTATCTATAGTATATGAAAGGCATGTCTTTTATGTTCGATAGATGGGGTCAACCACTGAAATCGGACGTCAAAAGAAGTTTCTACAACCTCTGGAGTGAAGATCGCGCAAGGAAAGACTTCATATTACGAATTTTACTTAGGGTTTTCATCTACTCGCATATGCAAATTAAGAACTCATGAGGGTCTTCTTCCTTTACCATACGCATATTGAAAAGGTCCAGAAAATAAAAATATCAACCCTAAATAACAGAGGCCCCTAAAGAAAATCTCTTGTTTCATGTTCAGCTGCTTCACTTTGGCCTCTGCATCTCGAGCCGCCTGCTTAGCATGTTCCAGCTCTTCATCTACCATGCTTTATTTCAGATTAAGAAACACTCTAAAATACGAGGACTTCAACTCAACTCACCCCGACGGATCCTGACATAATTGAGCCACTTGGAACCACCTCATATTGAAAGCAAAGATTCTCACGGGTTGTCACCAAGTTTCCCAGGTTTATAAGATCATCAGAACAAAGATCGTTTGGAGTTATCATTCTCACGATATAATCCGTCGCCCGCCTCATCCGCATCCTACCAAGGTGGAACTCGTTCTCACCATGAAGAGTACTCTACAAACAAGTAGAAGATCAGATAAGGTGATAGGTGTAGAATACACCGTATTTATTATCTAGTATTTATGCTTTCTTTGCGAGTTTTCTTGTGAATTATGTATCTTATATTTTCTTTTGAGTTATTAGGTGCAATGGAGTCATTTGGAGCGAAAAAGAAGTGGAAATAGCTACAAAAGTGAAGTCACAAGTCACCATGAAGAGTTATGAGCAAAACAAGGACTTGGAAGACAAAAGGGCACAATGGTCATTTTGTAGTCCACTACTATTGACATCCCTCGTTTGTTAAGGGGCAACTCTATTCGGAGGAATACTATTTGGAGTCGAGCCGAGGTTATGACCAGCTTAGTTACCCCTTATCAAGTGGGCGTTACAATAACGAACATTACTTCTAAAATCGAGAGAAGATGACTTCTCAATAGTTTCCACACCGAATTCGCAGACAAAGAAGAAAAAAGCGGCGACTCGTTGTTGAATTTGAGAGATCGAGAGAGACTCGAGGTGTGAGAAGGAATCAGAGATTGGGGGATTTTGCTGGTGAACGATTGTCTCTGTGACTGTGTTCACAATCTAGGGTTCAACTGGATTAAGAACTGAGAGATGGTGAGAAGAACAATGACATCACAGATTCGAATTCAAAAGAGATGAAATTAATGATGTAGAAATGGATTGAGGGTTTGAGCGGATGAAATGAGTTGAGTTGCTGATGGTATGAGATTCAGAGAATGATTTCTGAGATGGGTTAAACAGAAAACGTGAA
The DNA here is from genome assembly GCA_023531295.1 of Papaver armeniacum. Lineage (NCBI taxonomy): Eukaryota > Viridiplantae > Streptophyta > Magnoliopsida > Ranunculales > Papaveraceae > Papaver > Papaver armeniacum. The sequence goes on from JAJJWW010018901.1 coordinate 173,475, forward strand.
GCTGAGCTCGATTTCAAGATGGGGAATCAGATTATTCCAGAGAAGAATGATGAATTGCTGGTGATGAGATAGAATTGAAAGGGATCCGGAAGTTGAAATAAGGGTATGTGAATTCGATTCTCGTGAGGAACAGGAATGGAGAAGGGTGAAGACAAGGTTGTGGAATTGAAGCCGATATTTGAACTGAGATGGAAGAACATACTAGGGTTTGTGGTTGTCTGCTGGTGGAAAGAATGGAAGGTTGCTACAATGTTTCAACAGATTTCAATGATGATCAGATTGAGAAGGAATTGGTGGTTAAGAAGTTGTGACTAATCTTTGGTTGAGTGCGGAGTTGATGGCAAGTGTTGCCTGAGTTGAATTGCAGGTGGAGCTGCTATTGGAAGCTCACAGAGAATGGAGATGGCCGATGTTTTGTAATTGCAATTGAGTTCAGTGGACTGAGATGAGCTAGACTAAAAGGCTGTGGCAGCTGTGGGTGATGGTCTGTGAATGGCATTGCATAAGTGGTGGTTTAAGGAAGTGATGATGTTGTTGTGCGGGCGTGATATAGGCTGCCAAGGCATGATGCCTACAAGAGTTCAAACTACTGATGAAGCTAGATGAAGAGGCTAAAATCAAGAATGGAGAGCAATGACACAATGGTGCACATGGGTTATGGTATGCAAGATTTGCTAATTTACATGAATGATCAAACCCGACCGGGGTCGGTTTTTTCCCGATCCAAATACCTTGTCCTCATACTTTCCGCGACTATTCCGGCGGATTCGGCCACAATCCCGATTTTCCGACGAGCGTTTTTGGGACAAAATTTCAAGCTTTGTCGGGTGAATTTCCAACTAATGGATGAAGACAAAACCCTTTATGGAAATTGAGGAATATATCCTATCTTTTTGAGGGGGATCAATCTCTACTTTATTCTAGGGTTTAGAACCATGAAGTTTCTTCTCTTTCTTCTTGTGATGAACTCTTGAATCTACCTAAGTTTATTATTGGTTATGGAATAGTTGGCATAATATGATTCTTTGATTCAATATATTAGTTTTTCTCATATCTATCGTTTGCAATCTGAAAATATTGTTTTATGATTGATTGATTGTTTTGTCAAGTTGCAAAAGAACTTCTAATCACATCTATTGCCCAAAAGTGATATTCATGAATACAAGTAGCATATTATGATTATGGTTTGAGTCTCATGATCTGAATCGTAACCTTTGTTAAATTGAATTATCAATTGCTTTGAAATTTCATAGAACTTAATGCATCTAGGGAATTAAACTTGATTATCTCGTTAAGGTAGAATTCATATTATCTTTTAATGTGTTTGTTGATGACATGAGGAGATTTGGATTTGTATTTGGGTCTTTGATAAAAGTTGAGATTAAAAATCAAAACTTTGAAAACAAAGGATTTGTTTCTTATTTCTTTATTTGGAAAATACCGGTGTTATATATAGGAAACCACAACAATTTTAGACCTTCTGTGGGATCGATCCTTTCTTGCCCTTGCTATATTTATATTTTGAGTAGTAAGAAAGTGTAAAAAGGGTAGTTCAAAACATGAGTTAAAATAAAATCAAATGATGGGCAGCTTTGTCAATCCCTTCAAGCCTTGACTCTTAATCTCTTGAAGCCTTGAGGCATACCCTCAAAAATCTTATCAAGAAATCCACTGATATCTCAATAGAAAATCTAACAAAGGATGGTCACGACAAAGGGTATAAACATAAAATCAAATGATCATCAAACAAAAATCACGACCTATAAAAATCTAAGGATGGTCAATAAGGTCATCAAACTCCAAGAGATCATTTCCTAAGAGTCTCAATACATCAAGAGTTCAAACGCAACAAGGACTCCTTTCGAAAACAGACATCCGCATATTCCAGCGCAAAGACTTGAAAACTGATGACAATCCATAAGGAATCTCGGGGTACTTTTTGAAGCAAGTATGTTACTCTATGTTTTCCAAACAACATACCAAAAGGGCGCCTCAAATGGAAAAACGAGATAGGATATGTGGTCCCAACACCAAAGTAAGTGCAATCTGAAACAACTCCTGAAATTTTTATACGAGATTTCTGAAGTCAAAAGTGTACACGGATTTGATTGACCAAACGAACTCGGAATCAATTGGTTATTTTTGCATTATAAATATTATCCTCTTACCTTTCAAATTTTGGGTCGGCGACTTAAATCGGAGTCTCTATGAAGATTTTACATCCCTAAGTGTCTCAAATTTGAAGTTTTATGATGGACACCTAAATGAAGAGAATCCTTGACAAATACGACTACTTCTATTTATTCAATGGTCGAAGAAGTATGCATCAGAGATGATTAAGGAGAGATAAAGCTCAAGACTTATCGAGGATACCTCAATGAAGAATGAAGGATGTGTATCTACATCAGCAAACTCAAGATCATCAGTACTTCTGCTAACTTTTATATCATCATTTTGAAGATTAATATCGATCGTTTTCAAAGACGAATAGAGCTATCACCTAAGGAAATAAAGACATTTTCATTCATCAACAATCGTTCCATGATTAAAACTCAGGGATCAAGAATTAATTTCAATCATCAAGTATAATCAACGGGTTCCAGCAATGCCAATCCATACAGAAAGAGGAATTCTGCTCAAATAAGGAATTCGAATACAAGCGAAACTCGTGAAAGAAGGGTATACGAGATTCCATGCCTAGTGCACGCAAAATAGAGGTGAAAACATATTTCTATGTTCAATTCTATCTCAAAATAGAAGCCTTGAAGCAAAAGGAAAAAGAATTAGAGCTAAAAGAGGAAATTAGAGGAATTTGGATCAAATAAGGAAACTGAAGGTTTTCTTTCTTCTAAAAAAAATCCTCCAAGCCGTGTACAAGCCATTTTAATGCATGAGAATTCTCTCCTAAGCCAGTGGGACGTCACTTATTCTCTCGGGATTTTTTTCAGAGGGATCGAAGTCGAAGGGAATTAGGGTTTTGACGAAAAATAACCCTAACTTCAAGAATTTTACGGAAAAGGGATTTATTCTAAAAGAGAAAGGATCGAGCCTCTCCCCATTCTCTTGGATTGTTCTCTACACATCTCTAAATCCCTTTCATCTCATTACTCTTCAACAAAACGAGTTTATAAGGGATTTTGACCAAAATGCCCTTATTTCGCAATTTTGAGTATTTTCAAAGAAGAAAGCCCTAATATAGCCAGAGACCGATCAAGCTCACATATACTCATTCCAAAGGCCACTTACACGTGAATATTGAGTTCTATAAGTGTTCTAAGAAGAACATGATTGAAACGGAATCCAGAAAAGCATAATTTCAGAGAAAATAAAGAGAAATTAGCTCAAACATGGAAGTTTGAGTTCATAATTTTCAAAACCAAGACCAGACATGCGCCTCTCTCCCTCTATCAAGCCGTGACCATTCCTAAGGAATCTCACGAAGTTTTTCATGTCAGAAAAAGATCAGGCTCATATTGGTTTTTGACGAAAATACCCTTGGTTTCAAAGATAGGCATTTTCTCTCGGAAAAGGGGTGTCTGATTAGTATAAAGGATTGAACGAGCTCTCGTCATACAAGGTGATAACCCTTCAAGACAAATGCACGCCTACCAAGCCTCTTCAAGCATCTCCAGAGTGTCTGAAGGAGTCAGATACGGATAAAAAGAGAAATTAGGGTTTAGGAGCAGTACAAGCCTGAATTCAGAATTTACATGGGGTAAGGACTCCGTGACTTCAAAAGTAAGTGCCAATTTATTCTCATAGGATTTTTACAACCTCACGGACAACCAGGAAGCCGCTCAAATCCCTCTCTTCCCCAAATACTCACTTGCATAAACTCAGAAGCTCAAGGATGCACAAAGAGAGGAAATTAGGGTTTTGTCCAAGTAAACCCTAATTTGCAAATCCCATTAGACCAAAATGGAAATTTCATCTCTACAAGACTCTATTCCAATTCCGAAGACACTTCCCAATGCGAAATCTTAAAAGGATTCCAAGTCCCGGGTCAATTCCAAGCTCAGAGTTGCACAAAATGAAGAAGTTAGGGTTTTAATCAAAGAAACCCTAATTCACAAGTCTAATCTCTCAAAATGGAATTTTTACTTTATCAATTCTCAATTTTCACGCTAGTAACGTCTCCTAACACACAAAATCAAAGAAAGCTCCCAAATCCAGAGTTGATTCGAAGTCCAGAATCAGAGCAAGCAAAGACTAAGCATCAATTCGGGGACTCCGCAAGTGGATTGCAATTTTGCGCCTGAACGATTCATAACCATCTATATACTCATCATTGAACAATCAAGGTTCTACTCTGAGTAGGGGACTTAATGTAGATGTCGAAATTTGGATAAGGGGCAAAAGTGTCATTTGAAGACCATAGACAGAATTCAACTCTCACGGGAGAGATTAAGCCCTTGGTCCTCAAGGCGCTCATAGCCACGATTTCTAGTATACGTCCCCGCGAGACACTGCTGGCCGTGATGCCGTGACTCCTAGTGCACTTCCTTGACGAGATACTACTAGTCACGTAGGTTCTGTAGAGCGTAAAACGTCCCCAGTAGACTTATGAACCAGAACAACCACAATTCCAGCATGTCTTCGCGAGACGCATCTGATTGTGATTCCATGATTCCTAGTATACATCCTCGACGAGATACTGCTGGTCATGTAAGCTTTGTAGATGCGTAAAAACGTCCCCGACGGACTTATAACCCAGAGCGGAGACATACATATGTAATGTAAGCACGACTCACCCTATTTGAGATAAAGGACTGATTCCTAGTACATCATCGCGAGATACACTACTCATGTCTCCTCTAGGCTCTGACTCGACTTACTGAGGTTTCTGAATAATTCCTAGGATATCCCCTCGAGATACGCTGGTTATTCTGCCTCTATGCCCTTTTGACAGACTTCTAGAATATCCTTTCGAGATACACTGGTCTTGTTGGCCCCATTATATGGACACATAGATGATTCCTAGCACATCTCTGCAAGATACGCTGGTCAAATACAAGTGAGCCAAAGTCTCTCAGAGGCATTAATCGGGCGTACAAAGCTTTTGCTATCTTTCTAGGACGAGTCCCAGCTGACCACAGAGACATTCAGATCCGTTAAGAAAATCTTCGGAGAGATTCTGATCCGTCTGTAAAATCTCGGAGAGATTCGAATCTCTATTCAAAATCTCAGAGAGATTCAAATCTCTCTGTAAAATCTCAAAGAGATTCAAATCTCTCGGGAAATCTCAGACAAGGCTGAATATTCCCCATGGTAGGCACGAGCCTCATATAGGAATCGAGTCTCCTTTTCAGACTCTCCACACGAATTCAGAGGCATCCCATGCCTTTTCATTGAACTCATCCTAGTCATTCTTACAAATTGGAGAATATCTCTCTATCTTGGCCAACACGGCTAAAGAAAATATTTCTCTCTCTCAACACATCATCACAAAGGTTGACTCTGCTTCATACAAATAGGGGAATAACAATTAAGGTTTTGGTCTGGCGGTCTACGGCAAGTGTGAGAAATACCCTGCTTATTTCTCAACGCAAAGAGAGTAAAGGCGGTGGAATAATGAGATAAACTCAACCTAGTTTATCTCTATCTATTCATGAAGAGACAGGAAAATTGTTCCGCACGGCACCGAAAGCAATCATTATCTTCACCGACCTGAGATTAGAGAATTCAGCTATAAATAGGTCCTCTATTTCTCCAGGCTATGACGATCTTTATCATAACCTCTCAGAGAAATTCTTCTTCAAACCCTAGAATTCTCCTATCTCTCTCTTCGTCTGCTTCCCTCCCTAAGACCAGCCCTAAACCTCTCATGTGACTGAAGCAGTGCGTGGTTTGGGCGAAGACTATTCGTGCTCAACCTCTCATAACTCACTTTCAGAAACCCTATAATCCCACTTTATCCTCTCACTTATTGTAGGTAACTACGGTCCTTTTTTTAGGTGAACACGAATCAGTTTGGTCCATCGACAAACAAGGGGGTTTAGTTTGGTCCTTATTTGTTTAAAAATGTTACGATAACTAATATACCTCTCTCTTTTATCTTTTTCTCTCTTTTTAAGATAAAGAAAAAAATATTAAAAATTAAATATTTCTCGACTCATAAGTCGAAAATTGACAAATTATATATATTCGGGAAACTTATACAACATGTATTCATTTCACTATTTCTCAAAGCTTTAATCTTCATAGTATGGGTAATGCTGATTCATACTAAAAAATGAACACCATTATAGGGTTCACGTTGTAAAATGGAGTCTTAACGGTTGTTCATTCTAATAGTATACAAACTGTAGCGCCCCCTAAGCTAGCAGCTGGCTAATCCAAGAAATTAGCTATAAAATGAGGCACCAACGATCTAAAACATCTGCTTAAAAATTAAGAAAGAAGTTGTAAACAAAGATTAATCCGAATCTAAGCCCTCTCTGAAATAAATACAAGAACTCCTCTCAAGTGTTACATATTTAATAGTGAGTTGATTTACAAATAGAATATAAACACAAAATAAACATAGCGGAAGCTAACCAACTAACGAAACCAACTCCTCGAAGCTTTCATCACCACGTGCACATCTTGATCTGTCTCTGAAACTGAAAGTGGGAATGGGTGAGAACATCGTCCCTAAAAGGGGTGCCCAGTAGAAATAATAACTAACTTTCAAGTAATCACTAGAATGATTTAAATACAATGCATGTTTTACTGAAAACCGATAAAACACGGAAAACAGATAAAGCATATTAAGATAATAAGTTGTACTGAAATATAAAGTTCTACCAACCAATCTTGCGGAACAGATTCACAACAGAAATAATAGTTAAGCGACGCAGTCCTTCGGAGTCGTAAGGCGTGACTCTTGCGGATTCTTCAATGATCATTAAAGCGCCCTGAGGTTTGACGACCCCGTAGTCATATAAGATTTGTACCTTACCAGTACCTTATTATACGCGCACTCTACATAGTAAGTACTCAAATAAAAAAATGATGGAAACAGTATATCTGCCTGACAGTCTAAATTTTATGGAATGTCATCGCATTCCATAAAACAAGACCAACAACCGCCTACAACATTCCCAACATTCTTTTCCTAAAATACTGGAACAAAAATATAATAGCTTTTGAAAGTAATTTAAAAGTAACAGTAAACATCCACGTATGAGACATGCATTGCCCCCGTACAGAAATAGGGAAAATATAATGGCCAAATTAAAACCACACCTATATAATATTCAACCCAACGAGGCCTATCTAGGTTTGCTTAAATTAGGTATAACATTTGGGGGCACACATCTCACACCAATCAAAAGGAAAAGGTTTCCTTACATGCTAACAACAAGTAAAGTTTGTAACTACTTTCCAGTCAATGGAAAGAATCACATTTTGGTAAATAAGTAAATACTCCCAAAACACAGATAATAGTTATTTCTAAAGATCCAAGCCCATCCCAAAATGTAAAAGAAAACTAGTTTGTATTACACACAGATAATACATGCATACACTATCATATAGTAACAAAGATATGCATGGATTTCACAAAAGATAGATTTGTAAAACAATAATGAATACAAGAGAGTTCGTTATCGATTCCCACCTCTTTTAATGACAAGCCTCGCATACCTTGAGATCCATGATCTACTGGTTCATTCTTTAGATCGATCATTGTTAATAAAGATTAATTGTTAATCACACAAGCACTCTAAAGATTAGCCAAAAGGCTCATACAAGGCTCATAACACAATCTCATACAATTATCTAGTTATAAGTTAAGTGAACTATCTAGTGGTTCTAAGCCCATCTATGGTTCTATACATTTTCATTATTCTACCTTTAGCATATCTAAAGTTTACTAATTCAATTAGATTGGTTATGTAGTCTATTAGATAAGTCTAAAGAATATCTACAACTTTGTAGAAGGAATTAAAGGTTAATTCAGACCATAAGGATCCAACACATCAAACTAAGACAACATGGCACTAAGCCCAAGCCCATTGGGCCTGATTCGGCACAGCCCACTAAACTGGCCCATTACACAAGTGATGACCCACTAAACTGGCCCATTAGTCTGATGACATTCCATAAAATTTAGACTGTCAGGCAGATATACTGTTTCCATCATTTGTTTCTTTGAGTACTTGCTATGTAGAGTGCGCGTATAATAAGGTACTGGTAAGGTACAAATCTTATATGACTACGGGGTCGTCAAACCTCAGGGCGCTTTAATGATCATTGAAGAATCCGCTAGAGTCACGCCTTACTACTCCGAAGGACTACGTCGCTTAACTATTATTTCTGTTGTGAATCTGTGCCGCAAGATTGGTTGGTAGAACTTTATATTTCCGTACAACTTATTATTTTAATATTCTTTATCGGTTTTTCCGTGTTTTATCGGTTTTCAATAAAACCTGCATTGTCTTTAAATCATTCTAGTGATTACTTGAAAGTTAGTTATTATTTCTACTGGGCACCCCTTTTAGAGATGATGTGCTCACTCATTCCCATTTTCAGTTTCAGAGACAGATTCAAGATGTGCACGTGGCGATAAAGGCTTCGAGGAGTTGGTTTCGTTAGTTGGTTAGCTTCTGCTATGTTTATTTTGTGTTTATAATTTTATATTCTATTTGTAAACCAACTCACTATAAAATATGTATTATTTGAGAGGAGTTCTTGTATTTATTTCAGAGAGGGTTTAGATTCGGGTTAAACTTTGTTTAGAACTATTAAATTAATTCTTACATAGATGTTTTAAATCGTTAGTGCCTCATTTTATGGTTAATCTCTTGGATTAGTCAGCTGCTAGCTTAGGGGGCGCTACACAAACTAGTAGTTAATCACAATGGTAGTTAATTATAGCATGACTAGAGCGATGAAAGACTTCGTAGAGCACGTCGTAACAACTCATTCATTATATAAAATGAACTCGTAATGATGTTCATTTTTGAATACGAACTCTTTAATGGTAGTTCATTTTTGGATATGAACTCTCTAGTGGTGTTCATTTTAACAGGTAATGGTAGTTCATTGCGTAAAATGAACTCGCAAAGTTAGTTCATTAGGATGGTAGTTCAATATAGCGGTTCGTTTCGTTGAATGAACTCGTAATGGTAGTTCATTATAACAGATCATTTTGGAGAATTAACTCGTAGTGGTAGTTCACGTGTATTCAAAATCGTTCTCCAAGGTCGATTACTCTCCGAGTAATCGCTACTCGCTATATGACCGATATGATTTCTGATTCCAAGCCATTTTCGATTTCTGGCGATTAAGACGGTCGATTTTTCCAATTTGGACTGATTTTTAAACAAAACGAGTTGGCCTTGCATGCACCAAAATCAGAAAAGAAAACATTTTGTAACCCCTCAGATGTGAGTTATCAAATGTAAAAGCCGTTAAAAACATGATATGTCAGGGTGGGTACGCGAACCATCTCGCAAACCATGGATATCTGATTTTCTGGAATACGGGAAGGCTGGCGGACCAGTTCGCAAACCGTAAGTTCAGAATGGGAAGTTCACGAACCGTGGTAATCTGAATTTTTTATATTAGTAGTCGGTGAACCCAGTTCACGAACTATTGTCATCTGCGTAATGAGCCACAGTAGGGTTTCCTCTGAAAACATAATTAGGTCTATGACTTAATGACTTCAGTTGGATATTTGTGTTGTGAAGTTCTCTTCATGCAAGATAGATAGAAATCACAAAGTTCTCTTCGTCTCAGACTTTGTAATTCCTCAAGATAGATATCTGAAAACTATTCTTAATTGATTAGTTCAATATTGTTCTTGAGAGGTGGTTAAGAATCCAAACTTCTCAGCTAACTGAGTGTAAGTGTTCTAGATTTGTGAGATTTGCTAGCTTTGTCTATTGCAAACAGATTTCCAAGCCTTGATCTTTGATCTAAATGGAAATCAAATAGGCTTATCTGAAAGGGGAAAATATCGTTTGGTCTTTTTTTAGGTGGGCCCATGTCAATTTAGTCATTTGGGAAAACACCTTTACTGTTTGGTCCATAATTATTTAAAAATATTAAATGGACAAAAGTACCCTTCCGTGTTAATTTCTACTTATTTTTTTGTAGCAGTTCATTCATCAAAATGAACTCCTGTTAATTTCTACTTATTTTTTCAGAAATCACGTATATAAAACCAGAGTTCATTCCAGAAATGAACTCCATATAAAAACCTAAAAAACCAGAGTTCATTCCAGAAATGAACTCCATATAAAAACCTAAAAAACCAGAGTTCGTTCCAGAAATGAACTCCATATAAAAACCTAAAAAAACCAGAGTTCATTCCAGAAATGAACTCCATATAAAAACAAAAAATAAACAGAGTTCATTCCAGAAATGAACTCCATATAAAAACCTAAAAAAAAAACAGAGTTCATTCCAGAAATGAACTCCATATAAAAACCTAAAAAACCAAAGTTCATTCCAGAAATGAACTCCGTATAAAAACCTAAAAAACCAGAGTTCATTCCAGAAATGAACTCCATATAAAAACCTAAAAAAAAACAGAGTTCATTCCAGAAATGAGCTCCATATAAAAACAAAAAATAAACAGAGTTCATTCCAGAAATGAACTCCATATAAAAACCTAAAAAAACCAGAGTTCATTCCAGAAATGAACTCCATATAAAAACCTAAAAAACCAGAGTTCATTCAAACGAACTCCGTATAAAAACCTAAAAAAGAGTTCATTTAAATGAACTCCATATAAAAACTAAAAAAAACATAGTTCATTTATGGAATGAACTGCAGCATCATCATCTTCATCATCTTCGTCGTCTTCAACAGCAGCTGAAAGAAATTCTTCGTCATCTTCAACAGCAACAGAACTCTGTTTAGCACGAGCAACAAACACCTATAGCACATGGTCTTCAACAGTAGCAGCAAAAAAATAACAGGAGATATTTATCATCAAAATCAGTCATCGTCTTCAACAGCAACAGATCGAGACGTCTTCATCGTCTTCATCATATTTAAACAACAGATCTCGAAATCTTCAAACAACAACTGCAGATCTTTATCGTCCTCATCGTATTTAACAAAAAACAGATGACGAAAAATAAAAATTACCGATCTCATCGTCTTCCATTATCAACCTTCATCATCTTCATAAAACCCTAAAAAAAAATCTTCATCTTCTGCAAATAACAACAGCAGAAAAAAAAAAAAAGGAGAGAAAAACTAGATCTGAAACTAAAGAAGAGAGAGAGAGTGAATTTGGAAATAAAATATTTTCCTCTGATTTTTTATATATATATGGTCCCATATTAAAGGGTATTTATGTCACTATAAAAGGAAAATTACATCATCCATGACGTCATTCCGCGTGGGTATTGTCCACCCTAGGACCAAACCATTATTTCTAGGACCAAACTATAATTTATATTTTCAAAAAGGACCAAACAGACAGTTGACTGAGTCAACTGGACCAAACTCATCCTAATATATTATTTCTATGACCTATTGGTATTTCCTACTATCTGAAATTACGAGGGTACCCAAATACACCATGTTTTTTCGTTTCAACCTATAAGTCTGATACAAAGTGTGATCGTATATGGACAAAGTCGAGACAATACAACAACTAGGTATTCACTTGATAATAGTTATGATCCGAAACCGATTTACTATAGGATCAATATCAAGTGATTAGGATTTAAGGTACAAGTGTTATTTACTTTGTTTTAATAAAACAATTATAATGTGGAAGTAAAGTAAATGACATAACATGATTTTGTTAACGAGGAAACCGCAAATGCAGAAAAACCCCGACACCTAGTCCAGTTTTGAATACTCTCAGAATTAATCTGATATGCAAAGAACAAAGCCAACTTCGTATAGTTGAGACCAAGTAATCTACCCCTAGTTACTTAGTTCCCTTAGTATATCCCTGGGTTTATGTCCCACTGGTCACGCACGTGAATCCCAAGACAAAAAATCACTATCTTGACTCTTGAGTGTTTTACCGATGTAAAGTCTTAAGCACTCAACTCCCTTTGACCGTCTTCCAAACAGTAAACGAACAAAGTTGTTTGGTAAATACTCCAATAATCTTTTGATAAAAGATTCGTTGAGTTTTGACAAAGGCTCTTCCGTTTAAACTAGTAAACTTCATTGTCGGGTAAGATCAATCCAAATCAATAACTTAGATTGGGATTCATAACTATCAGATTCAGATATTGAAGAATACCACCAAATGATAGTTATTGATCTTGAAAAGACGAGGGTACCCAAATACACCACAATCTTTTATTTATCAACCTATAAGTCCTCAACCGAATATGATCGTCTATAGACAGAGTCGAGACAATATAACAATTCGGTTCGCACTTCGTGTGATTGTCTATGGATACGAGATCGAGACAATACAACAACAAGATAACTTGTGTGATTGACTATGGATACAAGATCGAGACAATACGACAACAAAGTGTGTTACTTGATAATAGGTTCGGACTTAACCAAACTATATTGGATCACTATCAAGTAATGCGGAGTTAACGTATATGTGTATTTTACTTTATTATAATAAACAATTAGAATGCGGAAATCAAAGTAAAAGACACAACAAGATTTTGTTAACAAGGAAACCGCAAATGCAGAAAACCCCCGGGACCTAGTCCAGTTTTGAATACTCTCTGAATTAAGCCGCTATACAAAATCTAAACCAACTTCGTATAGTTGAGACCAAGCAGACTACCCCTAGCTACTTAGTTCCCTCAGTATCCATGCGCCTTCGACTTCTAGAGTCACGCACGTGAATAACAAGTCCTTTGGATCATATTCCAACAACAAAGGAAGAATCTGTTTGGTAACCACTCTAATCAATCTTGCTAAAGATTTAGATGAGCCATTGACAAAGGCTCTTCCGTTTAATCTAATAAACTCCTTTTTCTGGTTAGATCAATCTAACTTTAACTACCGAAATAGTCAAGTATAGATTCACACTCAATCAAAATAGATCTTGAAGAGATATATTGAGAATGTCGATCTCACGCAACTAATCAATCGAATAAATCCGATTCTAATTGGATCCCATCCGATCAAGGTTTGTGCACACAATTCACAAGATACGAAAACCAATAAGAAATTTTCTTCGTCTTCAAATCTTCTTTAATCTTCAATAACCTGCACAACACCACTTGAATCTCTTGTGATCAATCACACACATAACGGAGTCTGTTAACAATGGATTATCACAAGATGTCTTTAGATCTAACAATAGTTCTAAAGATCCCGTCGATAATTCGATCTAGTTTGAGTGAATCTTATATCAGAAGAGAAGATTCTCAAGCATGAACAAACTAGGTGCAATCAAAGTTTCAACAACCGTTAGTCAATCAAATCAATTGAAAACCAATAACACTGCAATTATCTAGTTTCCCACCAACGGTACTAGTAGAGCTTCTTGATCCAACAGAAGTCTTTAAACGAGCGGTCGTAAGAGATTTCACCTAATTAGGATACTTTCCTCTCCGAATCGACGGCTCTATCAGAAACAACAAATAATGAAGTTTGCCTGACTCTTAGGATAGTTTGCTAGAAATGCAAACTTAGGTATTTATAGACCAAGGATGTTTGGACACTAAGGAATTTCCAAAACCGAAAGTATTCTCAAGATATGCAATGAATGCTCCGTTGGGTTTTCCTAATTCCAATAAATGCTTTGTCCAATATTTCCGAAATCTCTCAATAGAAAATCTCCAATTAGTAAATGCACATTGCTAATTTTTATTCTCTAGAGATATGCATCAATTGTTGGTAATTAGAGCATATAAAACCAAAAACCTTAATTAAAAGATTCTTAATTTATTTCGGCACAGGATCACCTTGAGTACTAAGGAATATCTTAGAACAATAATTGATAAGAGTTACTGTTTGTGTTATAAGTATGTTGGCATCTTTTCACTGCAAATCCTTATTTCATATTTACATGGATTTGCATTCCTGGAATCGGTTATACCACACTTCCAAACAAGTTTAGAATTGGATTGCCTGTATTCCAAGACTACTATGTGATTGATCAAATACCAAATCACATACATAGGTTCAATCGGTTCTACCAATCACTAGGATCGGTTATACCTAATTATGGAAACACTTGTGATCGGTCACACCAGTTACTAGGATCGGTTACACCAGTTACAAGGATCGGTTCCATTTACACATGGTATTACTTGTGATCGGTCACACCAGTTACCAGGACCGGTTACACCAATTACAAGGATCGGTCGCACATATACTCATGATCGGTCACACCAATTACTAGGATCGATCACACCAATTACAAGGATCGATCATACCATCACATGGTGATTACTTATGATCGGTTACACCAATTACAAAAACCAGTCATACCAAATCATAATCAGGAATTGTGATTAGTTTTACCACAATACATAACCTAAGTTAATATCGGTTCTACCATCTCACACATATTGGTCATCCGAAGATTTTCAATGAATAGTCGAACCAATAAGCCTAATGATTTCCATTTTGATTCACGAAACAAGTTCATGAATTTACTTCACCATAACCCATTCACATAATCATAACAATATATACAAGATTATATCGATGTCATATCTACGAATTTCAACAGTAAGCCTTATACTTCGTAGTCTAATTCCCTAATACTATGATCATGTCACATCACTAGAGTAGTATATAATATGTACAGCTTCGCAGTTATGTTTTTAATGTAGCACGACTTGAAAGATACGTTGGGAATGAAACAGTTCAAGTCAATATTACTAACCTCAAGTGGAAGGATTATGTCGTCGTTGTGGTTCGTTATATCTTCACATTCTTTAGGTCTTCGGAGTAATACTTGTATGTCTCAACATTCCTAGACTTTTTAGTCTAACCTAAACGAAGTTGACTCTAGTATTTAATCAAGCGACTCTAGATGAGTTTTGATATTAAAATATGATAACCAAACTTGACATACCAACGCTTGGTGAGTTCAACCGAGCTATGCTCACTCCATTGCTATCTAATTGTAGTGATGTTTGCATCCTCATTATTAACTTGAGAATATGATGATTGTATCAAGGTTGTATAGTTGTTTATTTTCATCTTAAAATTTACATAAGATTATGTAAGTTAAGTTTTGCAAAATGAACATTTTCTCAAAAATAGATAATGGATCGTGAACCGTTAAAAAAATTTCGAAGTACCTCTTGAAAAACTCTTTAGGGTTTGGTATATTCGGTATCCTATTTATATTCATTTGTGATCAAAATGCCCTTTACTCTTTTCTCTTTGAAAGATACAGTTTCATGGCTCCTGTAACTAGAGGTACCACAAGAAGGATGCAGTAGAAGCAGTTAATGTGTATCTATGTGGAGGAATCCAATTTTCAAGAAAGAAAAATGAGAGGTCCACAAATGATGAAAAAGGTTTTTCCTCTAACTGTTTGTTATCTGTTCAGCATGATAATAATTTTAGGGATTTGGTGAAAGATTTCATCAGCAAAAGAAATGATTTAAAATCTCAAATCATTTTCTCCTTGGAAAACATAGCTCACTATGAACAAATGTTATCTCTGACAAAGAACACTTTGTGTGAACTGAAAAGAGAACTTAGTGGGTTAACTGACATTTCTGAAGATCTGGAAGAATTGAATGATCCCATAATCAATGGGTTTTTCAATAATGAGTAGGAATTCTCGGTAGAAGCTCTGAGAAAGCTCTATAATGTCTAGGAAACCTCTTATAAAAATTTATTCTTTTGTTTAAGAAGGATAACTAGGGTTTGGAATAGCAAATATTGTGATTACACATAGCTATTTCAACGTTTCATCTTGCAATGTTTTTAGATTTATTTATTTAAATTCTAAGTTATTTGGAAGATGATTTTTGTAGTATTTAATCTTTTTGATTTTATATATTGCAATTGTTTATGAGATGAATAGCTTTACGTTCGTGAACTGTGCTTGTATCTCATAAAAGCTCAAAAGTTAAGTCTATTATGTCTTTATGCAAATATTTATAAAATATAGAATGAACTTTTGAAACTTCGCAGTATTGATCTTTCCCTAATCCACTTCTATGTGAAAGTGTTGTATGGCTCCGTAAGTTTTCTTATGTTGAGCGTTGGTAGGCTTTGAAAGTTGTTTTCCTACGTGTAATACTGCAAGTGCACAGCGCCTGTTGGAGGCGTGGCAAGTACAAGTCGATCCACAGGGAAATGGAGTGTGCTAAGTTGAACTAAAGCTTTGCTAGACTGATTTCAAGGAAGATAACACAACTGTGGTTTGGTTGTCGATACGACTGAATTGTTGTGACTCTAAACTAAGGTGCAAATAGATTGTAAAGCACTAGGATGGTTGATTCCACCACCTGATCTTATGCTAAGGCAACTCAACTAAGATTGTGTTCTTGTGCCTTCACTTGAAGGTCTAAGGTAGATGTTCATTAACTGATTCTACTAACTCCCCCTAGTATGAGTTGTCTTCTTACAGTACAACTCATCATAGGCTCATAAGCTTCATCACTTAATTACTAATCCTAACATATTATAACACAGCATGAATAAAACCCAAGATAGATATGCTTGTCATGAAAATCAGGGGTTTCATCAACACCCCAGTAAATCAAATTAGAACATCATAAACACAATTACAACACAAACTAAACTAGAGTTGATGCACCGGCTAGTCCAGGCCTCCCCCCTAACATACACAGCCTCACCCTATTTATACATGCAAACCCTAATTCTCTCCTAACATTCCAATTCGAAAATGAAAGTACACCCACTCACCAAAAACCTCTGAATTGTGCTCTCCTTTGTGAATTCGGCTCTGAGATGATGGTTCCCTTCATTGATTTGATGTAACCCTAATTTCAACTATCTCAACCCTAGCTTCTAAGGTATGGAAGAAGCTACTGATGGAGATAGGTCGAAATGGGGGTGGTGGAGCAGGCGCTGATGGTGCTGGTGTCAGGGGAAAGGGATGGTGAAGGTGGCGAAGTAGGCTACTGGTATGGTCGGGGAAGAAGGAGGTGATGGCTTCTCTGAGACTGTCGGGAAGTCGAGAAGAGAAATGGAGAAATGGGGTTTGGTCGATGGGAGTAGGTATAGGTGATTTTCTTTGTGGAGCGGGAGCAATGACGAATGATGTGAGGGATGCAGCGAGCGTTGGATGTGGCGGGCGAGATCTCACGACTCAGATGGAACGGGCTTGGATCCGGGTCATGGGCCGGGTCTTGGATAGCTCGATCCCATGTATTGTAAACGGGATGCTCCTTGTTGGGTTGCAACTGATGCGCGCGCGGGCTTTGGCTTTCTGCTCCATAGACGCTTGTCTCCAATTTTCTGCTCTTTTGGCTCCTCAATTTCTCCAAGCTTTATTTACTACCTAAAAACACAAAATTAATTAGTACAAATATTTATTCTTGAAAACAAAGAAAATACAAGAACGGGATAATATCCGATTTCGAGCACAAAAGATGAGTTAAATGCCAATAAATAGATGTAGAAATATGCAATATTTGGCACTCATCAAATACCCCCAAACCTGAATTTTACTTGTCCTCAAGTGAAACAGAAATTAGGAAATCCTAACTATACCACTGTCGCGGGTCTCTCGAATGCATTTAGCGTATGCACTAAGCCTTTAAACCCCTAGGTGTCCCTAGTGGACGAGTTGTAGTCTCGTGAAGGTTTACCAGAGGTGTACCCACAAAACCTTCTCCAACTTCAGAGTGTAAAAGAGTCTCAAGCATCCAAGGAGCTATGAGGACATAGAGTTTATGCATGCTAGTAACACGAAGTTAGAACTACCAAAGAACGCATTCTCATCCTTAAGAGTTGAGCGAGAAGTAACCATACCATATGAAAGAATTCGGATTCGATAGTGATCACAAGCCTCGACTTCTGCCTCACCAATAAGGTTTTATGATAATTGCACTCAAAAAGATCGCTTTTTTAGTCTCTCATGTGTGCAGGCAGGAATAAAGAGAGAAATCATGCACACGTTGAAGGTGAGAAGGATAACCTTCCGAAATAATTTACGGAGACTCCCACGAGTTGTGGACAAAAAGAATCTTTTTCTGATGATCTCTAAGAAAGGAAATCAACCATTAGCAAGGATGGGAGTACTCACTTACCTTCTCACCCGATCGGCAATTAATATCACTCTCTCTCATCATTCATAGAAACGTCTTCAATCTTCGGTCTTCGGTCTTCAACTGCTGATGATGAACTTCTGAACTTCACAAAAACTTGACAAACATTTTTTTTTTATTATTATTATTTATAGAACATGGTGTTAACTAGACTTAGAAAATAAACTCCAATTTTTTTTTTTTTTTTTTTTAGAATTTAATTAAAAATAACAATAAAACAATAAGACTCAATTTTTCACAACTTGTATTGTCTTGACTTCGTAAACTTCACTAATTCTCATCCTATTTTCTTTTCTTTTCTTTGTTGCATGTAAGCCTTGGACTATTTCAACTTTTATTCAAATATTCGATGATGCTCAAAACTTGCGACGATGATGTGTTTCTATGAATCATTGATGTTGTTGAGAGGGAGAGAGTGATGCTAACTGCAAATCGAACTACAAGAAGGAGTTTTCATCTTTAAACGTCACCCTCATGATTGACGAAATTAGCACTCAAGAGATCAAAAGTAGTGTTGAAAGTGGTGCGAAGTTGGGTAGCTCACCATTCCTACCGGAATTGACGTACTGTGACACACACTCTAATGATTTTTAGAAAGTCACAAAAATGAAGGTCGGTGCCTCGCTTGATGTAAAAATGGGTAGTCTCCACTATGGGTGATCACAATTCTACTACCGAATATCTATACAACACCTAATTCGCCCTCCCGTATGGTTAAATCCAACTTTAACGCTCTAATCAACTAAGAAACCCGATTGTGTTCTCCAAGTACTTCCAAGTTCGTTATTTCGGTCGAGACTCTCTATGTAAACATAGCTAGAAGCATGCTAGTGACTCTAAGATCTCTAAAAGTTGGAGGTTTTTATGCAAGTATTTACAAAGAGTTTTTTTTTTTTTTTTTTTTTTGAAATAAAAGACTAAAAACTCTATATGCAAAAACTCTATATGCAAATGCACCCCCAAACCAAAATCAAACATTGTCCTCAATGTGTCAACAGAGATAATAAGAATTCAAAAAGTCACATACCAAGAGAACTATGTTGAGTAGAGAAAAGGGAAGAGATTACCGGATGTCGGCGAAAGCAAGGTTAGAGCTTCATTAGTCAAGGCTAGAATCCAACATTCTCAGCGGAGATCATATCGGATTAGCACAATAAAAAGAAGACTCAACCGAATCAAGATAGAAAATTTAACAAGTCCTACTTGGATTATATACTAATGAAAATTCACCATACACCAACAATCTAAAGAGTTGAGGATCAGCCCAAAAGAAGATATGCAGAGACATCAATGACCTTACACAAATATAACATGAGAGTGCAGTAAGATTGCAAACGTGAACGATTTTCCCCAAACCTAAACTTGTCAACAGATGTGTTTGTGAGCACAAAATCTTGCAAATTTAAAGGTACATCATGCACAAGGTCTAACTCAAAATGAGTTTTGCTAAGAACAATGAGACATACATATTCCAACTGTGGCTCCTTAAAGGTGTTATACTTTGATGCAAAATAGTCCAAGAGGACTTGGGAAGCACAAAGCTCTAGGCCTAAATTAGATATTTTCAGAAAAGTTGGTTTTGCAATTTTGTTACAAACTACACCTAGGTTTGGTGGAGGAGTTTCAATCTGTGCCTTAGGAGAGAGATTAGGTACATCTAAGTTGTTTTCATGTATAAGATCATTTGCACCATGACACACTTTCCTAAAGTCAGAAGAAGGTAAATCATGTTCACTTGCATAGAACAATTCATCAATCTCCATGTCATAATCATCATTATCCAAAATTTCAATCTCATGCATAAGATAATCAGGAGAAACATCATATGTATGAATATTAGAAGAAGCATCATTCATAGGGTTCACAGAAGAGAAGCTTAATGTCTCTGAACCCAAAGGTTCCACCATATTTTTAGCATGCACATGCTCTTCTAACATATCATAATCATCAGCTGAGTAATATGCATACTCATCCCTATTAACAACATTGGAGTTTTCAGTCAACTCATTTTCCTCCAGGTGAGGTTCATATTCAACATTAGTGGGTTGACTATGGGCATACTCCTTTTATAATTTTTGTAGATGACTGAGATTCATCCTTAAGAACATGTTAAGCTGTTCAACTGAAGGAGAGTTTTCACTAGTGGGTGCCCTTGTTTCATAATAATATTCATTGCATGGTTGTGCACAAGGTTCACTACACAAGGGAAACTCAGACAGGATGCTATATGGGTGATCATGCGATGCTTTTCTTTCAAGTATAGCATTGTTTTGCTCTATGATTTTGAGGTTCTCCATTATAGAATGCATACATGGGTTCATTGGAGGATAGAATTGCTCATCCTCCCATGGTGGTTGATGATACATGTGGTCATAATGATTAGGGTATGAGTATTCAAGGTCAGGGCCATGAGAAGGTTCATAATATTCCCTAAAATCACTATGGTCTATGGGGGTTTCATAACATGAATCATGCACGTAAGCAAGTTTTCTGATGGATTTGTTTTCATCCCCGATTTGCGACCAAAATCGACATGATCTAGCAACTCAATTTGAACTCAAAAAGAAGCAACCATAGCTTAGCACACATCAAATCATATCAACACAGAGACGCAAAAATGATACAAGAAAATGGCACCCAATTTTTAGAATTAAGCATACAGGAGTGCTTGGTGTTGCTGCAAATGTGCAGCCCAGGTTATGTGCAGCCCGGGTTACGTGGGCTTCAGTTTGTTGCACAGCCCAGTTTATGTGGGCTTGATTTGTTGCACAGTGGGTCTCGGCCCGGAGTTATGTCAAGCTGCACAGCCCGGTGGTTGTAGGTTCCATCCAGATTGTTTGGCAGAGCGAGCCGAGAGAGACACAAACTCTCAAAACCCGACACAAAGATGGGCAAGTGCACGAGTAATCATGCACAAAAGCAGTAATGCTTAGAGCACGAGGAGAGCTCAAGATTTCAGCAGGTGATCATGCGATTCAAGACTTCACTAATTATGTGCAAAGATGCAGATGCAACAGATGAACAGATTAAGCACTTTATAGCAGACCTAACATACCACAGGGTGTCAACTGGTTCAGTTGACGTCAACCAACTCAGTTGATATCTAGTGACTATGGCTAGGTATGCAACACAGGTGGTTATTGTTTATGGGTGAAAACTACTCCTGCGGAATTTGGTAATTTGTGGTGTGGATGAGGAATGAATTTAAACCTTAAACAAATGCACTGCGCGGTGAGTGCTTGTAGATTCGAGAGATCAATCTGTGCAAGTCCGGCCTAAACCAAGAAATGGCCGTTCCGGACTTGTTTCGGTCACAAAGTGAAGGAGATGGGGTTGATCTCAGGGAGGGAAGCGAAGAAGGTATTGAGATTGTGAAGGTGTAGACTTGCTTATGACTTGCAACGGGAAAGTGAACAAGCTTACGATTGGTGTAAGCGGGATCTCGGGTGTTTTCTTGTTGTTTTTCTCTTTTTTTTTCTCCGTGTTTTTGGAAATAGGGCGGAGAACCTATTTATACAACTCATTGAGTCTTATTCACGTCTCTCGTGGGAAGTGGAGGAAGTGGAGTGATGGAGTAGTGGAGTTGTGCGTTGGTGATACACGACCAGCCTTGCCCACTTCTCCTATTCATCTCCAACCGTCCATGACTTCCTAACACGTTCTTGTGATGGCGCGTTGCACGCTGCACGCTGTAAACCGCCAGACCAATACCCAGTATGTATCCCCCCAGTTTGTGACATGATTGATGTCTGGAATGTGTGGATCGTGGATCCACGAAAGATAGCATGTAATCTTTGAATTGAATAATTGCGTTATTCGGGAAGTTGATACTTGTGAAGTATCGTGTGTATTTTATGCGTGTACTACATCATGGTGTGGTAAAGTGATGGGTAATGACGCCTCACTGACCAACTAACTCCTGAACAGGGGTTGTATAACCAAGCTGGTGAAGTTGGACGGATGAGATGATCTTTGAGACACTCATCTGCGACCAGTTAATGAAATTAGGGTTTTGAAGAGGTGCGCAGCATCACTCTTGACTTGGTCGAAACCAAGCATGGGATACAACCTTGGCCAGGCCGACCATACATGCGTGTAGACGGCATGATGGTGTAGGCGCTTGTACCCCATTACCTCACGAAAGTATGATCTGGGTCACTCAATTCATCCGGTGAAATCGAGTGGTCGAGATCGATTTGCGACCAAAAACTAGTGCCGCAAGGGCTGCACGTCACGCCCTCTTCAGGCGCACGTTCCAAGACGACCGATCTTGGTCGGTCTTGGCCGATTGGCTTGGTGTGAAGGTGGTAGGCTGATGTTCACGCCTATACCTGAATATCCCATGAAAACGTGATCCGAGCCATCCAAATCGTCCGGCGAAGTTGAGTGGTCGTGATTAGTTTGCGGTTTGGGAGGTGTGACCACGCAAGTTTGGACGTGCGTTTTGGGATGGTCAGGCATGATATGCCTTGGCCGATCAAGTGAGGGGATAGACGGGCCCACGGTGGTCATGCTGGTATGACCGGACCTGCTTAATCTAATCTGTGACCCTTCATTCGTGCCGGAGAAGATGGACGCTCGTGATGGCTTGAAACCCTAATTTTGGCTTTCATAGCCGTGTGACCATGCTCCCTTTGGGCGTACGAATTGGGACGACCAACCATGGTTGGTCCTGACCGATTGGTCAAGTACGTAGGCGGGCCCACGGTGATCGTGTTGACATGCTCTGGGCCCTTTGAGTCTACATCTACACCCTCCATCTATACCTGCGAAGATGGATGGTTGAGAGCTTTTGCGACACATGTAATATGCCGCAAACCCTAATTTAGGGTTTTTCCGTCCATAATGCTTGGTATGAACGTTTTTGGCAAGCTAGGCCAATGGCCGACCATGCGGGTTCCGCATTGGTTCGGCAGATGGATATTCCATACCGCTTGGGGGTGATGGAATTGATCGGGTCATCCAATCATGCTTATGGAGTTGGATGATCGCGATCATATCCGGTCGATACGGTCAATCCGGATGCTCAATCGGCTAGTATAACACACCGAGAGGGCTCAATCGGGCTAGTATAACACACCGAGAGTCGGCTGTACGGGTATTTCGTACATGGTTTCATTATAGTGCTTGGAGGTTCGTGTTACTCAGTAAGAGTAACACTCGATCGTCATGCCACACCGATAATGAGTCTCGGAAATACAAGGTGATATGAAATTCACAGGATGGGATTGTTGCCACATGCTCCAACCTGGAGGAATTTCATGTATTCTGAGAATGGGATTGTTGCCACATGCTCCATTCTTGGTGAATTAAGTGAGGAGTATCCAACACTTATAAATGGCTTTATATTTTACAAGATGTCGGCGCATAATTTTTTAGGTTTTACAATTTTAACCTCAAATGAAAACCCACCATCAACATTAAGTCCCCTGCCTAGCACATAATGGTTACACTATTGTGGGGTAGGCATGAGATGGTGGCATATTTATATCTTTGAAATGACCAAGCTAAAGTGAATACATATTTTAGGATAGTTTCACATCGTCGGGCGTTGCCCGGAACTGGTTGGTTCGATTAAGGATGCGAAGGAAACAGTACTTGATTTGGTGAGTCGCTTTGGTTCCTCTTGCATATATCTGATCTCGGTCCCTTTTTCATGTGTACTTCTTTTATCATACACGTCTTCCCTCAGATATATCTGATAAGCCTCGTTGATTGTTATCCCGAATTAGTGACCTTCATAGGTGGCAAGTAAAGACTTCTTTTCCTCCCGGGATTCTCGTCGACTTGCGAGATTATAAAGAATCATCTCTCGCGGTCGTTTATTCTACATCTCGGTATTGCTCGATCTTCGATTGGTCGATCGATTGATTTGATTTTGATTTTTGATTTTTTTTTTTGTGTGCGCTCATAACCTCCTCTCCTTTGCAGTTTATCATGGAAGCGGCGGACGATCATTCTGTTGCTTCCCCAGAAAGAAGTTTCGAAGTTGACAAGCCCGAAAACCGTGCACACGAAGATGTAATGGCTAAGATCGATCTTCCGCTTCGCGAAGTCGGCCGTGCTATACAGGGGATGTCTATTTCACACCTTCGTATTGCCGGAGGACGTATCGTGCACTTTCACCTGCGATTGACATGGAGGAGCGGTGGAGGCGCGAGGAAACGCTGCAGACACTAGTAAGCGCAAGGGCAGAGAGATTTGCAGCGCGGTTGAAGAGGCGGAGAGTTGAGCATAAACGACCTCCGAATGAAGGCAAGTGTGATTACCCGGTCCAGGACGGCGTGATAATTCTTGATTCCGATACAGACGAACCTGAACATTTGAAAGCAATCTGCGTGGCCCCTAATATTGATGTGCCTTTTGATACTCCCGCTGATGATGTTGGGATGGAGCGCGATGCTACAGAGATGCCTGATGCAGAATCTGAGGGAGATCCGGAGAGGGGAGCATCAACAGGTGATGGAGAAGAACCCAACGGCGGTGCAGGCGAGGTCGACCCTCTTGGCGACTAAAACCTCTTTTCTTTTTCTTCTTTCCAAGTATATTTTGTACACTCGAACATCTTCCTTGTACTCGGTGGCGGCCGGGTTCAAGGTTTTTCTTCCATTTGATTGTTTGAACAAAGTTTTTTTTTATAACCCTTTGCCAAGACTGCAACTGAATCTTCTCGGGCGCAAGGGTGTGCCTTCACACGTAATTCTTTGTGATAAAAGAAGTAATGCCATAATGGAATACTTACGGACTTGTGTTCCTGATGCAAGATCTTCCTAGCCTTGCTGGGGCAGATGTCTCAAATCATTTTCCTTTTGTGCACATGTTCTATTTCCTTCTTCCCGTGAGATGTTTGCTTAGGGTTTCCTTTCTTGCTCCAGTGGATTGATTTAGGATGACTCAGGACTTTATGTGAGTAAAGAGGTTCTCAGATGGAAATAGTGTTTCAACTAAATTGGAAATTGAAAATTGAAACCCTAGCTATGAATGCAAGTATTGCAATCATTTTCTGGGGGAATTACAAATATGACATGAAATTGTAAAAGGAAACACGCAGGAAAAAATAGCACAACGTTTTCAAAGGGTGGAGGATGCTGGAAAGTGGTAGCACAGCGTCTTAAGTTCGGTAGGGTTTGAGCCATTTTGAGTGAATTGTTATGCCTTCTAGTTTATCAGCGTTGATGAGCTTGCAGTAGCCTCCTAGGATAACATCTCGCTACAGTGCACGGTTCATCTTCTCTTTCGGTGGGTGAGTCGAGGTGGAGTGGTCATTTTCACCGTCATGCTCCCGACTTTGAATGTAGCCGTCTTCGTCACCAGATCTCCAATCCCAAACGGGTTTGAACGTGCAAATACTTGGACCTTCGTCTTATCGTCTTTGACCAAGACAGCCTCTACACTCTTGATAAAACATTTGAAAGGGCCGGCTTCCCATTCACATCTCTTAGTCGGGGTTGGTTCGTTGGTTGGAGTCAGTCCCCAGGACTTGTCAGAACGAGGGGCGGTAGGTTGTAAAGAAGGTTGCATGGCGAGACTTACTTGAGATCGGAACTTTTCAATGTATGCTGACAGGCTCTCTCCGGGAAGTTGTGTCACATTGGCAATAGACAGCCATCAGGAGGTCCAGAAGGCGTGTTGGAGATTCTTTCAGGTATCGAAACCGGCAGAGGACAGACTCCAAGTATTGCTTTGTTGTCATGCATCCAAGAACGTCCTAGGATCATGTCGTAGTTGGGATGATTTTTGACTATGTAGAACTTTGCTTGCGTCGAGGCATCACCCAATTTGACTTCAAGATCGATGTATCCATATGCATATCTGGTCTCTCCTGCTGAATCTTTAACCACAGTCGGGGTGACGAGTAGCTTCCTGCTGACACAACGTGGTTGAGGGCCGCAAATATGTCTTGACGTTGTCCTTTGGAGAGGTACAAGATTTCACATATGTGCTCCATCATAGATTGTACGGTCTTGCGAACAGAATCCCCAGAAATCATGCAGTTCCTGATAGGTAGAGGGTCTCTATGAACACCTTCGTTTCCAAGCCGGAGTTCCCCTGTCTCTACCTTTTCCCCCGAATATTTGTTTCAACTTGTTGCAATCTTTGGTTGGATGATGGACGAACCTATGGTAGCAACAATATCCGGGATCTGCCATTTCTTCCTCGGTTGGAGGACGTCGATAGGGGGCGGCTTTACGGCGTCGTCTTGGATCCACGCTTCCAAGAGCTCTATCACTTCATTCATGGTAAAAGGAAAACCTGTGTCTTTAGTGTTTTGTGCAGGAGTTTTGTCTGTTCCTTTTCGAGACGAAGTCTTGTGTGCCGGGATGTCCGCTTGGTTTGTTGTTTCGTCACCGGAGCTTTCCTTTTTCTCTCCTCCGCCCACTACACTCCTCGAAGGACCGGTGTTGTATTGCTTGTTCGTGAGGCGCCTGCTCCCTCGACTTTCACGTGAATCTTCACTTCGAACGACTCGGTTCTTTCTAGCAATCTTTGGTGCGGTTGTTCTTGAACGCTTGGCAGCTTCATGGAGTTCGAGAACGTTTGAAAGCCCAGATTCTCTAACAGAGCGCGGTATATGGGTATCATCCCGTTGATGCACAACTCCACCAATTGTCGTTCGGTGACGTTCGGGTCATGACAATCCAGCGCTTGAGTTCGAACCTTTTGACGAAGTCGTTAGGATGCTCGTTGTTCCGCTCAAGAATTCTTCCTAGATCCGAAAAGGTGATTTGTTCGAGACACGAAGAAATACTTTCTGTAGAAAGCACCGACCATCTCGCTCCAGTTGGATATCTTTGTTAGGCGCGATGTTGTTGTACTGTGTACGCCCTCCCCGTAAGTGATTTCGAGAATTCTTTCAAAGCGCAGAACATGATTGTATTCATGTTCCCCAAGGATTCCAAGAATCGAGAGACATGTTCACGAGCATTACCGACACCGTCGTAGAGGAGAACTCGGGAGAGGTGTAACCTCTTGGAAGAGGGATTCGTTGCATATCTTGAGGGTATGGAGGTTGGTGTTGGTGTGCATCCGTCGATTTCCTTTGCCTCGGTTTTGAAGGAGTCGTTCTAGATCCTCACGTGTGATGAAGTTGGGTGTCTGGTCCCTTTCTCTTGAACATTCAGGAGCAACACGAGCTTCTTCACTCATGTGGGTTCGAGTGGAAACGCCTGCTCCGGGTGAATTGAAGGCATTTCTTGTTGGCTCCAAAGATTGACGTGAATCTTGCGGCAATCGTTCGATCAAGGTCTTGAGGAAAGTGAGTACCTCCCTTCCGAGTTGCGGCCATATCTGTTTGAGTCTTAGCAAGAACTTCTGTTTCTCCATCAAGTCTGCAATGGTAATAGATGGTGGTCCTCCTCTTGTGCCTCCGGCTCGCCCGACGATGAGGAGTGAAAGTTGTTGCTCTGGTGACCACCGGAGGCGTTACACTTGAGGAGATGCGGGATTTGCGGCCGCTCCGGCTCTCAGTGATGGGAGGCGTTACACCTACGGGGATGTCTCTGCTCCGCTAGTGTTGGTGATAGAGGTAACGGCTCCTCGAGATGTGTTGGCTACGGTAGCTCCACCGATGTGTACTTCGACACCAGGATTGTTATCCACACTAGCCCCATCGTAATTGATTGTTGATCCGGACCTTAATTCCACCATCTTGAAATGAATTGTTGATTGAATTGATTCTAAGATCTACCCTTTTTGAAATTGATAAAATTGAATCGGACTTGGAGGAAATTGACTTTACAACCGAGAGATTAACCTCCCACTGTGGTCGCCAATTGTTTATGGGTGAAAACTACTCCTGCGGAATTTGGTAATTTGTGGTGTGTATGAGGAATGAATTTAAACCTTAAACAAATGCACTGCGCGGTGAGTGCTTGTAGATTCGAGAGATCAATCTGTGCAAGTCCGGCCTAAACCAAGAAATGGCCGTTCCAGACTTGTTTCGGTCACAAAGTGAAGGAGATGGGGTTGATCTTAGGGAGGGAAGCGAAGAAGGTGTTGAGATTGTGAAGGTGTAGACTTGCTTATGACTTGCAACAGGAAAGTGAACAAGCTTACGATTGGTGTAAGCAGGCTCTGGGTGTTTTCTTGTTGTTTTTCTCTGTTTTTCTCCGTGTTTTTTGGAAATAGGGCGGAGAACCTATTTATACAAGTCATTGAGTCTTATTCACGTCTCTCGTGGGAAGTGGAGGAAGTGGAGTGATGGAGTAGTGGAGTTGTGCGTTGGTGATACACGACCATCCTTGCCCACTTCTCATGTTCATCTCCAACCGTCCATGACTTCCTAACACGTTCTTGTGATGGCGCGTTGCACGCTGCACGCTGTAAACCGCCAGACCAATACCCCAGTATGTATCCCCCCAGTTTGTGACATGATTGATGTATGGAATGTGTGGATCGTGGATCCACGAAAGATAGCATATAATGCTGAATTGAATAATTGCGTTATTCAGGAAGTTGATACTTGTGAAGTATCGTGTGTATTTTATGCAAGTCTTTGCATCATGGTGTGGTAAAGTGATGGGTAATGACGCCTCACGACCAACTAACTCATGACCGGGGTTGTATAACCAAGCTAGTGAAGTTGGACGGATGAGATGATCTTTGAGACACTCATCTGCGGACCAGTTAATGAAATTAGGGTTTTGAAGAGGTGCGCAGCATCACTCTTGACTTGGTCGAAACCAAGCATGGGATACAACCTTGGCCAGGCCGACCATACATGCGTGTAGACGGCATGATGGTGTAGGCGCTTGTACCCCATTACCTCACGAAAGTATGATCTGGGTCACTCAATTCATCCGGTGAAATCGAGTGGTCGAGATCGATTTGCGACCAAAAACTAGTGCCGCGAGGGCCGCACGTCACGCCCTCTTCAGGCACACGTTCCAAGACGACCAATCTTGGTCGGTCTTGGCCGATTGGCCTGGTGTGAAGGTGGTAGGCTGATGTTCACGCCTATACCTGAATATCCCATGAAAACGTGATCTGAGCCATCCAAATCGTCCGGCGAAGTTGAGTGGTCGAGATTAGTTTGCGGTTTGGGAGGTGTGACCACGCAAGTTTGGACGTGCGTTTTGGGATGGTCAGGCATGATATGCCTTGGCCGATCAAGTGAGGGGATAGACGGGCCCACGGTGGTCATCTTTGGTATGACCAGGACCGCTTAATCTAATCTGTGACCCTCCATTCGTGCTGGAGAAGATGGACGCTCGTGATGGCTTGAAACCCTAATTTTGGCTTTCATAGCCGTATGACCATGCTCCCTTTGGGCGTACGGGTGGGACGACCAACCATGGTTGGTCCCGACCGATTGGTCAAGTACGTAGGCGGGCCCACGGTGATCGTGTTGACATGCTCTGGGCCCTTTGAGTCTACATCTACACCCTCCATCTATACCTGCGAAGATGGATGGTTGAGACTTTTGCGACACATGTAATATGCCGCAAACCCTAATTTAGGTTTTCCGTCCATAATGCTTGGTATGAACATTTTTGGCAAGCTAGGCCAATGGCCGACCATGCGGGTTCCGCATTGGTTCTGATGGATATTCCATACCGCTTGGGGGTGATGGAATTGATCCGGGTCATCCAATCATGCTTATGGAGTTGGATGATGCGATCATATCCGGATCGATACGGTCAATCCAGGATGCTCAATCGGGCTAGTATAACACACCGAGAGGGGCTCAATCGGGCTAGTATAACACACCGAGAGTCGGCTGTACGGGTATTTCGTACATGGTTTCATTATAGTGCTTGGAGGTTCGTGTTACTGCGTAAGAGTAACACTCGATCGTCATGCCACACCGATAATGAGTACTTTGGAAATACAAGGCTGATATGAAATTCACAGGATGGGATTGTTGCCACATGCTCCAACCTGGAGGAATTTCATGTATTCTGAGAATGGGATTGTTGCCACATGCTCCATTCTTGGTGAATTAAGTGAGGGAGTATCCAACACTTATAAATGGCTTTATCTTTTACAAGATGTCAGCGCATAATTTTTTCCGGTTTTTACAATTTTAACCTCAAATGAAAACCCACCATCAACAGTTATGCAAGCATGTGAAGAGGTTCAACAGGTTTATCAGCAAAGCAGGAAACTAATCCTTCATGTGAGCATGGCATACCATTCACAACATCCAAGGTTCACAGGGTCAGTAGATACAACAATTGAACAATTTTCAGCACAGTTGACAGCACAGAGAGGGTCAACTGGGTTGGTTGATGTCTAATTTTCACAGGTTATGCTCAGGGTTGATGGAGTCAACATGGTCAATTGACAGGTTTATTCAACGAAACTGAAAGGCAGATGGCTTAGCTCAGTTGATGGCAGCAAGTTTGCAAGTTTGCACAAATGACTATGCTTTAGCATCCAACACAGAGAGTTACACAAGGCTGTCAGGCTGGGTAGAGCATGCACGGGGTCTGGCAACAACTTGGCGTAACATCTACAGGGGCTGGAGCCAAGGATTTATAGTGAAAAGATAACTAGATGTGCAACCAAAATTCAATGCACAGATCACTCAAAAGCATGTTAAAGTACAACTCAACTCTCTCAGTTGATGTCAACTCGGGTTTGCGGCTACAGCTAACTTAGGCTAACCAGGTTGCAGCTCAAGCTCAACAGCTACAGGGGCTGGAGTTGAGCACAGGATTATGCTAATGCAGATATCCTAGTTCAGTGAGCATACATGGCATATCAATCATCACAGCATCATGTTTATGAGAATCAAGAGCTAGTTGTTCATCATTACGCACACAGACTCACAAAATATTGCACTAGTCAGTTGAGATGTACTTGCACACTTCAGATAGCAAATGGGTTACTCAGCCTTGCAGGTCAGATGAAGTCAACAGGATCAGTTGATGTTGGTAGGCTAACCTCAAAATCACAGCTCATTCATAGGGCAATACAAGGTTCAGCATATATCGAGGTTCAAAATCACAGAAGATATCAAGGTTCAGTTACAGCTCATTCACTGGCTAACCTCAAGTCATGCGCTTTTCCTTGTCTTCCTTGGGTTGGCTCAGCTACACCACAGGCACCTGTTAGCTCAACAAAGAGTTTTAGTTCTCTGGGATGTGCATGTTACAGCAAAGAGAATGAATATCAACACTGGCATAAGCAGCTGAGAGTAGAGTGTAGAAATTGAAAATGTGAACAGTGCAGGTACAATATGCAGGTGAAATTGTGAAAATGTGAAAATGTGAAAATGTAAGTGCAGCTCTTTAGGACAGTCCGAATGTGAGCAGCACAAAGAAAAGTTACATGGTGCAAAAATGTGATATTTGACAGGGGAAAAATGAAGAACTGTGATGCTTATTTGGACTGACAGGGAAGGGTTTACACAGTATGCTTGATTTATCACAGGATGATGAAATGCACTTACTCTACAACATGCTGATTTTTACAGATGCTTAGCTATAGATGCTCAAGTTATAATAATATGATTACAACTAAGTTACACTAATAAAGGATTAAAAACAGTACTTCAAAGCAAATATGCACAGGGGTAAACTGAAATTCAGTGAAGAAAGCCAGTAATCAACAGCAACACTACCAGTTCCCCAGCAGCGGCGCCAAAAACTTGGTAGGCTTTGAAAGTTGTTTTCCTACGTGTAATACTGCAAGTGCACAGTGCCTGTTGGAGGCGTGGCAAGCATGTGTCGATCCACGGGGAAATGGAGTGTGCTAAGTTGAACTAAAGCTTTGCTAGACGATTTCAAGGAAGATAACACAATCTGTGGTTTGGTTGTCGATACGACTGAATTGTTGTGACTCTAAACTAAGGTGCAAATAGATTGTAAAGCACTAGGATGGTTGATTCCACCACCTGATCTTATGCTAAGGCAACTCAACTAAGATTGTGTTCTTGTGCCTTCACTTGAAGGTCTAAGGTAGATGTTCATTAAATGATTCTACTAACTCCCCCTAGTATGAGTTGTCTTCTTACAGTACAACTCATCACATGCTCATAAGCTTCATCACTTAATTACTAATCCTAACATATTATAACACAACAAGAATAAAACCCAAGATAGATATGCTTGTCATGAAAATCAGGGGTTTCATCAACACCCCAGTAAATCAAATTAGAACATCATAAAGACAATTACAACACAAACTAAACTAGAGTTGATGCACTGGCTAGTCCAAGCCTCCCCCCTAACATACACAGCCTCACCCTATTTATACATGCAAACCCTAATTCTCTCCTAACACTCCAATTCGAAAATGAAAGTACACCCACTCACCCAAAACCTCTGAATTGTGCTCTCCTATGGGAATTTGGCTCTGAGATGATGGTTCCCTTCATTGATTTGATGTAACCCTAATTTCAACTATCTCAACCCTATCTTCTAAGGTATGTAAGAAGCTACTGATGGAGATAGGTCGAAATGGGGGTGGTGGAGCAGCGGCCGATGGTGGTCGGTGTCAGGGGAAAGGGATGGTGAAGGTGGCGAAGTCGGCTACTGGTATGATCGGGGAAGAAGGAGGTGATGGCTTCTCTGAAACTGTCGGGAAGTCAGAGAAGAGAAATGGAGAAATGGGGTTTGGTCGATGGGAGTAGGTATAGGTGATTTTCTTTGTGGAGCGGGAGCAGTGACGAATGATGTGAGGGATGCAGCGAGCGTTGGATGTGGCGGGCGAGATCTCACGGCTCAGATGGAACGGGCTTGGATCCGGGTCATGGGCCGGGTCTTGGATAGCTCGAGCCCATGTCTTGTAAACGGGATGCTCCTTGTTGGGTTGCAACTGATGCGCGCGCGGGCTTTGGCTTTCTGCTCCATAGACGCTTGTCTCCAATTTTCTGCTCTTTTGGCTCCTCAATTTCTCCAAGCTTTATTTACTACCTAAAAACACAAAATTAATTAGTACAAATATTTATTCTTGAAAACAAAGAAAATACAGAATCTGGGATAATATCTGATTTCTGAGCTCAAAAGATGAGTTAAATGCCAATAAATAGATGTAGAAATATGCAATATTTGGCACTCATCAAGCGTTTCCGATTAAATTAATCCATAAGGTTTCCTAGTGGTTAATTTATTCGAGTTTACTGGATACAAATCCATATGGTTTGTTAATGTCCAAAGAAATCCTTCTTTTCTTGTAAAAGTAAGGTCGCTCATGTTGTTCTCTTGGGAATGACACAAATGGGGGAGAGTTGTTAAATGAACTTGTGCTCAATTGCCATATCTTTGTGGGGAGTGCGGCTGTGGAATATTGTAGAAGTTATATTGTATCTTTTTAAACTCCTTGATGAATACACTAAGTTTCAAATATGTGAAATCATCGAAACAAAGTTGATATGTGCTTTTTTAGTCATGAATTATCTCTTTGAAAATTTCATTATGATCCCGTAGTTTTCGTACCTTTGCCAATTTATATTGACAAAAAGAGGGAAAATTATTTGGTAGTTCACACTACATGCATATGGTTTACGGATCATTAATTTCATTAATGGTGTATTTGGTTGTAGAATTCACAATTCCGAGGGATAGATATTTCTATGGGATTACAAATACCGGGAATCATATAATTTCCTCGTGTGTTTGGTAGCTAAGTGAAAATTCCTAGAATTCTTAACATTTTCTTGTTTTAAATCCCATGAACTGTTTGGAGACTATTTAGAGAGAAAAAATATGATTTTCAAGGTTAAAAGAAAAATGAGTCCTTAAATCCCCCTAAGTTTTCCGGCAAATCTTAGGGGGAGGTGATATCCAAAATGGGAGATTTGGTGAAATTATAAATCCCGAGAGAAACGTGAATCCAAGGATTTTGGGACCAAACATACCAAGGGAATCGTAATTCCACCAAATCCCCTAGACCTATGAATCCCACCTTAAGAATTATGCATCCAAACCTACCATAAATTCTCACAATCATAATGGTACCACAAACTTCACAGCGCGATTGACAACTGCAAGTAAGCCAGCAGTTCAAATAGAGATGCACAAGACCCGCCCGACTTACCCGAACCCTCCCGTACCCAATGAACCCGTGGGTTTTTAAACCGAACCCGCCCGTAGCGGGTTGGTTGTTGGTTATGAAAATGAAAACCCGCTATAGTTGGGTTGGTAGTTGGTTATTAGATGAAACCCGTCCGAACCCACCCAAAAAAACCCGCTAAATATAGGCCATTGATAGAAACTAATCCTAGCCCTCCATTAATTGAAACCCTAATAGTAGCGAAACCCAAACAAATAAGATTAGGCAGCCTCTCGTTTTCTCCACTCTCTTCCTCCTCTGTTCTTCACTTCTTCCTAGACAATTTTTAAAGGGTTGCATTTAATTTCTATCTCGATGTACCATATGGCAAGGCACTTGCCAGATGCCACCTTTGTATTTGTGCAACGCTAAGAGTCAATCAGTCAAGTGTGTGTTTTCTCGTTCACATGGAAGAAATCGGCTCCGGATCCCCTGTACCCAAATTCCTTGTCTCCTCCTGTACCGTCCAATAAGAAGCTGACACGTGTAATTTGACAACTAAGAAATTAACGCCGTTGATTCCCGTAAAGGAAGCTTGTCAATTAGTGTAAATCAAAATAAATAAGGTACAAATCAAAATAAATAAGGAAACGCATGTTCATCTTCCATCTTTCCTTCTATGGTTAAGAGAAGTTTGATACTCAAATGAGAAAGCTTAACATTGATAATTCAGTTCTACCATCCTTTAAATACTAAAGTTGAATGTATAAGTTGTAAAGAAGCTTGTAGAACTTCCTCCAAAAAAAAATTAAGAATATTGATCGACAATTAATTGTTTTAAGAATTTACAGAGGAAACCCATCGATTTTAGAACAATAGCAAATCGAAATTTTGCACAACTATGATGATTTCAAACGGATTCTTCAAAATATGAATAATAATGTCCCAATCTTAGAGAATTTATTTGTAGTATTAATTATATGAACCTTACGGTTGTCGCACAAATGAAGAATTTCATGTTATGGTTGTTATATTCAAGTTGTATATTGATCAAAAAAAAAAAAAAAAAAAATTCAAGTCCCTCTCTTGTTTTTCTATCTTTTCTTATGAAATTAGAAAACAAAAATCCACGATCTTTCGAAGTAAAATATCTAATGTGGATTCAAGATAATCTCATGCAGATCCTTCATTCCTTCTTTATGTTCTTGGGTTAAGGTTTCACATGAGAACGCTTTAATGGAGAAGCAGAATCTATGGTATCATTAGGATAAGTTCAACTGTTAACAGCGGAGTGCGAATTCGTGCACATTCTTTAACGAGTGTATATTTCACATTTCAATCTCTACCCTTGATTTAATTTAGGGAGTTATGTAACGAGGGCCTTGATTCTAAACATGGAGGGTAATGGGGTCATCAGTTAAATAACCAACCAATCAGAAGAATATGTGAAATATACATTCGTTAGAGGAGTGTGAACAGATTTGGACTCGTTAACAGCGTTAACCAAGTGAAATTACGTGCCACGTGGAGTGATTTGGTTGGAAGGACATAGGGAGATAGAGAACTTGGGTACAAGGGATCCGGAGCCGAAGAAATCAACAACCTATTGCTAAAATATGCATCAATGGAATCTCTTCCTCTCTCTCTAAGGCCGGTTCCTATGGCAAATGACTAAACCCTCCATTTGCCATGCCAGCTGGCCTGGAAAACTGGCAGAGCCACTATGGGAAATAAGTTAAACGATTGAGTCTCCACCGAGCGGTCGAGACTCGACCGCTCGGTGTTGTTTACACCATCAGTGGTATAGTCTCCACCGTTCACGGTCGGTGCTCCACCGGCTATAAATACCACCATTCCATTCAGTTTTTCATTCACAAATTTTTTTTCTCTTCTTTCCCCCCCTCGAGACTACACCGCTAGGTGTTGATTACACCGTCAGCGGTATAGTCTCCACCGTTCACGGTCGGTGCTCCACCGGCTATAATTGGTTTTCTGGAATCTTTAGAAGATTTGACTAAAGCACCAAATTATGATTGGGGTTCTGCAATTTTAGCTGAGCTATACATGTGTCTCAGTGATTTCTCAAGTAAGAAGACAGATAGCTTAAATGGATTTTGGGTCGTAATGGAGGTAAGAACTATTTATTAAATTTATTACCGAGTTGTCAAACTAGTGGTGAATGTACTAACACATCAATTTTCGTCAATGTTAGTTTTCAGTATTGGTGGTATACTTACTTTACTGTCGTCGAACCTGATCTTCACGATAAACGATTAATTTTTCCAGTCATGTACAAGTACAAAGCTGAGAATTGGGTTGGTCAGATTAATGATGGTCAAAATGTCGCTGATATGCAAAGGATGCAACAACTGTGCAGAACTAGTCTCAACATTACGTCAATGTTGTATTCAGTAATTAACGAGTTCCATGAAGCAACGTCACAAAACATGCTACAGATGAGCCTTAAGCGACTCGTGTTTTACAATCCAGTTATTGGTCAGGGTATTTGGTACTACGGAGAAAGACATCTGTTTCAGCTACAAGGAAGAAAGGTAAAAGCTATCAACCCGTTTCCAACTTCACTAATTTCACATGATGATTGGATAAAGTTGGTAAACAATGGACAACCTTGGGAAGAAGCTGATGATTTGATCCAATAACCATAAAATGAGTATGATTATTTCAGTTGGTTTCAGAAGGTATGTAAGCTTAATATTGCTACTCAATCAGAAAACTTAGGTAGTGTTGACTTTCCAGCAATATGCAATTTGCCACTTACAGATCTTCCATCCCAACCCCCACCACCGACGGGCGAACCATATACGTACCCTAATACGCAAATGGGATCGTCAAGTATGCCTTCAATACCTTGGGAAGTCAGGACTTTATCACCAACTGGAGATGTTGTTACAGTTCCACTTACTAGTGAAGGTTTGCAGCAAAGCTATCCATACTATGGTGTGATGGCATCACCAGAAGAGTTTCAGGATCGGAGTAATAATTGTGATCTTTTTATCAATCAATTCCAGAATTTTCACTTGAGACAGATGCAAGAATTGAGGGAGAGTTTGAGTTATGAATTGCCCGAGACTCCGGTAGCATCAAGTTCTCAAATGCCTGGTGGAAGTGGAAGTCGTGGAAGTGGAAGTCGTGGAAGTGGGAGTCGTGGAGGTCGTAGAAGTCGGCAACGCACTCCATCTATGATGGAAGAGAGTATGGTGGAGGAAACTCAGATACCACCAATAGCAGCAAACTTGGGGATGGATTTTCAGTCTCCTCTTGGTTTCATTCCCCAAGGTCCTGTACTTACTCCTAATGGTGGACACGTCAATTTGGATGCATTTAGGCAATCTGTAATTTATACCCCAACAAGTTCAGCATTTCACCGATTTCAACCACCTCCTCCAATGGCTCCGGTACCATTTCAAGGTTATGACTCACCTGATGCTACTCAACCACCATCTCAAAGTCCAAATAATGAGTTTTCACAAGATCCAACTGGCTTAGGGGATTAAATATTGAGTTTTCACAAGATCCAACTGGCTTAGGGAATTATGTATTTGGTGGTAATCGTTAGTTTGAGAGTTTTGTTAGTTGTTTGTTTAAATCGTTAATGTAATTGCACTTTTGTTTGATAAATAATAATCTTCGTTTAAAGTTTTCTACATATGTTAAAATTAAGAACTTAGAATTGAAAACCTAGATTAAATTGGGGCAACACTTTTAAGATATTATAACAACTTGCATATCGGAACTCCTCTCCGTTGTCAAGGAGCCACTTTTCACGACATCTTTGATCAATCTCCAGAAGGGTTTCACCACTTCTCATGTTTCGAGCCTCTTCCCTTATCATACCAATATACTTGTTAACATTCTTGGAAATTATGGAGAACCGAGCACCCAACACCATCGAATTGCGATTGTAGATGTTCGTTGTTTCTTCTTCAAATTTCAATAAAACGCGTTCCCAAAACGGAATAAGCCGTAATGCGCCATCAATGACTAGATGATTAGTGTAGAAAACATAATTCCTGCAGATGCATTCATCTTCAAACGTGCTAAAATTGCGTTGTTGTGCAACTCTCCAACTATTTGCTCTTCTTAATTCATTTTGCACACTAGCTCGAAGTGCAACTCTTTGATTTTCGCCCGCATGTTCCTCTTCTATGAATTGAGCCATAAACATGTTTTGAGCCATTGGAAAATCTAAGAAAATAGGAAGAAGGTGTGAGTTAAAATGGTAGAGGAATGTGGTATTTATAGGGGAAAGATTTATGGCCGTTGGATCAGATTCTAATCAGCGTTGGAAACTAGACCGATCGGTCGTATAAAATCCGGTAGCGGTGGAGTGAAGACCTAGCGGCGTAGACTCGACCGCTCGATGAAAACTTGACCTGGCCTGGCTAAGTGGCAAATTTGCCACTTAGCCAGGCCAGTTTGCCCCCTCCATAGTGGGTGCTTAAATGACAAACTCTTTGGTTTGCCACACCCATAGGAAGGGTCCTAAACTCCAAATTTTACAATCTTAATGATCAGTATTCATGGCTCCCATGAAGTAGACACACCATCAAACCACCTTTTTTTTTTCTCCTACGCATATGAATCAGTGCTAGCCAGCTAGTGCTTAATAGATCATAGGTAATTGACAAACATATACTCCCTCCGTCCCAAATTAGTTGAGCCAATTGGTTTTAAAATTTCTCCCACAAATAGATGAGTTATTTCACTAATCAAGGGGATATTTCTAAAACTACCCTTTTAAGTGATTATTGGTACTATAAGAAATATGGATAATTTGATAGTCATGTTTATATTCGTTACGTAGGTGTTTTGAAATGCTTTTCAACGGTATAAAATTTACGAAAAAACGTGGTATAGTTTAAAAGATAAATCATTTTTAAATTTTACAAGTTATTATCCATAAGGGCATACTTGTAAAAAATACTTAAACATACTTCCCTTTTCTCTTTGCCTTAATAATTGTGCAAACTACAAATGGCTCAACTAATTTGGGACGGAAGGAATATAAAAAGAAACAAACCAAATATAGAATCTACATTTTCAATCAAGATTTGAAGCGGGTTAAAGCGGGTTTTAACTTGAAACCGGCCGACCCGTAACGGGCGGGTCAAAATACTGCCCGAAATTTAAGCGGGCGGGGTTGGTTATGAAAATAAAAACCCGTTATAATTGGGTTGGTAGTTGACCCGCCCGACCCATGTGCGGCTGTAAGTTCAAACAACAAAGAAACAAAGAAAAGGAGACTGTTGAGAGTGGTTGTGTTCCGATAATTTTTGGTACATAGTAGGAAATGTCTGGAAAGCCCTGATGAACTACCATGTTGTCAGTCGTTTCACTAATAAACAACTAAGGGCCTATAGCTACGGTAGGACAACATAAATTAGCAGTATCCTTTAAATGACCTATGAAGAGAGATTACAGTTTTAAATTCCACATTCATACCCATAGGCCGGCATGCTTAGGAGTACAGACAGGCAAACCGAACTCCAAGATCACTAGTCTCATGTAATCCGAAAGGTGAACCACCTTAAATAAGCACTCTAGCATCTTATCAAGCCTATAGTTGTAGAAGCAGTTCCTCAATCTGTAGGTATGAAATGTGATGCTCCACCTATGTTACAACCATAACTACTGACCATCAGCTAAGCAGGACATTGATACTGATGATTGACTGGCAGTCAAACTCTGCTATACTTGGTCAACACAAATTTCTGCTAATAGAAAAACACAACTTTCGCATGTATTTAAAAGAAAAGATTGTAATTTGTAAGCACTGGAGTTTCAGAATTTCATTTCACAAGACCTTCAGATATGTTTCAAAAGGAAGGAATTTTAGATGGATGAGTTCCGGTTCTCATTTGATAAAACCTTCGCATATTTCCAAAAGAAATAAAAAAACAAAAGAGACTATTAACTAGAAGATAGTGAGATATAGCCTGCTTTACAATTCCGCACTCTTCAGCTTCAATGCTTTGCCTTGGTATGAGATTCTAGGCCCTTTTCTGTGTTGAATGTCCTAGTAAACAAATAAAATAAAATATGTCAGCTACAGTAAGACATAGAATGCCCCTCAGCAGGGGGGCAATACCCATCAGCTAAATGTAACTGAGATTTTGATATTTATTACAACATACTTGCTACAGGTGTTGCAAGAGACTGGAGTAGCAGCAGATTTTGGAGTTTCTTGCTTTGATTTGTCGCTCTTACCAGCCTTCTTAGCAGGATGAGGAGTCGCTATATGGACCCCAGATCCCTTCTTTCCATCAGCACCTAAGTTCAAATGAAAATTCAAAATCTTACTACAGAAGTTTAAGTATAAACAATAAAAAACAAAAACAACATACCACTAAACAATATAAGAAACAACATACTAGAATTTTACTTAAACCAGCATACCAAAAGGACGCCAAGA
This sequence comes from Papaver armeniacum, assembly GCA_023531295.1. NCBI lineage: Eukaryota > Viridiplantae > Streptophyta > Magnoliopsida > Ranunculales > Papaveraceae > Papaver > Papaver armeniacum. The sequence goes on from JAJJWW010018901.1 coordinate 213,990, forward strand.
AACATACACCAAAGTTACACTAATTACCAGATTTCTGAGGCGTACTCAATTTAGCCTTCTTGTCAGCAGGGGTTTTAGATGCAGAAGTCTCAGCAGATCTCTTGTTGCTCTGCTTAGCCTTCACGTTCAGAAAATGTGTAATATAATAAGTGACTCTTGATAAGAAAAAGAACCAGCACGACTAAACAGAGAAAAAGCTAAGAAATACCTTGTCTGGAGTATCATCATCACTATCATCTTCTTCATCATCACTGTCATCATCATCGTTAGTGCCATCAGAAGCTCCCGTATTATCCTATAGAACAATTTACCAAAAAAGGGTTAATGATATCACACTTACATGAGCAACAACAGGGTTGGGATAAGAATAGACCATGCAAGATAACTAGTGATGGATTAAGTATTAAATAAGATATCTAGGAGTAAGACCTCTTCATCTGATTCCTCCTCATCAGAACTATCCTCAGAATCATCATCTTCACTTTCATCATCCTTTTTTGGTTCTACTATTTTCACCTTTGGTTTAGCTGAAGAACCGACCTTAGAAACTTCAAGGGGCTCGGGTTTTCCTAAGTAGACACATGAAAGTACAAATTAATTAAATATTATGACCTCTATAAAATCAAAAAATATCTCAGACTGGCTGAATAAATATTCATACCATTTGCAACAAGCGGAATTTCATCATCGCTCTCAGAATCATCGGAATCAACTATAGTGACATGAACAAAAAGAATAAAGCTTAGAAGACATTCTGACTACACGGAAACTAGAAATAGAGTACGAAAGGTAAAGCAGCTGAAAATATATATGAGCGCAGCAAACAAACCATCTGAAGGTAAATCAGAACCCAGGAAACCTTTGTAGCCACTGAAGTAAACACTCCCATTTTTCGAGTTGTGAGAAAGCTCAAACTCTTTCTCAAAAACCAAATCACACTGAATTTGAGGACATTTGTCAAAAGAAAGTGTTCCCATCACCAGCTTCTTTCCATTAGCGTTAACAAAGAGGACAACATTCTCATTCCCCTTCTTTGTTTCCCCAAGTGCAACCTACATCACAATTTCATCAAATAACACAATTAACAACCAACGACAAAGAAAACACGCACACATTTAACAGAAGAAACTTGAAATTATTGATAACACTAACCTGTGAGATATGAATAAGGCGGTTTTCAGTAAAGGTAACCTTATGAGGTACACCTGGTTTGACTTCAACACCTACAGAACAAGCCAGTTTTTGTTGTTAGTCCAATCAAAACCTAAGATCAGGCAAACTGAATCAAATCCATGACCTAATTTCTGTCTCTAATTAAACATAAAATCCATGACCTAAGTTCAGGGTTCATCAAATCTATTTCAGAAACAAACGAACCAACCCTAACGAAACAAAACTAACTATCTACACATTAACATAAAATCAGCGATGATGAAAGTGGAAGTGATGATATCGATCAACAAAATCCTCAAAAATTATTACTAAAACCCTAGAAGATTTAAGAGAAAAATATGTCATAAAATCTGAAACAAATCATGAAAAGAGTATGTGAATCTTACCCCAAAACTCCATTGCTGTTGAAAGAGGAAGAAATTAGGGTTGTAGAAAGAGAGAAATTCTTGGTCTCTGAGCAGCGCTAAAGGGAAAGAGAGCGTGTGTTAGAGAGCGTGTGTTAGAGAGATAACTTTCTAGGGTTCGAAAAGTGTATTTAAAGAGTTCCCCGCTCAGGGTTTTAGTGTTGATGATGCGGTGCGGCGAAACTCTTAGGGTCTGTTTGGGAGCTTGGAAACGGGATAACATATCCTGGAAAAGTTCATCTTAATTACCTTAATGGTGGGTTTGGATGTAGAATTTTAAAGGTGGAATTTATGGGTCCAAGGGATTTGGTAGAATTACGTTTCCCTTTGTATGTTTGGGTGCCCGAATCCTTGGAATTACGTTTCCTGCGGGATTCAATTTTCCAGCAAATCCTCCATATGGAGTCCGACCCCTCCTCCCTAAGATTTGCTGGGAAACTTATCAAGGGATTTATGGACCCATTTTTTTTTAAACTCTAAATCTCATATAAATGCAATTTTAAGATTTGGGGGTGATGCCAAACGGTACAAAGACTTTAAAACAAGAGAACTCTATAAATCTTAGGAATTTTAATTGAGTTACCAAACACACAAGGAATTTAAATGAATCCCAGAATTTGTAATCCCATGGGATTATAAATTCCTGGAAACGGTAAATTCTGCAAACAAACCCACCATAAACTCACTTTTTTAGCTTCCTAAAATCAAGGAAGGTTTAGTAATCCTTATCCAGGATTGGAATTGCAGTGAGACAAACACATTTTAACAGATATTTACTGGATAACCCAACCTAGGATGGGATATCCAGGATACCAAACACGACCTTAGAATTTGGATTGTTACCCTGTCGTATGTACTACGGTAAAATAATGTGATATTATTTGATGGACGGTGGTCGTTGTATAATCAGCAACTTTCAAATCTTGATGGATGAAACTAGTATGCTGGTGGAATCCCCACAGTAGATGCAACATTGTAGTGGCACCGCCACCCCGACATTATACGCACCCAACAAACTTGTATGCAATTATTACACCTTATTTCCGGGGCAAGAATAAGTGTGTGAGAGTAATCCGGCGAGGGTGGAAGTGGCGGAACTAGACATTGGGTATGGATGGCATGGTCCAATTTTGGGCTAGCTTAAGTATAAAATTGACACACATAATATTATCGAACTCAAAATAGGCTATAAAATAAATAGATTTTTGGCTTGCTAGGGCTGGCTTAAGCTAGCTCTAGTCATCATGTAGTTCCGCCCTTGGAGGCTGGAATACTATACTCCCCTTCATCCGATCAAAGACGATTTATTTCGAGTATGCATAACAGCAAGGGTATACTACTCACCCTAATTGAGCAATACACGGACGAGGAGAAGTAAACCATGTATTTGAAGTGTGTAGGAACCGCCGAAGCTGTAAGATTATGTGCCACGTTATTGTCATTCTTTTTGATATACCTAAATTCTAAATTCCACTGACCCGAATCGCATAAGGTCCCCTTTGATCTTGATGATCGTATTCTAGATCCTCCAACGAGGTTTATAGTGCTTGTACTTTAGGGAGTTTATGACAATTAACGAGTTCCCTTCAAGCACAGTGTCTTTGAAACATTTACTGGTAGCCAACTCCACACCCATCAAAGCACTATACGCCTTTGCCTCAACTGTCGTGCAGTAAGCAATAGCCCTGCTTTGACACCTCGGAAACTTAGTTTTTTTATCCCTAGCAACAACACCACATGCAAAACCCTTTGACCTTGCCGCTCCATCAAATTTATCTTGATTTTATCTCCTTCAGGTGATTCCTAGTAATCCTTTTGAGTCTCAGTTGGCTTATCTTCATTTTTCCAACAAAAAACTCCATATTAAACCAGTACAGAGCCTCCTGAAGGACAGCCTTAAAGCAGAAACTTCCTTTGTTAAAGACTACAACTGTAGCGCCCCCTAAGCTAGCAGCTGACTAATCCAAGACATTAACTAAATAAAGAGGCACTAAGAATCTGAATCATATACTTAGGCAATTGATGAAGGAATCTGCTATAAAACTTAACCCAAAACTAACCCCGCTCAGAAATATATATATATACAAGATCTTCTCTCAAATGATACATATACAATAGTCATTTGGTTTACAAATAGAATATACAACATAATAAACATATCAGATTATAACCAACTAAAGATTCGACTCCACGAAGCTTTTTCTTTGCATAACTCGGTCCGTCTCGAAAACCGAAAGTGGGAATAATTAACATTTAACTTCTACGTAATCATAGGCAAGATTTGGAAAACAGTACATGTTTTCGGAAACATTAAATAGTGACCAAGTCACTAAAATAAACAAACATGTATATGGACAAACTCCTTCGTCAAACAATGTATATATTGAGTGTCGACCACTTCCTTACACACCCTATTAGCCTATATGGTGTCGACCAATTCCTTACACACCTATTAAGCATAAAAGCAGAATTCATGTAGATATAAATGAAGGAGCCTATCATATTCCTAATAGATGTCGACCAATTCCTTACACACCTATTAGGCATACAAATGGAAATTCTTATTTCCCAAACAATTCATATTGACAACAAACATCACAGGTCCTTTCCAAACCATGGAAAGATTAACAGAATCGACAGAAATATCGTAAAACAAGTTGAACAGTGCATAGAATGTACAAACAGAAATGCATGACTTTGTTAAACATAAACTTTTGTAAAAGAAACAACAATGGTTACCATAGAGTCAAATGTATTCCCACCTCTTTTGATGACCAGCCACGCCTACCTCGAGATCCACTGGTTCATCCTTTGAATCGATCATTGTTAATACAGTCTAACTGTTAATCACACAAGAAGTCTAAGAGTCTAGCCAAACGGCTCACACAAGGCTCATAAAATAATTCATACAAGTTCCAGTTATAAGCTAAGTGAACTATCTAATGGTTACAAGCCCATTATGGGATCTCATTCTCTACCTTTAACATAACTAAGAGTTTAATATTCCAATTAGGTTGATTCTATAGTCCATAGCTAAGTCTTATGGATATCTACAACCTTGTAGAAGAAAACAAAGTCTAATTCGGACCAAAAGGGGTCTAATTCGTCTGATTAAGAAAAACTAATCCTGAGCCCAAGCCCAAGACCCGCGGGCTTACTCTAGCCCGGCCCATCAAACTGGCCCGTTAATAAAAGGTCTGGTCCATCTAAGTCCACTAACGGTCAAACTTAACAGTCAACGTCCAGTCAAAGGTCAAGTCCATGTCAACTAAGTCAACGGTCCAACCCAGTCAAGGGTCACTGAGTCAGGTCTGGTTAATGAATCAACTCAGGGTTTGACTGTTTCAATTCAGTCAGATGATCTAAGTCAGATGATAACCTAATCAGTCAGATAATCTGACTAGGATGACTAACATGCCTAATATTCAAGAACACATGTAACATGATTCTATTCATTACAACATTACACAAATACCTTACCTAAACAGAATTCCAATACATCTGTAATTTAAGGTTACCTTGATCTGCCTTTGCAGCCTTTCACTAAGATCACTGCCATGACAAAGATTACAATCTACTTGACTTGCACATCCTATCAAAGACATACAAAATCTAAGAGTTATAACTAATTCCTATGTTACTTGATTGCAACTCAAATTGAGCTCTCACTTACATTAATCAACACCTTTACCTCATGAAAACATCATAACTTATTTACAATTGTACCTTCATCTTACCTGAAACAGTAGTTGCGAGCTTTTTACTGAACTATCAGCTACAGCCTCACAACTACTAGCAAATCCACTTCAAAGTAACACCACCATCCCAACACTACCTCTGCAACTCAGATCAACAACAACCCAGTCCAACCACATCTTATTCCAGCACCTTTAACTTCAGTTGAGACTCAATTCCATTCCATCATCTCTCAAATAACACCAACACATTTAGAACAAACCTATATCTCAATATCCTCTCAACACACACAATGTCATTAGCTCAGAACTGTACCATCACATTCATTCAACCCAACTAAGCTCGATCTCAGACTCATCACCATTTTATACTCATATAAACATCCAGTGCAGCTCACAAACAAATCATACTAGTTCAACTCAATTCAACAATCCCTTCACTATCAGCAACACTTCTAACTGCAGTCACAGCTTCATTGTTTTACCACCTCAACCTCATTTCATACCATACCACCACAAAGAATTCAACCATTCCATGTACATCCATATCTTCACAATTGCAGCTAAGCAATGAACTCCCTCAACCCAGTTCAGTTCAATACTACCAACCATAATCTCAACTTCAATTCTCCTTGTAATTTCAATCCATATGTTCCTCCCATTTCTAATTGAAATGATACAACTTTAACCAACGTGCAATTATCCTTCATTACTCTAATCTTCTACATACAATTCCTAACCCATTCATCTAACTCCCCTGCAAACCACCAGCACAACCATTCCATCACCACCTCCAAGCCATGCACTCAAATACCATACACAAATATCATCTCAGCTTTTTAATTAAAGAAATCATGTACAACCAAACTAATTCTCTAGCAATCAAATTAAATTCAATTATACACAAATTCAAGATAATCAATTATGAAACCTAAAACCAACTTACCACTTCATCTGGATTAGCTTCAATGCTCAAATCGACGCTCATAAGAACAATCAAAGCCTAGTTCCATCAGCAACTTCAAACTTTCCATACATCTTGAACTTCATAATCGTTTCTCAAACCCTAACTATTCATTTCGAGTTATTCATCAATTCCAAACCCTAATTCATATCAAATCCATCTCTAATCTTACTTCTCAACCTTCAATTCCCAATTCATCAATTCATCACAAACCCAAATTTATTTCTCAATCCCCTTTGGAAACCCTAACTCTTCAATTCTATACCAAATCAACTCCGGGAATTCAATTGAATAACAACCCTTTTTATTCTTCATCACCAATCAATCAAATCCATATCTAATTACTCAATCCTTCTACAGAGAAACCCGAACTCAAACCCTAACTCCCTGATTAAAGTAGAAACTTTATATTCTCCTTCCCGTGTTAAATCAACACCAGCAGTAACCTTCAATCATTTCTTAAAGTTTCCCCTAAGTTTTCTGTTTGTACCCTATTAAAATAGTACGTGTGCGTACCGCACAAGCTATTTGATGACGGTACAATACGGTTTATTGTGGAAACCGGTGGGTTTATTGAGGAAACCCACATGGCTTATTATGGAAGCCTAATCCGGTTTATTGTGGAAACCGGTGGGTTTATTGTAGAAACCCACATGGCTTATTATGGAAGCCTAATCCGGTTTATTGTGGAAACCGGTGGGTTTATTGAGGAAACCCACATGGATTATTATGGAAGCCTAATCTGGTTTATTGTGGAAACCGGTGGGTTTATTGTAGAAACCCACATGGCTTATTATGGAAGCCTAATACGATTTATTGTGGAAACCGATGGGATTATTGAGGAAACCCATGTGGCTTATTATGGAAGCCCAATACGGTTTATTGTGGAAACCGGTGGGTTTATTGTAGAAACCCTCATGGCTTATTATGGAAGCCTGGATTTGGGTTGTTAGGGAAACCAGTGGGTTTATTATGGAAACCCACTAGGCTTATTATTAAAGCCCAAGAGTCTTGAATAATTATTTATTTATAATTATTAATGTAATTTAAGATAAATGCAGGATCCTAAATAAAAGAAGATAATTATCTTAAATACTTATAATTATTATTCAAGATAAATGAGGATTATGGTAAATATTAGGGTTTATCATGAATCTGGATGTTATTTGAGATTTATACATATGAGGGAAGTTATAGGATAACTATCAAAACCCTAAAGCTACATCTATTTCTGCCTATATATAGAGGCTAAATCACAAAAGGTACACAATTTCGATTCCTTTTCTTAACAACCTACTTGCATAGAACTCTTGTTGATTTTAGCATCGGAGTGTCTTTGCAGGTACCCCCACCATTTTCAATCAACAATTCTTTGGAGAATCTAATCAACGGCGGCGATTCGATCATCATATACACATCTCGAAGATTGTTGGGGTGATTAATTTTGCACCAACATCTTTTGGCGCCGACCAAGGGGACACGAGAAAATATCGTGTTCTCCAAGTAACAGGAGTTGTTTCCAATCGATTTTCGAGACTAGGGTTTCAAAGTCATTGTGAACAGAAAAGTCGCAGAAAGATCACAACCTTCAGAAAGTTGCAAAACATATCGCAACTTTTCAGGAAGTTGCAGAAGATTCACGACGTACCAGAAAGTTGCTGAAGCTTCAGAACACTTTGAGAAGGTTGCTGGAAGATTCAGAACTTTTTCAGAAAGTTGTTGAAGATCTGAAAGGTCGCAGAAAGTTCTGCCAAAGTTGTTGAAAGAAAATCTAAAAGAAAAAAGAGACGAATGGAGGCATTAGGTGTAATTCAACCTGAGATGGATATAGATGTACCCACTCGGAACTAATCGAATCAGCAAACAAATACTCGAACTTTGAGAAGTGATGTTGTCCAAAACTTCGACGAAAGGGATGGGAGATCGACGTCGATGTCATCAACAACATCAGCTTCTCGTTCGCGTTCTGAGGGGACTGCTCCAAGGGTGAATTACGTGTTGGTAAGTAGATCCCCACCTCCGGCCACTAGCAGGAGAGTTCGACATCAAGGGGAGTATTCAGGTCGACATCCAAGCAGCCAGGCCCTTCGAGAGGAGGATGTTGCTAGAAGAGGCGCGCGGGCTTAAGCAAATAATCCACATGTTGGTCAGGCTAACGCCATGCCTGCTGTACAGACCAACGTCCCACCTTTAGTTTAAACTAATATCCAATCGGTTACTCAAGTAACCAACGTCCCACCTATAGCACCTGCTGCTCAGCATAACCCACGAGTCGAACTGGGGAACATCACACAGGTAATGCCTATTGATTTAACAGTCCGTGAGCGATTGCAGCAGCTGGAAAGAGAGAACAAACGACTCAAGCTCGCGTTGGAGAAGAGAGCTAGAAACGCCAGCTATCTCTCGTTTTGAAAGTGGAAGGACTAATCACCTAGAACCAAATAATCCACGAAGAAGAGACAGAGTCGTTGATGATCGATGGCGGAGTCGGGACGATGGAAGACGAACTGAGGAGGAAAGGGACTGTAATCAGAGTCATGTTCGTCGTGGTAACGACCTTTACGATCGTCGTACTCCTAACAACGATTATTATGGAGTCGAAAGAGGTAGTCAAGCAGGGACAAGTCGTATGAGGCATGGACGGAGAGTAGATGATAGGTGTTATAAACACCTTAATTACTATCTATTGTTTATGCTTTCTTTGCGAGTTTTCTTGTAAAATATGTATCTTATGTTTACTTTTGAGTAATTAGGTACAATGGAGTCATTATGAGCAAAAGAAGGAGAAACCATCTATCTGGAGCGTAAAGGGCACAAAGATCGATTCACAAGCGGGTGAGACTTGGAGTCGGCTAAGAATATGCGCAACAAGGAAGTGAATAGGCAGTCGGTTCCGCGAAACTGACTAGCCAAGTATCACTATGGTGGCCCCTATCATAAGTGGGGTGCCTGTAGCAATTTCCATCATTACCAGCCCTAAAAACAAGAGAAGTGTTTTTTTCTCTCTTATCAGCTGTTTCATCTGAAATGAATTTGAGAGAGGAAAAAAAAGAGGCGTTGTCAATGGAGAGATCGGATCGAGAGAATTCATGAAGAGATCAAGAAGATGAAGCTGAACTGAACTGAGATTGAAGATTGGGTATGATATGAAACTGAGAATCAAAGGGCAGTTAGGGTTTATATATTTGCAGAAGCTAAGCATCTGATTTGAGCTGTGGTACAGATCGATGGAGGGTTCGAATCAAATCATGAAAGAACACCATAGCTGCTGTTGATTGAAGCCAAGAATGAATGAGTTGAGTTGTTATTAAGCAATTGAAGACTAAGGCTGAATAGGGAGAGAAGAGATTCAAGTCTCTGTTGAGTTGAGCAATGAAGAACATGAAATTGCAGATTTAGATGAATGATTAGGACAGGGGTTATCTCAGATTTGAAGTCAAATCGAAGTATGGTGCTGATGCTTGAGAAAATAAAGCTGGTAGGAGTTTGTGATGTGTGTTGTTTGTTCGACTGAGCAATTAGGGTTTGTGGCTGTTGTTTTCTAAGGAACTACAGAAAGTGTAGATAGTGGTGCGAGAGAGAGGTTGAAGTTGTGAAAGAAGATAATGGTGGATTGATGGGTTCTTACCCAGTTCAAGTTTGCAATGACTGAGGTTACAGATGGAGGTAAGGAAGGAAATGGAGATGAATTGTGATGGGTTCTGGTCATGTAACTAATGCTTGAAGTTGGTGGTTGTTTGCAGCAATAAGAAGTTGCAGCTGAGATGAATGTTGCAATATGCAGTTGCAGTCAATGGGAGATGGACCAAGTGAAGATGGTGATTCAAAGCAGGGAAGATTTTGATGGGTTTTGTGCTTGATGAGCAATAACAGCAGGTTATGGAGGAATGGTTCAAATTGTGTGTTATGAAAGTGCAAGCGCATTGGCTGTGTTGCGAGAAGAAGTGCAGTTCAGTTAGTATTGTTGGGATGTACCTGGAGAGCAAGTGATGAATCTGAGTGGGTTTAGGAAGGCTGAGATATTGCAGGTGGCGGAATGCTTAGGCTTGCTGTGAATGCTTTAAGATGGTATATGGAGTTGGAACTGAGCAAGAATTGGTAGAGCTGCAGTTCAGGTGGTCTTACTCGAGAGAAGCATTCGCTTGAATGGACTGGAACAAGGAATGGATATTGGTGGTAGTTTTGGTGGTGTTGAACTGCAGGTGCAAGATAAAGATAGAGCTGATGGATGTGCTGCTACCCACTATGACTGAGATAGGGGTGTTGTTCTTGCAAGTGAAGCTGGTGAAAATGAAGACGATGTTATTGTTGTGAGTCAATTGCAGGGTATTGATAGACGCATTTATGTGTCTATTTGGATCTCAATTTTGTATATTGTTAGTGCTCGATCTTGTACTTATTTGGTTATTTTATGTCTTTGTAGGTGTTTTTGGAGAAATAAGCTTTCGCGGCGAATTTGGCTAGAAAAGTGGTTTTTGCGCTCGTGGGAGAAAATTACTATACGGACCTCCATTTGGATAAGGGGTAACCAAATTACTAAGGGGCACCCAAATCACTATCGACACCCCAGCATCAGGATAAGGGGCACTCCATCTCTTTCATTTCAAACGAACGGTTTTGGCGGGAAAAGTATTTGTTCGTCTGCTGGTAGGCTAGGAAAGATGCCTACGACTATGTCTACTGCAAGTGCACAGGCCTATTGGAGGCAAGGGCAAGCATAGGTCGATCCCACAGAGACTTGGGTTGCTGTATGGTTAATCTAGGGCTTACTAAACTGAATTCAAAGAAGTGTAACACAAATATGGTTGGTTTGGTGTCGAAACGACAAGTTGAAGATGCTGTGACTCAAAACTAAGGCAATAAATAACTTGTAAACAAGTTGATGAGTTACTTGGTAGGCTAGGAAAGATGCCTACGACTATGTCTACTGCAAGTGCACAGGCCTATTGGAGGCAAGGGCAAGCACAGGTCGATCCCACAGAGACTTGGGTTCTTTGTATGGTTAATCTAGGGCTTACTAAACTGAATTCAAAGAAGTGTAACACAAATATGGTTGGTTTGGTGTCGAAACGACAAGTTGAAGATGCTGTGACTCAAAACTAAGGCAATAAATCACTTGTAAACAAGTTGATGAGTTACTAGGATGGTTGATTCCACCACCTGACCCTAAACTAAGGCAATATCTAGTCAATTTATGCTCTTGATTCCTTTCAGGGAAGGATAAAATGGAAAATGTATTATCTATTCTTGCTAACTCACTCCTAGTATAGCTTGTCTTCTTACAGTACGAACTATCACAAGTTAATTAATCTCAACTAGATAATTCATTCATCTAAGACATTAAAGCACTCCAAGAACACAAATATGAACAAGGATTAACTCATCATAGGATTAAGGGTTTCTTCTTCACCCTAGTAATGTAGTTTAGAACATAATTAAACAAATCAAACTACAATTGGTGCTCTGGCTAGCCCAGGCATACCCTCTAACAAACACAGCTCAATTCTATTTATACATGCAAAGAAAAACAAAACCCTAATTTTCTCAAAACAGAAGTTAAAAACAAACCCAATCGCCCATACTCTCTGAATCGCGTGCTCTCTCCTCTGTCAATTCGGCCAAGCAACTCCCTTGATTGATTGTTGTACCAACCCTATTTCCAACCATCTCCAACTGAGCTTCTAGGGTAAGGGAGAAGCTGAGAAAGAGATGGGTCGAACTAGGATGGCGGAGAAGGTGGCTATGGTTGTGTTAGTGTCAGGGGAAAGGGATGGTGGAGGTGATAGCTCTGATTTTGGTATGGGTGAAGGAGGTGGAGGTAAGGTGTTCTCTCTGCAATTGTCGGGGGAAGAGAGGAAGAAAGAGAAAGTGAAGAGGAATGGGTCGATGGGTTAGGGTATAGGCAGATGTGGTGTGAAGCGGTAGCAGCGAGGGAAGATGTGAAGGGTGTAGCGACCATTGGATGCGGATGGGCGAGATCTGAACGGCTCAGGGAGAATCGGGCATTTTGGTGTTGAGCGAATGCATCAAGGGACGATGTGCAAAAAGGAGCGAGCGTTGGATGAAGAAGAGATCAAATCTAACGGCTCGGAAAGGACGGACTCGGATCCGGGTCGTGGGTCGGGTCTTGGATAGCTTGGGCCCATGTCTTGTAGAAGGGTTGCTCCTTGTTGGGTTGCAAGCATGTTGCGCTTTGGCTTTTTCTGCTCTATAGACGCTTGTCTCCAATTCTTTGCTCTTTTGGCTCCTCAGTTTCTCCGAACTTTATTTATTACCTAAAAACACAAAATTAATTAGTACAAATATTTATTCTTGAAAACAAAGAAAATACAGAATCTGGGATAATATCTGATTTCTGAGTACAAAAGATGAGTTAAATGCCAATAAATAGATGTAGAAATATGCAATATTTGGCACTCATCATCTGCATGATTTCTGGGAAGAATTGGGACGAGATTGTTGCGGAGATTCTTATGGATTTGGATTGGACTAAGACTGTTTCGATAAAACAGGATAGTTAATGGGCTTGGATTCGATAGAAAAGGGGATTAATCGACGGGTTAGAGAAAACAAGGGTGACGATATTTTGTACCTTTCTGGACCGGATTTTGGAGTGTTTCAACAGGACTTTTATCTCAGTTGGACTCGGACTAACCTGTTAGGATACGACAGAAGTGGTAATGGGTTTGAAGAGAAGATTTCTAGAAAATCTCGATTAAACAGAGGAAGAAAGTATTTCCGGGATTTTTTTGGTTTGAATTTGGAAGATATGTGCGGGAAGATATTCGCTTAGATTCGTTTCCTATCTATCTATGGAAGGAGTGTTAACAACACAGACGTGTAAACAAGAAGAGTTTGGAAGAAACAAAAGACGCGTAGAGGTTAAGAAAATCACGGGGAAAACCCAAGACTTCCGGTGAAAGAAAAGCCGAGACTTTGGAGGAGGAAAAGAGAGATTCTCTCGTGATATTTTGCATCTGCTGGGTATAAAAGAAGTGGAGGGGACTCACAGAGGGGGGTCGAGACCTTGGGGGGTTGAACAGTCGAGATCAGGTGGAGTTGCAGAGAAGCTTGTTGCTGTTCCTGGGAAGAAGAAGAAGAACAGTGCAAACCGAAGACAAAGAAAGTCGCAGAAACCGTTACCTAATCTTTCAAATCAAATACCTTTGTAACATTTCTGTAACAATTTTTCCAACAATTAATCGAATTCGCAACAGTTCTGTTAGGGTTCCTCTGCAACAGTGGTTCTGTAACAAATATATCTGTTACAAACTCGATTTTTCTTCAATAAAACACCTATTCAGCTATGCGTTATTATTTTGAGAGTGTTTTTGATATGAGGAGCTAAACCCCAACACTGGGATGACGGAGGAAGCCATATTTCATGCATTGTGGTAATTATATTTAATTCTTTTATGACTACTTGCACTATTATCAATCGTTTTATGATTTTTCTTAATTGATTGTGATGTCGTATGATGATGTATGCTTGGTCTAAGTGCTTTTGATGCGTCATGCTAGTGATTTACAGTCAATCTTTTAAGAATCTACTTCGGCAAATAAAAGAGTCAATATTTAATTATTATTTGAGCTATAATTGTCTAGAATAAATATATGAATCGCATGAATGAATTTTATGGTGGAATCCCGAGTCCCAGTAATCTCTCGATATCGTGACAAACTTGTGTATATATTTTCTTTGTTTTTAATATTTTCTTAAATCGAGTCTTTACAAGTCTGAGTTGAACGAACTTTACTACCACTTTATACAACTTTCAAAACAACATCAATTTTTGGCGCCGCCGACGCGGACTTGTATTTAGGTTTTAGGTTTTAGAGTTATTTCTATTTCTATTTTTTATTATTTTTTGTTCTTTTTTACGTGTTTTGGTGTTTTTCGATTCTTTTCAGATTTGAAGCGAAGCTACAAGGAAAGAAAAAGTGCTATAAAAGGAAAGCATCGCCAAAGAAGGAAAGAAAAGAGGAGTCCAAGGCGTGAAGAAGATTTTGTACATATTTATTTTATTTCTTTTTATTTTTAGAAACTGTAAATAGGGTTGTATTTTTGTAATTTTCTTTTTATTTTTGGACACTTTTTGGACTTGGACATTATTTTTAAAACCCTAAGGAAGGGTTAAAAGTTAAATATAAACTTTTTGCAGGGAAGGACGACAGTTACGATACTGTCTCGGCCCCTCGGGTTCGTACACTGACATCGGAGTCGGTGGCTTGAGTCGACTTCAACGGTTCATCGCCCGTCTGGTACGGGAGGTAAGACTCTATCCACCCACGAATCCCCGTCGGTGGGTTTTTTTTGTGTGACAACTCACACCCTCGCGAATAGAATGTCGAATCGGTATAATAATAGCCAATACAACGAATATCCGATCGAGTTTCAAATCGGACGTTACTACTTTGACCATAATGTGAATAGTGGTTGGGAACATCAACCTTTTGAAGGTTATGGTCCATACCATGGTGAGCCCAATTACTATCCATATTCCCGTCGGTCATACGAGCAAAATTCCTCTCTATTAGAGTCCGCACGTAAGTTAGCTGAGTCAGCACAAAAGATACTTAAGTCGACACGTAGTTCAGATGAGATGAATGACTTAGTTATGGACGAAAGCAATACAACATGTGAACTTTCTTTCCTAGATAAAATCAGGAAGTCATGTGAGTCGACTCAAAAGCTTTTATTAGAGGCCCAGGAAAGAACTGCTCAAGATAGTCTTAATTTCCAATATAGTGTTTCCAAAAATACCCTTGAAAATGAGGATAGTTATTTGCATAATCAAGATGACGAGGATAAAATTGGTAACACTACTTATTTAGACGAGGTTCGACCATTTTCATGTTATAACAATGATGATTATGATGAGGATAGTGTTGATGAAGAATCTGAAATATTTAGGCATAGTGATCAGGAATTTGTTACTCCAATTGAGCTTTACAATGATAATATTTCTAGTTCAATTTCAAATAATTTTAATAATTATTCACCTATTCAAAAGGAAGAGGATTTGACTAGAGATACCACCGTTTTAGACGATGTAGTATTTCCTTATGATTACGAAGCCGATGATAGTTTTGAGGAAAGAGTTTATTCTGAGAACATTGTTTTAGAGTCTAACGATTTAGAAACATTAGTCTTAGACAAAGAAGATGAACTCGTAGAGCTTTCAAATATGATGAGTGAGGATGCACCTTCCGATTATAACTTAGAAGAAGCAATTGACCATTTTCAGGATTCCGAAGATCTAGAAATTAGGGAAATTGTAGATAGTCTATCTAGAGACACCCAAAACTCTAAGTTTGGGGGTGATTATCATTCTCCCCATGCTTTACCTTTAGCTCTTGTAGAGATCCCTCACTTGGTTTTGATATATGTGCCTCAACCCGGTGTGCGGATTGCCTTCATACTAGTTCTCCGAACCTAATAATGTCGGGGAAGAAGTTCGGTTGTTAAAAACCCATCCTCTGGTTGATGTGGTTAGCCCAGGCTATGATACCCAGATTGATTTTGTTTTCCCACCAAATATTTTTCAACCAGTGGGAACGTATAAGTTTCAGATGTGTCAATTATTTACTTTTGAGACTAAACCTAAGTACTTTAGGAAATTAGTATCGACACATTTGCTTAAGATTGACCGCCAGTTTCATCGTGGTCAATTGTGTGAGTCAAAACTGATTGACTTTAAGGATCCACAATTATTCAGGTTATTATTATGTGCTTCTAAGTTCTTATTTGAGTTTTTACAGACTTTACAACCTGAACCGGATCTTAGCTTTGAGGAATTCCAACACATGAAAATATTTTATTTGGACCCAGTTATAGAACCTGAACTTGAACCACAACTAGATGTAGTTGTCTTAAACAGGAAACTAGACAAGGGTGTGCATTATTTGTTAATTTTCTTGGCATGTTGCAGATTCCTTTTACTTGTGATGGCTCTATTTGGTTTTGATGACCCACAAAAATTCCGGCTATTACTTTATGATTATATGAGGTGACTAATCCTTTCTTAGTCTGGCTGAAGACTTTAAACTTAGCACTTCTTGGGAGGTAACCCAATATTCATGCGACACGGTAATATCTTTCCTTAACTCTTTTACTTCAAATGGTAACAGTTTCTCCTTGTTCATGCTTTTAATTTTATCTTTAGAACATTGAGGACAATGTTAGATTTAAGTTTGGGGGTATGGGAAAAACATTTTAATTGCATTGATAAACTCCAAAGCCTAGAAATTTATGCTTATTAAGGATGGCACTAACCAATCTAAGTGGATGGAAGCATATTGGTTGTAGGAGTTGAGGAACCAATCTGATTAGATGGCAACATCTAAAGAGTCTATTCATAAAAGCACGAGCTCGGTGTTAGAATTAAAGAAAAACATGGTAGTTTCGCCATATCTCGTTGAATCCTTTTCACTTCTATTTTTATTTTGTTTTCTTTAAAATATGTTTCTCTAAGTGATTAGGTGGGGCCCACGATTCAAGTTGTTACCACTGCTAGGTTGAAATAGAGTGATTGAGATACCAAAAAAAAAATTGAAAAATTGAAAAAAAAAAAAAAAGTTGAAAAAAAAAAAAAAAAAAAAATGAGACCAGACCATCTGACCAACCGGAATAAATAAAGTCGACCACTTGGAACCCTTGTATATGCCGGTTGTGTTGACCTAGAGTTAAGATTATCGACCACTTTGGTTCCCTTGTATATGCAAAGTGTGTTGATATTAGTCTACCAAGTATCTCGGTCCATTAGGATAGGTTCGTTTTGGCAAAGTGGCCTTGACGAGATATGGGAAACACTTTTCACCTTAGTCAACATCAAAACCATCTATGTTTTTCTATATCCATCTCATTATCTATCCATGTGATTGGTCGACTCCGGTTATGATGTCCGAAACTATCCGAGTAGAGCTACGTGACTTATATATGAATTTTAGTATGCTTGAGTGCAAACTCGTGTACATCAATTGGAATTTCGCATCAGGGTACTTCCTCCTGTAATCAATAAGTATGCCAACCAAGGAGATTCTTTAGTGCCTTCCAAAGTTCTGCGTAGATAGTTAGGGTCTGGAGTGTAAAGGTTTTGTGGGTACACCTCTGGTAAACCCTCCCGTGACTATAACTCGGCCACTAGGGCCACCTAGGGGTTTAAAGGCTTGTTGCATACGCTAAATGCAATCGACGATGCCTGCGACAGTGAGTTAGGATTTTATTTTGTAGATTTGATTTGCTCGGGACTAGCAAATAATAAGTTTGGGGGTATTTGATAGACGCGTTTATGTGTCTATTTGGATCTCAATTTTGTATATTGTTAGTGCTCGATCTTGTACTTATTTGGTTATTTTATGTCTTTGTAGGTGTTTTTGGAGAAATAAGCTTTCGCGGCGAATTTGGCTAGAAAAGTGGTTTTTGCGCTCGTGGGAGAAAATTACTATACGGACCTCCATTTTGGATAAGGGGTAACCAAATTACTAAGGGGCACCCAAATCACTATCGGCACCCCAGCATCAGGATAAGGGGCACTCCATCTCTTTCATTTCAAACGAACGGTTTTGGCGGGAAAAGTATTTGTTCGTCTGCATGATTTCTGGGAAGAATTGGGACGAGATTGTTGCGGAGATTCTTATGGATTTGGATTGGACTAAGACTGTTTCGATAAAACAGGATAGTTAATGGGCTTGGATTCGATAGAAAAGGGGATTAATCGACGGGTTAGAGAAAACAAGGGTGACGATATTTTGTACCTTTCTGGACCGGATTTTGGAGTGTTTCAACAGGACTTTTATCTCAGTTGGACTCGGACTAACCTGTTAGGATACGACAGAAGTGGTAATGGGTTTGAAGAGAAGATTTCTAGAAAATCTCGATTAAACAGAGGAAGAAAATATTTCCGGGATTTTTTTGGTTTGAATTTGGAAGATACGTGCGGGAAGATATTCGCTTAGATTCGTTTCCTATCTATCTATGGAAGGAGTGTTAACAACACAGACGTGTAAACAAGAAGAGTTTGGAAGAAACAAAAGACGCGTAGAGGTTAAGAAAATCATGGGGAAAACCCAAGACTTCCGGTGAAAGAAAAGCCGAGACTTTGGAGGAGGAAAAGAGAGATTCTCTCGTGATATTTTGCATCTGATGGGTTTAAAAGAAGTGGAGGGGACTCACAGAGGGGGTCGAGACCTTGGGGGGTTGAATAGTCGAGATCAGGTGGAGTTGCAGAGAAGCTTGTTGTTGTTCCTGGGAAGAAGAAGAAGAACAGTGCAAACCGCAGACGAAGAAAGTCGCAGAAACCGTTACCTAATCTTTCAAATCAAATACCTTTGTAACAGTTCTGTAACAATTTTTCCAACAATTAATCGAATTCGCAACAGTTCTGTTAGGGTTCCTCTGCAACAGTGGTTCTGTAACAAATATATCTGTTACAAACTCGATTTTTCTTCAATAAAACACCTATTCAGCCATGCGTTATTATTTTGAGAGTGTTTTTGATATGAGGAGCTAAACCACAACACTGGGATGACGGAGGAAGCCATATTTCATGCATTGTGGTAATTATATTTAATTCTTTTATGACTACTTGCACTATTATCAATCGTTTTATGATTTTTCTTAGTTGATTGTGATGTCGTATGATGATGTATGCTTGGTCTAAGTGCTTTTGATGCGTCATGCTAGTGATTTACAGTCAATCTTTTAAGAATCTACTTCGGCAAAGAAAAGAGTCAATATTTAATTATTATTTGAGCTATAATTGTCTAGAATAAATATATGAATCGCATGAATGAATTTTATGGTGGAATCCTGAGTCCCAGTAATCTCTCGATATCGTGACAAACTTGTGTATATATTTTCTTTGTTTTTAATATTTTCTTAAATCGAGTCTTTACAAGTCTGAGTTGAACGAACTTTACTACCACTTTCTACAACTTTCAAAACAACATCAGGTATGAAACTGAGCTGCAGGCTTAGCTGGTACTGTTATTGAAGATGTGTATGAATTGAGGAGTGAACTCCTTAGATGTATGCTAGGAGTTAGATTGCAGGAATGGAGTATGGAGTTTCAGGGGTGTTGGCTAGCCTGAGATGATGGCTCAAGTGGTTATGCAAAGTTGCAGTTGAGCTGAATTATGAAGTGGCAGGTGGTTGAGCTGAACGGAAAGGAGAATGATTTGGGACTGGAGTTGCAATACTCTTGGAGGCGTTAAAGTAGCAGTTACGGCTCAAATGGAGGTGTGTGTGTGTTGTGTATTGCGGTGCAGGTGCTGAAAAGACTGCAACATAAAGCTACATGTGCTGGGAGAAGTGAACTGTGGTGCTAGAAAGTGAATAGGGGAGTGCAGGCCACTATGGCTGGAAGTGAAGCAGTGATGCACCATCCTGGTGCAACACAAACTTTGGCTTCTGCAAATGGCTTATGCCATGGCAACTTAGACAAGTCAGCCCAGTTAGCTCTCATGAATAGCTGACTCGGGCCTGACTCATGATCCTGACTCACTTGATGACCCGATTTGACTCAGTTGACCCGACCGAGCTGACTCGTTGACCGGTGACCGGGTGGACTTTGCCGGTCACCTGAGCCGTCTTCCGGTCACTTCTCCGGCCAAATTCCGGCCATAATACCAGTTTTCCGGCGACATATTTTTTGGCACATTTCCTACATGGTTTTTTCTCACATATGGGATGGGTGGACTTCTATCTATTGGACCTTTGAGACTTGACCTAATTTTGGAAAGCAAAGCTATTTAAAGGAAAGACTTCTACAACTTATATCAGGTTTTATTCTTGGAAGCGAAGGAGAGGGCCGCTTTTGTTTACGCTACTAGGGTTTGCTTTTGTTCATCTTCTTCTTTATTCAATTCATATTTTTGTGATGAACTCCATAGCTATGAGTAGCTAAATTTAATATTATTGGTTAAGGATGTAGTCTTATTTCTAAAACTTGTGCTTGATTTATGTATTAGTTTCTCTCTTGATTATCGTTCAAATCTCTACTGTTTTTAATAATCACATGATTGATGTATTGTGATAGGACTAAGATATTTGGTTAGTTAAGTGGCCAATTAATTGAACTTGCATCCTTGTCCATAACTATTTTAGGGTTTTTCATCGAGCGATAACCCTGAATACAAGTAGCATGATATGTTTACGGTTTGTAGTGATACACTCTCGTAATCATATGTAGAGTTTGACCATTGTCCGAATTGTTATGCGCAATGTATGACAATTGCATTGATTAGCCTATTTCTGAAACTTAATGCTCCTAGGAATTGAACTTAATTAGCGCAAGGCGTTAGGTTATTCTTTAGGTAGAATTCACATACGCAGCTCTAATGTGTGTGTTGATGAACTTGGGAAATTAATAGATTATCTTGCTCTGTTGATTCTCTAGGCTTTTGATAATAAAAGATATTAAATTGTAATTCTAATCATATATGCAAGCACATGTCTAAGATTGAAGATAAATTCCTTGACCAATATCCTTCACTATTGATTACTTCCTACAACTTATTTTGTTTTTAATTTACTTTTATTGCTTACTTAAAAATCAAAAATCCCCCCAATTGGTTACTTTAAGGAATTGATTACATAATAACTACAATTGCCTCTCTGTGGAAACGAACTCTTTCTTATCATATACTTTAGGAAAGTGAAATTATTTTTGATGCATATGACAGCGATCAGCAGATCGAACTGATGATGGACACTCAAGGAGATCGAGGCGTAGGGAAATCATTCGAAAAGAATGACAGACCCTGCCAGGAACGAGCGAATTCGAAGAGAGACAGAAAGTGACTCATAAAAGGAGGAAATGCTCAGCAAAAAAAGACTTAGCGCCATGATCGATGAATTGTTAACATAGAAACAATCCAGAGACGAAGAGCAACAGATTCTATCCATGAAAAAGTCAATGGATTCTCCGTTCGTTGCAAAGATAAGGCGGTACCGTCCTCCTTCGAATTTCAGCCAGCCTCAGTTCAAGGATTTCTTTGATGGCGGAAATGGAAACCCGGTTGAACATGTCCAGCGTTTTCAAGCTTCGATGAGTTTGTGGGGATACAGTGACGAGCTACTTTGCAGTACTTTTCCAATGACTTTGACGGGTAAGGCTCTGACTTGGTTCTCTCAGTTAGAGCCTAATTCAATCAAGGATTTTGGAATGTTGTCGGATTCTTTTTTCGAGCAGTATAAGATTAATCTCGGGATCAAAAAAGAGAGTAGTCACTTGTTTCTCTTACACAAAGAGATTGGCGAAGACCTTTTTGATTTCAATAGGAGATTTCGTCAGGAAGTTAGTGAAATCGGAAAGATGGACGAAAGGTTCATAATAGAAGCATATAAAAACGCGATGGAATATGATGAGTTTGGAATTTATAACTCATTAGCAGTAGAGCCGGTGGGAACCCTCAGAGAGCTGTATGACATGGCTGATAGGTACGCAAAAGCAGAAAAGGAAAAGAAAGCAAAGTTGTCGCGAACATCGAAAAAGCCAACGGCTGAAGGATCAGCAAGGCCGAAGCAACAGTTTGAAAGCAATTTAAAAAATAAAATCCATGAAGGTCCTACAAGGAAGGTGAGGAACGAAGAGGAGTCTCGTAAATCACAAGAAAAGCACAGGGAAAGGTTTCCCAAGATGAACATTGGACTTGGGGAACTTTTTAAGAAGATTAAAGATTCGATGCCCGTTCCGGAGCCACTACCAGTGGAAACAAGGGATAAGAGGGACAAGAATAAATATTGTGCTCATCACAAGGATCATGGGCACAATACAGACACTTGCCGTGCGCTCGCAGCGGAAGTCCAAAAGATGATTGAAGATGGAAAGTCTAAAGCAATATGTGAAAAGAGTCCGACGCAGGTCAACACACTGACCAGCACTCTAGATTTACGTGAAATCAGAGTAAGCCACGCAAGGATTAATACAACCTCGAGAAAAGCTCAGGAGAATGCTACACGGTTGAAGTTGCGTCATATCAATGAATGGCGAATATCTAACAAGGTCGACTATGCCAGTCATATTGGTACGGAGATTTTGGAAGAAGGAAAGACTGAGATAACTTTTTCGAACGCTGATCTTGCTGGAGTATATCAACCACATAATGATGCAATTGTGATTCTGGCTCTCATTGGAATGTACAAAGTACGTCGAGTTCTGGTCGATACTGGGACTTCAATTAGCGTCATATTCTCGGGAGCGTATTCTTCAATGAATTTGAGTGAGAGCCAGGTTGAAGCAGATGATAGCCCCATCATCGGATTTAGTGGGGAGACGATGACGGCATTGGGGAGAATTAATCTACCTACAATAGTGGGAGGAAGGACTGTCATGAAATATTTCTCGTTGCTTGATTGCCGCGCACCTTACAATGCTATCTTAGGACGCGATTGGATTTACGCAATGGATGCGGTAACTTCCACTATTCACCAGTGCTTGAAATTCATTGTTCCAACAGGAGTGATGAAAGTCAAAAGCGACCAGGTGGCAGCTCATAAATGCCATGAAAGCGCAATGGAGGAGTACAGAAAGTCAGAACTAAAGGGTTCAAAAATACTCCAGGCAGAAAAGAAATTGTAGCAATCACAGTACTTCCCGACCTCTTATCAAGGAAGAAGGAAGGAAGGACTGCCAACTATTGAGGAGTTGGTGGAGGTAAAAGTTGGGGATCAAAAGGAGCAAACAATGTTTATCGGAGCATAACTACCGTTAGGCGAAAGTGAAAGCTTGATCACCTTGTTGAGGAATAATAAAAATGTCTTCGCCTGGAGTCTCAGGGATATGCCAGGCATTGACCCTGACATCACGTGCCATCGGTTGAATATCAGTGAAGGATTTAAACCAATAAGGCAAAAGCCGCGAAAAATGGCACCAGAACGGAAGGAAAAGGTTGCTGAGGAGATTGACAGGATGTTAGAGGCGAGAATAATAAGACCTGTCAAGTATCCAAAGTGGTTGGCAAACATTGTAGCAGTTCCGAAGAAAAAAGGGAAAATTCAAGTATGTATTGATTTTACAAATCTAAATAAAGCATGCCCAAGTGATCCTTACCCAATACCCAGGATTGTGGAATTAGTGGACGCTACTTCCGGTTTTGATAGATTGTCATTTATGGAAGGTTTCTGCGGCTATAATCAAATTCTGCTATATGAGGAAGATCAATAACATACGGCGTTCATAACAGACAAAGGGATATATTGTTATCTGGTCATGCCATTTGGTTTGAAAAATGCAGGAGCAACTTATCAGCGTCTTGTGGATGAAATGTTCAAGGATATGATCGGGAATACCATGGAGGTTTATATTGATGATATGGTGGTCAAGTCCAAAAATAAGGAGTCTCACCTTATGGACTTGAAAAGAACCTTTGATCGGTTACGACGATAAGGAATGAAGTTGAATCCAGCAAAATGTTCCTTCGGACTTACGTCTGGGAAGTTTCTTGGGTATATGATGACACGGAGAGGGATCGAAGCCAATCCAGAGCAAATTAGAGCAATATTGGAAATGCCATCGCCAAGAAACAAAAAGGAAGTACAAAGTCTTACGGGGAGATTGGCTGCGTTGAAAAGATTCATCTCTCGAGCTTCGGACAAATGTAAACCTTTTTTCCTGATTCTAAAGAAGGTGGAGAAGTTTGGTTGGAACGAGGAATGCGAGCATGCTTTAGATGAGATTAAACGATACTTAACTTCACCACCGGTCCTCACGAGCCCGAAGACTGGCCAAGTCGTCTACATTTATTTGGCGGCAAGTGATTACGCTATTAGTGCAGTATTGTTTGTTTGGGAGCCGGAGGAAAGACCCGTCTATCTCGTTAGCAAATCCCTAACAGACGCTGAGACCAGGTACTCAAAAATAGAGAAAATGGCGTTAGCTCTTATGCATGCAGCAAGACGTTTAAAGCCATATTTCGAAGGACGACGACTTGTAGTCTATACTGAGTACCCGTTAAAGAAGGTATTAGGGAGAACTGATGATTCCAGCAGGCTGGCCACGTGGGCTACTTATCTCGGCGCATACACCATTGATTATGAGCCAAGAACAACCGAGAAGGGGCATGCAATAGCATCATTGATGGCAGATTTCCCAGTGGATGATATTCCAGTTTCAGAATCCATGCTCGAGGAAGAAATCTTGCATGATAACGATGGTATACGACCCATCCCGCTGCCATGGGAAACCATAAACGCTAGTAAGAAATCTTCAAAAGCAGCGATGGAGCAAGTAAGTAACAAGGACTCAATAATGACGCTTGAGGGTGATAATAGAATGTGGCAGGTCTACACAGACGGATCCGCAAACACCGACGGGGCAGGTGTTGGGTGTGTGCTGATTTCCCCCGAAGGATTACGGATTGAAAAGGCTGTCCGATTGGGATTTACAGCCTCAAACAACCAAGCTGAATACGAGGCTGTAATTTCGGGCTTGAAGACGGCTCTTCACTTTGGGGCGCGGAAGGTTAAGTTGACAACGAATTCAAGACTGGTTGCCAACCATTACAGTGGCGCATATAAAGCCAG
The DNA here is from genome assembly GCA_023531295.1 of Papaver armeniacum. Classification (NCBI taxonomy): domain Eukaryota; kingdom Viridiplantae; phylum Streptophyta; class Magnoliopsida; order Ranunculales; family Papaveraceae; genus Papaver; species Papaver armeniacum. Next base: position 238,752 of record JAJJWW010018901.1, read on the forward strand.
GAATGAGAGGTTAGCATCTTACTTGGAATACATACATGAACTAGCAAAGGAATTTGAGGTATTTGATATCGAGCAAAAGACAAGGATAGAAAATAGGCATGCGGACGCTCTTGCTTACGTGTCGGCAGCCGTTGTGTCAGAAACAACACGGTATATTGTAGTCGATTTCCAAGAGCTTCCCAGCATTCACAATACCGTCAACGTTGCACACAAAGTTTACGCCGATAGGAGTAATTCTTCCTCATCCGAATCCCAGGATGATCCTATGGATATATATGAAGATATCAACGGGATGCCTGAGGATTGGAGGCAGCCTTACGTTCGATACTTGCAAACCCAGGATCTTCCACGTGATAAGAGTTTTGCCGGGAAGATAAAGAAGACAGCTTGGAGATACGCTCTTATTGAAGGAGAGCTTTAAAAGAAGCCAATATCGATGGAGCCATTCCTACGGTGTATAACCCGAGAGATGGGGAAGCAATTGTTAGCAGAAGCACATGAGGGGTGTTGTGGGAACCATTCTGGAGGCAGGAGTCTGGCGCACCGGTTGTTATCTCAAGGATATTTTTGGCCTTATATGCAAAATGACGCAAAGGAATTTACCCAAAAGTGCCTGGCTTGTCAGCTGCATGGACCTCTAATAAAGAGACCAGCAAATGAGCTGCATCCAGTCATGAGCCCATGGCCGTTTGATAAATGGGGTTTGGATATTGTAGGTCCATTCCCCACGGCACCTGGGGGCGTCAAGTATTTGTTAGTGGCAACTGATTATTTCACAAAGTGGGTAGAAGCAGTGGCTCTGGTGAGAACGGAAGCGGTTCACGTCCGCAGATTCATCTGGGATAATATCATTTGTAGGTTCGGTGTGCCGGCAATGATCGTTTCCGATAACGGGAAACAGTTTGATTGTGAAACGATCAAATCATTGTGTGAAGGTTTGCATATTAAGCATAATTTTTCGACTCCATATTATGCCCAAAGCAATGGACAGGCCGAGGCAACTAATAGGGTTATCTTAGAAAACTTAAAGAAAACCTTGGATAAGGCAGTTAGCAAAGAAAAAGCTACGAGGGCAAAAACAACAAAAAAGAGGAACATCAAAGGAAACTAATGATCATTCTTCAATGTCGAAGCGATAAAGGAAATAAAAATAATCAAACATGGCTAGAATACGAGCGTGCAGAGATGAAGGAAGAGAAACTACACTCACCGTACAAGATAGCAAGGCTGGAGCGATACTGGCAGATGTGAGTTTACACGGCAAGATGATCGTATTTATATTAAGATAAAGCTTTGGCCGGAAGGCAATTGTTCGCTGGAATTTGATGAATTTGGAGTTTTAAAAGATATCAAACTCTAAACTCCCGTAGACTTGGTTTTCCACCAGCGGTGACGACTCAGCATAGGAATACTGGAGATGGAGTAGTCGTATGGAAACAAAGTGAAGACCAATGGGAGTTGGTTTCTTAGATTCACCGGGGTTCAAATCCACAAGTTTTACACGGAGTTAAACTCTTACAGACTACAGAGTTTTTAGCTGGAAAGGATACAATGTGAGTTTTTCTCGAGCAGGGGGATGCACAGAGCAAGGTCACGAATAACATGGGCTTCATACTTTAGATGGGCTACATAAATTGGATTTATAAATTTAGTACTTGGGCTTGTAGCACCAAGTGACTGTTGGATTTATAAATCATGCCGGATGTGCACTACAGTGTGACATGGTTCATTCATACAATTGTATACATGCCGCTGTCAAACGTAGCCTTGGTCTTCTTAACTCTTCGACAAGTTGAGAGTTAAGAGGGGGCGATGTTTGTACCCTATTAAAATAGTGCATGTGCGTACCGCACAAGCTATTTGATGACGGTACAATACGGTTTATTGTGGAAACCGGTGGGTTTATTGTAGAAACCCGCATGGCTTATTATGGAAGCCTAATCCGGTTTATTGTGGAAACCGGTGGGTTTATTGAGGAAACCCACATGGCTTATTATGGAAGCCTAATCCGGTTTATTGTGGAAACCGGTGGGTTTATTGTAGAAACCCACATGGCCTATTATGGAATCCTAATACGGTTTATTGTGGAAACCGATGGGATTATTGAGGAAACCCATGTGGCTTATTATGGAAGCCCAATACGGTTTATTGTGGAAGCCGGTGGGTTTATTGTAGAAACCCGCATGGCTTATTATGGAAGCCTGGATTTGGGTTGTTAGGGAAACCAGTGGGTTTATTATGAAAACCCACTAGGCTTATTATTAAAGCCCAAGAATCTTGAATAATTATTTATTTATAATTATTAATGTTATTTAAGATAAATGCAGGATCCTAAATAAAAGAGGATAATTATCTTAAATACTTATAATTATTATTCAAGATAAATGAGGATTATGGTAAATATTAGGGTTTATCATGAATCTGGATGTTATTTGAGATTTATACTGATGAGGGAAGTTATTAGGATAACTATCAAAACCCTAAAACTACATCTATTTCTGCATATATATAGAGGCTAAATCTCAACACAAAAGGTACACAATTTCGATTCCTTTTCTTAACAACCTAATTGCATAGAACTCATGTTGATTTTAGCATCTGAGTGTCTTTGCAGGTACCCCCACCATTTTCAATCAACAATTCTTTGGAGAATCTAATCAACGGCGGCGATTCGATCATCATACACACATCTCGAAGATTGTTGGGGTGATTAATTTTGCACCAACATTTTCCTTTCAAATTCACAGCCTCAAAATCAACACTCAAAATCGCCAGAGCAGGGGAGAAGGAAAAGAAAGAAGAAGAAAGAGAAAGAAGAAAGGAGAAACTGAATTCTCGAACGATTCAGCTGAAGATAAGGCCGACCAGATTTACTAAGGGCACCCACAAAATTGATACGGGCAGCCACTCGGTCTAGATACAAAATAATCCCTTCGAACAAATCTGATGATATCTCCTTCATCTGATATTCGAATGACACGTTCGAGTAGCCCATCTCGCACAACTTTTCGAGACCTAATCGATGTTACTAGTTTCGTATCTAGATCGTTGTTAGATTAATTCTAATAATTAACGTTCGAGTTAAACTAATCGAGTTATTATCGGCTAAATCGACACTTGACCGGTCTAACAGCGTTGACGAGCTTGAGGGTCCTTACAATCTCCCCACCTTATACATTTTCGTCCTCGAAAATCAAACCATCCTTCTGGTCTTCAAAAAACTCCCCACCTTATAGAATAATCCCATCTCTTGTCTAAGCGCACAACAACATAAAGCAAAGCACAAACCTATATGGCTTTCTACAACTAAAATTTGTGGCTCTAAGTTCAACTACGCTGATTTAATTCCTATCAAATAGGGAAGTCTAAGTTTCCTCTGCAAATTTTTATTTTATAACATATCTGTCTCTAACTTCAATGAAGAATCTTTCAAATCTTTCTAAGGTTGAAACTATCGGTAATCTAAGAAAACTAATTCATCCTTCTATGATCGGTCATCTCTGAATGCAGTTGCCCTGTCAAGGTTGGCCAATCCTAACAATGCCTTCCTACAACCAGAGTAAACACAACCTTCACTATTCCCCAGTGCTGGATTAACTAAGTGCAAACTTATTACGATTAACTAAGTGTTAATTTTATTTTATCAAGATTAATTAGTCTTTAATTTCTATCTTAATTGGTATTGGTGTAAGTCTGATAAATTTACTTCGTAAAATAAATAAATAGTTTACAACATTTTAAACAATTTAATCATCAAAACTTATATTATTTTTTATCATTATTATTATTTATTTCTTATTTCTTAGATCGATAATAGTTAATCGTAATCAATCATAACTCTAAATTTAATTTTATTATTAATACTCGATTTGATTTCATCTAACTTTATTTCCTTAAATTTATTTTATTGATAAGTAATCTGTAAGTTGTACTATTAATAAAAATTACATTTTGCTATTACGGTCTAATAATAATTATCCAAATGATATTTACAATAACTCTAAATTTTATAGTAATTATCATTATATAGTATTATTCTTTGCTTATCTTATCAAAAATATTGTCTTAATTATATTATCATTTCCATTATTCTTTAGTTAATAATCCAGTTGATACACTAAGCCTTATTGTTCTAAATATAACTGTACATTTGCGTAAATATTGACATAATTGATTTTATTTCTTCAGATCGAATCTGTAAACTAACTCTTATTAAATATTGGCGTTAGTAATTTAATGATTTAAATTTGAGTCTGCATAAAATTTTAGTATGTCTTCATAATCTTAAAATTTTTGTATTAATAATAAGTATCTTATTCATGAACAAATTTACTCTCCTTTAAGTCTAATTTTTGTACGAAGCATTCAAGTATTATATTTATCACTTCATGTGTATATTTTAGTGATTTAATGAATCATCTATTGGACAAAAGATAATTTGTTATAAGATTGTTAACAAGTTTAGTCTTTATTTTATGCATTATATGACCTCACGTTTTTAATCTTACCTAATATGTCTTATATTAACTATTTGGTTTAAACATAAAACATATAATTCTAATTTGTTATTAGTTAATTTTGCAAAACCTAACCGTAGATGAGCACTAATAATTTTCCATAGCTATTTAATCCTAATCATTATTTTATCGCTATATATTTATTAATGAAATTTTAATTAAATTAAGCTCAATATGATACTGATTGATGAATGCTAACATTACTTTATTAAAATTATTATTATTATTACTATCATCTATAATTACGGTAGTAATATTTTTATTATTAACATTAATGGTCAAACTATTATTCTAATTATTCTTACAAATATTATTGAGTCCTAAAAATATTATTAACATTTATGTGATTATAAACTGTTGATTTTACGTATAAGTCAAGGTGCTTAATATTTATATATGTGACTTTCAAGATTTATCAATAATACTAATCTCACTATTTTAATAGTATTAGATTATCTACATGTTCACACTTTTTAAATTAATTATTCTCAAATCCTTATTAACTAAAGTTATTGGTGTACCCTACAATTTTACTTCATTACAAATACAAACAATCAAACAAACAAATCAATCCATCAAACCATTCTTTTAATTATTAATAGCTTTTAGTGATTAAGATTTATCTCACAAACCCAACCCAATTCTAAGCTAACCTACTTCACTAACTGGCACTGGCTATCTTTTCCCATATAAGATCTAATAGTGAGCTCTGATACCAACTTTGTAGCGCCCCCTAAGCTAGCAGCTGACTAATCCAAGACATTAACTAAATAAAGAGGCACTAAGAATCTGAATCATATACTTAGGCAATTGATGAAGGAATCTGCTATAAAACCTAACCCAAAACTAACCCCGCTCAGAAACATATATACAAGATCTTCTCTCAAATGATACATATACAATAGTCATTTGGTTTACAAATAGAATATACAACATAATAAACATATCAGATTATAACCAACTAAAGATTCGACTCCACGAAGCTTTCGCTGCGCAACTCTGGTCTGTCTCTGAAACTGAAAGTGGGAATAATTAACATTTAACTTCTACGTAATCATAGGCAAGATTTGGAAAACAATACATGTTTTCGGAAACATTAAATAGTGACCAAGTCACTAAAATAAACAAACATGTATATGGACAAACTCCTTCGTCAAACAATGTATATATTGAGTGTCGACCACTTCCTTACACACCCTATTAGCCTATATGGTGTCGACCAATTCCTTACACACCTATTAAGCATAAAAGCAGAATTCATGTAGATATAAATGAAGGAGCCTATCATATTCCTAATAGATGTCGACCAATTCCTTACACACCTATTAGGCATACAAATGGAAATTCTTATTTCCCAAACAATTCATATTGACAACAAACATCACAGGTCCTTTCCAAACCATGGAAAGATTAACAGAACCGACAGAAATATCGTAAAACAAGTTGAACAATGCATAGAATGTACAGACAGAAATGCATGACTTTGTTAAACATAAACTTTTGTAAAAGAAACAACAATGGTTACCATAGAGTCAAATGTATTCCCACCTCTTTTGATGACCAGCCACGCCTACCTCGAGATCCACTGGTTCATCCTTTGAATCAATCATTGTTAATAAAGTCTAAATGTTAATCACACAAGAAGTTTAAGAGTCTAGCCAAACGGCTCACACAAGGCTCATAACATAATTCATACAAGTTCCAGTTATAAGCTAAGTGAACTATCTAATGGTTACAAGCCCATTATGGGATCTCATTCTCTACCTTTAACATAACTAAGAGTTTAATATTCCAATTAGGTTGAATCTATAGCCATAGCTAAGTCTTATGGATATCTACAACCTTGTAGAAGAAAACAAAGTCTATTTCGGACCAAAAGGGGTCTAATTCATCTGATTAAGAAAAAACTAATCCTAAGCCCAAGCCCACTACCCGCGGGCTTACTCCGACCCGGCCCATCAAACCGGCCCGTTAATAAAAGGTCTGGTCCATCTAAGTCCACTAACGGTCAAACTTAACAGTCAACGTCCAGTCAAAGATCAAGTCCAGGTCAACTAAGTTAACGGTCCAACCTAGTCAAGGGTCACTGAGTCAGGTCTGGTTAATGAATCAACTCAGGGTTTGACTGATTCAATTCAGTCAGATGATCTAAGTCAGATGAGAACCTAATCAGTCAGATAATCTGACTATGATGACTAACATGCCTAATATTCAAGAACACAAGTAACATGATTCTATTCATTACAACATTACACAAATACCTTACTTAAAAAGAATTCCAATACATCTGTAATTTAAGATTACCTTGATCTGCCTTTGCAGCCTTTCACTAAGATCACTGCCATGACAACATTACAATCTACTTCAGCTTGCACATCTTATCAGCACATACAAAATCTAAGAGTTATAACTAATTCCTATGTTACTTCAGTTGCAACTAAAATTGAGCTCTCACTTACATTAATCAACACCTTTACCTCATGAAAACATCATAACTTATTTACAATTATACCTTCATCTTACCTGAAACAGTAGTTGCGAGCTTTTTACTGAACTATTAGCTACAGCCTCACAACTACTAGCAAATCCACTTCAAAGTAACACCACCAGCCCGACACTACCTCTGCATACCACCACAAAGAATTCAACCATTCCATGTACATCCATATCTTCACAATTGCAGCTAAGCAATGAACTCCCTCAACCCAGTTCAGTTCAATACTACCAACCATAATCTCAACTTCAATTCTCCCTGTAATTTCAATCCATATGTTCCTCCCATTTCTAATTGAAATGATACAACTTTAACCAACGTGCAATTATCCTTCATTACTCTAATCTTCTACATACAATTCCTAACCCATTCATCTAACTCCCCTGCAAACCACCAGCACAACCATTCCATCACCACCTCTAAGCCATGCACTCAAATACCATACACAAATATCATCTCAGCTTTTTAATTAAAGAAATCATGTACAACCAAACTAATTCTATAGCAATCAAATTAAATTCAATTATACACAAATTCAAGATAATCAATTATGAAACCTAAAACCAACTTACCACTTCATCTGGATTAGCTTCAATGCTCAAATCGACGCTCATAAGAACAATCGAAGCCTAGTTCCATCAGCAACTTCAAACTTTCCATACATCTTGAACTTCATAATCGCTTCTCAAACCCTAACTATCCATTTCGAGTTATTAATCGATTCCAAACCCTAATTCATATCAAATCCATCTCTAATCTTACTTCTCAACCTTCAATTCCCAATTCATCAATTCATCACAAACCCAAATTTATTTCTCAATCCCCTCTGGAAACCCTAACTCTTCAATTCTATACCAAATCAACTCCGGGAATTCAATTGAATAACAACCCTTTTTATTCTTCATCACCAATCAATCAAATCCATATCTAATTACTCAATCCTTCTACAGAGAAACCCGAACTCAAACCCTAACTCCCTGATTAAAGTAGAAACTTTATATTCTCCTTCCCATGTAACCTTCAATCATTTCTTAAAGTTTCCCCTAAGTTTTCCTTTCAAATTCACAGCCTCAAAATCAACACTCAAAATCGCCAGAGCAGAGGAGAAGGAAAAGAAAGAAGAAGAAAGAGAAAGAAGAAAGGAGAAACTGAATTCTTGAACGATTCAGCTGAAGATAAGGCCGACCATATTTACTAAGGGCACCCACAAAATTGATACGGACAGCCACTCGATCTAGATACAAAATAATCCCTTCGAACAAATCTGATGATATCTCCTTCATCTGATATTCGAATGACACGTTCGAGTAGCCCATCTCGCACAACTTTTCGAGACCTAATCGATGGTACTAGTTTCGTATCTAGATCGTTATTAGATTAATTCTAATAATTAACGTTCGAGTTAAACTAATCGAGTTATTATCGACTAAATCGACACTTGACCGGTCTAACAGCGTTGACGAGCTTGAGGGTCCTTACAACAACATTCCTAGCTTTCCAGATTGCCCAAAAAACACACATTCTCATCTTCCGTTTTGCATAATCCATTCCTTCAGCCAGCCACTGAGTAATAAGATCCTGAATTGACTGATCTGGGTTCTCCCCTATTCTGAGACTTATTTTTACAATTCTATCACATATTTTGAAATCATCATTTATGTCGTGGATGTGTTTTTTTAAGTCACTAGCAACCAGAATGCCATTTTTGAGTATTCTCTATACAAATAAGCAGATCATTGGAGGGATATTTTTAACACTCCAAAACTTCTTCCATGGAAATACAGAATTGGTAGATGTCAAGGGAGTTCTATCATTCAAAGTCAAGAAAGGATTTAGAGGAGAATTCACCTTTCGGATGATGAGTCCAGAGCAATTTGTCAGTTGTATTATCATCTAGCTCAGCAGGTAGATGAATCTTCATTATTTTCGTAACTTCAGATTGGTTGAAGAGTTGTTGCAGCTTGATTTCATCCCGCTTGTGTTCTTCATGAATAATAAGATCCTTCACCTTCTTTATGTTATGGTTACCATTATCTTTCTTTTCAAGCTTCTTGTTTGGAATGCTTGGGATCTGTGGGTCATCCCAAATATTAATATCTTCACCCTTCACAACTAACCAACAACACCCATCCCACATTTCCTATCTAACTATCAGCATTGCACTCCAAGTTGTTGAGCAGTTGACTGGTTTTTTCACCTCCCAAAAGCTGCCATTTTTCACATACTAAGCCTTCATAATCTGACCCCACAAGCATTCCTCGGCATCCAAAAATTTCCATACCAGTTTAGCAATCATCGCCATATTCAACTTTTGTAAAGACCTGATCCCCAAACCATCCTGCTCCTTCTTAAGTTCAAAAATATACCAATTTATGAAATGCATTTTCTTTATATCCCTATCATGACCCCGCCAGAAGTTCCTCATAATTATAGTGATATTTGCTAGTGTTTCTTAGGGGTGAGAGACGTAGCCATGAAAAAGGTGGGATGAGTCCTAACTTAGTCTTTATGAGCATTGTTCTGCCTGCATGGGATACGAAGATCTTATTCCAAACAAATGTTTTGGACACAAATCTATCCTCAAGGAATTCATAAGAGGATATCTAGTGGGCAGACCTAAGAAACTGGTGCCCCATATATTTATCAGTCCTCTCCGTATGCTGCACACCCAACATATTAACAACTTCCATTTTTCTATGTCTCTGAACTCCTGTGCTGAAATAGGTTGTTGATTTCTGCATGTTGGCATTCTGACCTAACCAAGTAACATAAGTAAAGAGAACCTGAAGAAAAGTTTGAATAGTCTTGTTGTCCAATGTGCCGAATAAGAGCAGGTCATCTGCAAACATAAGGTGGGAAACAATGGGAGCATTCTTGCAAACTCTATACCCATTATGTAACTCGTTGTTCTCCATAGTTTTCATCAACCAGGACAGAACTTGAGAGCATAAAATAATAGGTATGGTGATAATGGCCACCCTTGACGCAATCCTCTTTCGCTCACAAAGAAACCCTAAGCTTGACCATTTACAATTATATGGAATCTAGTTGTGGCTATACATTTCATGATTAATTCATAAGTGTGCCCTACTATGCCAAACATCCTGAAGCAGTGACTTAAGAATCTCCAACTAATCTTGTCGTAGGTCGTACTATTGTTTTTTAAGGCAAAGGAACCTAGAACAGAGCAAGATTTTGACATAGAATGTATAATGTATAATGTCTTTGGCAGTCACTATGTTGTTTATAATTAATCTTTCAGGGAAAAATGTCGATTGCACTTTATCCACTATCTTATCAAGATGATATTTAATCCTTTTGGATAGAATTTTTGCTATGACTTTATACATAATATTAGTTAAAGCAAGAGGTTTGAAATCAGAGAGAAGACTAGGGTTTTTCACCTTGGGAATTAATATTATATTTGTGTGGTTCAATCCCGGTGGAAGAGTAGCTGAAGAGAATCAGTTTTGGATAGTCTTCGTTACCTCATCTCCTACAAGCTCCCAACATCTTTTATATAATAGAATGGGCATTCTTTCACGTCCTGGAGATTTCAAACTTTTTATTTTTTTTTAGGGTATTCCAAACTTCCTCTACCGTATGAACCATCGAGATATTGTCATTACTAGTACTATCAATCTTGGATGTTACTTGAAATTGAATTGTGTACTTGTCTTCTTCTAGATCTCTTTTGAATAGACAAGATAAATTATTGACCAGATATCGAAATATTCCATTAGCTTCAGTCACCCAAGTGCCATTAGGAAGCTTAAGAGCAACTATCTGATTTTTCTTCTTCATTTGTAGAATCGACATGTGAAAAACTCTACATTAGGAATCCATTTAACTTTATTCCTCTGTTCATACTATTTATGTTGTTGAACATTATAAAGTCTCTCAATCTCCATACATAACTCCTTTTATTCGGCTCTTGTATCCCTAACGTGCGCATCCATCTGAACCTTTAGAAGTTTTTCTTTGGTTTCTTCTACTGCTATGAAAATATTTCCAAAGGTCTTCCTGTTCCACTTACTTAAATCCTCTCTCATATCCATGGTTTTCCTAGTAGTCTCATTCTGATTTGAGACCCAAGAATAGTAAACCACATCATTAAATGCAAGATGTTCAGTACAGTAATACTCAAATTTATTAGCATGCTTCATTCTCCTCTTGTTAGTCCTATAAGTATTAACGAGTATAGGTGCATGATCACTATTTATTCTAGGAAGATGAATAACCCCATTCCCTTGAAACATGAAAAATTATCTATAGTGCATAAGGCCATATCCAATCTCAAAAATAAGCTTATCAACCACAGCTCCATTGGACCAAGTAAAACGCAACACCAATGGAATCCATATCAATTAGACCCTTATCCTGAATGAAGTTTTAAAAATTCAGTGTAAGGATGATTCAGACTCTGACTCCCACCCTGCTTCTCACTGATAGAACTAATAACATTTAGGTCTCCAATTATACACCAAGGATTGAGCAACTGAGCAGTGAACTGAGAAAAACCATACCAAAACTTGTTTCTTAAATGATTTTGCGGAAGGCCATAAACACATAAAAGGTCCCAATCCTTATCAATTATATGATGAATGCGACAATGTATGACATTTTTATCACACTCAACATTTCAAGATCAACATTACTCTTCTAACACCACATTACCCCTGCTTCTACCAATTACGGGTACAAATTTATAATTATCAAAATCAAGCTAATTAAATAGTCTATCAGAATTAGACTCTCCCATTAATGTCTCCGTTAAAAATGTAATTTGAGTGTTGCATTCCCTGAGAAACGCCTTGAGGTTTCGGACTATCTAGATGTTTTTCAATACTCGAAAGTTTACAAGAGAAAATTAACATTGACCTTGTGGCTGATTTTGGGCACCCACCATGGCCATTAGAGAAGGATATGTGTGATTAAGTTTCTTTGTTGGTGAATCAATGTGTGATTAAGTTTCTTTGTTGGTGAATCAATGTCCATTGGACGAGCAGAGCTGTTCTCTTCGATCCATTCAATAATTCTTCATTATTACTACTCTACTGCAAATTTCTCGAATTCCTTATTGATCTCTTCCAACCTTTTTTCTTCTTCTTCGAAATTGTCTCTGCTGATGTTGAAGAAGAACAAGAAACATCATCCTCCAAACCAGTAGGAGATAAACTAGGTTTAGGTTGAGAAAGGGGAACCAGTGAGTATACTATTTGATTTTCCCGTAGACTGGATTTATCTATAATTTTTCCTTTGGGCTTTACAATAACCAACCCATTTGAACTACCCATCTTCTGAGTCAGATTTACAGACGTGGTATCCACGTCAGAGGTACGTGGCAGTGACTCACTTCCTACCACTTCCTTAGCAGATGATATTTCCTTTGGGCTTTACAATGCCTGCTCCATCTTTTGCTTTCCTGCCACTAATTTGATGTCATTGCCAAGTGATTTTATTGGATCTGCTAACGTCATGCTAATAGCACTATTCTTTTCAACAACCTCGTCTGCACTTTTTCTGACAACTGCATAATTTGTGACACTCTCTACTACTCCTTTGTTTTTTTCTCGAGCCACACAAGTCACTGGCAACACCGAGACATTTAACCCATACATATCCACTTCCACACCGTTGGATCCACCCAACCTCAACGCCTCTAAATCTAGATGACGCGTGTAGTCCAACGCTCAGTCAATATGATTTCCTTAATCAACGGTCCTTGAGAGCTTACGTTTAACCTCCTTAAAGTCGTTATGGATTGATTCATACTGCTTATACCAGAATCATTTGCCTTGTTGTTGATGGTGGATATTTGACGAAGGCTAAAATTGTGAAATCATAATTTTATATATTTCTGACCAATCTTCAGACGCGTATGTGAAATTCATATTTTTGGATTCAGACTGAGCGTACAAACCTCATGTCATGATCTCTGACTGAGCGTACAAACCTCTCAGAGCACACATGAATATGCAGTCATTAAAGTTTCTCAACTGAGATTTCGTCATATAAGTAATTTCAGTATTCACTTCTATATAGAATCGAAAAACGATTGAGCGGCTCCTAGACAGATTGCCTGCTAGTATAGAGCGATAACGTCTTTAGGATGTCGCAATGTTCCCTGACTATATAAAATAAACATTCAGAGCGAGTATGATGCTTCTACTATCTCATACCTCGACTCTCGAATAAATATAATGCTCCTCCTAGACCAATTGCCTGCTAGTATAGAGCCATCAATTGATTAATTCTAGTCGGAATATTCATCAATTGAATTCCTAGAAAATAATCTATTTTTATCATAATACAGTAAAACCTTTGTTCCAAAATATTATTGGGACCGTATAAAATTATTCTTATAGAGAGGTTATTCTTATATAAAGGTGAATTTTACTATGGAATTTAACCAACAAGTAATGGAATTGATTTATTTTGGAATTCCATAGTGGTTCTTGAGATGGAATTGATTGTTTGAATGAACTGAATTGGATCTTTAGTTGAATTTCTATTTCATTGATGGTGCGGTGTTCTTAGCGACTGTAGCTTTCTGTATATCCAAGTTTTGGAAAATTTTTGATAAAAGGAAAAAAAGATAAAATGGAAAAAATAAATAAAATAAATTAATTGGTTTATATAAAATTGAAAGGAGAGGAATTTTTCTTCTTGATGCAAGCATTGACGTTAATTCATTGAAAAGAAAGTTTTAAGTTTTTCCCTTATTTTATCTTATTTCTATGTGAATGGCAATCGGTGATTTTTATCCTTTAGGCTATGATTGATGTGTGGCATGGTTATTTAGTCGTGGGAATTTGTTATTTTGGCTCGTAAGTTATCTTGTTCTGAGCTTGGTTCCTTTTCTTATTAGTTTGATTAAATTTTAAAATGTCGTCAATAATATTAACATATGTTTTCCCTTAGTAATTCAGTCCGAAATTTGCATGTTTTTCTTTTGAATTCTCATGTGTCGTTCGATATCTCGTTTAAACCCCTCCTCACCATCCTAAACCTCACACTAATCTTGATGATGGACCAAGAGCACAGTATGAATTTCCAGCCCCGGTAAGCTAAGAACAAGACCTCTTTAATTCATATTAGTATAGACATTTTTATTTGTGATCGTATCTTGACTTCCTTATTATAGTTTGTTTTTTAAAAAAGAAATACTCCAACCTCTCGCCGACCTGAGGTTACATTCAGGGCCCATAATGCTCGCCCCCCAAAACATCTAAAACCCGGAGCTCAATTCCCACCACCCCAAACCTTCACCATCAGCTATCCCAAATCCAACCTAATCCTTACTCATTTCCGCCCCAACCATGTCCATCCTGGCATGGAACTGCCAAGGCATAAACCAACCTTCACCAACACACCACCTGTGAGGATTAATCTCTATGTATAAACCTACCATCTTGTTCATCTCTGAAACACTAGCCAACGACCACCAAATGCTACGTATCGCTCAAACTCTACAATTCCAAAACCATTGTTCTGTCCCTAAAATACGAAGAAAAGGAGGTCTCTGTCTAATGTGGAATAACGATATCAATCTACAAATCCTTCGAAAATCCCAAAGTGTTATTCACGCCATTGTCACTCCCCCGGCCCCGTCCCAACCATGGATTTTTACCGGTATGTATGGCCCACCACAACCAACCGCAAGGATGGATTTTTGGCAAGATTTTCCAACACTATTTCCCAGCACCTCCACTCCCTGGATTTTCATCGGGGATTTTAATGAAGTAATGGACCAATCCGAAAAGAAAGGCGGCAGACCAGTCACCTATGCTCAGACGCAGCCATTTCTAAATCTAATGGATCAGATGGGCTTTTTAGACCTAGGTTTCCGAGGAGACCCTTACACTTGGACAAACAACCAACAAGGCCAAGACAATATCCAAGAACGCCTTGACAGAGCTATATCAAACCAACAATGGAGAACTTCCAATCCACACGTAGCAATCACACATTTACCACGAATTGCTTCAGATCATGCTCACATTCTTCTACAAACCAAAGCGCTAGACTAGCATGGAAATAAGAACTACAAATTTGAACATTTGTGGCTATCTCACCCGCAATTACAGCAAGTGGTCAACTCAGCTTGGGACAAATTACATGACTCAAACCCCCCCCTGGTAGGCCTCTAAAGATGTTTATATTTATGACCTACATGTTATAATCCGCAAGTGCACGGCGTCTATTGGAGACGCGGCAAGTACGGGTCGATCCCACAAGGACTTGTGGTGCTCTAAGGTGATCCAAGGCTTTCTTCAACTGAATCCCAGTGACATTGTGACAAACAGTGGTAAATAAGATGTTTTGCCGATGAATGGCTTAGTAGTGAAATGTAATCAACCTAAACTAAGGTATAAACAAGTGATAAAAGGATGCTTGGGTCTTCATTCCACCACTTGGTTCCTAGTATGTGTTCAACTAGATTGAGTTTTCTTGTTCCTATGGTAGACAAGTGAGGTGTGTCAATTCTATCACCTAGCTAAGGAGTTTCTCCTTGTGATACTCCAATATCACCTGAAGTTACTAACCCGAGCATTTGGTTGTCTAATTAAGCACAACCAGTCAAGGGAATTAGCATTAGGGCCTAAGGGTTGAGTCGCAATACAACAACACAGTTGTAGTCTAACTACAATGGATCTATTTAAAGTATCCATTGTGAGAGTAAAGTGTTGGGTATTAAGATTGAAGTTATCTTTAAATTTAAGCACTCAAGACAACACAAACTGAATTGAATTCATACATGGAATTAGGGTTTCATGAAACCCTAGCAAACTAAATTAAAACTGAAAGATACAGAAATTAAATCTAATTGACAGCACTGGCTAATCCAGGCGTGACTAAAATCATCTCCTACATCTTCTATTTATACATGCCAAGTTTCTCCCAAAATACCTAACCCTAATTCAATTAAAATAAAAATTAAATGAAATTACATCACACCCATACTCACGAATTCGCTCCCTCTTGTTGGTGATCGGCTCTCCATCGACTACTCTAGCTTCCCTTTGATTTGTCAATGAAACCCTAACCTATCTCTCGTCTAGTTCTCTCTTAGCTCCTAGGAGAGAAGCTACAAAAGGACTAGAAAGTGATGAGGTGAGGTGGTGCGTCTTGGGTTGTCGGGAGATGGTAGAGGTGGTGGTTTTGCGGCGGCGACCGGTATGGTCGGGCGAGAGAGGGAGAAGGGTTTGCGAGAGGGTTGTTACGTGAAAGTGACGGGAGAGGAGAAGAGAAGAGAAATGAGTTTAGGGTTAGGCTTAGGGGCTTATATAGGGGCTATGGTGTTGAGCAGGTACATCGAAGATCGATGGGAACGCTGCACCGAGCGTAGGATCTTGCGGGAGATATCTGAACGGTCGAGGTTGGTAGCCGGCCTGTTGTGATATGGTGTTGCGCGAGTGCATCAAGAGATGATGTATAGTGAGGGCAGCGACCGTAGGATGTGGATGAGAGAGATCTCAACGGTTTGGAGTGGACGGGCTCGGATCCGGGTCGCGGGTTGCTCCAGCTCAAGCCCATGTCTTGTAGATGAGTTGCTACTTGTTGGGTTGCAATTGTTGCGCGCGGGCTTTGGCTTTCTGCTCCATAGATGCTCGACTCCACTTCTTCGCTCTTTTGGCTCCTCAGATTCTCCGAACTTTATTTAGTACCTAAAAATACAAAATTAATTAATACAAATATTTATTCTTGAAAACAAAGAAAATACAGAACTGGGATAATATCTGATTTATAAGCACAAAAGATGAGTAAAATGCCAATAAAAAGGTGTATAAATATGCACTATTTGGCACTCATCAAATACCCCCAAACCTGAATTTTACTTGTCCTCAAGTGAAACAGAAATGAAGAAATCCTAACTATACCACTGTCATTTGGTCTCTCGAATGCATTTAGCGTATGCACTAAGCCTTTAAACCCCTAGGTGTCCCTAGTGGACGAGTTGTAGTCTCGTGAGGGTTTACCAGAGGTGTTCCTACAAAACCTTCTCCAACTTCAGAGTGTAAAAGAGTCTCAAGCATCCAAGGAGCTATGAGGACATAGAGTTTATGCAAGCTAGTAACAGAAGTTAGAACTATCGAAGAACGCATTCTCATCCTTAAGTGCTGAGCGAGAAGTAACCATACCATATGAAAGAACTCGGATTCGATTGTGATCATAAGCCTCGACTTCTGCCTCACCATTAGGGTTTTATGATAATTGCACTCAAAAAAGATCGCTTTTTAGTCTCTCATGTGTGCAGCAGAATAAAGAGAGAAATCTGCACACGTTGTAGGTAAGAAGGATAACCTTCCGAAATAAAATCTGGAGACTCCACAAAAGTGTGGACAAAAGAATCTTTTTCTAATGATCTCTAAGAAAGGAAATCAACCATTAGTAAGGGTTGGGAATACTCACTCACTTCTCACCCGATCGGCAATTAATATCACTCTCTCATAAGAAACCATAGAAACGTCTTCAATCTTGGTCTTCGGTCTTCAAATGTTGATGACGAACTTCTAAACTTCACAAAACTTGACAATTTTTAACTTTTCTACTCAAATTCCTTGTTGTTTGGATTTTTCTTTTGAACTCTTCTTTACCATGGTGGTAGCAAAAATAAGAAAATAAACTACAATAATTTTTTTTTTTTTTTTTTTTTTTTTTGATAAGTGAAAATAAAAATACAAATAATAAAATAACTAACTCCATGGACAAAGTACTTTATCACTCAATTTTTCCACAACTTATATTGTCTTGATTTTATAAATTTTATTAATTCTCATCCTATTTTCTTTTCGTTTTTCTTTGTTGCACGCAAACCTTGGACTATATCAATTTTTCTTTCAATATTCCGATCTTTCAGGTTGTCGCTTTTGATGATGTGTTTCTATGGGTCTTGCTGATTGAGAGAGAGTGATGCTAACTACAAATCGGTATTTAGAAGGAGTTTTCATCTTTAGACGTCACCCTCATGATTGACAAAAACTAGCACTCAAGAGATCAAAAGTAGTGCTGAAAATGGTGCGAAGTTGGGTAGCTCACCATTCCTACCCGGAATTTACGTAAGGTGACACACACTCTAATGACTTTTCTAGAAAGTTGCAAAAATTGAAGGTTGGTGCCTCACTTGATGTAAATTGGGTAGTCTCCACTATGGGTGATCACAATTCTACTACCGAATATCTAAACAGCACCTTTCGCCCTCCGGTATGGTTAAATCCAACTTTAACGCTCTAATCAACTAAGAAACCCGATTGTGTTCTCAAGACTTCTAACTTTTGTTATTTGGTCAGATTCTCTATGTAAACATAGCTAGAAGCATGCTAGTGACTCTAAAATCTCTAAAAGTTGGAGGTTTTTATTTGCAAAAAGTTTTTGAATTTTTTTTTTTTTTTTTTTTTGAGATTAAAGATGAAAATAAAAGGTAAAATAAAAGACTAAAAATTTAAGATGAAAATAAAAGGTAAAATAAAAGACTAAAAACTCTAAATGCAAAAATATGCAAATGCACCCCCAAACCTAAATCAAACATTGTCCTCAATGTGTCTTCATATAGAAAAAAATTTAAGGATCACATACCTAGAGAACTATGCTGATAAGAGAAAAGGGAAGAGATTACCGGATGTCGGCAGGAGCGAGGTTTGAGCTTCACTAGTCAAGGCTAGAATCCAACATTCTCAGTGGAGATCATATCGGATTAGCATAATATATGTGCAAGAAGACTCAACCGATTCAAGAAAAGAAAAATTTAACAAGTCCTACAAAAATTTATATACAAAAATTTACTAACAATCTAAAAAGTTGAGGGTCAACCCAAAAGATAATGTACAGAAACATAGAACATGAAAATGGGCTTTGGTTTATGTGGGAATTTAGTTTATTGGGATTTGGTTTGTTTGGGATTTGGTTTAAATGGGCTGATTTGGTTTATTGGGTTTTTGGTTGGTTGGGAAAGTCTGGCCCAGCTTGGTTGCACAGCCCAGATTATGTTGAAAATGTATTGCCCAGAAGTGGATTGAGCCCAGTTTGTGCACAGCCCAGAAGTTGGGCTTCAGTTTGGTTGAGTTGTTGTGCAAAGCCTAGTGGACAGTGGCTCAGTTAGCCCAGTTGAACTGGGTTTCATGTGTAAGTAGCCCAGTGGGTGGGCTTCAGTGAGACCAGCTGGTCAGTCAGCCCAGCTATGAAGGCTTCAGTTTTGGGTGTGGGCTCTAGGTTATGCTCAGCCCAGGTTGAGGGCTTCAGCTGAGCACACAGCTCACAGAGTTTTCACAAAAATTGACACAGCCAAAAATTGACACAGCCTGAGCCTGGTTATGTGCAGCTTAGTTTATGCACAGTCTAGTGAAACACAATTCACAACACAAATCACACACAATTTCTGAGCACTCAGGGGTGCTTTGCACATCCTGACTTAGGATGGCAAAGAGCAACACAACACACAACTCACAGCAAGGATTGGCAGATCACAACACAAAGACGGCTATAGCTCAACTCACAAACCAGTAGGCTGGATTGAGCCTGAGGTAAACATGCATAGAGGTACAGAGCAATTATACTGGGCTTTGTGATCACACACAACATTGATTAAGCCCTCATGGTAATTTGCCAATGAAGAGCAACAATTCAACAAACCTATCTAAATTATCACAGGGGAATGAGCAAACTACAAGGATTCAAATGAGCAATGTTGGTTGTGGTGATCATGCGAAGGGGTTGTCGCGACTTGGCTCAACGGCTTGTGGGGGCATCACGGTTTGGCTTAACAGGCTCAACAAGCTAGTTGACAAACAGTCTGTCGGCGGGGGTTGTATCATGCAATCATGCCAATAACTTTAAGGTTCACAAGGTCATGTCAATGGTTACAATGGTTATGCGGCTAGCTTCGGGGTTGACAAAAGTTATGCGGCTACACTAACCTAGGCTAACCTAAAGACAAGCTCAACGGCTTAAAAGTGGGCCGGAGTGTGCACAATTCATGGTGAACTACAGCTCAATTCACCCAAAACACAGATTTCATGTATATTTGGCACAGCAATTGAATTATCAGGCAAGCAAGGTGGTTACTCTGTCATGCAATGCAATGGGTCTATCAGGCATTCATGGGATGGTTATAGCTCAAACTCACAGGCTAGTTCACACAAGCTTATGCTCAGGTCTCAGGGTTACACACAACACAAGTCAACAGAGTCTCTACAAGGTTTGCAGCTGAGGCTCAACAGCTTCAGGGGCTGTAATTTGGCTCAACAGGGCTTAGGGTATCAACACGTTACAGTGCAAATGGCTCACTAAGGTTTACAGAGCATACAAGCTGAGTGAGCTTCAGGCGGCTCATGCAACTCAGGTGTATGCAACACCTAGCAGGGCAGCTAATTTCTCATGTGATCATGGTTCAGCAGATTGACAAGTCACATGATATTCAAGGTCTCTTTCGATTATGCACGGATATGGTTGATGCCAAGCTTAGGATTGACAACACAAGACAAGTCACAGAGCATGCAAGGGTCGGGCATCCATTCTATCATGCTCGGGTTGCTCGGGCTAAGGTAGCAGAGTATCTAGCACAAGCTCAAGTGCGGGGCTGGAGTTTAAGCTCAAGCTTGCAGCCCGTGGATGCTCAAGGATTCTCGAGAGGCCCACACAAAGGTGTATGCTAGCTTAACCTAGTTCACAGGTCATGCATGGAGTCACTTACCCGAGTTGTGCTCGAACTTTGTAACTCAGGTTCCTTGGCCTTACTCGCATCGCAAAGCAGGTACCTCGGGTTCTCGCGCCTTTTCGTTGGTTTCAATGGGCTGTTTTGGCTTCCCTTTCTTTGGTTGCTCGGCCCAAAGAAAGCTAAAGTAGCAACACAGTAGCACTGTTGGCTCAACAAAAGAGATTTAGTTCTCTATAATTACACAAAAGTAAGCAACAGAACTACAATGACAGAGCTAAGCACTCGAGCTCAATGTCAAACTTGGTTCTCAGTCTTCTGAGAATATGCACTGAGAATATCATGGACTGAATGGGACTAAGCTTTACAAGTACACTAAACTACAACACTAGGCAGTATTGCTTTAGTTTCCTTGTAAACTAGTGACAAAGCTCAGTGAGCTAATAGCAAGAAACACTACAAATATGCTGAGATGATGAGGTAAAGATGAAATGCAGGCTGATAAGCTTGATCCTACAACCGAGCTTACAAGAGACAATAAAACAGAGAACAGGTAGTGACGCTAAGAAACGCTAAGATGCAAAATAAAAGAGAATAGGTAGAGACAATATGCAATACAAGCTACACTAAGTTATAACCCAAGAAGCTAAGTTACACTATGATGCATATATACGGGAAGTAAAAAAAAAAAAAAAAAAAAAAAAAAATGGTGAAGATGTAAAAAATAGAGAATAACTACATTACACTAATACAGGTTAAAGATGACAAAGCACGGTGAGTATGTACAGGGGATAGAATGAAATTTCAGTAAAGCAAGCAATGAATCACAGGGCACACGCCAAGTCCCCGGCAACGGCGCCAAAAACTTGGTAGGCCTCTAAAGATGTTTATATTTATGACCTACATGTTATAATCCGCAAGTGCACGGCGTCTATTGGAGACGCGGCAAGTACGGGTCGATCCCACAAGGACTTGTGGTGCTCTAAGGTGATCCAAGGCTTTCTTCAACTGAATCCCAGTGACATTGTGACAAACAGGTGGTAAATAAGATGTTTTGCCGATACGGCTTAGTAGTGAAATGTAATCAACCTAAACTAAGGTATAAACAGTGATAAAAGGATGCTTGGGTCTTCATTCCACCACTTGGTTCCTAGTATGTGTTCAACTAGATTGAGTTTTCTTGTTCCTATGGTAGACAAGTGAGGTGTGTCAATTCCATCACCTAGCTAAGGAGTTTCTCCTTGTGATACTCCAATATCAGCTGAAGTTACTAACCCGGAGCACTGGTTGTCTAATTAAGCACAACCAGTCAAGGGAATTAGCATTAGGGCCTAAGGGTTGAGCTGCAATACAACAACACAGTTGTAGTCTAACTACAATGGATCTATTTAAAGTATCCATTGTGAGAGTAAAGTGTTGGGTATTAAGATTGAAGTTATCTTTAAATTTAAGCACTCAAGACAACACAAAGGCTGAATTGAATTCATACATGGAATTAGGGTTTCATGAAACCCTAGCAAACTAAATTAAAAGATCTGAGAAATTAAATCTAATTGACAGCACTGGCTAATCCAGGCGTGACTAAAATCATCTCCTACATCTTCTATTTATACATGCCAAGTTTCTCCCAAAATACCTAACCCTAATTCAATTAAAATAAAAATTAAATGAAATTACATCACACCCATACTCTGAATTCGCTCCCTCTTCTGTCAATCGGCTCTCCATCGACTACTCTAGCTTCCCTTTGATTTGTCAATGAAACCCTAACCTATCTCTGTCTAGTTCTCTCTTAGCTCCTAGGAGAGAAGCTACAAAAGGACTAGAAAGTGATGAGGTGAGGTGGTGCGGCTTGGGTTGTCAGGAGATGGTAGAGGTGGTGGTTTTACGGCGGCGGCGATCGGTATGGTCGGGCGAGAGAGGGAGAAGGGTTTGCGAGAGGGTTGTTCCGTGAAAGTGACGGGAGAGGAGAAGAGAAGAGAAATGAGTTTAGGGTTAGGCTTAGGGGCTTATATAGGGGCTATGGTGTTGAGCAGGTACATCGAAGATCGATGGGAACGCTGCACCGAGCGTAGGATCTTGCGGGAGATATCTGAACGGTCGAGGTTGGTAGCCGGTTCTGTTGTGATATGGTGTTGCGCGAGTGCATCAAGAGATGATGTATAGTGAGGGCAGCGACCGTAGGATGTGGATGAGAGAGATCTCAACGGTTTGGAGTGGACGGGCTCGGATCGGGTCGCGGGTTGCTCCAGCTCAAGCCCATGTCTTGTAGATGAGTTGCTACTTGTTGGGTTGCAACATTGCGCGCGGGCTTTGGCTTTACGCTCCATAGATGCTCGACTCCACTTCTTCGCTCTTTTGGCTCCTCGATTCCCCGAACTTTATTTAGTACCTAAAAATACAAAATTAATTAATACAAATATTTATTCTTGAAAACAAAGAAAATACAGAATCTGGGATAATATCTGATTCATAAGCACAAAAGATGAGTAAAATGCCAATAAAAAGGTGTATAAATATGCACTATTTGGCACTCATCACCCCCCTTAAATCTCCAACTGAAGCTCATATCAACCAGCGAAACACTGACAGAATGGAATAAGGTAAATTTCGGACACCTACCTACACTAATCAAAAATTCACCGGCCAAAATCAAGCAGGCGCAACATCAATGTGCTATGCAGACAGGCCCAGCACTAGACCATTCTCTTCTTCAAGAAAAACAACTTCGTATAGATCATCTCATATTGCTAGACTGTCACGCAACCTACTGGCAGCAAAGATCCATAATACAATAGTTGCAATCGGGAGATTGGAACACAACTTTCTTTCACACCAAGGCAACAATTTATCGGAGTTGTAATAACATCCAACAACTTCAGGATCAACACAATAATTGGATCCACGATAAAGCTACTATCATCCAAATTATGCTTGATCACTTCACGGATCAGTATACGACACCTAGTACAAGAATTGATGACCAGTTTTTTGAGGGCATTACCCCGAGACTAACCCCCCAACAATGTTCTATTCTTACATCGGAGGTAACTTCTGAAGAGATCAAACAAGCGCTCTTTTCTATCGGTTTAGAATGTGCCCTAGGTTCAGACGGCTACACTAGCAGGTTCTTCAAAGTCTTCTGGGAAAAAACCCGGCCACAAATTATTGATATGGTACGCAGTTTTTTTAACTCCCTCAACATCCACCCTCTCATGAACCACACAAACCTCTCCCTTATACCGAAAGTAGACCACCCCTCTAAACCATCACATTACAGACCAATAGGACTATGTAATGTCACTTACAAAATTATCTCAAAAATCTTAGTCAATCGCTTACGACCTCTTCTCCCCTTCCTCATAAGCCCCTACCAAAGTGCTTTTGTGCCCCAAAGATCTATTCATGATAACATAACAATCGTCGGTGAGTTTTTTCATTTAATCAAATCCTCTAGCCGAATCAAGGACCCAAAAGTAGCTCTCAAGCTTGATATACATAAAGCTTATGACTCTTTAGATTTTTGGATTCACCAAACGGGCTTTCACCAAAATGGGTTTTTCACAAACCTTTGTGGAGTACATCATGCTTTGCATCTCCACAGTAACCTACTCAATCAACATTAACAACACTCCACACGGTTACATCATCCCAACTAGAGGAATCAGGCAGGGCAACCCCCTCTCTTCTTATATTTTTATTATCTGTGCGGAAATCCTATCAACAAACCTGGGGAATCTGGAAGCACAAAAAAAGGTGGAAGGACTCCGCATTTCTCAAAAATCTCCCCCAATCTTGCATCTCATTTACGCGGATGATCTACTAATAACATATAAAGCAACTTTGGAGGGTAAAAACCATCTCAAGCACTTACTGCAGGCTTACAGTACCTCAGCAGGTCAACATATCATCACTTCAAAGTCAACAATAATTCACCATCCAAATCTCGAACAACACCGAATTGACGATCTCCAACAAACTTTCGGCATGTCAACAGCTTCGCACCCACCCATATACCTTGGAGTACAATATAAACAAGGAAGAACATCTCAGCATATATTTGCCCCCCTTCTTCAGCGCCTAGCTCGGAAAGCAAAAGGATGGATGGCAAAATGCCTAAATCAGTTGGGAAGATTAACTCTCATTAAAACCTCCCTCACGCCTACGGCCAACCATCTTATGCAAACACAAATGTTGTCGGCTCATATCCACCAAAAAATGGATCGCATCACAAGGAACTTCTTTTGGGGGCACGACTCAACCGTGAGGAAACTTCATCCAATAGGATTTGATAAACTCATCAAACATAAATCCAAAGGAGGATTGGGAATTCGAAGCAGCAAAGAGCACAACAAGGCCCTCCTTATGAAGAGAATATGGAACATACATGAGAAACCAAACTCTATAGTGGCCTCGTTATACAACGAAAAGTACCTCAAACACCAACCCGTTCTCCAAAACATTCCCCCTCCTCCCTCTTCCATTAGCCCCCTATGGAGGCAACTAGCTTCCATCATACCAACCCTGAAAAAACACCTCTTTCACCAGATAGGAGACGGCTCAAACACCCCAATCTAGGCAAATTGGATCCCTCAGTTCGAAAATAACATAGACCTAACAATTTGCTATCCCATACAATCAGTTGATGATATCATCGACCCCTCAACTAGGTTGTGGAACCACGAACAGCTGAATACCCTACCACCAAACATAGTACAAAGAATCGTCAACCTTCACCTTCCACGAGAAAACCTGCCAGATAAAATAATTTGTCCATTCACAAAATCAGGAAAATACACGACGGCTTCGAGATACAAATGCCTAACAGGCAGCTCAGATCAATCGCAGCACAACCCACCCCTCCCCCAACCAACTTCCTTTGGACGCTACCATGTCCACCAAAAATACAGCTTTTCTTGTAGAAATCACTAAACGAGGGCCTACCAATCCTCCAACTCCTCAATCGCATCCCCCTCACCAACTCGAACTTATGCCCCCAATGCAATTCTGATCCTGAAACCGCAATGCATATCCTTCTTCACTGCCAGACTGCTAGGGATTCATGGAACCTACTACTTCCTCAGATGTCAACTCCACAAAGCACCCACCAGGGGATACATACCTCAATAAATCCCCAGACATCCATATCCCTACTTCTACAAGTTAAAGCCCGTGAAGAAACCACCACCACATTCTGCTTCCTTTTCTGGTCCCTTTGGCTAGCTAGAAACGATGTCGTATACAACCAAAGGCAAACGAATCCTACAAAAGGCCACCCGACTTCAACAGGAATATACCCAGGCTCAACATAATCGCCCACCGGTGCTACCTAGAATGCAATTGTCTACAAACACTATGCATCGGGTCCCCAGCTCAACCACAATCTTAGTGGGATGGAGCAAACCTCACCATGACTGGATTAAAATCAACACGGATGGAGCGGCAAGGGGACATCCAGGACTTGCAGGAGAGGGAATTATTTGCAGAAACGACGACGCTATCACAATCCTGGCAATTGCACAACCTTTAGGGATAACCACAGCCCTCACTGCCGAAACTTGGGCCATGTTTTTAGTGTCAAGAACGGCTACAGATCGAGAATGTTCGAAAGTGCAATTCGAAACGGATTCGAAAAATCTTCTAAGATTTTTAACCTCAACAACCGAACCACCTTGGTATTTTAATCAACATGATAGCAGAAATCAAGTTTAGACTAGCCCAAATTCCATTTTGCAGGATAAAACATAATTATAGAGAAGGAAATCAGGCGGCAGACGGTTTAACAAACAAAGGAGCAGACGAAAACACAATTGGAAATCTCTCTACAACAATTTGGGATCACAAAACACCATCGTGTATTGGTCCTGTTGTAATGGCAGACTCTATGGGTACTATGTACCCTCGTGTTATTTCTTCCTAATTTAAATAAAAATTCCATGCTTCAAAAAAAAAGGTGAATTTTACACTGATCAAGTGAAGTTGGGACCAAAATATCTTATTCATATATGGAGTTTATTCCTTTATAGAGTATTCTTATATAGAGGTTTTACTGTATCTCATTACTCCGTTTTCATGGCTTCTTTCAGCTGAATTACATGGATTAGTAATAGATATTCACTTTTCGGGCATTTGGGCCACCACCGAGTAAGCCCCGAGAAAATGGTGCGAGTATAGTTATCAATAATGCACAAACGAGCACCCAAAAATATGGACGAACGAGGAAGCATGGATACCTGTGAAAAAATAGGAAAGGAAAATAATAATAAAAAGAAATTAAGAGGAGCCTGGAATGAGCCCCACTGGCCGGCCCACGCCACTCCGTTTTTCTTTTAACATATTTTATTATTTTTCCTCATCTCTTGAAAACTCCCTTGTTTGAGCAAACTTCCTTGTTTGAGCAAAACTCCTAGTTTTCCATATTTCTTCACACAAGTTAAAAAATAATAATAAAAAATAGGGAAAAGCATCACGGGACGGGGCTCACCGGACGACCGGCCATGCCACGGTCGTGGCCAGTCCCATACCTCTCCAATTCTTTATTTTATTATTATTTCTTCTCCCATGAAACTCCCTCGTTTGAGCAAATTTCTCCAATATTGCTCAAATCTAAAAAAAAAAAAAAAGTCAAATGGTCCCACGGCCGTCCGAGCTTCTCACGGCAAATATTAAAATATTAGTCACACAAGCAAAGTCCTACTTGCTCATTCGTGCAAAATTGAGAGTTTCAGTCAAGATCAAACTCTTCTGAAAATCCAGAATATTGCTCAATCGAGCAACAAAAATACTTAACATTCTCATGAATGCGCATGTGAGGGTCATGGTGGCCCGTGTACCACCATGACCGGACCTGGCCGGTCCGCATCTCCCCATTCTTATTTTAATATAATTCATGTTTTCAGGATTCTCCTATGAATCCTAGTTCAGGGATATTTCCGCACGCTCGGATGTCCATCCACCATCAATGGTCGGCTCTCATTCCCATTGATTGGTTGATATATCTTCACCCGCATTGGACAACTCTTTATCTCCAGGATCCACAGTTCTCCGAAATTACGGTTTCGAATTTACGATAATTCGACAAATTTTATATTGATCCAACAATCTTAATTTATAATTAATGTTCGGTCCTGCTACCAACATTTTTGCTCATCTGAGCAACATGGTTCGAACAAAAGACCATTCAATATTTACATCGAATCAAATACTCTAATTCCTACTTTATCATTCTATTATTCATGATATATTAGATCAGAAATGAGCATTCTGCATAATTCAACACTATCCCTGATTTCCAGTCGAATACTCGACATATCATAATAAGTCCACGATCGAGAAATCTCATCGGGCACGTATCGATCCAAATTATCAATATCATTATTACCTCAAATGGTAAAATTATATATCACAATTCATTGAGACTCAACGTCTGTCCATTATTCTGTCTCAGCAGACACCTTATGCTAAATCCACGAGTCTCAGAGCATATTATATTCGTTCACTATGATCGACTCATCAAGGCTAGCATTCATGTTTAGTCAAGTCAACACTTGACCAATTAAATACACGCCTGCCTTGCAGACTCTATCATGTCACATGGGAGGATATTCACTAGGGTTTTGGTCCGGCGGCCTACTGCACGTGTGTACACCCACTATGAGAAATGTGAGTAAGTCGTGCAAGCAGTTGAAGGAGTTAACAAAGAAGTGTATGGACAATCAACCAAGTCTCCCGCACGATGAGGAACTGGTTCAAACACGATTTCCATTTCCCCACTCTTCCACTCCAGCAACCGTCACACTTACTGGGGATCAATGTGTTTATTATTCCTGCAATATAAATAAGTTTCTGAATCCACGATTGAACAACAAAAATTTCTCATCTGAACAAGAACTCTCAACAGAGCAAAATTCAATCAATCAGAACTTATCTTATCTGAACTCAACGGTTCACAAAACTTGCAGAATTCTACAACACATCCACAATCCTTGATCATCATTGATGTCACACACTTCTCAACTTCCCTCCTACAAATCGACCCTCATCCCTCTTTGTGACCGAATTGACTATGGAATGGACATTGTCTTGGGTTCACATTCTTTCCAAACAACTTGGAATTTGATCGATCGACCATCAGCTAGTCCCACACCCACCGAGGACCGGTTCCATACCCCTTGGTCGGTCCTCCTCTTTCCACAATTAGGTTTTATCACCTAATACTCAGACGAGCACTATTATTTTAATGATTAAACGAGCATTTAATCATCCTTTCACCAACTGGTCTACAAAGGACTTTGGTACATGCTCATTGGAGCATCTGGGAGCTACATGGTCGTCCCACCATCTCATGTAGCCGGTCCCTATCTCACTCATGGTTGATTTCCAATAAATCATCCATTGATTAACAATCAATCAAAATTAGGGTTTCAAACCAAATGCTTTGCAACGCATAATTCTGAACAGGTTCAAATACTAATAATTTTATGTTTATCCAGCAATCAATATTCTAATTAATAATACAATATTCGGTCCATCTACCAGTATTTAAATTAATATTTGCAATATTTGCTCAAACTAGCAATATTTGCTTTGCTCATCTATCAACGCTAAATTGCTTAGGTTAGCAAAATACACGATCAAATGGGTTCAGAACTCACTTCTATCAATATTTAATTAATCGACCGAGCAATATTCCTCATGTAGATTCAACTATAAACATTCAAGTTATCAAAACATCATTATTACCTCAACTGGTAAAATGATATATCACAATTCCTCAAGACTCAACGTTTTTCCATTATTTTGTCTCGGCAGACACCTTATGCTCAATCCATGAGTCTCATAGCATACCACATTCATTCATTATGCTTGACTCATCAAGGTTAAGACTCACGTCTAGTCGAGTCAACAATTGATGGATTAAATACACGTCTGCCCTGCAGACTCCACATTCATGAGACATCAATCATGTAACATGGGGGGATATTCACTAGGGTTTTGGTATGGCGGCCTACGGAACGTGTGTAGATCCATGATGAGAAATGTGAGTAACTCGTGCAAGCATATGAGGGAGTTAGCAAAGTAGTGGATGGATAATCAACCAAGTCTTTGCACGATGTGAAACTGGTTTAACCACGATTTCCCACTTTTCCACTCTTTCACTCCAGCAAACTTCACACTTACTGGGGATCAATGTGTCTACTCTTATTGCAATATAAATAAGTTTCTGAATCTACGATTGAACAACAAGAATTCTCATCCGAACAAGAAACTTTCAACAAAGCAGAATTCAATCAATCGGAACTTATCTTATCTGAACTCAATAGTTCACAAAACTTACAGAATTTTACAACACATCCACAATCCTTGATCATCATTGATGTCACATACTTCTTAACTTCTCTCCTACAAATCGACATTCATCCCTTTTTGGGACCGAATTGACTCTGGAACGGCCATTGTCTTTGTTTAGGCTAGAGTCTTACAGATTGATCTCTCGAACTCAAAGCACTCCCGTGTAATGCATCTGTTTGCAAAAGGTTTAGGCAATTTTCTCGTTCGAGGAATCGTTTGTATCTCCATTTTTCCTCAAAAACCAGTGAATCGTTTTCATCCATAAAGAGATTGGAGACCACAACGGGAGATTAATCTCTCGGTTGCAATCTCAATTCAACAAAGATGGTCGATCTTAGGTTAGGCTCAATTACAAATCCTAACTCTAGCCCAAACAATACTATCACTAGCAACAATAGTGGTACTCCAGTCACTCTTCTCGTTTCCAACTCATCCCTATTGATACCACCCCTCAAACCAACAATACCGGTGGTGTCCATGATGAAACCAATACCGGTACAAGTAACAATCCTCTCTTCGGCCGAGCTGCTGGAAAAAAAAATCAGAGAAGATCCACATACATAGCTGATTTTATGAAGGTTTAGTAAGTTCTCGCCAAGAATCACACAGATATGGCCGCAACACAGAAAGAATTGTGCACTTACCTCAAAACTCTTACGGACAGGCTGCCATATAAACAAACTCAGCCCCAATGCCAGTTAGAGAAATGAAAAGCTAAGGAAACATCCTCGACTGCTGATCCTGAAACCTCCCCAATCCATGTTGTGGAGGATGATGAAATCCGCAAAGCTGCAGATAACCCACAAGCAAAAGAACCAGCGAGTTTCATCACTTGTAAAGATTTGAAACGCTTTCTAGAGGATCGAGAAAAAGACAAGACATCATATGTCCACCGTCACCAACCTTCATATCCTTCTTCCATACAGAAAGTTCCTCTTTCGAAAGGTTACACTTCTCCAATATTTACACTTTATGATGGAACGGGCAATGCTCGAGAACACGTTTATCGGTTCTTGGAATCATTAAGCGAGCATGAGTACAACCATGTCGTCTATTTGAAGGAATTTTTAAAGTCTCTGACAGGCAGAGCATACACCTGGTACAATAACATCGCACTAGGAAGCATCACCAGTTGGGGAGAAATGATTAATGCTTTTTACAGAAAGTACTTCTTTGTTTCAGAACAAGTCACTATCTCCGATATGGGAAGAATGTTTCAGAGGAACAATGAACATCCCAATGATTACGTGAAGGAATTCAGAGTTCAGGCTTTGGATTCTCATGATCCAAACGTTACAGAGCAACAACTTGTAGACATGTGCATAAATGGAATGATCCCGATCTATGGAGCCTCAGTAGAGAATCTCTGATTCCATACTTTCTCAGAACTTCATGAAATAGCAAAGCGATCAGCAACTACTGCACCTACTTTACTAGAAAGAGAAAAGACTACAAAAGTCGAGGAACCACGGGAAACTCGAGGTAACAGACGCCTGTTCAACAAGCAATACAACCTCTAACCTTCCAAGAACGTTGTTGCTGAAGGAAGCAAAAGGAAAGCCGAGGCAAAACATCACAAGCATGCTTCTCCAATATCTCAGGCTCCTCCTAAAGCACAAAGAAAGGATAATCAAACCAGAAATGCACAAATGCCGACTCAGCGTCAACAAAATGATCAAACTGACCCAGATTTCCCTCTTCCCATTGAACAAGTGATCGAGTTGTTTAAAGTCTGGATCCAAGATGGTGCAATCAAATTTCCATACATCAGGAAAGAACCAACTGAAGAAGAAATGGAGAACCCACGTTATTGTCGCTTTCATAGGTTTGTCAATCATCCAACAAGTGACTGCAAGGTTTTGAAGCGCATCTTCAAGGAAAAGGTCGAATCAGGATAACTTAACCTGGGGACTGAAGGAGTACACAGGGACCCTCTCCCAGTCAGGACTTTCACTCTCTCTGAACAACCTGTCAAAGAATCAGTTCAATCCTTAGTTAAGCATATATGTGAATTGCTTTATATGTCAAAGGCTCAAAGGAAAGACATGTTTACAACACTGAATCACATTGTGTCAGGGAAGCGTTTGTCCATTCCGGAAACACTCCCTAAACCGTCAGTCATAGACCAAGAGATGTATGACTGGGGACTTCTTACCACAGTTAATCTCAAAGGAAACAAAGTCAAGCGATAGTTGATCGATGCTGGTACTGCTGTCAATTTCATTCCTTTGAAAGTCCTCGGAGCTGCTGGTATCACTCGACAAGAAGCTACTCATGCCCCCATCTCAATCAGGGATCATGAAGGAATGCTCGGGGATTCTTACAGCAATATTACTCGTAGGGTGAAAATAGATTCGACCTAGTCAGAAACCAAGTTTTATATAATCAGGGAGGATCCATGATATGATATGATACTCGGACGAACATGGATCCATGCCGAAAAGGAGACTACTGACAAAGCGCATGTAGTTGCACATCACTCTGATGAAGGAAGTTATGATTCAGAAGATTCGTTAGATACTCCATCAACAAAATATTTGGAAGGATTTCAAACTCTAATAAGGTTGAAACAAGAACCGGGAGAAGATGCATTAGTATTTCTCAAGAGATTTCGCACTTAGGCAAGTCTCATTCCTCTTCATATGTCTATATCATCTATTTTTAAACATGCTCTCCTAGTCCGGGGACTCAATTCTGTCAACGAACTAGTTGTTGCAAGACATTATGAATGGGTAACTTCACCACAATAATATTTTATCAAGTGGTTGAATATGGAACCTCTATGAATCGAGCGTCTCACCGAGATATTCATTGCTGAAATGGTGTCTAAACACAACCAAGAGTATCTCGGGTATTCTCCCATAACCTTGCACGAGTGTCCACATATGCCACAAAATCGGAAAGCTTCGATGACTGCACAAGTATGTAACCTAACTGTGAAGGGAATATCGAACCAACAAAAGATATTCATGGCAAGGAAAACCAAGCCTAACAAGTTTCATGAAGGAGATTTAGTTCTCAAAGCAACTAAAAAGACGAGGGTACCCAAATACACCACAATCTTTAAATTATCCACCTATAAGTCCTCTTACCGAAAGTGATTGTCTATGGACAAAGTCGAGACAATACTACAAATCGATATTCACACTTTGTGTGATCGTCTATGGATACGAGATCGAGACAATACAACAATCAAAGTATGATTACTTGATAATAGGTTTGGACTTAACCAAATTCTATAGGATCACTATCAAGTAATACAGAGTTAATGTTTGTGTAATTTACTTTAAATTATAATAACAACTGAAAAAGTGGGGGACTAACAACCACACCCAATATTTCGCTTAGCAATCTGTATGGACAACTCCAATATAATTCCAAGGGAATCAACTAGATAGTCAGACTCAATCAATGGAAATATATCCAAGAGTTGTACCTCTGTTTCACAATGTAATATGCAAATCAAACAGATAGAATCCGTGAGCCTGATTATTATGTGAAACAACTTGAACGGTACCAAAGACCAATTTTCAAGTGTCAATCAATTTATATCAACAACCAAAGGTTGGATTATCTAATTGATTGAACTACGCACAACCTGTGATATTTCAATTAGATAACCAAATATAATGCGGAAAAGAAATAACACAGACACCATAAATTTTGTTAACGAGGAAACCGCAAATGCAGAAAAACCCCGGGACCTAGTCCAGATTTGAATATCACACTGTATTAAGCCGCTACAAACACTAGCCTACTACAAGTTAACTTCGGACTGGAATGTAGTTGAGCCCTAACCAATCTCACACTGATCAGGGTACAGTTGCGTTCCTTACGTCTCTTGAACCACGCCGGATTCCGCGCACTTGATTCCCTTAGATGATCTCACCCACAACTAAGAGTTGCTACGACCCAAAGTCGAAGACTTAATAAACAAATCTGTCTCACACAGAAAAGTCTATTGAATAGATAAATCTGTCTCCCACAGATATACCTACGAGTTTTGTTCCGTCTTTTGATAAATCAAGGTGAACAGGAACCAATTGATAAACCAGACTTATTTTCCCGAAGAACAGCCTAGTATTATCAATTACCTCACAATAATCTTAATCGATTAACGAAATAAGATATTGTGGAGTCGCAAACGATGAGACGAAGATATTTGTGACTATTTTTTAATCTTGCCTATAGGAGAATAAATCTCGAGCAAATCTTAAAGAAGATATGACTCAATCAAAATAGAAAACAGCAAGATCAGAGCACGCAACTACAGAGAAATAGTTGGGTCTGGCTTCACAATCCCAATGAAGTCTTCAAGTCGTTAACCTACAAGGTTTTAGAAAACCTAAGGTTAAGGGAGAATCGAATCTAGTCGGAACTAGTATCACACAAGGGTGTGGGGATTAGGTTTCCCAGTTGCTAGAGTTCTCCTTTATATAGTCTCCAAATCAGGGTTTGCAATCAATGTTACCTTGGTAACAAAGCATTCAATATTCACCGTTAGATGAAAACCTGATTAGATTTAAGCTAATATCTTTCAACTGTTAGATCGAACTTAGCTTGTTATACACAAATTAAATGTACCATCATTTAGATAAAGGTAATCGTACTTAAACGTGCACACTTAGTTGGTTCAACAATAGTTAAACAATGGTTAGCAATATGAGCACTTTCATATCAACCTTATTCATCTTTATCATAACTAGTTCAAATGACTCAAATGAAACTAGTTAGAGAGTTGTTCAATTGTTTATATTCTCATAGAAGTATATAAGACACAATTGAAGCAAAATCGATTTTGATTCACTCGAATCATTTCATGAACATTATAGCCACAGTTTGCAAAAGATTGCATTCCTTATTATATATAAATGTATTAGTTCATGAATAAATCGATTTTAGAACCTACTTGAAAATGCGGGGGGTCTAACCACCACACCCAACAATTCGTTTGGCAATCTAAGAGGACTTACTCCGATATACTTTCTAGAGAATCAACTAGACAGTCAGACTCAATCTAGAGAAAAGTATATCAAAGAGTTTATACTGTTTCACAATGTAATCAACAAATCAAACAGATAGAAATCCGTGAGCCTGATTATTATGTGAAACAACTTGAACGGTACCAAAGACCAATGTTCAAGTGTCAATCAATTTAAATCAACAACCAAAGGTTGCATTATCTAATTGATTGATCTTAACGCACAACCTGTGATATTTCAATTATATAACAAAATATAATGCGGAAAAGAAATAACACAGACACCAGAATTTTGTTAACGAGGAAAACCGCAAATGCAGAAAAACCCCGGGACCTAGTCCAGTTTGAACACCACACTGTATTAAGCCGCTACAAACACTAGCCTACTACCAATGAACTTCGGACTGGACTGTAGTTGAACCCTAATCAATCTCACACTAATTCAAGGTACAGTTGCGTTCCTTATGTCTCTGATCCCAGCAGGATACTACGCACTTGATTCCCTTAGCTGATCTCACACACAATCAAGAGTTGCTACGACCCAAAGTCGAAGACTTGATAAACAAATCTATCTCACACAGAAAAGTCTATAGATTGATGTTGATGGTGGATTTTCATTTAAGTCTAAAATTGTAAAGGCCAAAATTATGCGCTAACATCTTGCAAAAGATAAAGCCATTAATAAATGATGAATACTTCTTCACTTTACTTATTCACCTAGAATAGAGGATGTGGCAACAATCCCAACATTCTGTGAATTAAATACACGAAATTCATCCAGGTTGGAGCATGTGGCAACAATCCCATATACCCTGTGAATTTACAGCATTATTAATTAATGCATGACCAGCCTTGTATTTCCTGTACTCATTATCGGTGCGGCATGACGACTGAGTGTTGTTCTCAGCAGAGCAATACGAACCTCCAAGTACTAATAATGAAGCATGTACGAAATACCCGTACAGGCTGCAACTCTCGGTGTGTTATACTAGCCCGATTGAGCATGCAACTCTCGGTGTGTTATACTAGCCCGATTGAGCATATATCTCTCGGTATGTTATACTAGCCCGATTGAGCATATTTGAATCTGGATTGTCCATATCAATCTCAGAAACGATCACGACCATCCAACTTCACCAGCATGATTGGATGGCTTAGATTGAATCCATGACCCCAAGCAGGTATTGGAATATTCACTACCGACCCAACGCGGGCCCCGCATGGTCGGCCTCCCCAAAAGGGTGGCATAGCTTGCCAAACCGTCCAAGCCAAAGCAGTATGGACGAAAAACCCTAAATTAGGGTTTGCGGCACATTACATGTGTCGCAAAACAGTCTCAACCATCCATCTTCGCAGGCATAGATGGAGGGTGTAGATGTAGATTCAAAGGGCCCAGAACATGTCAACACAAACAGTGGGCCCGCCTACATACATGACCGATCGGTCAGGACCGACTATAGTTGGTCGTTCCAGTTCGTGCGCCCAAACAAGGCATGACGCGCGGCCGGTGAAACCCTAATTAGGGTTTGAACATCACGAGCGTTCATTTTCTCCTGCACGAATGAAGGGTCCAGGATTATACTAAGCAGGTCCGGTGCGTATCAACATGACCACCATGGGCCCATCTATCTCCACACCCGATCGGCCAAGGCATACCATGCCTGGTTGTTCCAATTCGCACGCCCAAACTAGCGTGGTCACACCTCCCAATTGCAAACTAATCTCGACCACTCAACTTTGTCGGACAAATTGAGTGGCTTAGATCACGTTTCTATGGGATATTAAGGTATGTACGTGTACACCAGCTCGCCGTCTGTATACCAGACTAATCGGCCAAGGCCGACCAAGCTTGGTCGTCTTGAAACGCGCGCCCGAAGTTGGCATGACGCGCGGCTTTTGCGGCACCAGATTTCTGTCGCAAATTGATCTCGACCACTCAACTTCGCCGGACAAATTGAGTGGCCCAGATCACACTTTCACGAGACAATGAGGTATGGGCGCCTACACCGTCATGCCGTCTACACACATGCACGATCGGCCCTGCCAAAATCGTATCCCAAGCTTGGATTCGACCAAGCCGAAGAGTGATGCTTGCGCACCTCTTCAAAAACCCTAATTCCACTAACGGTCGCAGATGAGTGTCTCAAAGATCATCTCGTCCGTCCAACTTCACCGGCTTGGTTATACAACCCTGGTCAGGAGTTAATTGGTCAGTGAGGCGTCATGGTGATCACCACCCGGCATTTTACCACACCATGTGGTCGGCCAAGGGAGGACTTACTTGCGCAACCTCCAAACCATCACATGAAGTAGGCTGGACATGAGGCTATTTTGAAATGCTCAAACAGCGATGCTTCACACATGCTGAATATACTCGATGCAGTACCTGCATAGAATACACACGATACTTCACAAGTATCGACTTCCTAAATAACTTAGTTATTTAATCTAGCATTACATGCTACTTTCTGTGGGTCCCACGATCCACACACTCGAGACATCAATCATGTCACAAACTGGGGGATACATACTGGGGTATTGATCTGGCGGTTTACAGCGTGCAGCGCACAACGCGCCATGACAAGAACGTGTCAGGAAGTCATGGACGGTTAGTGATGATGGGAGAAGTGGGCAAGACTGGTCGTGTGACACCAACACACAACTCCACTACTCCATCACTCCACTTTCTCCACTTCCCACGAGATATGAGGGTTAGGCTTAAAGACATGTATAAATACGTTCTCCTCCTTATTTTCCAAACAAGGGCAAGTCAAGACAATAGAGGCAAGTGTTGATACAATCGTATTCAAACACCGGAACTGATAGCTTACATCCTGCAAGCCAGTTCAGCTTTCTGATACAAGTCATACATAGCCAACACCTTCACAATCTCAACACCTTCTTCGCTTCCCTCCCTAAGATCAACCTCATCTCATTCACTTTGTGACCGAAACAAGTCTGGAACGGCCATTTCTTGGTTTAGGCCGGATTTGCACAGATTGATTTCTCGAATCTACAAGCACTCCCGTGCAGTGCATTTGTTTAGGGTTTAAATTCATTTCTCATCCACACACCCCAAATTACCAAAACCGACAGAAATAGTTTTCACCCATAAACAATTGAATAAATCTGTCTTCCACAGAAATACCCAAGAGTTTTTGTTCCATCTTTTGATAAATCAAGGTGAACAGGAACCAATTGATAAACCGATCTTATATTCCGATGAACAACCTAGTATTATCAATCACCTCATAATATCTAAATCGTATGATGGCGAAACTAGATATTGTGGAATCACAAACAATGAGACGAAGGTGTTTGTGATTACTTTTAATCTTGCCTATCGGAGATTAAATCTCGAGAAAATATTAGAGAAGATAGTACTCAAACGATAGAATCGGGCAAGATCAGAACACGCAACTACAAAGAAAATAGTTGGGTCTGGCTTCACAATCCCAATGAAGTCTTTGAAGTCGTTAACCTACAGGGTCTCGAAGAAACCTAAGGTTAAAGGAGAATCGACTCTAGTTTATGCAACTAGTAACACACATGAGGTGTGGGGATTAGGTTTCCTAGTTGCTAGAGTTCTCCTTTATATAGTTTTCAAATCAGGGTTTGCAATCCAAGTTACCTTGGTAACAAAGCATTCAATATCCATCGTTAGATGAAAAACCTGATTCAACCAAGCTAATATCTTCCAACGGTTAGATCGAACTTAGCTTGTTACACACAAATGAAATGTACCCTCATTTAGGTTTATGTAACCGTACCCAAACGTGTACACCATGTTGGCTCACAAATAGTTAACCGAAGTTAGCCATATGATTACTCTCATATCAACCTTATTCATCTTAACCAACTAGTTCAAATTACTCAAATGAAACTACTTAAAGAGTCGTTCAATTGTTATATTCTCATATAAGTATATAAGAACACAATTGAAGCAAAATCAGTTTGATTCACTCGAATCAATTCATGAACATTATGGCCACGGTTTGCAAAGATTGCATTTCTTATTTTATAAATGTTTAAGTTCATGTACATAACCGATTTTAGAATGTAACCAACTCAAGTATGCAAACATGTACGCATACTTAAGTAGCAGGACCGAGTTTGGTTACGCCAGTACGCGTACGGGTGCGCATACCAATTTACATTCCAAACTCCATTAGAAATTCACGGACGTGAGACTTCCGCGGAAGTCATCCAACAACCGCTAGTACGCGTACGGGTATGCATACTTCAAGTTCCCGGTTTTGGACTTACACACAAATGTGATAACACACTATGTTTATATCCAAACATGGTTACATGATTCTAAGCTCTTTATTTGAATCATTGAAACTTTCTTAGAGGATGACAATAGCCGTTTTCACACACTATTAGCATCAAATCAATTTTCAAGATATTGAAATAATCATAACGAAACATTCCAAGACTACACCAAATGATTGTATCACACAAACCATGTAATATGTTACTCGGAAATTTTCACATGATATAAGATTAACTTGGTCGAAGCGAAAGTTTGCCAACACATATTTCGAGAAATATGTAAGCGAGTTAAACTCGGCTCGAAATCTCAAATGTGTATAATAGAAAACTATATCGTAACACGACTTATGTCTCAATATAGGAGATAGAGTAGAAATAGACTTTCCAAGTGATAGATGAGTTTCAGTCTCCACATAACTTTTTGTTGATGAAGTTCCACAAGCTCTCCTTAGTAGTTCTTCGTCTTCAAATGATGAACGACGTAAAGTCTAAGTTCAATCAAATGATGAACGCCGTAAAGTCTAAGTTCAACTACACAATATATGTCCTAGTCCGAGACATCTATAAATAGGCTAGAAATCAAGACTTATAGTTTTGATCACTAACATTGACAAACATGCATGAGATAGCAACGCATGCGAGTTCGACCGAGCAGTGCTCTAACAATCTCCCCCTTTGTCAATTTTAGTGACAAAACTATCAATACATATGGATTACAAAATAAATAAAACTTTGTAGCTTCTCATCCAAATGCTTGATCTCCTTGTCATCTTCAACACGACTCGAAATCTTCGTCACTTCCAAGTACTCCATGATTCTAAACATGTTCAACTCGGCATCATAGTTGTTGAAGATCCGTAGCGATAACAATGAGAAAACAAATGCTCTCGATCATTGTTATACAGTGTCATAGTATTATTACACAACATCAAAGTTCAATTGTATCACAACTTTGACAACAATACTATGGTGATATGTATCACCCCCCCTTAGTCAATACTTCATCTCGACATGAAAACCACTCCCCCTTACATAATGATCCGTAAATTATATGTATTTGTAGTATGAAACTACACATTAATTCTCCCCCCTTTTGTCAATATAAATTGGCAAAGGTACGAAAACTAGTGGGATCCTCATGAAATTTTCATAAAGATACTTCATGACCAAAAGAGAATAACATACCAACTTATTTAGATGCAATCATAAAGCCGAAGCTAAATGCATTCATCAAGGAGTTTATAAAGATACAAGATAACCCCTATAATATTCCACAGCCGCACTCCCCACAAAGATTTGGCAATTAAGCACAAGTTCA
This sequence comes from Papaver armeniacum, assembly GCA_023531295.1. Lineage (NCBI taxonomy): Eukaryota > Viridiplantae > Streptophyta > Magnoliopsida > Ranunculales > Papaveraceae > Papaver > Papaver armeniacum. The sequence goes on from JAJJWW010018901.1 coordinate 279,342, forward strand.
AAAAGAACTCTCCCCCATAAAATGTCATTCTCGAAAGAACAACAAAGGCGACCTTGCTTTTATAAGAAAAGAAGGATTTATTTGAATATAACCTAATCACATGAAAACATGGATTTGAATCCAAGAATCTCAATTGAATCAACCACAAAAATGATCAATTCAATTGGCCATGCTCGACATAAGAGAACTTACGGAGCAACACAGTATATGCACAAAAAAATGTGGATCGGAGTTCGACCAATACTGCGGAATAAACAAGGACTCATTCTATTTTTCATCACTATTTGCACAATGACATATAACAGACTTAATCCTTGTAAACAAAAGTGCATCCTTTCTTCCATCAAAATTTGCATAATGACATAAAAGGTTTTAACTTTTGTTTGTCAGAAGTTTATTCTATCTTTTATCAATACTTTCATACTGACACAATAGAGATAACTTTTGAACACGTATGGGACAGTCACAGGTTCACGGACGTAAACAACATATCCCATAACAACTTGCAATATATAAAATCATAAAGATTAAAATTGCAAAAATCATCTTCCAAAAACTTAGAATTTAAATAAATAAATCTAAAAACATTGAAGATGAAAACGTTGGAAATAGCTATGTGTACTCACAATAATGGCTATTCCAAACCATAGTAATCCTTCTAAAAAACAAGAAATAAATTATCATAAGAAGTTTCCTAGACATTGAGACCTCTGAAGAATTCTTTATCGTCCCCGAACTCCTTGTCGTCAACAACTATAGGTACATAGGGTTCGTGAATAAAGGAGTCAATTCCAACAAACCTTCTAGGTTGATGATGTCGAACCAGGGCCTTCTGAATTTCAAGAGTTCTCATAACAATAGCCTTTATTTGCTGAATATCCTTCCTTGTTTCCTTCAACTCTTCAAGAACACCAGAAAACTTCTGAGAATTTGAAGGAACAACTCTTGGCTTCCTCACATTCCTTCTTTTTCTTTTCAAAGTTGGGGGTAACGGAGATTTCTCTTTTTCCTCATAATTGATGGCTTAACAATCATATTAACATCTTTTCCATCAGAAGACATGATGCTTGGAGTATCCATATGATGAGTGCCAAATATTGCATATTTCTACATCTATTTATTGGCATTTAACTCATCTTTTGTGCTCAGAAATCAGATATTATCCCAGATTCTGTGTTTTCTTTGTTTTCAAGAATAAATATTTGTACTAATTAATTTTGTGTTTTTAGGTAGTAAATAAAGCTCGGAGAAATTGAGGAGCCAAAAGAGCAGAAAATTGGAGGCGAGCGTCTATGGAACAAAAATCCAAAGCCCGCGCGCATCAGTTGCAACCCAACAAGGAGCAACCCATCTACAAGACATGGGCTTGAGCAATCCAAGATCCAGCCCATAACCCGAATCCATGCTCCATTCTTCCTGAGCCGTTGAGATTTCTTCCCCTAGATCCGACGCTCGCTCCATCCTTCTCATCGAAGATTGCTGCTCCCGCCTCACACCACAGACACCTATATCAACACCTCCTCCATCGACCCATCTTCTCTTTCTCTTTCTTTTCTCTTCTCCCCCGACAGCTCTGAGAAAACCCATCCCCTCCACCTCCTTCACCCATACCAAAATCAGAGCCACCACCTCACCACCTCCATCATCTCCTGACATAGCAACAACCATCCCTGCAACCACCTTCACCACCTCTCTAGGTCTATCTATCTCTCTCTTAGCTTCTCCCATAACCCTAGAAGCTAAATTATAACTAGAGCTAGGGTTTTCACCAACAGTCGACGCATGGAGCTCTGAGACGAATTGACAGATGAGAGTATGATTCAGAGGGTATGGGCGAATGGGTTTGCATTTATTTTCTGTTTTGAGTGAATTAGGGTTTTTAGTTCTTGGCATGTATAAATAGGGTTGCTGTGTATGTGTAAAACCTTATGCCTGGGCTAGCCAGAGCACCAGCTTAGTGTTAATTTGTGCTTTACTTACTTTGTTGATGTTCTAATTAAGTAACTGGGGTTGGGATGAAACCCTTGATTGCATGCTAAGTTATTCACTTTCTTTTTATTGTTCTTGTTATGCTTCATTAGACAGATTGAATTAGCTATTTGAGCACATGAACCTGTGATAGAGTGTACTGTAAGAATACACTCTATACTAGGGGGAGTGTGTGAGATTAGTCAAGACATTATCATGGTATTCTTCCCTGGAATGAATCAAGAATATAATTTGATTAGGAATTGCCTTAGCATAGGATCAGGTGGTGGATTCTCTGCCCTAGTGCTCTTCCCAATTGTTTACAATCCATTTAGTTGCCTTAGTTTAGAGTCACCACTCAACTTCAGTCGTATCGACAATCACCCAAACATTTGTGTTACACCTCTAGAAATCAGTCTAGTAAGCCATTAGATCATCTTAAGCACCACAAGTCTCTGTGGGATCGACCCGTATTTGCCCAGTTCTATATTGTAGACACCGTGCACTTGCGGTTTAACAAGTAGGCTATAACGTAAACCCCATTCCCAAGCCTACCAAGTTTTTGGCGCCGCTGCCGGGGACTTGGCGTGTGTTGTGTCGACTATTGGCTTGTCTTCACTGTTTTTCAACTCACCCTGTACATATTTGCTTTGAGTTATTACTTTTGCTCCTTTATTAGTGTAGTATAGTGTAGTTGTTAGTTTTCTTTTTCATTACATCCTTTATTGCACTCTGTTCTTGCATTGTTGCATTGGTAAATCTTTTAATCTCCCTGTTGTTCTTGTCTAAGTTATATGTAACTCTACACCCACAAGCTCTGCATCTTTGCCTAGTAGTGTCACTTAGTGTAATTATCTTGTCAATATCTGTAGCTTAGTTGCAACATTAGTGTTAATTCTGCATTGCATCTTCTATTGCATATCTTTATCATCTTAGAGTCTCTTGATTATAGCTTAGTAGCAAGTTCAAGCATATTTGCACATCTGCATCCTCATCTATGCATTGCATCTCATAAAACTCTACACTCTACATTGGTAGCATCAGTTATATAATTCCCTGTCATCTGTGCTCATTCATTGAAAGTAAAGAGCTGTAAGCTCATAGTGCATTGCACTTTCAATCTCAGTCAGCATCTGGCCTGCTACCTTGCTTAACCCATCACATTTGTGTCATATCAGCTGCATTGGGACCTCCAATTACTAATTGCTAGACCCTCATCTTTGCTAGCTGACTTTGTGTAGTGATTCTGTTAATGTAACATCCACATTTTTGGAAACTAAAACTTTCTCTTGAGTAAACAGGTGCCTGTAACCTCTGTTGTATAACCAAGGAAGAGAAGAGAAAGGCGCATAACTTGAGTTCTACAACACCCTGAGCAGCCTCTGCAATTTATAGGATTCAGGTGAGTGGCTCCTTGATAGCTGAATATGCTCTTTGTGCCTCATAACTGCATGATAAGACCTGCAAAACTCTGAGCCCATGCAATTGCTAGTTTCCATCTGAAAGACTCCACGCTAGCTGAGTTTGATGTCTCTTGTGCTGTATCTGTGAGTTAAAATAGATCATGATATATGCATGTATGAACTTACCACATCTTTCATGAGTTGTACCTCATTGCTATTCTGCTACGCTATGCATAACTAAAAGTCTGCTGAGCATCTTTGTGTCTTCACCTGTGAGCCGTTACTCCCTGACAATCTCACTACCCTGATTGCATGATAAAACCTGTGCTAGGTAGTGCTCACACCCTGAAATCTGCGCTTGTATGTTCTGTGACCTTAAATTCCATCTGCTCTGAGCCGAACTCCAGCCCCTGAAGATGTGAATTGAGCGGCAGATTATGCATGCTTGAATTGCTTTAAACCTTGTGTGAGCTGTTGAGCTTAAGCTGCAGACCCTGTTGAGCTAGGTTGTTGCCAGCCCACTTCATCTGCCTTGTGCCTTGTATGACCCTGTTGAACCATATCTGAGCAACATTTACTTCCTTGTTCTCTGAGTTGCACAGTGCATAGTTACTTGAAATCCCATTGGAAAGCTGAAATATATGTTGTGGTGTAATCTGTGCATTGAACCATTGGCTGACCTAGCTGTGAGGTTGAACTTGGATAGTCAGGCTAGCTGCAAACCAAAGAGCATAACTCATCTAAGCATAACCCTGAGCATAACCCTGACCCTGTGGCTGCTTGCCTTGGCTGATTGCCAGTGGTGTTCAACCTTGACCTTGTAAGCCTGCAAGCCTATTGAAACCCTGTCAACTGGCCATGAAAACATCAAACTGTGCCTCTGTGCAAACCGGTGTGTTTTCAAATGTGCTGTACTTTGTTCACTGTTGCATCTGCTGACCCTGTGAACCTTGGGTGTTGAATAACATGCTCACATGAAGGATTAGTTTCTTACCTTGCTGACAAACCTGTGAACCTCTTCACATGCTTGCATAACCCCATGTATTGCATTTTTAGCCAAGTTCACTTGATATCAACTGAGATAGTTGATGTCAACTGAACCAGTTGACCTATCTACCTTGTGCCCCTGAGCATAGTCTGTTGATACTCCGTGGCATGTTAGGCTTGTGGTAAAGTGCTCAAATTGATCATCTACTCGTTTGTTGCACCTGCCCTGCATCTTTGCACACTTTTGGTTAGTGAGACCTTGAATATCATGTTGACTTGTTGAATCTGCTGAGCCATGATCACATGCTGAAATTTTGAGCTCTCATGTGCTTTGTGCATTGCTGCTTGAGTGAAAGTTCTTCCTCTGTTGTATCTGTGGACCAACATCTGTGACTTGTTTATGATTTTTGTGGCACTGGAATGAATGTTGGTTAGCAGTTGACCTGTTTTTCAAACACACAGCCCATCATATGCTTCACATTGAGTGAGCATTACTCAGCCTAAGCTGTGCTGTGTAATCCATGACAGCAATTACAAGCACCCCTGTGTGATTAGCTTTTGGAAATTAGGTATCAATTTTTGTGAAATTGTGTTGCCCTGTGTTGTTCTGTGCACCAAAATTGTGCTGTGCTGTATCTCTCTTAAACAGCAGCAAGAAGCACATCTGTGAATCAGGTGTCATTTTCTTTTGTGAGTTATATCTCTCTGGGCTGAACCCATAACCACTAGAACCCAAAGCTGGGCTTTGAACAACCACTGGGCTGCACATATCTGGGCCGTGCATTTGCACAACCACTGAAGCCCACATAACTGGGCTGTGCAACCACTGGGATTTCCTTAGCCTGTGCTGTATAACCTGAAGCCCACTTAAACCAAACTGAATCCCAATAAACCAAAGCCCGCATAAACCAAACCAAAGCCCACTGTCCACTAGGCTTTCCACAACAACTAGGCTTTGCATCACTTGGGTTTAGCTTCCCTGTTTTGAAACATCATTGGTTATACATGCTTGATGTGTGCTAGGCTATTTGAGTTGCTAGATCATGTCAGGATTTTGGTCTGCAATTGGGGATGGGAACAAATCCATCAGAGAGCTTGCTTACGGGCATGCTTCACAGTATGAACTCCCCACAGACCATAGTGGTTTTAGGGAATATTATGAACCTTCTCATGGCCCTGACCTTGAATATTCATACCCTAATCATTATGAGCACATGTATCATCAACCACAGTGGGGAGATGAACAATTCTATACTCCCCCAACTCCTTGTATGCAATCACTAATGGAAGATCTCATAGAGCAAAACAATGATATACTTGGATGGAAAATGCATGATCATCCCTTCTCTAGTGAACCATGTGCACAACCATGTAATGATCCTTCATATGAAACATGCATACCCACTAGTGAAGACTCCCCTTCACTTGAACATCTCACTATGATTCTTCAAATGAACCTGATTGAGGTACAAAATAAAGATTGGAAAGAAGTTTATGATAGGATGTTTGTTATTCCTGATAATTTCGAAAATAGTGTTTCTAGTCCTACTCATGCAATAAAATATGAACCTAATATAGAGGTAGATGAGTACACTGGAAATGCTCAAATTTTGAATAGGGAGATGAATTTTTGTTAAGATGATGATGATGATGATGAATATGAAGAGCATGTGTATTTTGAAAATGTAGTGAAATCTTTAGGTTCAGAGACATTAAGCTTCTCTTCTGTGAACCCTATGAATGATGCTTCTTCTAATATTCATACTTGTGCTGCAGATATGGAACCTGTGCAATTGTCCTGTGAAAATGAGCATGTTTTACCACCAGTTTGTGACCTAGGAATAGCTGAATTGTCTGTTGACACAGATGATTCAATGCATGTGTCTGATTCCATGCCTAGGTTACAGCATGATATCTCTTCTTGTCATCTTGTGCATGAGATTGAAATTTTGGATAATGATGAGTATGACATGGAGATTGATGAATTGTTCTATGCAGGTGAGCATGATTTACCTTCTTCTGACCTTAGGAAAGTGTGTGATGGTGCAAATGATCTTATACTTGAAAACAACTTAGTTGTACCTAATCTCTCTCCTAAGGCACAGATTGAAACTCCTCCACCAAACCTAGGTGTAGTTTGTAACAAAATTACAAAACCAAATTTTCTGAAAATGCCCAATCTAGGCCTAGAACTTTGTGCTTCCCAAGTCCTCTTGGACTATTTTGCATCAAAGTATAACACCTTTAAGGAGCCACAGTTGGAATATGTATGTCTGCCTGTTCTTAGCAAAACTCATTTTGAGTTAGACCTTGTGCATGATGTACCCTTAAATTTGCAAGATTTTGTGCTCACAAACACATCTGTTGACAAGTTTAGGTTTGGGGGAAAATCATTCCCATATGCAGCCTTATTTGCAATCTCATGTTATATCTATGTAAGGCTGTTGATGTTTGTACATATTATCTTTTGGGTTGATCCTCAACTCTTTAGATTGTTGGTATGGTGAATTTTCATTGTATATAATCCAGTAGGACTTGTTAAATTTTTCTTTCTTGAATCGGTTGAGTCTTCTTGCGCATATATTATGCTAATCCGATATGATCTACACTGAGAATGTTGGATTCTAGCCTTGATTAATGAAGCTCTAACCTTGCTTCCGCCGACATCCGATAATCTCTTCCCTTTTCTCTTATCAGCATAGTTCTCATGGTATGTGACTGTTTATTATCTGTTGAAACATTGATGACAATGTTTGATTTAGGTTTGGGGGTACATTTGCATTTGCATATAGAGTTTTTAGTCTTTTATTTAAAAAAAAAAAAAAAAAAACTCTTTGTAAATACTTGCATAAAAACCTCCAACTTTTAGAGATTTTAGAGTCACTAGCATGCTTCTAGCTATGTTTACATAGAGAGTCTGACCGAAATAACAGAATTTGGAAGTATTGGAGAACGCAATCAGGTTTCTTAGTTGATTAGAGCGTTAAAGTTGGATTTAACCATACCGGAGGGCGAATTAGGTGCTGTTTAGATATTCGGTAGTAGAATTGTGATCACCCATAGTGGAGACTACCCATTTTACATCAAGTGAGGCACCAACCTTCAATTTTTTGCAACTTTCTAGAAACGTTGTTAGAGTGTGTGTCACCGTACGTCAATTCCGGGTAGGAATGGTGAGCTACCCAACTTCGCACCACTTTCAGCACTATTTTTGATCTCTTGAGTGCTAATTTTGTCAATCATGAGGGTGACGTTTAAAGATGAAAACTCCTTCTAAATATCGATTTGCAGTTAGCATCACTCTCTCTCTCAATCAGCGGACCCATAGAAACACATCATCGTCAGCAAGCGGAGCAACATCAGAATATTTGAAGGAAAAGTTGATATAGTCCAAGGTTTACATGCAACAAAGAAAAGAAAAGAAAATAAGATGAGAATTAGTGAAGTTTACGAAGTCAAGACAATACAAGTTTTATTGTTTTATTGTTATTTTCATTTCAAGCTTAAGTCAAAAAAAAAAAAAAAAAAAAAATGTGTTTGTCAAGTTTTTGTGAAGTTCAGAAGTTCGTCATCAACAGTTGAAGGCCGAAGACCGAAGATTGAAGACGTTTCTATGAATGCTGTGAGAGAGTGATATTAATTGCCGATCGGGTGAAAAGGTAAGTGAGTACTCCCATCCTTGCTAATGGTTGATTTTCTTTCTTAGAGATCATCAGAAAAAGATTCTTTTTGTCCACACTTCGTGGAGTCTCCAGAAATTATTTAGGAAGGTTATCCTTCTTACCTACAACGTGTGCAGGATTTCTCTCTTTATTCCTGCCTGCACACATGAGAGACTAAAAAGCGATCTTTTTGAGTGCAATTATCATAAAACCCTAATGGTGAGGCGAAGTCGAGGCTTATGATCACAATCGAATCCGAATTCTTTCATATGGTATGGTTACTTCTCGCTCAAGCACTTAAGGATGAGAATGCGTTCTTTGGTAGTTCTAACTTCGTGTTACTAGCATGCAGAAACTCTATGTCCTCATAGCTCCTTGGATGCTTGAGACTCTTTTACACACGAAGTTGGAGAAGGTTTTGTGGGTACACCTCGGTAAACCCTCACGAGACTACAACTCGTCCACTAGGGACACCTAGGGGTTTAAAGGCTTAGTGCATACGCTAAATGCATTCGAGAGACCCGCGACAGTGGTATAGTTAGGATTTCTTAATTTCTGTTTCACTTGAGGACAAGTAAAATTCAGGTTTGGGGGTATTTGATGAGTGCCAAATATTGCATATTTCTACATCTATTTATTGGCATTTAACTCATCTTTTGTGCTCAGAAATCAGATATTATCCCAGATTCTGTGTTTTCTTTGTTTTCAAGAATAAATATTTGTACTAATTAATTTTGTGTTTTTAGGTAGTAAATAAAGCTCGGAGAAATTGAGGAGCCAAAAGAGCAGAAAATTGGAGGCGAGCGTCTATGGAACAAAAAGCCAAAGCCCGCGCGCATCAGTTGCAACCCAACAAGGAGCAACCCATCTACAAGACATGGGCTTGAGCAATCCAAGATCCAGCCCATAACCCGAATCCATGCTCCATTCTTCCTGAGCCGTTGAGATTTATTCCCCTAGATCCGACGCTCGCTCCATCCTTCTCATCGAAGATTGCTGCTCCCGCCTCACACCACAGACACCTATATCAACACCTCCTCCATCGACCCATCTTCTCTTTCTCTTTCTTTTCTCTTCTCCCCGACACTCGAGAAAACCCATCCCCTCCACCTCCTTCACCCATACCAAAATCAGAGCCACCACCTCACCACCTCCATCATCTCCTGACATAGCAACAACCATCCCTGCAACCGCCTTCACCACCTCTCTAGGTCTAGCTATCTCTCTCTTAGCTTCTCCCATAACCCTAGAAGCTAAATTAGAGATAACTAGAGCTAGGGTTTTCACCAACAGTCGACACATGGAGCTCTGAGACGAATTGACAGATGAGAGTATGATTCAGAGGGTATGGGCGAATGGGTTTGCATTTATTTTCTGTTTTGAGTGAATTAGGGTTTTTAGTTCTTGGCATGTATAAATAGGGTTGTTGTGTATGTGTAAAACCTTATGCCTGGGCTAGCCAGAGCACCAGCTTAGTGTTAATTTGTGCTTTACTTACTTTGTTGATGTTCTAATTAAGTAACTGGGGTTGGGATGAAACCCTTGATTGCATGCTAAGTTATTCACTTTCTTTTTATTTTTCTTGTTATGCTTCATTAGACAGATTGAATTAGCTATTTGAGCACATGAACCTGTGATAGAGTGTACTGTAAGAAGACACTCTATACTAGGGGGAGTGTGTGAGATTAGTCAAGACATTATCATGGTATTCTTCCCTGGAATGAATCAAGAATATAATTTGATTAGGAATTGCCTTAGCATAGGATCAGGTGGTGGATTCTCTGCCCTAGTGCTCTTCCCAATTGTTTACAATCCATTTAGTTGCCTTAGTTTAGAGTCACCACTCAACTTCAGTCGTATCGACAATCACCCAAACATTTGTGTTACACCTCTAGAAATCAGTCTAGTAAGCCATTAGATCATCTTAAGCACCACAAGTCTCTGTGGGATCGACCCGTATTTTCCCAGTTCTATATTGTAGACACCGTGCACTTGCGGTTTAACAAGTAGGCTATAACGTAAACCCCATTCCCAAGCCTACCACCATAAGTGTATGGGTTTGTGATAGGAATCACAATTTAAACTCAACAAGCAGTCTTAAGATACAAAGAGTTTCAGAGAAGGAAAAGGAATGTAGGGTTACGGAACCTTTAACCACACAGGTTCACGCACGCACAATTCACAACCCTAAAGAGAGTAGTATTGTTGAGAATAACCCTCTTTTATTGAAAAAAACAGGGAAGTCCCTTCCAATATCAATTAGATATGAAAGAATTGCATAACACAGCAAAACAAAGAAAATAACAAAGTATTTTTTCTTTAAAGCATGAGGTGTGCACACTCTTGTCTCTTCTGATCAGGCACATGAGACAAGATGCACCAAAACAACACAATCAAGTTGTGCTGCGGTGAACAACAATCTGTCCACCACAACCTTTTTGAAAGGAATTCATAGAACCATTTATCAAAATGTTTAGACCATACTCTTTTTTCTAATGGTCTTGACTTATCTTTGGAAACTAACTTCTTTGAAGAGGATAAAATCTTACATACCTCAGCGGTTTTTTGAACTAGTTTGAGCTTGTTTGCTAGTCGATTTGCTCTTCTTTGAAGTTTATTGACATATCTCATCTTGTGTTTGTACTTGAAACACTTTGAAAGTTCATGACCTTTGAGTGAACAAGAAGAGCATGTCAACGAATATGATGATTCAGACGCCCGAGACCTTTGATTTAGACCTTGTGCATGATGTACCCTTAAATTTGCAAGATTTTGTGCTCACAAACACATCTGTTGACAAGTTTAGGTTTGGGGGAAAATCATTCCCATATGCAGCCTTATTTGCAATCTCATGTTATATCTGTGTAAGGCTGTTGATGTTTGTACATATTGTCTTTTGGGTTGATCCTCAACTCTTTAGATTGTTGGTATATGGTGAATTTTCATTGTATATAATTTAGTAGGACTTGTTAAATTTTTCTTTCTTGAATCGGTTGAGTCTTCTTGCGCATATATTATGCTAATCCGATATGATCTCCGCTGAGAATGTTGGATTCTAGCCTTGATTAATGAAGCTCTAACCTTGCTTCCGCCGACATCCGGTAATCTCTTCCCTTTTCTCTTATCAGCATAGTTCTCATGGTATGTGACTGTTTATTATCTGTTGAAACATTGAGGACAATGTTTGATTTAGGTTTGGGGGTACATTTGCATTTGCATATAGAGTTTTTAGTCTTTTATTTAAAAAAAAAAAAAAAAAAAAAAAAAAAAACTCTTTGTAAATACTTGCATAAAAACCTCCAACTTTTAGAGATTTTAGAGTCACTAGCATGCTTCTAGCTATGTTTACATAGAGAGTCTGACCGAAATAACAGAATTTGGAAGTACTGGAGAACGCAATCAGGTTTCTTAGTTGATTAGAGCGTTAAAGTTGGATTTAACCATACCGGATGGCGAATTAGGTGTTGTTTAGATATTCGGTAGTAGAATTGTGATCACCCATAGTGGAGACTACCCATTTTACATCAAGTGAGGCACCAACCTTCAATTTTTTGCAACTTTCTAGAAAAGCTGTTAGAGTGTGTGTCACCGTACGTCAATTCCGGGTAGGAATGGTGAGCTACCCAACTTCGCACCACTTTCAACACTATTTTTGATCTCTTGAGTGCTAATTTTGTCAATCATGAGGGTGACGTTTAAAGATGAAAACTCCTTCTAAATATCGATTTGCAGTTAGCATCACTCTCTCTCTCAATCAGCGGACCCATAGAAACACATCATCGTCAGCAAGCGGAGCAACATCAGAATATTTGAAGGAAAAGTTGATATAGTCCAAGGTTTACATGCAACAAAGAAAAGAAAAGAAAATAAGATGAGAATTAGTGAAGTTTACGAAGTCAAGACAATACAAGTTTTATTGTTTTATTGTTATTTTCATTTCAAGCTTAAGTCAAAAAAAAAAAAAAAAAAAATGTGTTTGTCAAGTTTTTGTGAAGTTCAGAAATTCGTCATCAACAGTTGAAGGCCGAAGACCGAAGATTAAAGACGTTTCTATGAATGCTGTGAGAGAGTGATATTAATTGCCGATCGGGTGAAAAGGTAAGTGAGTACTCCCATCCTTGCTAATGGTTGATTTTCTTTCTTAGAGATCATCAGAAAAAGATTCTTTTTGTCCACACTTCTGTGGAGTCTCCAGAAATTATTTAGGAAGGTTATCCTTCTTACCTACAACGTGTGCAGGATTTCTCTCTTTATTCCTGCCTGCACACATGAGAGACTAAAAAAGCGATCTTTTTGAGTGCAATTATCATAAAACCCTAATGGTGAGGCAGAAGTCGAGGCTTATGATCACAATCGAATCCGAATTCTTTCATATGGTATGGTTACTTCTCGCTCAGGCACTTAAGGATGAGAATGCGTTCTTTGGTAGTTCTAACTTCGTGTTACTAGCATGCGAAACTCTATGTCCTCATAGCTCCTTGGATGCTTGAGACTCTTTTACACTCGAAGTTGGAGAAGGTTTTGTGGGTACACCTCTGGTAAACCCTCACGAGACTACAACTCGTCCACTAGGGACACCTAGGGGTTTAAAGGCTTAGTGCATACGCTAAATGCATTCGAGAGACCCGCGACAGTGGTATAGTTAGGATTTCTTAATTTTCTGTTTCACTTGAGGACAAGTAAAATTCAGGTTTGGGGTATTTGATGAGTGCCAAATATTGCATATTTCTACATCTATTTATTGGCATTTAACTCATCTTTTGTGCTCAGAAATCAGATATTATCCCAGATTCTGTGTTTTCTTTGTTTTCAAGAATAAATATTTGTACTAATTAATTTTGTGTTTTTAGGTAGTAAATAAAGCTCGGAGAAATTGAGGAGCCAAAAGAGCAGAAAATTGGAGGCGAGCGTCTATGGAACAAAAAGCCAAAGCCCGCGCGCATCAGTTGCAACCCAACAAGGAGCAACCCATCTACAAGACATGGGCTTGAGCAATCCAAGATCCAGCCCATAACCCGAATCCATGCTCCATTCTTCCTGAGCCGTTGAGATTTCTTCCCCTAGATCCGACGCTCGCTCCATCATTCTCATCGAAGATTGCTGCTCCCGCCTCACACCACAGACACCTATATCAACACCTCCTCCCCATCTTCTCTTTCTCTTTCTTTTCTCTTCTCCCCCGACAGCTCTGAGAAAACCCATCCCCTCCACCTCCTTCACCCATACCAAAATCAGAGCCACCACCTCACCACCTCCATCATCTCCTGACATATCAACAACCATCCCTGCAACCGCCTTCACCACCTCTCTAGGTCTAGCTATCTCTCTCTTAGCTTCTCCCATAACCCTAGAAGCTAAATTAGAGATAACTAGAGCTAGGGTTTTCACCAACAGTCGACGCATGGAGCTCTGAGATGAATTGACAGATGAGAGTATGATTCGGAGGGTATGGGCGAATGGGTTTGCATTTATTTTCTGTTTTGAGTGAATTAGGGTTTTTAGTTCTTGGCATGTATAAATAGGGTTGCTGTGTATGTGTAAAACCTTATGCCTGGGCTAGCCAGAGCACCATCTTAGTGTTAATTTGTGCTTTACTTACTTTGTTGATGTTCTAATTAAGTAACTGGGGTTGGGATGAAACCCTTGATTGCATGCTAAGTTATTCACTTTCTTTTTATTGTTCTTGTTATGCTTCATTAGACATATTGAATTAGCTATTTGAGCACATGAACCTGTGATAGAGTGTACTGTAAGAAGACACTCTATACTAGGGGGGAGTGTGTGAGATTAGTCAAGACATTATCATGGTATTCTTCCCTGGAATGAATCAAGAATATAATTTGATTAGGAATTGCCTTAGCATAGGATCAGGTGGTGGATTCTCTGCCCTAGTGCTCTTCCCAATTGTTTACAATCCATTTAGTTGCCTTAGTTTAGAGTCACCACTCAACTTCATTCGTATCGACAATCACCCAAACATTTGTGTTACACCTCTAGAAATCAGTCTAGTAAGCCATTAGATCATCTTAAGCACCACAAGTCTCTGTGGGATCGACCCGTATTTGCCCAGTTCTATATTGTAGACACCGTGCACTTGCGGTTTAACAAGTAGGCTATAACGTAAACCCCATTCCCAAGCCTACCACCATACGTGTATGGGTTTGTGATAGGAATCACAATTTAAACTCAACAAGCAGTCTTAAGATACAAAGAGTTTCAGAGAAGGAAAAGGAATGTAGGGTTACGGAACCTTTAACCACACAGGTTCACGCACGCACAATTCACAACCCTAAAGAGAGTAGAATTGTTTAGAATAACCCTCTTTTATTGAAAAAAAAACAGGGAAGTCCCTTCCAATATCAATTAGATATGAAAGAATTGCAAAACACAGCAAAACAAAGAAAATAACAAAGTATTTTTTCTTTAAAGCATGAGGTGTGCACACTCTTGTCTCTTCTGATCAGGCACATGAGACAAGATGCACCAAAACAACACAATCAAGTTGTGCTGAGGTGAACAACAATCTGTCCACCACAACCTTTTTGAAAGGAATTCATAGAACCATTTATCAAAATGTTTAGACCATACTCTTTTTTCTAATGGTCTTGACTTATCTTTGGAAACTAACTTCTTTGAAGAGGATAAAATCTTACATACCTCAGCGGTTTTTTGAACTAGTTTGAGCTTGTTTGCTAGTCGATTTTCTCTTCTTTGAAGTTTATTGACATATCTCATCTTGTGTTTGTACTTGAAACACTTTGAAAGTTCATGACCTTTGAGTGAACAAGAAGAGCATGTCAACGAATATGATGATTCAGACGCCCGAGATGTGCAAGCTGCTAGACACAAAGTGGAACCTGAAAAATCAGACAAAGAGTTTCCAACAGATAGGTCAATTTTTTCTTCCAGATTGGTTGAGTCTTCTTCTGAAAGAATATCAATATTGATGTATGTATTGCTACAATTATCAAAATCAATATCTTCACAAAGAAGTGCAACACTTGATTTTTCGTCTTCATTGGAATCATAGTGATCAGACATGTCATCAAGAGTTGCAGCAAGACCTTTGTTCCCAGTGTATTTTCTACGGTTCGGACACTCATTTGCAAAATGACCAAAATTTACACTTAAATCACTGTGGCATATCCTCGTCATCAGCCTCGTCAGCATCCCTGTTTTTAGGAGGAATGCGATTGTGAGGTTTAACTGATGATCTGGGTTCGTCTCTGGAGAACCGTTTACTTCTCTTCAATAGAAGATCTCTAAACTGTCTTGTGATCAAATAGACTGACTTGTCAAGATCATCATCTGATGAATCAGCCTCAGATAAATCATCCTCAGAGACGCAGACACTTTTACTTTTGTCAAGTAATTTACTGTTCTTTTGTGCTTTAAAGGCAACATCCTTTCCGGTTTTGGATGTATGCTCATGATCAAAGATCTTTAGCTTTCCAACCAACGTATTTCTAGAGAGAGCATCAAGGTTATTTCCCTCAACGATGGCATGCTTCTTAGAATCGTATCTGGATGGCAGCGATATGAGAATTTTCATCACAATGTCCTTTTCAGGAATAGTCCTACCCAATGCAAAGGATGTTAACAATTTCAGACATTTTATGATTAAACTCATCAAATGAATCTTCATTTTCCATACGAAGGTTTTCCCAATAGGAATTTAGGTTTTGAATCCTAGCTTCCTTCTCACTGGTATTTCCTTCGAATAAGGTTTCTAAGATATCCCAAGCATCTTTAGATCGAGTGCACGTAGTCACATGGTGTTGAAGATCTGGGGTAATGGCATGTATGATGGCATTCAAACCGTCGGAATTTCGCTTTGCAGCAAGTATCTGAGCAGCGTCATATGCACCAATATCCTTTGGAACGGTCACATTTCCTACTGCCACAACGGGAGCATCATAGCCATTAACTACATAAACCCATGATTGCAAACCACACGCTTGAAGAAAGGCACGCATAGCAATTTTCCACCACAAGTAATTTGAGCCATCGAAGACTGGTGGTACGTTTATAGAGATAGCACTTCTTTCTATATCAGATCACTACAAACACGGACTTATAAGGTCTTTAATGTGTTTGCCTGCTCTGATTACACAACATCAAAGTTCAATTGTATCACAACTTTGACAACAATACTATGGTGATATGTATCACTCCCCCTTAGTCAATACTTCATCTCACATGAAAATTACTCCCCCTTATATAATGATCCGTAAACCATATGTATTTGTAGTGTGACCTACACATTAATTTTCCCCTTTTTATCAATATAAATTGGCAAAGGTACGAAAACTAGTGGGATCCTAATGAAATTTTCATAGAGATATTTCGTGACCAAAAGAGAACCACATATCAACTTTGTTTAGATGCAATCATATAGCCGAAGCTAAATACATTCATCAAGGAGTTTATAAAGATACAAGATAACCCCTATAATATTCCACAGCCGCACTCCCCACAAAGATATGGTAATTAAGCACAAGTTTAAATAAGAACTCTCCCCATAAAATGTCATTCCCGAAAGAACAACAAGAGCAACCTTACTTTCATAAGAAAAGAAGGATTTTTTTGGACATTAACAAATCACATAAAACATGAATTTGTATCCAAAATACTCAATTAAATTAACCACAAGAGAACCCATGATTAATTTAATCGTAAATGCTCAACATAAGAAAACTTACGGAGCCGCATAGTATTTACACAAAGATGTGGATCATGAGAACCAATACTGCGGAATAAACAAAGATTCATTCTATCTTTATCGATATTTTCATACAGACATATAATAGACTTAATCTTTGTAAACAAAAGTTCATCCTATCTTCCTTCACTATTTGCATAATGACATAAAATAGGCTTAACTTTTGTTTGTCAAAAGCTCATTCAATCTTTTATTAGTATTTTCATAATGACATATATGAAATTCCTAACTTTTGACCACGTATGGGACAATCATAGTTCACGGACGCAAACACACATATCCCATAACAAGTTGCAATATATGAAACCATAAAGATTAATACTGCAAAATCATCTTCCAAATCAACTTTAGAATTTAAGTAAATAAATCTAAAAACATTGCAAGATGAAAATCGTTGGAAATAGCTATGTGTACTCACAATAATGGCTATTCCAAACCCTAGTTATCCTTCTTAAAACACAAGAATAAATTCTCATAAGAAGTTTCCTAGACAATAAGACCTTTGAAAAATTCTTTATCGTCCCCGAACTCCTTGTCGTCAACAGCCATTGGAACATAAGGTTCATGAACATAGGAGTCAATTTCAACGAACCTTCTTGACTGATGCCGAGCCAGGGCCTTCTGAATTTCAAGAGTCCTGAACACAAAAGCCTTTATTTGCTGCATCTCCTTTCTTATTTCCTTCAACTCTTCAAGAACACCAGAAAACTTCTGAAGATTTGAAGGAACATCCCTTGGTTTTCTCACATTCCTCCTTTTTCTTTTCAAATTTGAGGGTAAGGGAGATACCAATTTATCTTTTTCCTTCATGATTGACGGCTTAACAATCATATTAACATCTCTTCCATCAGAAGTCATGATGCTTGGAGTCTCCATAAAAATGGGTTTGTGAGAGAAAATCACTGAACAAGCTCTACAAGCAAACTTGTGATGAAAAGAGTTTTTTTTTTAGAAAGAAAAATGAATGTAGGGTTACGGAACCTTTAAACAAACTAAAGATTAACGTATGCTCAATTCTTAGCCCTAAAGAGGGTAAAATTGTCGATTTTAACCCTTCTTTTAATGAAAAAGGAAAGACCATTTAAATACCAAATTGTGATATGAAAGGATCAACCAATTTTTTATTGAACCCAAACAAACAAAAGAAAACAACTAAAGAAAAAGTTTTTTTTTTCTTTTTTTTTTCTTTTTAAGACCTGAAAGTGCTTCACTCTTGTCTCTTTGAAATCAGGCACTTGAGACAAGATGCACGGCCAACACAATTAAGTTGTGTTGGGGTGAACAATGATTTGTCCACCATGAACCTTTTGGAAGGAGTTCCTAACTACTTCTTCCACACAATGCTTAGACCTTGTTCTTTTTCGGAGACGTCTAATTGGTTCTTTAGAAATTAACCTTTTCGGAGAAGAAATTTGTTTACATACCTCAGTCGACTTTTGAACAAGTTTAAGCTTGTTTGCTAATCGATTTGCTCTCCGTTGAAGTTTGTTGACATATCTTACTTTATGCTTGTACTTGAAACAATTAGAGAGTCCGTGACCCTTAAGAGTACAGTAAGAACATGTCAAGGTGGAGGATGGTTCAGACACCATAGTGGAGCAAGCTGCTAGACAAATTGTGGTACCTGAAATATTAGAAGTAGAATCTCTCGTAGATAGAGAAAAATCCATTTTATCCTCCAAAATAGTTGAAGAAGTTTCTCCAGGAAAAATATCAAGATTGATGTGAGTATAACTACAATTATCAAAATTAATATTTTCAGCAAGGAGCGCAACACTTGATTTTTCATCTTCATTTAAATCATAATGATCAGACGTCTCATCAAGAGTTGTAGCAAGACCTTTTTTCCCAGTGTATTTTCTACGATTTGGACACTCATTGGCAAAATGACTAAAACCTTTACACTTGAAGCACTGTGGCATGTCCTCGTCATCAGTATCGTCAGCATCCCTGTTTTTAGGAGGAACACGATTATGGGGTTTAACTGATGACTTAAGTTTATCTCTAGTGAACCGTTTACTTCTCTTCAAAAGAAGATCTCTAAACTGTCTTGTGATCAAAGAGACCGACTTGTCAAGATCTTCGTATGATGAATCAGTCTCAGAAAGATCATCTTCAGAGATGCAAACACTTTTACTTTTATCAAGTAGTTTAGTGTTCTTTAGTGCTTTGAAAGCAATATCCTTTCCAGATTTGGATATCTGCTCATGATCAAAGATCTTTAACTTCCCAACAAGAGTATTTCTGGAAAGCGCATTAAGGTTATTTCCTTCAACAATGGCATGTTTCTTGGAATCGTATCTGGCTGGCAATGATCTGAGAATTTTCATCACAATGTCCTTTTCAGGAATAGTCTTACCCAATGCAAAAGATGCATTAACAATTTCAGACACTTTGTGATTAAACTCATCAAATGAATATTTATCAGCCATACGAAGGTTTTCCCAATCAGAATTTAGATTTTGAAGCCTAGCTTCCTTTTCAGAGGTATTCCATTCGAATACAGTTTCTAAGATATCCCAGGCATCTTTAGACTTAGTGCATGTAGTTACATGATGCTGAAGATCTGGGGTAATGGCATGTATGATAGCATACAACCCGTCAGAATTTTTCTTTACAACAAGAATTTCGTATGGTTCATATCTACCAATATCCTTTGGAACAGTTACATCGCCTTCTGCAACAACCAGAGGATCGTAGCCATTAACAACATGTACCCATGTTTGAAAATCACGAGCTTGAAGAAAAGCACGCATAGCAATTTTCCACCATGAGTGATTCGATTCATCGAAAACTGGTGGTACGTTTATAGAGATAGAAATTCTGTCCATAGAGTCAGATCGCTACAAACACAAACTTATGAGGTCTTAAACGTGTTTGCCTGCTCTGATATCAATTGAAAAGGCGGGGGTCTAACAATCACACCCAATATTTCGCTTAGCAATCTGTATGGACAACTCAAATATAATTCCAATAGAATCAACTGGACAGTCAAACTCAATCAATGGAAATATATCCAAGAGTTGTATCTCTGTTTCACAATGTAATCAGCAAATCAAACAGATAGAAATCCGTGAGCCTGATTATTATGTAAAACAACTTGAACGGTACCAATGACCAATGTTCAAGTATCAATCAATTTATATCAACAACCAAAGGTTAGATTAGCTAATTGATTGAACTACGCAAAGCCTATGATATTTAAATTATATAAACAAATATAATGCGGAGAAGAAATAACACAGACACCATAAATTTTGTTAACAAGGAAACCACAAATGCATAAAAACCCCGGGACTAAGTCCAGATTTGAACACCACACTATATTAAGCCGTTACAGACACTAGCCTACTGCAAGTTAACTTCAGACTGGAATGTAGTTGAACCCTCACCAATCTCACACTGATCAAGGTAGAGTTGCGTTCCTTACGCCTCTTGAACCACGCCGGATTCTGCGCACTTGATTTCCTTAACTGATCTCACCCACAACTAAGAGTTGCTACGACCCAAAGTCGAAGACTTAATAAACAAATCTGTCTCACACAGAAAATTTCTATTGAATAGATAAATCTGTCTCCCCAAATATACCTACGAGTTTTGTTCCTTCTTTTGATAAATCAAGGTGAACAAGAACCAATTGATATACCTACGAGTTTTGTTCTGTCTCACAAACGATGAGACGAAGATGTTTGTGACTACTTTTCAATCTTGCATATCGGAGAATAAATCTCGAGCAAATCTTAAAGAAGATAATACTCAATCACAATAGAAAACAGCAAGATCGAAACACGAATCTACATAGAAATAGTTGGGTTTGGCTTCACAATCCAAATGAAGTCTGCAAGTCGTTAACCTACAGGGTTTTAGAAAAAACTAAGGTTAAAGGAGAATCGACTCTAGTCGCAACTAGTATCACACAGGAGGTGTAGGGATTAGGTTTCCTAGTTGCTAGAGTTCTCCATTATATAGTCTCCAAATCAGGGTTTGCAATCAATGTTACCTTGATAACAAAGCATTCAATATTCACCGTTAGATGAAAACCTGATTAGATTCAAGTTAATATCTTTCAACCGTTAGATCGAACTTAGCTTGTTATACACAAATGAAATGTACCATCATTTAGATAAAGGTATCCGTACCTAAACGTGTACACTTAGTTGGTTCAACAATAGTTAACCAATGGTTAGCCATATGAGCACTTTCATATCAACCTTATTCATCTTTATCATAACTAGTTCAAATGACTCGAATGAAACTAGTTAGAGAGTTGTTCAATTGTTTATATTCTCATAGAAGTATACAAGACACAATTGAAACAAAATCGATTTTGATTAACTCGAATCATTTCATGAACATTATAGCCACGATTTGCAAAAAATTTCATTCCTTATTATATAAATGTATTAGTTCATGAACAAACCGATTTTAGAACATAACCTACTTAAGTATGCAAAAGTGTACGCATACCTAAGTAGCCGAACTGAGTTTGGTTACGCCGCAAACCATTCATACTTCCAAACTACAGCAGAAATTCACGGAACTTGAACTTCCGCCAGTACGCGTACGTGTACGCATACTTAGTTCCCAGACTTCCAACAACCAACCAGTACGCGTACGGGTACACATACCATGGTTCCGGTTTTGGACTTTACACAAATGTTTATACACACTATGTTTATATCCAATCATGGTTACATGTTCTAAACCCTCATTTCAATCATTGAAACATTCTTGGAAGACGACAATAGCTGTCTCACATAAACTATTAGCTTCAAAGCAATTTTCAAGTGATCGAATGATGAATACGAAACATTCCGAGTCTACATCAAATGACTGTCTCACACAAATCATGTAAGATGTTACAAGGCGATTTTCACATGATCATCTTTTGACTTTCGTCAAGAATAAAAGATGAACTTGGTTAAAGTGAAAGCTTACCAACACAAATTTCAAGAAATAGATAAGCGAGATAAACTCGGCTCGAAATACCAAATGTGTATAATTGAAGTCTATATAGCAATACGACTTTTTATCTCAAATAGGAGATAGAGTAGATAGACTTTTGAGTGATAGATGAGTTCAAGTCTCCACATACCTTTTGTTGATGAAGTTCCACAAGTTCCCTTGAGTAGTTCTTCGTCTTCATTCGATGAACGCCGTGGAGTCTAAAGCTCAACTACACTTACTATCCTAATCCGAGACTTACCTATAAGTAGACAAGAAATCAAGACTTATAGTTTTGGCAACTAAACTTGACAAACAAGCTTGAGATATCAACGCTTGCGAGTTCGACCGAGCAGTGCTCTAACAACAACAATTATAATTGCGGAAAGGAAAAGTAAATGACACAGCAAGATTTTGTTAACGAGGAAACCGCAAATGCAGAAAATCCTCGGGACCTAGTCCAGAATTGAATACTCTCAGAATTAAGCCGCTATACAAAATCTTCACCAACTTCGTATAGTTGAGACCAAGCAACTAAACTTAGTTTACTTAGGTTCTTCAGTATCCCTGCGCTTCCGACATTCAATAAGTGCACGCAATGGAACAATTCCTTTGGATCGTATTCCAAACAGTCTAGGAACAACGAATCTGTTTGGTAACAACTCTCTTGATTCTTTCAGATGAAAATATCTCAAGTCATATGCAAAAGCTCTTCTGTTTAACCAATAAACTCCTTTGCCTGGCCAGATCAATCTATCCAACAACTACCGAAGTAGCAGAGTTTAGATTTGCAATCAATCAATATAGATTCCGACAAGAAACTATAAGGTGATGCCTATCTTACATAACTAACCAATCGAATAAATCTGATTCTAGTTGGATCCCAGCCGATCAAGGTTTGTGCATACCCAAAGATATAGAAACCAAATAAGAAATCTTCTTTGTCTTCAAATCTTCTTTAATCTTCAATAAACACCTGCACAACACCACTTGAATCTCTTGTGATCAATCACGCACAGAATGGAGTCTGTTAACAATGGATTATCACAAGATGTCTTTAGATCTACAAACAATTCTAAAGATCCCGTCGACACTTCGATGTAGTTTGAGTGAATCTTATATCAGAAGAGAAGATTCTCAAGAATAAACAAACTAGGCGCAATCAAAGTTCAACAACTGTTAGTCAATCAAATCAATCGAAAACTAAAATAAACTACAATTATCAAGTTTCCCACCAACGGTACTCGTAGAGCTTCTTGATCCCACAGAAGTCTTTAAACGAGCGGTCGTAAGAGATTTTGCCTAATCAGGGTACTTTCCTCTCTGAATAGACGGCTCCACCGGAAACAACAAAAAGATGAAGTTTGCCTGACTCTTAGGATAGTTTGCTAGAAATGCAAACTTGGGTATTGATAGACCAAGGATGTTTGGACACCAAGGAATTTCCAAAATCGAATATTCTCAAGATATGCAATAAATGCCCAATATCGGTTTTCATAATTCCTGGAAATGCTCTGTCCAATACTTCCGAAATCTCTTAATAGAAAATCTCCAATTAGTAAATGCACATTACCAATTTTTATTTTCTAGAGATATGCATTTAATTGCTGGTAATTAAAGCATATAAAACTAATAATCTTAATTTATTCCGGACCGGGATCTCCTTGAGTTATTAAGGAATATATTTGAACAATAAAAGATAAGAGTTACTGTTCATGTTCAAAGTATGTTGACATCTTTTCTTTGTAAATCCTCTTTCATATTTACAATCTTGGAATCGATTATAACACACTTCCAAACAAGTTTAGAATTGGTTCATCTGTATTCCAAGACAACTATGTGATTGATCAAATATCAATTCACTAATCATGGGTTTACGGTTTTACCAAACACAAGGATCGGTTCTACCTTGATATGGTTACTAGGACCGGTTACGTCAGTTACCAGGATCGGTTACGTTAATTACCAGGACCGGTTACCACATACTCATGGTATTACTTGTGATCGGTTACACATGTCACTAGGATCGGTTACACCAATTACCAGGATCGGTTACACAAATTACTAGGACCGGTTACACCAATTACAAGGATCAATTACATAAATCTTTTGTGATCGGTCACACCAATTACAAATATCGATCATACCATCTCAGGTGATTACTTAGGATCGGTTACACTAATAAAAGTCATACCAAATCATAAGTCGGGCACTGTGATTAGTTATACCAAGATACATAAAAAGTTATGATCGGTTCTACTAACTCACACATATTGGTAATCCAAAGATATGCAATGAATAACAATACCAATAAGCCTAGCGATTTCCCTTTCGATTCATAAAACAAGTTGATGAATGTACTTCCTTTAAACAAATGTAAACATTGTTTCCTAGGACGAAATCTTCACCTTTACCCATACACATAATCACAATAGCATTCATACGATTATGTCGATGTCATATATACGAAGTTCAAAAGATAAACGTTATACTTCGTATTCGATTTCCTTAACACTATGATCATATGATCATGTCTTACTACTAGAGTATAATCATTCACAGCTTCGCAGTTATGTTTTCAATATAGCACGACTTGAAAGATACGTTAGGAATGAAACAGTTCAAGTCAATATTACTAACCTCAAGAGGAAGGATGATGTCGTCGTTGTAGCTTGTTACTTCTTCACATTCTTCAGGTGTTCAAGTAATACTTGTATGTCTCATAATCCTAGACTTTCTAGTCTAACCTATACGAAGTTGTCTCTAGTACATAATCAAGCGACTCTTAGATGAGTTTTGATTCACTAAAATATGACAACCAAACTTGACATACCAATGCTTGGTGGGTTCAACCGAGCTATGCTCTAACAACAACTAAGCGTAATCTTCATTCTACAAGGAACTCCAACTGGGAAGGACCTTTTATGATTGCTAAGTCTGTCCCTGGTGGGTATTACAAGTTAGTTAACATGGATGGCAAGGCAAACGTGGCAGTAATACACGAGAATTGGCTCAAAGCATTTGACACCTAAGACACTTGACGTTCGAGGTATTGGATGTTTGGGGAACGAGTACCCATAACATCTGAATTTGGCATTTAGGTATTTCTTTCATTGTATTTTCAATTCATCCAAAATGTTTGCAATACTTGCATTTAGTATTTGAATTCAGCAATTAATCAAAGTTCATTTTACTTAAAGAAAATCTTTATCAAATCCAAAAGAAAATTCTCAATCATCTACTTATCCAAAAATCAATCAAAAATCAAAACCAAAATAAAACCTCACGTCTCTTAGAAGTTTAGAAATCATGGAAGGGAAACTAAAGGAAACCGGCAAAGTAAGATTTCTACTCCTCTGCCGCCTTCAAGTTTTGCAGATCCACCTTCTCCAGCTCCAACTCTTCGATCAATCTGGCAAAGTTGGCCTCCTTCTAAATCACAACATCACTGGGAAAAGGTACATTCTTCTTACCTGTATCCTTGACGGCATCGATTCTCTGACGAAGCCACTTCACATTGAAACCAAGTCTCTCAGAATTGTCCAAGTTGTACTCCCAATCAAAGAGTACATCTTTGGTAATATTACTTCTAGCCCTTGTTTGTATATCATCTATAACACGCAAGTTAGATTCTACTTGCATTATCAGACACGTTCGGGATCTTTGGTGGCTACGATGTGACCATACCTCTCCCATATTTTCTGATACAATCTAGCATAGCCGGTAGAGACGCTAAATCCACCTACTAGTTCATGATGCGGGAGTGGCTTGTTGAATAGAGGATCAAAAGCAATCCCTTCATTAGGGTATTCGTGAACTACCATGCGAGTCTCAACCATTGGACCGGTTTTCTCGATCTCCGAAACAACAACAACTTAGGCTTCAATTTATTTGGCGACTTCAGTAGCGGCATCCTCATGACCCTGATGTGCAGATATGGTTGCATCACTACTTTGGTTCAAATATTGCTCGTGTTATCGTTATTATCTCGGTTATGCTCAACTTCATCGTTTGGCACCTAAATGGCGATTAAATGAGATTAGAGCACTTCAATCATGGAATTGAAATGGATGCAAATGAATTAACATCATCAAATTTCTTCATTCAAGATACAAGCAAATAGTGAAAATTCGCAAAAAGATATTTTACAACAAGCTCGTCTGAGGTGATTTTACACTCCCTGTGTAAAGCAACGAGCTGGGAGAAATTTTTAAGGATTCTAAGGTTGATTCATATGTCATTCTCTTCGTGTTGATGTCCTCCACAATATATCCAAAATTCACAGTTATTGGATAAACGAGCGAAAAGATGTGGCCAGAACATCGAACAACATGACAGCTGAAACTTTTCTGAAAACTTCCTGGAAGTTTACTGTTTCATCGATTTCGACCCCTAAACATGCTCGAAAAAAAAAATCTATATAGCTAGGAAATTTCATGGGCATAAGATAACTGGGGTAGATCGCAAAAATCTGATGTCGGATGAAGATTCTACAGCGTTTTTGCTAAAAGACTAAATTCTGAATTTTCTGGTGACATATTTCGGCAAAAATTCTCATTAATTCATCCAAAAAATCAGCAATTTTATAGTTTTATGAAGACAATGCAAGATATATACTTACTCTAGTGGTCTCCGAAGCATTTGAGGAGTCAGGGTTCAGGATTCCGAAGCATCAAGAGCATTATTACCTTCATTCGGCTCTGAGTCTTGAGAATTCTCTTCTTCACCATCCTCCGAAGACGAATGAGCATCATCAACACCTTTCTTATCCATGAGAATCTCTTCATGGATACATCAACAACAATTGTTATTACTTCATTCAAGAAGTATCATAAATGATTATGCAAAGAGGTACTTACGTCAACCACTTCTTCTCCATCGGTGGCACTTTATTCATTTGCTTGGCCAACAAAAGGGAATTGAAGACCATCAATACTTTATGGAGCAAAACCCTGAAACAAGGTAACAAATATTTGTTTTATGATCCTAATTATGTGGATGAGAAAAATTCACAGAAGAAGAAGCATCAATGGCTGACTGAAGAAACAGACGGAGAATTCACAACATTTGGTAACATTCTATATGTCTTGCTTTTGATTTCCCCACCCTGGGGACTTTGCTCAACTTCCATAAAGTCGGTATCGATTCGAGGCCTCACAACACGCCCGTCCTATGACAAAAGTTAATGGAATGATTAAAGACTCAATTGTCATACTTCTACAACAACAACAACAATAAAAAAAACGATAAGAGGAATACTTACTTGTGAACACCCAGGAAGTATTTTATGTTTATCATCAAGGAGATGCTTCAATATCGGTCGAGCAGAAATCATCTCAGGAGTAGGAGGTTCTTGTGCTGGAGATTGAACATCCATTACAAAATTATGGAAACGTTCGAATTGTTCATTCCAGAAGTCTACATAACCCGGAGTTGCATATGTGACTCGGTCGGAACAAGGAAACAAATATTCACGTCCATCCACGTGTGTGCAATCTAAACAATTTTTAAGCTGCTCAACGGATGGTTTATTCTTTCGAACATTCGGAACACACTGATCAAGACCCATCTGTCGTGTTGCTCTGTCGATATTATATTCTTCCACAAGAAAGTTTCCTCCCATTATGGATACTAAATGGGCAGGAGTACAACTCAGCATAAAAGATCTTTCACCATCACTAAGCTTTGTACTAGATTTCAAAGTGATATTTTATCCGGCATTAAAAGTGATCAACTGAGAAACGAAAGGAGGAACGATACCCATGGACGAAAATTAAACTCAGACTCGTTGTCTAACAAATCGATGAGGCGTGCCTTGGACCGAGGTTGCTTTGTAGACCAACGCATGATTCTGGCGTTATCTTTCTCAAAAAAAGCATGACTCACATCAATATTTTGTCCTTGCAAGACATTATGAGGGATAGGTGCATAATTTTTGAAGCGCTCCCACAATAATGCTTGGAGAAACATTGAATTAGCATAAGATTCAATTTTCATAAAACCGTTAAAATGATCGAGTCTACAACCAATGAGTCTAAATTGGTGAACAATGAGCCCAAGAACAGACTACCAATAAGAAGCCTCTCACCTTTAGCCATCTTAATAGCAAAAGGAATCACAAATGGCTTCAACAAATGTCCATTGTCTACAAGCACATCTCTGGACAACCACAAAGATAATGAAGCAACAATGGTTAATGTACCGTCAGCAGGTCTGTCAGGAACCTTATCTTTTGGCCACCAATATCTCAACCATTGAGCATAACAACATTTGACGGAAAATTTATTAAGGTCATGCATCTTAGCTGTCAGAGTTTTAGACATCTCAATTTATTCTGTTGATTGCTCTCCAGGAAGATTACCTGTAACAGGGAGATGCAGCAAGACTGTTACATCCTCTAAAATGATGGTGAGTTCTCCCCATATGCATACGAAAGTGTGAGTAGGAGTACACCAGTGAGCGATCAAAACTACCATACCTCGTACATCATGATAAAAAAACAGGTCTCCAGCTGCTCGAATGGCCAATGTTACCTATGCACGATGTAACATGACTCGAACGTGATCATGACCTAGCACGTGTCTCTCCTATCCAGAAAATTCTGCTAAAGGTTTTCGGGAAAGCTTAAATTCTATAAGTGAAGCAGAATAGTGTCCTCCTTGCAAACAAAATCGAATTATCGCTTGAGGAGACACCAACTTTCTCTGACTAATATCCCTGGGAGACGTTTTTCGGGTCTATACTGAATTATAAAGAAGTCATCATCCGTATTTGGAGTGTTCTTCATTTCAGATGCTTCTTCTTCTTCTCCATCAATGGAAGTATCATCATAACTGGTGTTAGACATCTCTGTAAGATAACTACGACATGCATACAACCTACTTCAGTATATCGTTCGTACAAGATGCAAATCTCAGTAAAGCAGTGGAATTGAAAGTACAACAACGAACGATAAAGACCGCTTAAACATCTTAGAGATTTACCTATATGAGTATGGTAATCAGGTCGTTTCCTAATAGAAAAAGACCGCTCTCTGAGAAGAATCATGAATCCAGGATAAGCACAGGGCCATTAACGTGCTGAGCTACAGAACACACAATCTCTGAAATCAGTATGTGTGGAGATTTCAGTTTTATCACATGGGGTACTTGGTTCAAGACTAGTTTCACCACTGAACCCCGATAAGGCTTTGAATTTCTTACACTAGGTGAAGGTTCAAATCCAAAAGATACCTATCATTTATGTATTGATTTCTATGATGATGCTTATTTCCCAACTGAGCTTGAACTACGTTGGCTTGATCCCACTCGGGTACGTAGGCAGTCACTTGAGTAATGCAACCACTCTTGTTTTGTAAGATTTACTATATTTTCTGTTTTTCTGTTTTTTTTTTTTTTTTTTTTTGGTTTTTAAAAATAGGGGGAGATTGTTGGATATTTTCAATAAACAAAGAAAATAAAATGTTTTTCGTTTTTTGGTTTGCCGCTACGATGGGGAGCGTCCTGTGCCGAATAGATGCAATGGATTTTCTTGGAGATGAAAAGGCATCTCCAAAGGGTGTGATGGTTCACAAGTGACACATCCATTCCCATTAGACACTATTGGTGTCTTTTGAGAATGAAAAGGCATCTCCAATAGGCATGAGTTCCCCTATAAGTAGTGATGATTTGTTTTCATTCAAGTATGGAAAAACACAACAAAATCTTTGATTTCTTTTTTCTCCAAGCATCATCAGAATCCATAAATTGTGTGTTCTTGGTTGGGTCAAGGGAGTACAACTCTTGAATCCAACAACGTTGTTAGGGCTTCATAGTATCCTGAAAGCAATATTTCACTGACCGATTGTACTCGCCAATTATTTGGGAAAGGTCGAAATAATTGCTGAAAAGAATCGCAAGGCCTTGAAACTCCAGTGATACAACATTCTTTTCTGTTCTCTGAATTTCATACTCTGTTTTAGCCTAATTTTCCAACAGATTTTGCCACTTTGTATTCTTCACAAGTATACAACTATGTTGCGCCATGATATAGCTGAGCTCTTCCTATTCAGATAGTTAATAAGACTCTCACAGTCACCTTCTATATTGAAAGTTGATGATATTCTTCGCTGTATCCGATGTAGGTGCTTGTTGTATACCTACAACTTCTGCTTTTCCGAAACTACCTGCATCATCTCTAAGAATTAAGGCAAAACTAGAAGGTTGATGTTTTGAAACCCAAGTTGCATCTACATAATTTTTGTGATAGTGTCTATCTGTACAGTCCAATGAACCTTATAATTCTTTTTATTTTTTCTATAGTCTGACTTAGGATATTTTTCTTAGACCAGAACTGAACATGTCTAAGTATATCTAAAGACATTCTCTTGGAATACTAAATAAACCACATCTAAAATTCTGAATCCAGTTATATTCCACACCTCTAGAAATTTACAAGAATTACTGAACTGGATATGAAGTGGATCAGGGTCTAATTCCCGTACTGTTTTGGCAAAGGGACACACAAAAAAAAATAGATGTTCCATGAAGTAGAATTGTGCTTTGAATTTATGTGACCTGTATTTTATTTTATTAGAGCCATAATAAAATGTGGTTTTCGGATGCCAGGCAGGTCCATCTAGGTAGAAATACTTTGCTCAAGAGAGCTTCTTGCTGGCCTAAGATCGGAGGATGATGTGCCAAGTTGAATAATTAAAAGAAGCGGTACCAAGTTGAGCTTGGCCTGGATGTATCCAGTAATGTAGACCAGTTTGCCAACTTGACAACTTGGATTGGATGTTGAACACTGAAGCTGTCTTCTACTAGTTCTTAGCCAAAAACGAAAATATGTAGCATTATATTTGGCTCTATCATAATATTTGGCTAGTTTTCAAGCATTGCTAATGTGCAGAACCTTTGCATCTGCGTCTAAAACGCAGGAGATTCTCAATCTACCCCAAAAATTGGACTTAAATTTTACACAAATGGAACATATAAAATCATCAAATATATGATATATATCATGTGAACTTTGTTCATGTCTATAAATGAACATGACCATTTGACTCGCGGAAACTAGTGGTTTATAGAGAGAATTTGCAAAACCCTCTGCTTTATCATTGTCAAGAACTTTATTACCATCATTCGGTTCTCTCAAGTGACTATGGCTGCAGAATGAGCCGTCAACATTGATCCAGGAACGGAACAAAAGATGTAATATCAAACAAAAACAAAAAAAGAATGATGCAAAATAACATGGTATAGGAAACAATGCACAAAACACGGATTACACAATAATAAATCTCAAACAGCTGAGTCGCGGACTAAGTCGCTATCTTTAAGGTGTTTCGCGACTCTGCCTCTTGATTGTGCTAGCAGTCAATTCTTGTCGAAAACCCTATGGGATAAAACATCTGATAACTCTCTTGTTCCATTTCTCTGCACCTTGAGAAATCGAACCAACTCTTACTCTTTCTAACACTTGCTCAGAACACAAAATAGATGAAAAATGTTGTATATTTATCTCTTCTAGAAATCAGTTTTATAACCAAAGAAAATCAATGAAATTAATGAAAAAATCTTTTTGATTAAATGCCTAATTAAGTTTCTTTGTAACAGCAGGAAAACAGGCATAATATAATGTCAATATTAATTGTAATTAATCAGGAAATAATTACCTTAATACGTTTTGAAAAACCAAGTTAAAAACATCAAAAAATTGGTTTCTGGATCAGTAGACCTCCCAAGATCGCCAAGGCCCCGCTCCCGGACTAATGTAATATAAGTATATAGTATAAATAGTATATACCCTAGTGAAATTATATGGGGGTGGGACTTGAACCCATGCCTATAGTGTGGGAGCCCAAAATAATACCACCACACTATCTCTCTAACTTTAGCATAATATTACAAAACTATGTTTTTAAATATAGAGCAATCCTCATTGAAATCCTGAGCTTTGAGTTTTCCCTTCTAAACAGCCCAAGTTTCAGTCATCCCTATTTGACGGACAGAGTCTAATCGGTCAAACCTGGTTGGCACTGAATCGTTTGAAAATTACATTGTAGTCCTTTATGTGCTTAACCTAACCAAAGTTGGAATTGGTAAGGTAAATAATCATACCCGTACTTCTCTTTTCTTTTCTTCTTCATTCTCCCTCGTTTTTCTTCTTCTTTTCCTTTGGATTCATAAGCAGCACAGAGCTTTGATTGCGACGGATGGGAATTCGATTTCAGGTGACCAAAATTTAATATCTAGTTTTATCATGTGATTATGTTGATATAAAGTGTGTGTATGATTTACAGTTGTTGTATCTATGTATTTTATTATTGAATCTTAATTCAGGGTTTTTAATGAGATAGGGGTAAAAGAAGTGACCTTTCTAAATTTAGCCGGTAAAATCGTTTATGTGCAATGGGAAATTGATGCTCTAATGATACCCTATATCAATTTGTGAATCATGTTTTAAAACTGTTTCAGCTCTTCATGCTGAAAGTTACTTTAAAGATCCAATAGCCATTAGATCATTTCATGCCATGAAAAGGGGAATTTTGACGGTTTCTTCAGCTGGTAATGAAGGACCATCTCTCGGTAAAGTGGTTAATCATGCGCCTTGGATTTTAACTGTTTCTGCTAGTGGTATCAATAGGCAATACAGAAGCCAATTTATGTTGGGTAATGGGAAAATCATTTCTGTAAGTATCACTCTGTGTTTAATTCGAGTTTCTGTACAATTCTCACAAAAAATGGCCTATTGTAGTGATGAACTTTGGAATTACAGGGAATTGGAATTTAAACCTTTAGTCCAAAGCAAAAACTTTATCCGTTAATTAGTGGAGCGGACGCCGGCTTTGACTCCTCGGACTATCTTCCAAGGGAATATAGGTAATGGACTGACTGAAGAAGTATCCTGACAATTGTTTCCTTATTTCAGTGTTTAGATTCAATTTTGGGACTACAATAATAAAGTTGTATTTTTCTACGTGCTTATAGAATGTGCATGGAGGGAACAATGGACCCATAGAAGGTGAAAGGAAAGATTGTATTATGTGAAACAACGCCTATGGGTGATCCGGCTGATTCTGTTATTCCAAAGGCGGGAGGAGTAGGAACACTAATCCTAGACAATTCTGGACGTAATGATTTTGCTGATATTTTCATGTCTTCGGCGACGAAGATTGATAATTCCATTGCCAAAGTCATTAGTAGCTACCTTAATTCGACTAGGTAAAAACAACAAATTATAGTCTTAGTGCGCACTTACACTAGTTGCGATTCTGTCAGTTACATTACCCAACATAAGAAGTTGAGCCTGGGTTTTCTGGTTTTGGCAAAAAATAGTATATGAGTTGGAATCAAGTGTGCTTTTATTATTATGCTACTAAAATGTTAATATACACAGATCACCGTCCACAGTGCTATACAAGACTAAGGAAGTTAAGGTTTCAGCTCCCTTTGTGGCATCATTTTCATTGAGAGGGTCTAATAAAGGTTCGCATCATTTGCTAAAAGGAAGTATATGTATCTAGTAAATTGCACTAGTCTATCATTTAGCAGGTCATAACTGATTGTTCCTTGCATTGAACAGTCGGATATCACTGCACCAGGCGTTGATATCTTGGCAGCATACACTCCTCTTAGGTCAATAACTGGTTTAGAAGGTGATACTCAACATTCTAAGTACATCATCATGTCTGGTACATCCATGGCTTGCCCTCATGTCGCTGGTGTAGCTGCTTATGTGAAGACATTTCATCCAGATTGGTCTCCTGCTGCCATTAAATCCGTCATCATCACCACTGGTAAGACAAATTCAGGGTGATCCAACTCCCTAAATATTTGTCGCCTTAGTACTCTTTTCCTTATAGTATTTCGTAGTAATAATTTGTAGAACTAATCCATCTATTTATTTTCTGATGAACAACAACACCCATGAGTGCCAAAATAAACGAAGAAGCCGAATTCTCATACGGGGCAGGTCAAGTAAACCCATGGATCCAGGGCTAGTCTATGACATGAATGAATTATATTTCATTTATGATAAAGGTGTTCTGTAATTTTAAGAAACTCAGTTGCACAAAGGACTACTTAGCCATTGGCAGAAGTTCACATTTAAACCCAGGTAATGTTCTTTACGTATATGCTTCGTGATTTGTTGACATTGACAAGTGTCAGACCATATGGTCATTGTTGTCTTTTTAAATTATCTCACCTCCTCTCTTTTTTTCCTTGAGTGTTTCTGGGAAAGCTTTAGTTAATGACACTTTAATGATCATTCTTAAAAGCAATACTCGTATCTCAAACTTCTTAATCTCACCCTGACCTCTGATTGATCATCCTTGGTTAATAAAAGTGCCAAAAAAAGAAAACCCTAGCTGCAAAACTTATTTTCGACTGTATTAATAACTAATATAGCAGTAAATAAGGTCACTGTGTATATTCTATCTAAATTTGGTTTGGAATAGTAATTTTAAACTATGTATAACCTGTCGAATTTTAAACTATGTATAACTTGTCTCTCTTGATTCTTCAAGCTCAAAAACTTTCTAGATAAATAATGTGTCTGCTTTTAGTTCTACTTTGGTTGTACCTGTTGAAGTGGGTCTACCTTCATCTTCTAACTAGTGAACTTTAATATATCTCTTCTGAAGTGGTGTGCTGCGGCTAAAATGTGACATAACATAGTATGGAGAATATGTGCGCAGCTTCAATGCCCCCTCTGTCGATGAGAAGGTTGAATTTTTGGGCATGTGTGTATTTTTTCTAAGTTTTCTTTTCTGTTTATAGTTGCCTTTTATATCTTTTATAGCTTAATATGCGCAATTGTCATTCATTTTGCAACATGGCCAATGTCTTCATTGTTGCACCTGAAAAGTCTTGCCACTTTGTTTGAGAGAACCCCAAATATCCAAAAGGATGCACAAAGGTAACTTTTTTGTGTATTACTTGCACTACTTATTACTCTTCCACTCTTCCTTGAATCCTCATATAACTGCTCACATTAAAAAATCCATTTAAAGATGTTTGGAATTTACTTAAAAGCTTCTTGATAACTGAATAAGTGGTTCCCTTTTGGTTGTTAATCAACCGGTTTATTCAGCTTAGAGAAGATTACAAATCTGCAAAGCTTGCATCCA
The DNA here is from genome assembly GCA_023531295.1 of Papaver armeniacum. NCBI lineage: Eukaryota > Viridiplantae > Streptophyta > Magnoliopsida > Ranunculales > Papaveraceae > Papaver > Papaver armeniacum. The sequence goes on from JAJJWW010018901.1 coordinate 314,142, forward strand.
GGCTCAGTTCTTTGTGGCAAAGTTCTAGTTAATACAGTAATTGTATGGTGTCACCTAACTAATGCGATCGCCGATCTGGTTCTTCACCAACTTCTGGAAGACAATAATATTTTTCAATCACTGGGTAAACATCATGAGGAAACAAGCAATTGCATAACTAAACCAAGAACTACCTCCATTCAAGCATCATAAGAAGATCCATTCAGCAATTGCAGAGTCAGTAGGCTTAGGATTAAACAACCATACAATCTTGTTTAAGTTATTGGTGTCATATACATGTAATCTTGTTTCTCCACCGATTAAACAACGCATTATTTTTCATATTTTTTTTTTGTTGTATCTTGTGTGAATATATACAAATGGACTTGTAACCTGTAAACCCTTTTGACTACTAACCTTAAGATATCTGCTGCGCTTGGAATTCAGTGCGGAACAAGAGCTACAACATACAAATACTCTACAAGCTAAATTAACACTTAAGAAGTGAGTCTACAAAACACTCAAGATAGATTATAAATGTGGTCCCAAGAGCCTCCATAGGTGTTGAACCCCAAGAAGTTAAATCTACCTTGAAATGCTTTTGATTATTGCCATCAATGTAGAAATTTTAAGGACATGTTATTTACCAGCACCGGAAGTGATGGATTTTTTTATGTGTATTTCCAATATTACTCAAACGCTACGAAGAGTATCTTCGTCGAGAATAAAGACCCTTATGTACATGCACATTATTGATTTAGGCACAAACCTAGCTTCCATCGCCTCCGAACTCTATCAAGTTGGAGACATAGATACCCGAAAACCAATATACTATTTCATTAGAAATTAAAACAGTTCACCTAATTTTTTTAATACTACAAACTCGTAGGCTTACCTAGTTAAATTTATACAACCCTCCAACTGAGTTACCCATCAAAAAATTTAGTATCTTGGAAAATAAGGTACCCGAAAATTTATAAGACCGTGTTAGCGATGTACCCAATATTTTTTATTGGACCGTCTGAAAAATAATATGCACTACTTTCCTAATTAAACTGAACGTCGCAACACACACTATGCCTAGGGAGGCTGGTTTCTCGATACTGCTCATGATAGTTATTTATTTAGGTATGGCTCATTTCCTTGTTTCCGATAACGGCCCGCAAAGGGTTTATGAAATCTTGTTAAAGTACTTCTGATAAGAGAGAAAAAACTACATGAGAGTGTATGCCGTTCATACCCGCAGTAACTTCACCCATGGAAATTCAACTTGCTACTTGTTGGTTCATGCCTGGGAGTGTATGCCTTTCATGCCTGCACTACGCAAGTTGTTACAGCAAACTTGCAGAATGTTTCAGTTCATATGATCTTTCAAAGTTAAAAGTGAATACCAGAAGAAACCCAAGCTTACCGCGCGAGAGAGTGCCAATTAAAGTTTTTTATCTCGAAAAAGAAGCCATAGATTGATTTTTATAGAGAAGAGGAGTAAAAATCACCAATCGCCTAAGAAAAATCCAGTCATAGATACATGTATTGCAAAAAAAAAAAAAAAAAAGGAAGATTAAAGACTGAAACAAGACATCTTGAAACTGAACAAAACTAAGAGCCTCTCCAATAGAATGTGTGTGAAGGAAAAAGTCATAATCCACGTAGGATTCACAACAATATTTATAAAAAATCATCTCCAACCCATTAATGTGAAGATGATGTGGCAAAAAAAAAGTTAGACATCCTCTAGGTGAACCTCTAGTTTTAGACATTCACTTAGAGGATGTCTTCCCATCCTAGTCACACTTTTGTTAATAAAAGTCAAAGAAAAATAAAAATGGAAATGATTTTAACCAATTATATGCCTACAAATAAGTAAACAAATAATAAAAAACTTTATGGGTTGGAGATGAAACTTTATTTTTCCTAATATTTAGGATTTTCTACTCAAAGGATGTCTTAAAAGTGATGCCACATATGAAATATTCACATTCACCATTGGAGAAGCTCTAAGAGCCCAAGAATACATCATGTACTTGACTTTCAGGATTACACATTCCCATTCGTTCTACTGGTTTTTCGAAACTCTTGAGGTTCGCTCAATCCCAATGCACATAGATGCTGGAAGAAGGTTCCATAATGTGTGGCAAATTGTTAAATACTGTAACAACTTTTACTTTTGCCAATGCCCTTCATCCTATACCCCCAATGTTCCGCCGAAGGTAACTTTAGTTGGATCATTTGGCTGCTGCTAAACTGCTGTTAATCCAACTTAAACAAGCAAAATTCAGAATCAATTTGTATGATCAGATTAATGAGAAAATACCAAGCACCGAAACTATCTAGCATATACGCTCAAACCCATTGGTTTCCCAAACCCACCCATTTTTTCTAACCCTAACTATAGTTGGTTATTAACTTTGTTGGAGGGGTAAATTTGTAAAAGAAATTTAAAACTTAACAAACACATACGGACAGACTCGTTTGTCCTTCCATATGGGTTGAATCAAATGTTGGCCGGATCGGAGGAAAAACCCCAACCATTGGATTTCGCTGACGATTGCTCTTAGAGCAAGCCTTATGGTGGAATCCATCCATCTTCCATCTTCCACGCCACCTCAGCACTTGGAACTGTGGATGGAAGCGCAAGTCTAATGGTGGAATAGTAGAAACGCTAATCTTAATGGAGCTAAGCTCCATTCTTAATAGCGCTAAAAAAACGCCAATCTTAATGGAGCTAAGCTCCAATCTTATTAGCGTTTTTTTTTCTTAGCCGTTAGATTCTCAACAACTCAGTTTAAATCTACGGATAAAAAAAACGCCAATCTTAATGGAGCTAAGCTCCAATCTTATTAGCGTTTTTTTCTTAGCCGTTAGATTCTCAACAACTCAGTTTAAATCTACGGATAAAAAAAAAAAACGCCAATTTTAATGGAGCTAAGCTCCAATCTTAATAGCGTTTTACGCTATTCTTATTAGCGTTTCTTGTCCTCTACCGCGCCATTCTTATTGGCGTTCAGCGCTATTGTTATTGGCGTTTTTGATGGATTCCACGCGCCATTCCACCAACCGTGGAACCTTGCTTGGATTTTGTGTGGAAAACACCAACTTGGAAGCCATTAGACTTGACATTCTATGGATTTTCCACACTTGGAATAGGTTGGATTCCACCATAAGACTTGCTCTTAAATATATACCCCAACACATGGTTTGCTAAAGACTATTGGACCATAATTCAGTAATACCGTATAAATCAATCAACTTGCTCAAATTGGGAAGATTTGTCACCAATCATATAAAAAAAAGAATTTATTAGATATTTACATAGAAAAAGAAGTTATAAAAGTTTGAATCTATTAAACAGAATACAAGAAAGAAGATACCATCAAATGATTATCATTGGATGATTATGTTTATACAAATTAAGATAACCCAAATGAATGGATCCATGAATACACTATTACACTGCTAAATTTTAAGCAGAGAAATGAAGTAATTGAACAGATATTTTTTAAAGAAAACTAAAGACTACTACTACTAATCGTTAAGAAATCAATGAATCTACACCATGGTGGTTGAACTTTCTTGTTTGATACCCTCTCAGCTTGGTTTGAACAAGGGTTTGAAGACGAAGCTGTCAGAAATGGTCCAAAACCAACATCATCATTTTTAATTTTGGGGCACAAGAAGAAGTTTCTTGACCCTAGTTGTATCAGTTTCTCCTCTTTATCCAGACCTGCAAAAATTCAAGAAAATAAAACACAAATTAGGAACAGAAGTAACCAAAAACCAGATTTTATGCAATGCCATTTTGAAACCCCTCGAGATAGGCGACGGATTGCTTGAAGCCAACGGCACCGCTACCTCGAAAGTGCCCCATGTACTAGTCTTCTATGCAAATTAACAGAAAACATGGGTGTAGATGACTTACTTTCTAAGCTGAACTGCGAGTAGTGGAGATTGAAATCAGAAGCATTGGTCGTAGATAATGAAGGTCTTCTTCCTTCTTTGAAATATTGTTTAACAACCATAGTAATAAGATCTCCGACTGTTGAATCAGGTGACATAACAACATGAATGGGTCCTAAACTTCTTTGTACTGTTACGTTTAGTAACAGCTTAGTCAACTTGGGAATATTTTCGGATTGAGGAGACGAGAATATTCCACCATTCGACTTATTTCTCATTCCAGCTAACAAATCTGGATCTGTTTTTGGTCTTCTAAGAAGATTCGCTTGGTTTGCTACTAAGCCTTTCCCATGAAACGATGCTGATCTTTCTGTTACCTTATTCCCTCCTCCATTCTTAACTTTCTCTAGCTGCCCTTTGATTTTCTGTGCTCTTGAAGCGGATGTTGGACTAGGCATACTGTAAACTTTTTCCAAAATTTCGAACCGACTCTCCGGAGCTTTCTCCTACACAATTATGCTGCTATCTCAGTCTACGGCAACGAAAGAATGGAGGGCAAGGTAAACAGTTGAGAGAGAAGACCCGAGGCTCTCAACTGGTTCTACTGCTTTGTTTGTAGAAAACATAATCAAATGAAAGAAAACTAAGAAAAATGGTGCCTAGTATCAAATATTGCAAGTTGCAATGTTTATAGCAGTTTACGGAGATAACGTTTGTTTGTTGTTTTTGTTATAGGAAGGAGTTGAGAAAGTAGAAGGTTATATAGAATAAGAATCAATGAAGGTTTCTGTTAGTTTCTTCTATTATTTTAATAGGTGACTGGCTATTGTAGGTTATTCGTCACAATGAAGAATTAAACAAGAAAACAGAATAGATATAATAATAAGATTAGGCAAATCGATGAAGGGGTGAAATGGGGTGGCTAGTGGCTACCTAATGGTTAACGTTATTTGTTAGGGCAGAATTAGTAACTATAGAACCTAATGGTCAACCGTCAATATTATCCACTTGTTTTGGCTTTCATTTTGGCAGCATATCTGGCTGGCCTTAGGTGATTCGAAAGTTTAATTTTCGTAAGCGCAGTGCTAGCAATGGCATCACCATTTTGAACCTTATTATGGTAGTCTGGACTCTGGATCATTGTGTGATTCGTCACATGTGGCTAACTCTAGGTCGCAGATGCCTTGACGTGTCATTGTTGTTGTGTGTTACTGACCATATGGGGGCTGCTTTATCCATTTATTAATGGATGACATACATGATCAAACAAACGTGATCATATGATTCATACACCAATAATTGATGCCTAAAAATCATAGTTAATTAATCAGAATCTTAATCCTGATTATTAAGTAAGTTATATGTTATGGGGATTCACTGACATCACAATTGCTTAACTATTCCAGTTTACCAAGAAGGGGTCCTCATAATAGACTGTTGAATATGGCTTATATATTAAACTATTTTTAAAAGATTAAATGTGAAGATTCAACTTTTAATTCTAAGTCTTTTCTGTAATCAGGTATTAATATTTTTAACTTTAAACCTTAATATATAGAAACAAGGAATCAGAGATTAATGGCGAATAAACCAGAATAATCATCTATACGATAATCTGTGGTGTCGATAGAGAGGGTGGCATGTCGATTATTCGAGAGAATTATCAAATGTCCTGATTCAAATGAATATCAGTAAAGTCTAGAGACCCAAGGTTGTACCTGATACAGTGATTCCTTTGTTTTCAAGTAGCCATGTAAAAATATCAAAGGAACCATAAAGTGTGTAAGAAACAATAATGAATGAAAACCAACGCCACAATTATTGGTAAGGAATTAACAACAAGATGAAGATGTGGTGTGCTGTGCTCTACAGTCTACCCCATTCTAACCATTTGCATGGATATTATTCAAGACTTGCATTACTGTCTTGACTACCTGCTTGTCTCTACTCTTATATCTCTCTTTCAATCACTAAAAAGACAGCTTCTGGGAAGAAAATTTAGGTCCACCGGGAATGCACGCATCTAGAGTATGTAAAAAAGAGACAACACAAAACACAAAGTCGTGTTTCCCATGTACATTGAATCTTGATTAGGTTTCGTTACCGTCCACAACTTGACCTGCTGGGTATATGCTTTCTAGTATAAACTATTGGGTAGCAACATTAATTAATCTATCTAGTACTGAATCATGAATTAATCATTTTTTTTTCGCATTCTTAAAATTCCATTATTTTGGGAGTAATAATGCATCAACAACTAAATAATTTTGAAAACCCTTTACTCTTTTAATAGGGCAGAAAATCAGATTCAGTTCTGGTCTAATGAGAGAGTATAGAAATAAATTTGGTGGTGGGAAACTTCAAGCAAGAATCTCAATTAAATTATTATACTAAATTTGCATCCCATTCTAAAAAAATTTGGGGTACAACAGGTGAAGCTCTAACACGACTAGGCCTAGTTCTTAGCCACTTCTTTTATTTTGTAAAGTTTAAAGAAGAAAAAAACAAAATATAGTGGGTACAAAAAGCAGACATATTTTGTGGGAGTCGGCAAAGCAAATGCATTTGGAATTCCATACAGATTCCCATCCCACAATCTATAGCTTTTCAGCCTGTGCTTGACATATGGGATTAAACTTGAGCAGCTCTTTTTAACAACAAAGAATAAATCAGAGAAGCAAGTCTCTGCGATTAAACTTAAATTTGATCTTGGCCTAATTTCCGGGTTTTTAACAACATTTGTTTTGTTCAGCAGGAATTACTATCATTCTACTGTTTAATTGAAATTTCAAAAGAAATAGAGACCCGTCAAATAAAACTCTACCCATAAAGGATTTTACCTTGTTGCAAGCAGCCCAAGAAATTGTTTCATGGGATCAGTCTTTCAATGGAATTGTTTCCTAGGGACTAAGGATAGTTCTTTCTACTGAATTGTTCCTTGGAATAGCTCATAGTGGGCTAGTGTTCAAATTGGGCAGCTTGCAACAAGGAAGCCTACTCACATCCCAGGTGAACAAAGAAAAGGCAATGTCATGAGCTCATGAAATTCTAACTTCAGATAACAGAAACTTAAAGGCTTTTAAATTTCTCAACTGGGAAAGGTGGCCACTGACGAATTAGCTTGGTTCGAAAGAAGGAGACACACATATCTTGCATGATTATGATGATGTATCAGATTCTAACAATCAAACTATAAACCAAATTTACCTTGTCTTACATGAAATAGTCTACACGAAAATAAATGGAGGCACAAAGATGTTACGTACCAGGACAATTTATTGGGAAATGAAGGGATAATACGCTGTTCAGATCAATTTGAGCTTGTTTCTGTAGTGGATCATGGTTGCGTGATAGTTGCTCTGGGTAGCTGTTGCTTTTATTGCCTGTAGAAGCTTGGGGATTTGATAAGAGACGAGATAAAGAATTAAAAGGTGACAGTCTCGCAGATCTCCTTCGAAATCGTTGCTGGACATGGCTCTGTGACTTTAAGCTGGCATGATAGATGCTTGCAAGAGGAAAACCAACCGAACACAGAGTTTCCTCAGGGACATAGTAGTTCTCAGGACGTGACTGAGGAGGGTAAAGGGGCTTAGCTGCTGGGAGTTTTCCACCATTTCTCCATGATACAAATGCCTTTTGAAGCTTACACGGAACCTGCTAAACATCATGAACATGAATATAAAAACATATAAATAAGTAAAACACTTTCCCTACTTGGCAAAATAATAAGATTCTTCAGTTTTACTATACCCATCAGTCAGGGATTAACTCACTTTACCAGAATATCATAAGGCCTCCCATTTATAAACATACAGTCTAAAAAGGAAACTCGTTCAACTAGTTACTAGACTTTCCTTTTTTGAAAATTTTCAAGGCTTCGCATAGTCTGACTCGGGTTTTTCATTTCAGTTATTTTTTCTAGTAATAAGATTTTGTTAGCCCGAAAAGTGTATGTGGGAGAAAAACAACATGCTCTTCTTGATTACATAACAGAGGGAAACGAAAAAGTATACGGAGAAGCTCACCGTTGAAACCAAGCTGCTTGAAGCAAATGACAGTGACAATGTAGAAAATGGAGATTTCCCGCGTTTATTTCCATCATCAGCTGCAACAGATCCAAAACTTGTTGGTGCATCATCATCATCATCTTCATCCTCATCCTCGGCTGCAGAATCTAACCCATCTTGTTCATTAGGGGTAGAAATGTCTTCTACTTCCTGCTTATCAACTTTCTTCTCCTCCTCTTCTTGTTTCCTCTTCAACTCATTTTCCATATCTTCGATTGTCTCTTCCAGACATAATTCGGCCTCGATGAACTCAAGCTCTTGTTCTATCAGCCTGAGCTTCAGCTCACTGTTTTTCTTTATCTCTTCACTCAGCTTCTCAAGTTTATCATTTATTGGCTTCCATACATTCCCCACAGTTGTCATTAGGCGCTCCACCAGGCCTTCCTTCTTTTCAATGCTAGTTCTTCCAAAGAACTCGTCAAAGCCAAGCGGAAGGTACTCCACTTTATTCAGGTCCACTTGCTCCCCTTCTTTAAGAGAAGGCTGCCAATATAAGCGAACCCCGTGTTCCTCATCTTCGACAACATTTATCAGTCGTCCAGATGGAGTGTGAAGAATGACTGGATCTTCTGCTTCTGCAACCTCTGACGCGTCTTCTGGGTCACCTTCTGGTTCGTTTTTAACAACAACAAATTCTGGAGTCTCGTCTGAAACAAACAAGTTTTCCTCGTATCAAATAAGCAACACCAAATCGGTTTACTACAACTTCGTCATAAACTTTTTTGAAAGAACAAAAGAAGAGGTTACTTAATACCTTTTGACCACCAGTATTCCAGCTCAGCAGGCATAGGTATTCTTAATGGTGCTTTGTAGAAAGAATTCAACCACATCTCCCTTTCTTCATCCACGTCATGAACATATTTCTTCCAATAATCAGGTACCTGCAACGAACACATTTTCACCTTTTAGGTTGACATCCTGATATATTTCCATTTCTTCAACAAAAAGAATCCTTGCTTACTTCATAAAACTGATTAATGAACCCAGGTGCCATCCACACATCTTCTCCCTCATACAAGTACGGATGCTGGGGATCACTGTATGGCCCTCTCTGTTCCCTTACCACTGCATAAGCAAAGTAATGGCATTCAAACTGAAAAATCTAGAAAGAAGTGTTTGCATTCATGAAATGGGGCTAAAGTACCACATATGAAGCAGTTATATGTCCTTTAACCAATGAATCCCAGGATTCTACGCTTACGAGATTCTTTAGCATGTTAATACTTGACGACCACATCTATCAGTTATAAAAAGTCAAAGTGTCTAGAGATCCATTTGTTTTAATAAAGTCACAAAACACAAGTTTCTTGAGAAAAATTGATTGCATAGGAACAACATACTTCCATCGGGTTTGTTAACAAACATCCGCGCCTTTGCAGCAGCAACTTCCGCAATACCAGCGTGCAGCTGAAATTCCATAATACAATCAGGAAAAATTACCAATAAAGATAAATCTTAGAACCTATCAATAAAGATAAATCTTATAATACCGCGGAAGTATCTTCATCACAGCCAGTAGAATCCTCCAATAGCTCTCCGAAGTAGAATCTTCCCTGGAAACAAAGTTCTAAGACTTTAGACATACAATGTCATGCCATGTGGAATTAGAACTCATGTGAATGAAACATCTCAAGCCACTTACATATATGGGACGCTCATTGACTTCGTAAACACCACAACCATGCATCCTGCTATGCTTCCATTGTCCAGCGTATCGATATCGACCTCTTTCCCTGGAAAACAAACCCCTTCAATAAGAATGCACCTACAGGAATCTCTTAATCTTAGATATATGATGTAAAGAAGGCTGCACACATCCAAATACATACTCGATATGAATAGGTGATGCCTCGATGGTAAACCCTATGATTATGACTGTGCATTGCTAAGTGTTCAATAAAAATATAAAAAGCATCAGATTACAATAGACTTGGTCTGGGGTCTAGAAACTTACGGTTTCTGTCCAAATTGCTTGATCCATTCAGGATTGTTATCAAACGGAGTCTCATAGTTTCCAGCAGCTAAACGGTAGCTATCTTCAATATCCATTTCCAACCATTTTCTATCTTCTGGGTCCATAAAGTCCCTGGATATTATTTTCCCTTCTGCACGCATCTTTGCTTCGAGCCTATTGAAACAAGTAGAAGCAACAACCAATTAAACTGGCTGTTTAACACCAATATCAGGATCACATCTGAAATGGTGTAATCAACATGTTCATACTTTGAACCTGGCACTGGTTCAATATCAGGTATATCAACTTCAACAACTCCATGGCCTTCCATATTGTTCTGCAGCCATTCACCTTCATACCTGCGATCAAAGAAGCCTAATCAACAACATTTTTTTGGCTTGTTGGTCATTAGACTCATTGCCAAGGTAAGTACATTCCATTCAACCTAATTATAAGATTATGATTTTTTTCATGCATCTGCATTACCAACAGTATAGGCATGAAGATATGAACATGCTAGCAGCCGATCTAATATTTTTTAGATCTTTCTTTTCGTACGAGCAAGGAGGAGATACCTGACAAGCCCCTTTTGAGCAACATACACTCCTTTTCCATGAGCTAAATCATCCCAAACTGTTCCTTCATACCTACACAACAACACATGATCAAGAACATCCATCAGTATAATAGTATAATGTGATATCCAATCTACACATGATGCAAATACATGAGACTACAGACACATGACCAGTCCGAAAACCTAACTAGACTGTCAGGTAGCCAATTACAAGAGCTTCACTTTCTCAATTTAAGCTACAAATATGTTAATTCATATTAACCAGAAAAATGTAACTAATTCTCAATATGAAAAACAACCAATTCCAATAGAAAGCTAAGCACACTGATTAAGTAACTTACGAGCTTCCATCACGAAAAATGTAGCTAACCCACTTGAGAAACTCTTCAATACGATCAAGTTCTTCGATAACAGCTTTGGGATTGGCTATATCATGATGATTATCAGGAATAGCAGGATAATATTTCCTGTAAGGTACATAGAAAGGCGCAATTGGTGGGTTTCTGCCATTTTTTATTTCTTTAGCAACAATATCCCATTCCTTATCATCAGCCCAAACTGGATCCCAACCAGGTTTAATAGTTTCTAATGGTGCATCACCCCATAATTCTTGTATATCTTCTTCTTTCCAATTCTCAGGATCTTTTAATTCTTGTATATCTTCTTCTTTCCAATTCTCAGGATCTTTTGGGAAATCATATAAATCTTCATGGTTTACTAGATCTTTTTCTTCTTCTTCATCTTTCTTTCTAAGTCTTTTACTATTAAATGCTCTTAAGAATTGACTTATGTTTGCTTCTTCTGTATTCTTTTCTTCAGCGTCTGAATCGTATGCTGGTTCTCCTGGTCTTATGTATTCTGCTGCTACTGATGAATCATCTGAATCAGCATCTGAATCGTATTCTGAGTCTGAAGTTGAATAAGATGATGAGCCTTTTTCTTCCTCTTCTCCGTCGGATACATTTGATGTTTCTTTGGTTGAATCCTCTTCTGCCATTTTTGGTTTGAAATTTGGGGTTTAAGGTTTGGAGACTTGAGAGGAGAGGAAAAGAGTATGAGAATTGAAGATAAGCTGATAAGGTGCCGATGTAAACGATACTCTCAAAGTCTCAGCCTACTAGAGTGAAACTAGTTGGTACATCGTATCACAGATTAGATTATAGTCTATGGGGTAAGGGTTTAGCTAGGGCTGCCCATGGTGAAGGTGAAATGGTGAAACGTGCCGGACCGGATTGATCAAACCGAACCGAACAACCTTATAATCAGACCAAAACCATTAATCCAACCGTAATTAATTGTGAAAAGCCGATAGATATCGGTTTTGTAATGGATTATCTTTCGGAAATGAGAGATCTTCTGAAAGGAAATCCTGAAAAATCTTCTGCTACAATCCCAATGCTAGAGAGCTTTTATACTCGCCCGTCAGATCTTTTTTCTAGAAAATTCGGTTGAAAACCGCGGTGTGTATAGGATTACCAATTATCCTTAAAATCGAATCGAAGTCGTTGGTTAAAACCAATTAATTTTAGCATTTCACCAATACATACGCATTAATAATTAATGGAGAAACTTATCAAGTAACATCCTTTTAGTCGACCTTTCCAGCAGTTTTTTCCTTTCATGAACTTTTAATTTCCTTTTATGTTGTCATATTTATAGACGCATGCGAAAGGATTCTTAAATTTTGTGCTACTTGTTTGGTTTTTGTAAGAATGTGGAATATGTTCCGCCTCTTCCATCTTTAACTGAAAAAGTTTGATGATTCTAAAGCCCTTATTTATATTGCAAGTAATTAATTTAATCTCCTCTTGAAAAATTTGTTTCATTTTTATGGTTTGTTTGTTTTGTTTTTCATTAGTACGAAGTTTATTGATTTGTTATAATGTATGGGTGTTTGAGTTTAATCAATAAAAAATAATTGATTTGTTATGATTGGTTAGCTCACGAATGGTGAACATATATTTATATTAAAAAAAATAAACATTTTCATAACGAACATGAGTAAGGGTGCACACGGTACGGTTCGGCTCGGTTCTTGCCGAGGCCGAGTACCTGTACCTCCCTAGCCTCGGTTCTTAGATTTTGGACCGGTACCTGTACTTGTGTCCTCGGTTCCGGTACCATTCGGGACAAGTACGGTACCAGGCACGGTTCCGGTACCAGTCGGTACCTCGTTCTTTCTACGATGGATCAATGATCACAAAGGCTTCAAACGTTCTCCTTCTGTTAATCTGGGCTTGCTCAACTTCATTAACTTATAAAGACCAACTGAATTGCGACTTTTTCTATACACATTTCAAATTCTTTGTAAGATTTTGAAATGCTAAAATTTGTTCATGTTAGGAAGATGAACTACTTACCACAGCAGCCAAATTTCAACTTCGGTATATTACAAAAGCACTGTCGATAACTATAAATACATAGGAGAAATTGAAATTAATCTCTTAGGAAAATGAGCAAACACCTGAAGTTCACAAATTATGATGCTTCTTCTATTAATCGACAATCTATCTAATTAATGGTTTAATTCAGCTTACTAATGGAAACTGATCATAACCCATTCAAACCATTTACAAATTCATTTCATGAAGGTAATCCCATTCAAAAATGCAAATTTCAACCAACCTGTACCTCCGTTTGTCTCATATTGGTTCTGATTTCTTCCATGTCTTTTTATGTTTTGTGGGGACTTGGTACTTCATCTCTTGACCTGCTTTACCTTTGGTTGATATTCAAACGAATAAACACTGCAATACCCAAAACTGAAGGAGAAAGGTGGTGCCGTCAGAAGAAATTGAGGTGGTTACCGTAGTGGGATGAATTCAAACGAATAAGATTTTTGGGTGTGATTCGGAATAAGAATTCGATGGCTTTTGGAACGAACAATCAGAAAATTGCCATCGATTCTTCAGACAGATAATCAAGAACAGGAATGAGTTCATTTCTCGTTGCTCCAATCTCATGTACCTTGATTTTACTCATATATTATACCAGCACCATTAGATATTCAGATTAATCCCTAATATCTAATGGTTATTATTACTCGGTACAATCGGGACGGGACGGTACGGGACTTGAATAGGACCGTGTACCTGTACCTCCCTAGGATCGGTTCTCAAATTTAGAACCGGTACCTGTACCCCCTTCCTCGGTTCAGTACAAAAACAGGTACGGTTCCACCGGTTCCGGGACGGTCCGGTTTTTCGGCTCGGTTCCTGTGCAGCCTTAAACATGAGCGATTTGAATTAATGGTACCATCGGTTTGAAATCGATAAACCGAGATCGTTGGTTTCGATTTTGGTTCAGTTAAAAACCGAATCGAACTATACCATGTGTAGCACTACAGTTGAGACATTTAGGAGATTGGATCCTAGTAGGTTATATTATTTATCATTTTCAGATTGCTTACTTTGATGAGTTGTCAAGAGTGTTTATGTGGTGGGTTGATTTTTTTATTTCATACACGAAAATTACTATACATTATTAATAATTCAAGATGAACGACACTACAACCTCGAGTCTAAGAAGCACTGACACGTGTACGGGTTACGTACTAAAATCTGATTCTGATAGCTTAACTAACTCTTATCGGATTACCGATATCCGATAGTATCTGACGGAATCCTTAAAAACCAATCTGATTCCGTTACGATAAGCTATCGGATATCGAATTTTGTTCCGATAAAATATACTATTAGCAAAAGAAGTTGATATATGGTAAAGCCCCCAATAGTGGTTTACATTATTAATATAACAAACAATTCTAAAACACCAAGAACAATTGAAAAACAAGTTTCAACAAGTTTTTTTTTTTTTTTGCAGTCACTGATATTTCGAGCACCATTGCTAGTGATTTGTATTGCTTTTCCTCTTCGTCTTCTCTTCACCTCATCATTGTTCTTCAAAATATCAACAACAAAAAAAATCAAACCAACCATTAATTTTAGGTTTAGACTTTACAAATCATAAGTCATAAGAGAATAAAACTAGTACAATCTATATGAACCAGATTATTTATATGTTAGCAATGATTTGGGTTTTAATCATTCGGGATAATGATTTGTTGTATGAGTGAAAGGGAGGAGACGGTGACGGCGAAGAGATAAAGAAAAGAGTGAAGAGGAGGCGAAGAGATGGAGAAAGTGATTTAGGGTTGCATCTTTTTACACCAAGATACATATATCTAAGGATAGAATTCCCTTACTCTTATATAAAAACAAAAAATCAAAACAAAGTCAAAAACCATCTTCTTTTCTTCTTTTTCCGAACTCACTCGAAGTAAAACTACCAAAATCGTTTTTTTATCGCCGTAATTTGTCGTCGATTCATAAAAATTTAATCGTCGATTAAACACAACTATAAAATGGCTCGCAAAAAAGCAAAAAACATTGGGTAGGCGGTCTAAATCTTCTTCTAATCCGTCAATTGAAGAACAAATTGAAGGAGCTGGAACTGAAATTGAAGCAGAATCTCAATCGAGTGAAAAAGAAACCCCGAAATCATGATTAGAAGATGTTTGAAGCAAACCCAACCCTTATTTTGTTATTTTTGATTGTTAGAATAGGTTTAGTTAGAGAAAACCTAGGGGTTTTTTTTTTTTTTTGCGAACACAGTGAATAGCTCGGCTGAAAAGATATTTTTTCATTCTAAGCCGAACTCGTTACTGAAGAACAGTTCGGCCTGTTCAAGGAGTTTTAGAAGTAACTCCTTGAACTTCTAAAACTCCCGATCCTCGAGGAGATGGAACTAAAAACTTCGGAGCACGTAATAGGGGCAAAACAAACCAAACATAACGAAGAAGAGGCTCCCGAGGATCACAATACCGAAGAAAAAGAAGAAGTGGAAGATGAACAAGAACCAACAAAAGAGAAGAAACTAGCTACACCCCAAACTGTGGGGCTTCACATTCCTCGCGATGATGATGTAATACCTGCGCAAGTGGATGGTTCACCACATGGTCTTCCAAAGGATATGTAGGAAAGGTATTGGTTGGTTACAGAGACTTTTGGTCTAAGAGGATATATGAGACTCATGATCATACCCGTGCGGTCCGAGTTCTGAAACATCAAAGGGTTGCACATTGGGATTTGTTTAAAGAGGTTCCTCAGGCGATTTTTATAATGCAAGGCTTTGGTTTGTGGCCTGCCATTAGATACGGACATCAGGAATATGACAGAGTAACGACCTTCACCTTTTCCGAGAGATTTTATCTTGAGACTAACACATTTCATCTCCCCTCAAGTGAGATGACAATCACTCCTGATGATGAGAAGAAGATTACGGGCCTTATAGTCACCGACGATAGCGTGGATGCAGAGTTTTATGATATGAGTTGGGATGAGTTGTGTAAATTGGCGCGAGAAAATCTTGGGTGACCAGAATCAATAATCAAACTGGAGTTTGTTGTTCAATTAAGGAGGTGAATTATGTTACCGGTGATAAAGGTTTTTTCCATAAGAAAAACAAACTGCAACTGTATATATGTTGTACACTCTTGGCGGAGATATCTTTCCAGACCTTTCTGGGAACATGGTCAATGCTCAATATCTCCAATTGTTAAGGGATGTTCACTCCCTTAACAAATATGATTGGGGGACCGCATCGCTTTCCTACCTACTCAATCAACTCGCACAAGCCTATAGGTTGTCAAGTACAAACATTGGAGAAAATTTCATTATGTTTCAGGTAATTCTCTTTGTTAGAGCACTGCTCGGTCGAACTCGCAAGCGTTTCTATCTCAAGCTTGTTTGTAAATATTAGTGATCAAAACTATAAGTCTTGATTTCTAGTCTACTTATAGTAATGTCTTGGACTAGGATAGATTGTGTAGTTGAGCATTAGACTTCACGACGTTCATCAATTGAAGATGAAGAACTATTAAGGAGAGCTTTTGGAACTTCATCGACAAAAGGTATGTGTAGACTAAAACTCATCTATCACTTGGAAAGTCTATTTCTACTCTATCTCCAATATTGAGATAAAAGTCTTATTACTATACAGTATTCGATTATGCACATTTGAGATTTCGAGCTGAGTTTAACTCGCTTACATATTTCTCGAAATATGTGTTGGTAAGCTTTCGTTTCAACCAAGTTCATCTTATATTCTTGACGAAAGTCAAAAGATGATCATGTGAAAATCACCGAGTAACATCTTACATGGTTTGTGTGATACAATCATTTGGTGTAGACTTGGAATGTTTCGTTATGATTATTTCAATAACTTGAAAATTGCTTTGATGCTAATAGTGTCTGAAAACGGCAGTTGTCATCCTCTAAGAAAGTTTCAATGATTAAAATAGAGTTTAAAACACTTAACTAATATTAGATTATAAACATGTTATGCACTCTTGCATATATGTAATCCATGTCCGGGAACCATAGTATGCATACCCCGTATGCGTACCTATTGGTTTGTGAAGTCCGGGAACCTAAGTACACGTACTGGCATATGGCTTAGGTCCGGGAATTTCTGCTGGGTTTGGAGGTATGCGTACCCGTTCGTATACTGGCGAAAATCAAACTTGGTCCGGCTACTTAAGTATGCGTACACGTTTGCATACTTGAGTGGTTAAAGTTCTAAAATCGGTTGTGACATGAAATAATACATTTATATAATAAGGAATGTATTATTTGCAAACCGTGGCTATAATAATGTTCATGAATTGATTCGAGTGAATCAAACCGATTTTGCTTCAATTGTGTTCTTGTATACTTCTATGAGAATATAGCAATTGAACAACTCTATAACTAGTTTCATTTGAGTCATTTGAACTAGTTGTGTTTAAGATGAATAAGGTTGATATGAGAGTGTTCATATAGCTAACCTCGGTTAACTACTGTTGAGCCAACCTAGTGTACACATTTAGGTACGGTTACTCAAACCTAAATGAAGGTACATTTCATTTGTGTATAACAAGCTAAGTTCGATCTAACGGTTGAAAGATATTAGCTTGAATCTAATCAGGCTTTCATCTAACGGTGAATATTGAATGTTTTGTTACCAAGGTAACTTAGATTGCAAACCCTAATTTGGAAACTATATAAGGGAGAACTCTAGCAACTGGGAAACCTAATCCCCACATCTCCTGTGTGATACTAGTTGCGACTAGAGTCAATTCTCCTTTAACCTTAGGTTTTTCACGAAACCCTGTAGGTTAACGACTTAAAGACTTCATTGGGATTGTGAAGCCAGACCCAACTATTTTCTCTGTAGTTGCCTCTGTTCCGATCTTACTTTTACTATCGTGATTGAGTATTATCTTTTCTAAGATTTGCTTGAGATTTATCTCCGATAGGTAAGATTAAAAGTAGTCACAAACATCTTCGTCTCATCGTTTGTGATTCCACAATATCTTGTTTCGCTTCCATACGATTAAGATTATTGTGAGGTGATTAATAATACTAGGCTGTTCTTTGGGAATATAAGTCCGGTTTATCAATTGGTTCATGTGCACCTTGATTTATCAAAAGACGGAACAAAAATCGTAGGTATTTTTGTGGGAGACAGATTTATTTATCTATTCCTATAGACTTTTTTGTGTGAGACTGATTTGTTTATTAAAGTCTTCGACTTTTGGTCGTAGCAACTCTTAGTTGTGGGTGAGATCAGCTAAGGGAATCAAGTGTGTAGTATCATGCTGGGATCAGAGACGTAAGGAGAACAACTATACCTTGATCACTGTGAGATTGATTAGGGCTCAACTACATTCCATTCCAAAGTTCATTGGTAGTAGGCTAGTGTCTGTAGAGGCTTAATACAGTGTGGTGTTCAAAGCTGGACTAGGTCCCGGTGTTTTTGTGCATTTGCGGTTTTTCTCGTTAACAAAATTCTGGTGTCTGTGTTATTTCTTTTTCGCATTATATTTTGTTATTTCTTTTTCGCATTATATAATTGAACATTGGTCTTTGGTACCGTTCAAGTTGTTTCACATAATAATCAGGCTCGCGGATTTCTATTTGTTTGATTTGCTGATTACATTGTGAAACAGAGATATAAACTCTTTGATATACTTTTCTATAGATTGAGTCTGACTGTCTAGTTGATTCTCTTGAAAGTATATTGAAGTTTGTCTATTCAGACTGCCGAACGAAATATTGGTGTAGTTGTTATACCCCCGCTTTTTCACTCTTTATTAAATATAAATGTGTTGTTCAATTATTTTGCTGTAAACCAAAATAGTGCTAGTTCAGTGATAGGTTTGGCTGAAATCTAAACATACAATACAAGCTGATCCTTGTGTTGTATAGGTTCGGCCAATCTAGTAATTTTCATTTTGTGCCGAACTAGTGTTTGTAACCCCAAAGTTGTCGGTTCGGATGCAAAGTTGATTTACGTTATAAGCCGAACCAGTGTCTGAAAACCCAATCTATTAGCTTCAGCTAACAACTTAATTATTATTATTTTCAATTCATATGTGTAATTTGTTTGTCAAGTGTTTTTTTTTTTAATTCTTGTATTATTTATGTAGGTGTGGGTATATGACCATTACCCAAAATTGAAATTGGCAACACATGAAAGTTGGGTTGAGACAACGCCAACTACGACTCGATATGAGTTCGAGGACACCAAGAAAAGGAATAAAAAAGAAGTGTTGATAAAGTTGAGAGATAAATTAGACTCTTTGGATGGCAGTGACGTCGGATTTGACCTACATTTTAGAGATGTTCAAGAAGATTATGTTGTTTAAGATAATGATGTGTCGATAGTATGTACTACGGACTATTATTTTATCCAGGTGGTTTTGTAGTATATTGATGCGTGTCGTAGGTGCAATCAAATTAATTAATATTTCCACTCAATTAAAAATAATATAATGGAAGTCAAGTTCGTTCCCACGAGGAGCAAGAGATTCTAGTTGTAAAAATTGTCACACAAGGGGGGTGTAAAAAGCAAAAAAAAATAAACAAAGCAATTAAAAGATAAAGTTGAAAGCAATAAGAGAGATAAGACCAAGGAATCATTCTTCGTTGCAAAACAATGAATCAAGTTATGTTCTTTTCTACTTGTTATTAGTCACAAATTACCACCAACCGTAGGTAAAGCAGCTAGATCAGTGCTAAACCCCTAAATCCCTTGTATCACCGGATACGGAAGTTCTCGACTACCGGATTCTATTTACCAAACCACCTAGTAGTAGATCACTCTAGATGTAATTTAAATAAACGCATTAAGATTTATGAACTTATTAGGTTAATATTAGTAGTTAGACTCTTAGATCAAGGTCTACTTGCTAACGTTGTTTTCACACACAATTGCTCCACGGAATCCCTCCGCAAGGTCTCGTGTTTGCTACTTATGTAAAGAGTCAAGAAACGATTACTTATCCCCTAACTTTCACTAGCTTTAGATCAATTAACAAATCAATTTAGTTGGCCACCTAAACAATCTATCAATCAACCATGAATGTGTAAACATTCCTAATAGTAAAAACAAACGATAATCATGTGAAAAACTTCAAGTTAGAATTGAAAACAAAAACTCAAATCATATTAAGAACTAGGAATTCATCCTCAATCAATAAGAAAATTAGCTACTCATGCTAAAGAGTTCACACAAAGAATAAGAAAAGAAAAGTGTTGTGTGTGTAAAGAGGTGTGTAAAAGATGTAGAAAACTTCTCTATTTATAGGCTTCAATATTCTCCAAATCTTCCAAGGAATAGAATCCTTTTCCTTTTGCAATTCAATTTCCAAATCCAAGCCTTTCTCAACTCTTCCATCTTCTCTTTCCAAATTTGAGCCCAATTCTCCATCCAATTCCAAGTCCAAGTCTTCACACCCATGAGAGGAGTCCACGGAAAATTCTGGAATTTTTGGCTCGCCGGAAAACTGGTATTATGGCCGGAATCCGGCCAGAAAAGTCGTCACCGGCCACCTGAGTTCTTCGTCGTCACTGGTATATTCGACGGAATATTCCGTCAGTCCACCGTTAGGACTAACGGTCAAAAGGGTCAAACCGTCAGTCAACAGTCAAGGAGAAGGAATGAGTCAGCTACTGAGTCAGCACGAGTCAGCTTCCTAGTTATCTGAATGGTTCTTACTCATCTGAGTTGGATCGGAGAATCATCTGGATCGTTCATCGGACTCACTGAGTCGACTCGCCATAGCAGAGAATTGGACAGAGTTCCGTTTGTTTTCTGGGTATTTCTCAGGCCAATTTAGGCCGATTTTAGTCTTCTCCTGTTAAGAACCTAACATACATCTATTTCTCTTCAAGCTTCATTCCAGTATTCCCTGTAACAGCAGCACCACCAGCATCATCTAACACATTTGAACAATAACTCAGACCCTTATAAATCATCCAATGTACACAAAGAACAACTCCAATTTGAAAACATTGTCACAAATTTTGTAGCCAGCAGTACCATCCTTCAAACCCCAATTTCTATTGCAATTATTCATTACCACAAACCCATTCATTTAATCTCCCCGTAAATAAAGAGCAACATGTCTTATTTACAATTTTAAGCAACAACAACAAGAAAACCTCCCCGCCTCATCCCCCAAATCCGCCGCAACAAAGATAGCCAACTTGTGAGAAGCTAACAGAATGACATTCTCAGCTCCATCTTCACCATTCGATATCACAACAACTCCCAAATTTCAACTTGAGATGCACCATTCATCGCCATTAAACTCGAGCTCAGACTTCATCTCTCTTTATTTGTCTTCTCTGCGTATCAATGAACACCATCATCTCAATTACCGATTCAATCACCACCTTGTTCTTGGCAGCAAATTTCCCATCTGAGTTCATCTTAGAACCCTCAGATTTTATCTCCTCTTTCCGATCTCCATCATCTCGCCTCTGTTGAACTTCAACCAAACCTTTACTGTCGATTTCGTATCCATCTCTCATGAACTAACAGCTTCAATTCAGTCTTCTTCTTTTCTAATCGATCTCGATACTTTCCTCCATCTGTGGCTTAACAAAAATAGCTTCATCTGCTCATCTCTCTTCTTCTTCATTCTGCCATTAAATCCCTCAATTTCTCGGAATGTTACTCGATCCCAATAGCAGCAGCTACTGCTTTTAACTCTTCTCTCTCTTTCATCTCATGATCACAGACGCAGCTTCATCCATCATTCCCAATCGATCTCGATTCAACAGATGAGACATCAAAATACCCTAATTTCATCAGCTACCTCCATCCCCTTTGAATCAGCACCATCGAGACACTTCCTTCTCGATCTCTCTGAGTTCGATCTCTCTCTGATAAATTTCAGAGATGTACTGAAATAAATATGAGAGACGAGTTTCTCTTGATTTAGGGTTGGGCCGATAAGGATAGGTACACCCCACAGATAGGACCTGATAAATACACCCACTAGTAGATGATAATGGATACCCTGATAGCAACCCCCCTTAACCTTGACTGGGCCTGGCTTTAGTACTCCACCAAAAGAGAGTTGCCCCTTAACCTTGACTGGGCTCCAGATAGTGTTCGCCCATGAAATGACTATTTTGCCCTTTTGCTCAAATTGGGTGATTTATTCTTCTTTTCCTCCGTGTGACTCCAAAGTAGCTATAAAACTTAAAACAAGCGTAAAATACATAATTTACAAGAAAAATAGCAAAGAAAGCATAAACAATAAATAGTAAATAGGATGTATTCTACACCCTATCAAATTTCCCCACACTTAGACTTTGCTAGTCCTCGAGCAAATCAAACTAAAAACTCACAACTTCAAAGCGTTCCAGCGTCCCAAACATCCAAAGAGTTATGAGGACATAGAGTTTCTGCATGCTAGTAATAAGAAGTTAGAAATACTAAGGAACATATTCTCATTCTTAAATGTTGAGTGAGAAATAACCACACCATAATGAGAGAACGCGTGTTTGAGAAACGATCAATAAGCATTTCGCCTCGACTTCTGCCTCACCAAAAAGGATTTTATGATAATCGCACTCAAAAAGACGGCTTTTATGGGTCTCACATGTGTGCAGGTAGGAATGAAGAGAGAATTCCTGCAACACGTTGAATGGTGGGAAGGACAACTTCCGAGATATTTTTAAAAACCCACATCTTTTAACATTTTGAAAAACCATTTTTCTGACTCTAAGAAAGGAAATCAACCACTATTATCGAGGATGAGATTACTTACTCACCTTCACATCCGATCGCCAATTATGATAACACCACTCTCACGGCATCCAATAGAAACGTCTTCCGCTCCTCGTCTTTATCTTCTTCGTCTTCGTCTTCGGTTTCAACTATTGGTGATAAACTCTCGAATTTCATAAATCCTTAACAATTTATAACTCTTTTTACCTTAAATCCTTGTCGCTTGAAACTTCCTTATAGATTTTCCTTCCCCACGGCTTATTAACAAAACAAATATTTCTCTTGTTTTTTTTTTTTTTTTTTTTTTTTTTTTTCAATTTTTTTTTTTTTTTTTTTTTTTTTTTTTTTTGAAACAAAACAAGAGAAATTAAATACAAAATAAACCATGGCCGTGGAAGAAGTATTTTACCGCTTGATTGTTCACAACTTGTATCGCCTCAAAATCATAAACTTCAATAATTCTCACCTTTTACTTTTCTTTGCTCTTATAAATAAGTCTTCATACTTGGATATAAAATTACCTCATTGTATTGTAAGTCCTCAACATATATGTAAAATCCGCTCATTGTATGTTGCTTTATTTGAGTTTGAAATTTGCTCTTTTTCTCGTTCCGTTGCTTGTAAACCTTAAACTTCTTCAACTTTCCTTGTAGATTTTGATGTCGCTCCTTGTTGATGGTGATGGTGTTTTTATGGACCCGTTGTTGTCGAGAGAGAGAATGGTGCTAACTGCAAATCGAACTACGAGAAGGAGGATTTCATCTATAGACGTCACCCTTATGATTGACAAAATTATCACTGAAGAGATCAAAGAGTAGTGCTTCTATTGGTGGGAGGTTGGGTAGCTCACCATTCTACCCGGAATTAGCGTATGGTGACACACACTCAAAAGAAAGCTCTTTAGTATATGGAAAAATTTCTGGTCGATGCCTCACATGATATGAATACGGGTAGTCTCCACTAATGATTGATCAGCAACTCTAATAATGCATTTCTCCCTGCACCAAATTTGCATCACCGGCATGATTAAATCCACTATTTAACACTCTAACAAGCAAGAAATCCGAATGTAGTTCCCTAACATTTCCAAGTTCAATTATGTCGGTCAAAATCTCTATGTAAACATACCTAGAAGTATGCTAGTGACTCTAAAATCTCTAAAAGTTGGAGGTTTTATGTAAAACTTTTTTTTTTTTTTTAAAAATTTTTTTAAATTTTTTTTAAATTTTTTTTAAATTTTTTAAATTTTTTTTTTTAAATACATGCTTAACCACTCCCCCACACTTAAACCTTACATTGTCCTCAATGTAATTGAATCCTCCTAGTAAAGTCAAGGTGGGAAATTTTAACATGATAAGGAACAAGAAAAAGAAATAACAAAAACCAAAAGGATAAGAAATACAAAACCTATGGGTTGCCTCCCATTAAGCGCTTGTTTTAAAGTCGACGGCCCGACTTAGCTCTTGCAAGATTCATTAGCCCGGATCAATCTCTTTCACGGGAAAACATGACTTCACATCACTAGGGTATCTCTTTGTCTCAAAGATATTGAAGTGGATGAGTGTACCATCAAACTCCATAGTCAAGGTGCCATTTTGGACATCAATCTTTGTTCCGGCGGTGCTTAAGAATGGTCTACCCAATAGCAAAGGTGTAGACTTGGAAGAATTCTCATCATTCATGTCTAAGACATAGAAATCGGCCTGAAATACAAGCTCATTAACCTGCACCAAAACATTCTCAACAATCCCTTTCGGGTACGCATTAGATCGGTTAGCAAGTTCAAGAACTACCCCGGTCTCTTTAAGAGGACCAAGATTCAAAGAATCATAAATCGAGGAAGGCATAACATTAACCGATGCTCCCAAATCTAGTAAAGCTCGAGTAAACCTTGTTTTACCAATTGTGCAAGGTATATTGAAACTACCGGGGTCCTTTAATTTTGGTGGGAGTTTCTTGAGAATGAACGCCGAAGCATTCTCCCCCACACTCATGACTTCATTCCCTTTTAACCTTTTCTTCTTCATGCACAACTCCTTTAAGAACTTTGCACAACGAGGAATTTGACGAATAGCTTCAATGAGTGGAATATTGACTTGTACTTTCTTAAGGATGTCCCACATATCCTTGTATTCCAAGTCTTTCTTTGATTTAGCAAATCGGCTAGGAAACGGGGGTGGAGTTGTGAAAGTAGGAACCGTCTCCTCGGGTTGGTTAGTTGGGGATGTATTCTCCTTTGGTGCGGTCTCAATTTCCTCTTTCTCATCATACACTTTATCTTGTTGATTTGGTTGCTCCACTTGTTTCCCGCTCCTCAAAGTAATCGCATTAACGCTCTCTCTTGGATTAACAAATGGTTGTGAAGGAAGCTTTGTGGACGCTTGAGCTTTCAATAGATTCACATCGGTCGCTAATTGCCCCACTTGAATTTGTAAATCCTTGATTGCCAAATCGGTCTTTTGTTGGCTTTGTTGGAACATAGAAGTAAGACCTTGCATACCTTGCATTAACGCATTGAGCTTGTCATCATTCGAAGAATCACGTTCCTTGACTTGTTGTGGTTAAAATTGTTGTTGAGGTTGGAAACGTGATTGTTGGAAACCACCTTGTTGCTCATACGGATTGGGAACCGCCGCTTGCTTATTTGCATAACTAAAGTTGGGATGATCCTTCCAACCGGGATTGTAAGTATTCGAGTATGGATCGTACCTCGGCCTTTGATTTGGATATAAAGCATTGACTTGTTCGGTCTCATCATCCGGAATAATAACCGCGGCCATCCTTTGAATCATTTTCTCCATGTTACTCATCCTTTGATCAAGATGTGACGATGAATCACTAACTTCATGCACTCGCCTAACCATGGGTTCATCCCTTGTGTAGAATTGTTGCGAGTTTGCCGCCATACTTTCAATCAACTCGGTAGCTTGGGTCACCGTCTTGTTCATTAGTGCACCACCACCCGCGGCGTCAAGAAGAGACCTATCACTTGGGTTGAGAGCTTCGTAGAAGTATTGGAGTATCATAACGTCACTAAATTGATGGTGTGGACAACTTGCCACCAACCTCTTGTATCGCTCCCAACATTCATACAACGACTCTCCCACTTGTTGTTTCAAACCCACAAATCTCCTTGCGAATTTGAGTAGCTTTGGATGCGGGAAAATATCTCTCGAGGAAAAGTTTCTTCATACCATTCCATGTTGTGATACTTAGGAAGGCAAATAATATAACCATTCCTTAGCATTGCCAAAGAAAACGGGAAAGCTTTCAACATTGCTCCATCCACATTAGTCTCCGGTGGAAGCATAGCCATAACTATGGTATAGAAGTCCATAAGATGTTTGTTTGGGTCCTCATTCACCATGCCATGGAACTTTGGTAACTCTCTAATCAACCCCGGCTTGATCTCGAAGGTTGAGTTAGTTTGGATACACCATTGTTGTGTATCAAGCTTGTGAGAAGCTAGGTCCTTGAGTGTACGTTCAGCCATTGTTTCTTCCTCTTTGTCCGAATCACTTGATGAAGAAGGAGGAAGTGGAGTGTTAACCGCTCGAATGAAATCCTTTAGTTGAGTCTTGGGATCGAAGACGTATTGGACTCGGTATGCCCTTCTTAAGCATTCACCAAAGGTATAACACGAAACAAGATTCTCAAAAACTAAGTTAGATACGGTATAGAATCTAACAAAGCAAGAATATAGCAAAAAGAAAAATAAAAACAACTAAAATCGTCCATTGCTCCCTAAGAAGGCGCCAAAATTTGATGCGTGTCGTAGGTGCAATCAAATTAATTAATATTTCCACTCAATTAAAAATAATATAATGGAAGTCAAGTTCGTTCCCACGAGGAGCAAGAGATTCTAGTTGTAAAAATTGTCACAAAAGGGGGTGTAAAAAGCAAAAGAAAATAAACAAAGCAATTAAAAGATAAAGTTGAAAGCAATAAGAGAGATAAGACCAAGGAATCATTCTTCGTTGCAAAACAATGAATCAAGTTATGTTCTTTTCTACTTGTTATTAGTCACAAATTACCACCAACCGTAGGTAAAGCAAACTAGATCGGTGCTAAACCCCTAAATCCCTTGTATCACCGGATACGGAAGTTCTCGACTACCGGATTCTATTTACCAAACCACCTAGTAGTAGATCACTCTAGATGTAATTTAAATAAACGCATTAAGATTTATGAACTTATTAGGTTAATATTAGTAGTTAGACTCTTAGATCAAGGTCTACTTGCTAACGTTGTTTTCACACACAATTGCTCCACGGAATCCCTCCGCAAGGTCTCGTGTTTGCTACTTATGTAAAGAGTCAAGAAACGATTACTTATCCCCTAACTTTCACTAGCTTTAGATCAATTAACAAATCAATTTAGTTGGCCACCTAAACAATCTATCAATCAACCATGAATGTGTAAACATTCCTAATAGTAAAAACAAACGATAATCATGTGAAAAACTTCAAGTTAGAATTGAAAACAAAAACTCAAATCATATTAAGAACTAGGAATTCATCCTCAATCAATAAGAAAATTAGCTACTCATGCTAAAGAGTTCACACAAAGAATAAGAAAAGAAAAGTGTTGTGTGTGTAAAGAGGTGTGTAAAAGATGTAGAAAACTTCTCTATTTATAGGCTTCAATATTCTCCAAATCTTCCAAGGAATAGAATCCTTTTCCTTTTGCAATTCAATTTCCAAATCCAAGCCTTTCTCAACTCTTCCATCTTCTCTTTCCAAATTTGAGCCCAATTCTCCATCCAATTCCAAGTCCAAGTCTTCACACCCATGAGAGAAGTCCACAGAAATTTCTGGAATTTTTTGGCTCGCCGGAAACCGGTATTATGGCCTAATCCCAGGAAAAGTCGTCACGGCCACCCGAGTTCTTCGTCGTCATCTGGTATATTCGACGGAATATTCCGTCGATCCACCGTTAGGACTAACGGTCAAAAGGGTCAAACCGTCAGTCAACGGTCAAGGAGAAGGAATGAGTCGACTCATCGAGTCAAGACGAGTCGGCTTCCTAGTTATCTCGAATGGTTCTTACTCATCCGAGTTGGATCGGAGAATCATCTCGGATCGTTCATCGGACTCACCGAGTCGACTCGCCGGAGCGAGAGAATTGGACAGAGTTCCGTTTGTTTTCAGGTATTTCTCGGGCCAATTTAGGCCGATTTTAGTCTTCTCCGTTAAGAACCTAACATACATCTATTTCTCTTCAAGCTTCATTCCAAGTATTCCTCGTAATGTTGAAGACCACCAAAGATCATCTAACACATTTGAACAATAACTCAGACCCTTATAAATCATCCAATGTACACAGCAACAACTCCAATTGAGCAGCATTGTCACAGCTGTAGCAGCAGTACCATCCTTCAAACCCCAATTTCTATTGCAATTATTAATTACCACAAACCCATTCATTTAATCTCCCTGTAACAGTAGCAACATGTCTTCTTTACAATTTCCGGCAACAACAGCAGCAAAACCTCCCTGCCTCATCCCCCAAATCCGGCTGCAACAATAGCCAACTTGTGAGAAGCTAACAGCAGCAGCTCAGCTCCATCTTCACCATTCGATATCACAGCAACTCCCAAATTTCAACTTGAGATGCACCATTCATTGCAATTAAACTCGAGCTCAGACTTCATCTCTCTTTATTTGTCTTCTCTGCGTATCAATGAACACCATCATCTCAATTACCGATGCAATCACCACCTTGTTCTTGGCAGCAAATTTCCCATCTGAGTTCATCTTAGAACCCTCAGATTTTATCTCCTCTTTCCGATCTCCATCATCTCGCCTCTGTTGAACTTCAACCAAACCCTTACTGTCGATTTCGTATCCATCTCTCATGAACTAACAACTTCAATTCAGTCTTCTTCTTTTCTAATCGATCTCGATACTTTCCTCCATCTGTGGCTTAACAAAAATAGCTTCATCTGCTCATCTCTCTTCTTCTTCATTCTGCCATTAAATCCCTCAATTTCTCGGAATGTTACTCGATCCCAATAGCAGCAGCTACTGCTTTTAACTCTTCTCTCTCTTTCATCTCATGATCATAGACGCAGCTTCATCCATCATTCCCAATCGATCTCGATTCAACGGATGAGACATCAAAATACCCTAATTTCATCAGCTACCTCCATCCCCTTTGAATCAGCACCATCGAGACCCTTCCTTCTCGATCTCTCTGAGTTCGATCTCTCTCTGATAAATTTCAGAGATGTACTGAAATGAATATGAGAGACGAGTTTCTCTTGATTTAGGGTTGGGCCGATAAGGATAGGTACACCCCACAGATAGGACCTGATAAATACACCCACTAGTAGATGATAAGGGATACCCTAATAGCAACCCCCCTTAACCTTGACTGGGCCTGGCTTTAGTACTCCACCAAAAGAGAGTTGCCCCTTAACCTTGACTGGGCTCCAGATAGTGTTCGCCCATGAAATGACTATTTTGCCCTTTTGCTCAAATTGGGTGATTTATTCTTCTTTTCCTCCGTGTGACTCCAAAGTAGCTATAAAACTTAAAACAAGCGTAAAATACATAATTTACAAGAAAAATAGCAAAGAAAGCATAAACAATAAATAGTAAATAGGATGTATTCTACACCCTATCATATATGATCCTCGTCGAGTACTATGTCAATCAGGATCCATCCAAACGCTCCCAGTGGTTTACTACAAGTTCAAATTGTTTCCATTGGGTTCCAAGGGAACTAAAAGCACCACCTCTTCATGGAGTCTCAAATATATATGATCCTGAACCAACCCTAGAATATTGGAAAATTTTGGAAGACAACAAGTTAAATTTGTGTCACTTACAATTTTTTGGGGGATGATCCTCGTGAAGTCGAGCCAGGTTACATAGATTGGTATAATGAAATTTTACATCCCATGATTATTAATAGACAAAGTCAAGGCTCTTCCGTTTAATCCAATAAACTCCTTTGTCGAGTTTAGATCAATCTATCCAACAACTACCAAAGTAGCAGAGTTTAGATTTTGCAATCAAAAATAGAATCTATCAAGACGCTATATAGTGATGCCGATCTACGCAACTAATCAATCAAATCTATCAAGGATAAACCGATTATAGTTGGATCCCAGCCGATCAAGTTTTGTGCACACCAAAGATTATGAACCCAATAAGAAATCTTCTTTGTCTTCAAATCTTCTTTCATCTTCAATAAACACATGCACACCATAACTTGAATCTCTTGTGATCAATCACGCACAGAACAGAGTCTGTTAACAATCTATTATCACAAGACGTCTTTAGATCTACAAACAGTTCTAAATATCCCGTTGACACTTCGATCTAGTTTGAGTGAATCTTATATCAGAAGAGAAGATTCTAAAGAATAAACAAACTAGGTGCAATCAAAGTTCAACAACCGTTAGTCAATCAAATCAAATCGAAAACTAATAATACTACAATTATCTAGTTTCCCACCAACGGTACTCGTAGAGCTTCTTGATCCCACAAAAATCTTTGAACGAGCGGTTGTAAGAGATTTCGCCTAATTAGGGTACTTTCCTCTCCAAATAGACGACTCCACCAGTAACAACACAACAAGGTAGTTTTGCTGGCTCTTAGGATAGTTTGCACAAAATGCAAACTTGGGTATTTATAGACCAAGGAAGTTTGGACACCAAGGAATTTCCTAAACCGAATATTCTCAAGATATGAAATATATTTCCAAAAACGGTTTTCATAATTCCTGGAAATGCTCTGTCCAAAAAAACCGAAATCTCACTAGAAAATCTCCAATTAGTAAATGCACATTACAATTTTTATTTTCCAGAGATATGCATTTTAATTGCTGGTAATTAAAAGCATATAAAATTAACAACCTTAATTAAAATATTCTCAATTTATTTCGGTCCGGGATCTCCTTGAGTTATTAAGGAATATCTTTGAACAATAAAAGATAAGAGTTACTGAACATGTTCAAAGTATGTCGACATCTTTTTCTTTGTAAATCCTTTTTCATATTTACAATCTTGGAACCGATTATACCACACTTCCAAACAAGTTTAGAATTGGTTCATCTGATTTCCAAGAACTATGTGATTGATCAAATATCAATACACTAATCATGGGTTTACGGCTCTACCAAACACAAGGATCGGTTCTACCTTAATATGGTTACTGGGATCGGTTACATCAGTTACCAGGATCGGTTACGTCAATTACCAGGACCGGTTACCATATTCTCATGGTATTACTTGTGATCGATTACACTAGTCACTAGGATCGGCTACACCAATTACTAGGACCGGTTACGCCAATTACAAGGATCGATTACAACACTTTTGTGATCGGTCATACCAATTTCCAGGATCGGTTACACCAATTACAAATATGATCATACCATCTAAGGTGATTACTTAGGATCGGTTACACTAATAAAGTCATATCAATACATAAGTCAGGCATTGTGACTAGTTTTACCAAGATACATAACAAGTTATGATCGGTTCTACTAACTCACACATATTGGTAATCCAAAGATATGCAATAAATAACAATACCAATAAGCCTAGCGATTTCCCTTTCAATTCATAAAACAAGTTCATGAATGTACTTCCTTCAAACGAATGTAAACATTGTTTCCTATGATGAAATCTTCACCTTTACCTATACACATAATCACAATAGCATTCATACGATTATGTCGATGTCTTATATACGAAGTTCAAAAGATAAGCGTTATACTTCGTATTCTAATTCCTTAACACTATGTCTACTAGAGTATAATCATTCACAACTTCGCAGTTATGTTTTCAATATATCATGACTTTAAAGATACGTTAGGAATGAAACAGTTCAAGTCACAATATTACTAACCTCAAGAGGAAGGATGATGTCGTCGATGTAGCTTGTTACTTCTTCACATTCTTAAAGTCTTCGAGTAATACTTGTATGTCTCATAATCCTAATCTTTGTAGCCTAACCTATATGAAGTTGTCTCTAGTATATAATCAAGCAACTCTTTAATTGAGTTTTGATTCACTAAAATATGACAACCAAACTTGACATACTAACGCTTGGTGGGTTCAACCGAGCTATGCTCTAGCAAGTTGCAAAAATCCGATGACCGTGAAAGAGCAACAAGACATGTACAACCAGTGGGATGCAGTCATAAACAAAGTTCAAGGACCGAATAAACCAGAAAAAAGATGGGCAAGCAAGAGAACATGACAAGAAGGTGAAAGCACAAGCCGAGGTGGTAGTAGCGGTCCAACTGGTGCAGACGGCGATACAGAGGATGTACGTCAAGGTGGAAAAATAGGTCGTGGTAAATGCCATTATAAGAACTTGTGGGAAGCATAGCGCCAACTTGACACATTCCGGGTTGGCAATAAAAAGGTGTGTCACATGGCCGAAATCATCCATATTCTTTTGGCAAGCATATTTCTTCTTCCCCGCCAACCACAATAATTATTGCATCACCAACCTACTTTGCAAATCCTTCCTTCTCAAAGTACTTCTCGCGTTATAGATTTGTTGCAATGTAGTCTTGTTATTCTTATCATCCGCCTTCAATTTGTTAAGAAGGTTAGATGGTTCCATACATGCTCGCGTCATTTTATCTATCTCCGCATATTCCTTATCTTTGATTCTTCCAGTTCTATAATGTCCATGAAGATCTTTTGGACGTGGGTGGTTATGACGAAAATCCATATTTTTATTCATAGTGAAATGCTTTTCATGTGAGTTCCATTTGAAGATGATCTTGAAGGGACAATTTATCTTCCTCGATTTAGTTTTATACTTTCTCCGGGTCTCCCCAGTATACACTTAACCTTTTTTCTTCCTACTTACATTCAACCCACTTCTCTCACTAACCATCTCAACCCGGTCCTTTCGGTTTTGTCTACCATTAACTAGGACGGAATTGATTTTAAAACCATGTCCCTCAGGCCAATCCGTTGCTTCGGCTTGAGTTTTCCACGTCTACATGGATACAAGTACCAATGTAAAGTTATATTAAGTATTTTGAATAGAACATACTCGAGAGAAAAATTAAAAAAAATACATAAATTACAAACCTACCAAGTCATTTTGGAAATGATCTTTAATATCTTCGTGAATGACATCAACAGGATTTGGTTGATCATCCATTGTCACCATTTTAGTAACAAAATATAAGAATATCACAAGGTTAGACGCCAAGAAAACGTATATTCCTTACAGGTTCGGCTCATACGTAATTTTAAATATTAGCCGAGCTAGGTGAACTTGTTAAAATAAATACTGGTTCGGCTCATTCGTAAATAACTATACGAGTCGAACCTCTACACTTGAGTGTTATAGAAACAAAAGTTAGAGGTTCGGCTCATCCAATAGTCAGTCGAAGATCATCCTGTAACTCACAAAAATATTCTGATATGTTCGACTTATATGTTGACAACCGTTACCAGCCAAACTTTGACATTTACTTTGGCGCGAAATAATTTATTCAAGGTTCGGCTGCTAACAGATTCAATCGTATATGCCGAACTATTCATATTTAACAAGGTTCGACAATCAAAATATGTGCCGAACCTAATCCTATTGCGCCGAACTACTTACAAAAATCCAACCTTTTGGAGAATTCAAGCTACAAAATGGATATTAAACATCGTCTAGAATTGTACTTGTGTATTATTAGCATTGGGTTCCTCATCTATGTACTCATTTTCGGGATTTGGCTCCAAAAAATCATCATCTTGAGCTTGAGATAGAGTTTGAATTTGAGTTTGGGTGAAATCGTTTTCATAATCCAAGAAAGAAGCCATCTCCGGATCTCCATCGTAATTGATATGTATTTTCTTAACTTTACGTGACGAGGATTCATCTTCCTCACTTGAACTTGGATCATACATTTCTCTACAATCACAAAGATCTCAGAAAGGAAAAAAAGTTTTTTTCTCCACTTTATCTTCTTCTTCTATAATAACCCTGACAATCTCTTTACATTAAAACTACTCTCCCAAATTAACACTAACACTAACTCTAATCATAAACAGCTAATCATAAACCGCTAATCATTAAAATTAACACTAATTAAACAATAGTTTTTTTTTTTTCCGTTATGAAAAATGACTGGACATGGAGCACTATTAAAACAATATTTAGCATCTCGATTTTGTCCTATTCTACCCAAAAATATGACGGTTCTTTCCGAGCCCTTAGAGCAATTCCTATGGAATTTGCTCCCACTATGGGATGAACAAACCAAGAAAATGGATGTTCAAATGAACAGATCTGTTCATTTGAACACTGAGACATTCCAGTAGGCGCGCGTCTGGTGCAAGAACGCGCGCCATGACCATTAACTCGGGCGACAACACAGGTGACGCCCGCGTTTTCAACCAAAACGCGCGTTTTCGGTGCTAACGCTGGCGACTTCAGCTGAGACTCCAGCGTCAGCCTCGATGGCGCCAACGGCTCCATCTGAATGGCTGCAAAACCGACTACAGTTTTTGAATTCTATAAATACTCCTACTTTCAACTCTAAATTCACACATTCTACACTTTCTTCACTGTCAAAAATGCCTCCTACAGTTCGTGTTGGATTCTCACAACAAGAGGATTTAGCTATTTGTAGAGCCTTTGTTTTTCACACAAAAGAAGCTGTAATGCGTAATGTACCCGATTCGATGTTCACTTTCTGGGACAAATGTTACCGAATGTTCACCATCGAGCTGGGAACATCCGTGGGCGTGATTCTCACGGATTGGTCCATCATTTTAGTGTAATTAGAACGAATGTATTGGAGTTTGTCGCCCAACTAATGTTGAATCACCAAAATAAGCTGAACGGTGAAGCCGAACATGAAGTGTTGCCCAGAACTCTAGCGATGTGGCCAGCATCTCACCGAATAATTTTTATTAGAACTCTTTTCTCTCCGTCCTTTCGCCTTCCATGCTTGTTTCAACATTCTTAGGGTGCTCAACATATACGATCCCTACATCAACCTAGGAATTCCACCACCCGCTGAGAATTGACGCTATTGTAGTAGTTGTTTTAATTTAATGTATTTCTTTTATTCTCATGTATGATGTGGTTGTTCAATGCAGTATGTTTTTATTTATGAAATTGATGGTCAATACAAGTTGTGGAAAAATTGAGTGATAAAGTACTTTGTCCATGGAGTTAGTTATTTCATTATTTGTATTTTTATTTTCACTTATTATAAAAAAAAAAAAAAAAAATATTGTAGTTTATTTTCTTTTTTTGCTACCACCATGGTAAAGAAGAGTTTAAAAAAAAAATCCAAACAACAAGGAATGAGTAGAAAAGTTAAAAATTGTCAAGTTTTGTGAAGTTTAGAAGCTTATGAGAGAGTGATATTAATTTTGAGAAGTGAGTACTCCCACCCTTGCTAATGGTTGATTTCCCTTCTTAGAGATTGTTTTTCACATGGGAGTCTCCAGTTTATTTCGGAAGGTTATCCTTCTTACCTTCACAACGTGTGTGTGATTTTCTCTCTTTATTCCCTCCGCCGCACACATGAGAGACTAAAAAGCGATCTTTTTGAGTGCAATTATCATAAAACCCGTAGAGGCGAATGACTTATGATCACAACGAATCCGAATCTTTCGATGTTCTTAAGGATGAGAACGATAGTTTTACTAGGACAAAGCTTCTTGGAGGCTTGAGACTCTTTTACACTCGAAGTTGGAGAAATGTTCGAGACTACAACTCGTCCACTAGGGACACCTAGGGGTTTAAAGGAACATCATACGCTAAATGTCGGGGGGCGGGGGTATAGTGATTCTCATATTTATACACCTTTTTATTGGTTGGTCCATCATTTTAGTGTAATTAGAACGGAGAATCGAGGAGCCCAAAGAGCGAGAAGAATGTATTGGAGTTTTGCCAGTAACCCAACGCAACTCATCTCAAGAACTAATGTTGAATCACCAAAATGATGCTCCGTGCAAAGATCGTGAGATCCACGCTCGTGAAGCCGAACATGAAGTGTTGTCTCCCCGAGGAACTCTGCGCTACACCCGCTCTACTTCTCTATGTGGCTAATTTAGAAAAAGCTAGAGCTAGGGACGCATCTCAAGAGGAGAACCGGAGTATGGGTTGGAATTATTATTCATTTAATTTTAATTTTTAATGAATTAGGGTTTGGGAATTTTAGGGTTCTTTGTCCGGAGTGAAGGATTTCGCCTTTAATTTTGTGTTTTAATTTAGTGTGAGGTTTGAGATGAAACCCTAATTGACTGTGCAATGTTTAATCGCCTTCCATGCTTGTTTCAACATTCTTATGTACGATTTTAGGAATTTTGAGAATTGACGCTATTGTAGTAGTTGTTTTAATTTAATGTATTTCTTTTATTCTCATGTATGATGGTTGTTCAAATGTTTTTATTTTGAAATTGATGGTGCAATGTTTAATCGAAGTGAAATTTAAATTACTTGATATTGATGGTTTTAGATAAT
Source organism: Papaver armeniacum (assembly GCA_023531295.1). NCBI lineage: Eukaryota > Viridiplantae > Streptophyta > Magnoliopsida > Ranunculales > Papaveraceae > Papaver > Papaver armeniacum. Next base: position 350,136 of record JAJJWW010018901.1, read on the forward strand.
AACACCTAATAAACAACAAATTAAATAACATAATACCATAGTGAATCGATTTGTCCTACAACTTCAATCAGCCCACTCCACCAAAAAACACATGGGACATTCCCAAAAATGCCTTCCATATGTGTCTTCTTGAGGAAGAAGTCCGCAAATGCATAAAAGTCCTGCAACCGGGCTTTGAGCATGAACTGATTCTCTGTGGACAATGTTTGTATTCGTGATTTCCATATCCACAATGATTGCAGTGTAATAACTCATTCTTCAATTTGGCTTTAAGTTTGAAGTTTTTGCACATTGTTGCAATCTTTTCTTCTTCTTCTTTTTTAATCTTCATAGCATCATCTAGCATATGTGGTTCCTCTAGACAATTGAGATCTTGACATTGCAAATACCTGAGCTTTTCCGGTTGTGATTCAATCACCATTCTGATGCGTGAACAACCTTCCTGCGGACACTTTGAATACATCCAAGGACATTGCATAAGACTGTGGTTATCCATGAAACATAATGGGCAAACCTCTTTTGCTTCGACACATAATATTTGCTTCGCTTTGCCTTTAGAAAACATGGTGGATGATGAGAGACAAATCGGTTGGTTTGGAAATTTATAATAGAAATTGGGCGCTGGTAATTCAAACGTGCGCTCATAGGAAATTCTTGGGCGACTTTACTAATGTCGCCCGAGACTTTACAGCAAACGCCAACGGCTAAATTTCCATTTCCAACGGCATATTTTTCGTTCTCAAATCCTATAAAATTCATTCATTCATTGTATCTCCAAAATCACATCTTCTTCTTCTTCTTTCTTATATCTATCCTCCTCCTTTGCAGAAATGTCTCTTAGAAATCGTGGTCCCAAGTTTACCGAAGAAGAGGATATAACTCTATGCAAAGCATATTTCTTTCATAGGGTAATCACTGGTGTTGTTATTTCTCATGATAGTTCTTTTTGGGAGAACGTGTTATCAATGTTCGTCTCATTGACGGGAAACCCAGGAAACCGAGATGCTCGTCAATTGCGTGCTCGTTTTCAGCGTATTAGGCTTGCAGTCCGGCCATTTCTTGAACAGGTAATGGAAATTGATCGAGAAAAGTTCATCGGTATAACTGAAGAAGAAGTGATCCAAGCAGCTCTTGATAATTGGGAGGAAGCTCACGGTAAGCCTTTTCGTTTTGAGCGTGTTTGAGAATTCTAAAAGATGGTCCATCTCAAGTACATCGTTACTGCACTCGAGTGCCGCTGCCGGAATTTACAATGGAAGAAGATGTTGCTCTAGTTCGATGTTGGTTACATCGTATGGCGAGACCAATGAACCATGACCATTTCTGGGAAAGAGTATTGGGACATTTTGTATTTTCGCGGAACGAAGCAATAAGAAACAGTAAGAGCCTAGAACTAAGAATTGCATTCATCAGTAATGAAGTCAAACATTATACGAAAATATTGTGGATGGGTTCATCGTAGCAATTCTGGATTATCCAACGAAGAACTGAAAACCATCGCTTTGACCAAGTTTACCGAAGAAAGCGGGAGAGAGTTTACGCATTTTGAATGCTATGAACTTTGCAGTAGAATGTGGCTGGATTTGATGTAGTTTGATGTTTTTGTTGTGGTTTATTAAAATGTACTTTGATGTTATTTGCAAGTTTAAATAAATGGTAATAAATTTCACGTAATCTAAAGTGGAAATCTATTTTAAAATATAAACATTTTCATTCATTGATATTACTGCCAATTTTACAAGATATAAACTTCGACAATATTAAAAACTTTAATAAAAATCAAGTACAAGTTCGGCCTCCTGTTTATCTTCATTTGACGTATTTTCCATTCAACGTGCTCTTTGACAGTTTCACCTTTGTTTTTGAATTTTTTGTTGTTAAGTTTCAAAACAGGAGCTTTTCTTTGCCTTTTAGCGGAACATTTTCTTGGAGAAACTTCTAAAACTTGCACTTCCCTTTTACAATTTTCAATCTTTTTAAAACTCCCACATATCTTAGAAACAATGACTTCAAGTTTTGCATCGAGAAAAAGTGTGATCGCTTTTTGACCATTTTTATAAGAGAAAATTTAAGTGAATTTTGGTGTATCTTGAATTGTTTGAAGATTACGGCAATTTATAGAGGGAAAAGGTGAAATTCGAAATTTAAAAACTAATAGGTTGGCGTCACCGGGAAAACCACCGGCGACACGGTCCGTGACGCGCTGCGTCATCCTTCCTGTCGCGCGTTTGACACCTTCACGCCAGCGTTCGCCGCCGAGCGCCACCGTTTTTTCTTAATGACGCGCGTCTAGTACTCTAACGCCCAGTGCTTTCCCATAGTGGAAAACCTAGTTTGGCCATCCACCTGGCTGAACAAATTTTTGTGTTTGGCCATTGCCATAGGAATTGCTCTTATCACAATTTGTCTACTTGGGCCGGTATAAAGTATAAGCCCAATTTCCATTCCCTGTACGTGCGAACCAATGTGTGAGTGTGAGAGACAGAGTGGACTCAAAAGACTGAAAGAAATACTAGTAGCGGACCTACTGGGATTGGATCAAGATTCAAGAGTATAAACTTAAAAGGATTAATGTCGGGATTTTAGAGAGTGTGAAAAATGGAGTTGGAATCAATCATTCAATCTTCAATTCCTACATGGAGTTCAGTAAGTCATATCTTAAATCACTTCTTCAGTGCATTTTGTGTTTTATTTTATTTTTAATTTTTGTTGATCTGATTTGTTTGTTTGATTTCGGTATGCCCTAGGTATGTATACTTGTCTCCTACTTGGTTTACTTAGGTCTTGCTGGATCTCTTCTTCCTGGTAATGATGTTCCTGGTGCCCTTTTACAAGATGGTACTCGTCTCCGTTACCGCTGCAATGGTTAGTTACTTGGTTAATTACTTACTTCATTCAATTTGGTCAACATTTCAAAATTTAGTTGATTAATTTGTTCTTGATACTAATCTATGATTTCTCTGTTGTTCTTTGCAGGTCTTTTAACTCTTTTTCTTCTTATTGCGTTACTTTTATTTGGAGTTGTTTTCGAGTTTATATCGCCCACGGTATCTCTCCCTCTTACTCTTGTGATTTATAGAATGTGTGGTGTTTGTTGCAGGTTAAATAGAGTGCCATTTGATATTTTTATGGGTTTTCATTTGTGTGAATGTGTGATTACAGGTTATAGCTGATAGAGGACTTGAGTTACTTTCTACAACTTTTTGTTTCAGTGTTCTGGTAAGTTCAATTTATGAATCATTATTTACCATCTTAACCAGATATGTGCTTATAACGGGCAATGCATTAAGTTGTTAAACTAAGTAGGAACCACGAAAACTCACAAGTGCATTTCTGTGGGTTGTCGTGTTTCGATCAATTATTATATTTGTTCTCATTTGGGCTGGTCAATTATGGGATGAGATTGTACGTGAGGGACCAATGGCCTCACGATCTTGAGCATTAAAGAAATAATCTCTTAGTGCGTCTGCGGTTGCACAAAACAGGATTCAAACTTCAGACTAGTGTAGATAAAGTAGTTGTGCTCCTTTAAAACTAGTGCATTTGCATGGTTTCCTGTGAATTTGCATGTTGTTTCTTTACTTCACAAACAGATGCACCTGTTCAGCTTATTGAGATAATTCGCGCCCTTCAATGATTTTTCTTTCCTTCCTGTTTTTGTTTTCTTGTGGCAGGTGACATTGATACTCTATGTCGCTGGTTGCAACTCTCGTGCTAAAGGTTCATCTCTAAAATCACATGCAACAGGAAATTTGATCCATGACTGGTACTAGCTTTCAGCCTTCTATTTGTTTGAATTGATGCCCATGTGTTATGAATTCCAGAACTGTTGTCACATGGGAAAATAACTCTGTGACTGTGTGTCACATGGGCAAATAACTCTGACTGTATTATAGGATTTATCTTCCTAGATAATGCAACATGCATTAACTTGATTATTACATCCACTGCTGCATCCAACAGGTGGTTCGGGGTACAGCTGAATCCTCATTTTATGGGAGTCGATCTGAAGTACGTGGTCTTCCTCTCATGTTCGGGTTGTCCTTTCTCCTTCTATAGGCAATAAGTTCGAGGTTCTAAGCAGAATTTTGTTTTGCAGGTTTTTCTTTGTTAGAGCTGGAATGATGGGATGGCTATTTATTAATCTCTCAGTTATGGAAAAAAGTTACAAAGATGGCAGCTTGGGTCAATCAATGATCCTTTACCAGCTGTTCTGTGCGGTACTAACGCTATTCACTGGCTTATATCAAATATGTTTCTTCTGCAATTGCTGAAGCTTGTATCTTTATCTTCTTCTTTTTCAGTTGTATATTTTGGACTACTTCTGTTTTGAGGAGTACATGACCTCCACGTAAGTCCAATACTCCTATTTCAGCAAATGAGTATTTGTTGCTGTGTTCGTGTCCTCTCCTTGATTGTATGTGTAACTGTTTGATTGGTTGTCTATATTTTAGTCAAATTACACTTTCTTTTTGTCATTGCCAGTTGGTTTCTGTGAACTATTTTGGTATTATCTACAGAGCTAATCCATTTGAATGTTTGTCTTGTTTTAGATGGGACATTATTGCAGAAAGGTTGGGCTTCATGTTAGTATTTGGAGATTTAGTGTGGATTCCGTTCACTTTTAGTATTCAGGTATGTGACTAGATTGTATTGTTAAGCTACCTCCCGAGCAACAAAGAACTCAATATCATGCATTCTTCAAACATATCTTAACTTCTTAGAACACATAAAATTGTAAGTTACCTCCTGAGCAACAAAGAACTCAATATCATGCATTCTTCAAACATATCTTAACTTCTTAGAACACATAAATTTTTTATTTTAATATACTCTGGCAAGACTCAAAAGAGCATATACCATATAGGGCATGGAAATGAACACTTATCTTTAGAGATGTATGTCTCTTTGCTGTGAAATGAAAAGTTATCTAGTACCGGTTCACCTCTTGACTACTTGGTGAAATGTCTTGATGCTACCTGCGCCGAGTTTTAACAATCTGGGTTCAGTGTATTCCCTCCTGACAACTATTCCTTCATTCAGAAAGTACTCTGTTGCTAGCTATACTGTTTCCATTCAAGTGTCACCTACCATATGCCTGGTCGTAAATAGAGCCTGATTTTGTTTCTTTAGGGTTGGTGGCTTTTAAGAAACAACGTGGAGCTACCAAAGGCTGCTGCTGTAGTGAACGTCTTAGTGTTTCTGATTGGGTAAGCAACTCTTCCTATCACCACTCACCATTTTGTAACGCTTTTACTATTTATAAATCACTTGTTTGTTAAATCACTAGCTTATAAATCTGCAGTTACCGGATCTTTAGAGGAGCTAACAAACAAAAGCATGACTTTAAGAAGGACCCCAAAGCTCCTATATGGGGTATGCCCCCTAAAGTTATTGGCGGAAAATTGCTTGCTTCTGGTTACTGGTAAGGTTTCGGTTCGGACTACAGTTTCCTCCTCCAGGAAACTTAAAATTTTAAATTTGTATCTGTTTTTGATGATTCAGTCTTCCGAAGTTTTTCTGTGACCCAAGGATAGTATATTGGTGCAAAATTGCTTGCTTCTAGTTAGTGGTAAGGTTTCGGTTCGGACTACAGTTTCCTACCAGGAAACTTAAACTTGTATCTGTTTTTGATGATTCTGTCTTCCGAAGTTTTTGTGTGACCTAAGGATAGTGTATTTTACATGCCACAAAGATGTCATTTATTATATGCCTGGGTCAAACTCTTGAACAAGCATATATACACATCCCTAAGACTCTAAGTCTCATCTTTAGTTCCATTTCGCGTTTTCTTGTCACGAGTGTCCTTATTACTGTTCTGAAATTGTTACTTTTGCTGCAGGGGAGTGGCAAGACACTGTAATTACCTTGGTGACTTACTGTTAGCACTATCCTTTAGCTTACCTTGTGGGGCCAGGTAAATTCTAACCGCCAGCGTATTTTCTACCTGATCGCACAATGGTCTAACTTGAATTCACCAGCCACGGATTTTGTCCTATCACCTTTCTGTTAGTGCTGTTGTTAGAGCAAGTCTTATGGTGGAATCCATCCATCTTCCATCTTCCACGCCACCTCAGCACTTGGAACTGTGGATGGAAGCACAAGTCTAATGGTGGAATAGTAGAAACGCTAATCTTAATGGAGCTAAGCTCCATTCTTAATAGCGCTAAAAAAACGCCAATCTTAATGGAGCTAAGCTCCAATCTTATTAGCGTTTTTTTTAGCCGTTAGATTCTCAACAACTCAGTTTAAATCTACGGATAAAAAAAATCTTAATGGAGCTAATCTTAATGGAGCTAAGCTCCAATCTTATTAGCGTTTTTTCTTAGCCGTTAGATTCTCAACAACTCAGTTTAAATTTACGGATAAAAAAAAACGCCAATCTTAATGGAGCTAAGCTCCAATCTTAATAGCGTTTTACGCTATTCTTATTAGCGTTTCTTGTCCTCTACCGCGCCATTCTTATTGGCGTTCAGCGCTATTGGCGTTTTTGATGGATTCCACGCGCCATTCCACCAAACCGTGGAACCTTGCTTGGATTTTGTGTGGAAAACACCAACTTGGAAGCCATTAGACTTGACATTCCATGGATTTTCCACACTTGGAATAGGTTGGATTCCACCATAAGACTTGCTCTTAAGCTTGGTTCTGTCTCCACTCCTGCTCTCGATTTCTTTGAATCTGAATTCATATGTATCTGCTGTAACCATAGTTTGACCCAAAAATGAAACGACTGGTAAATGGGATGAATTACTAGTTCAGGTTCTAATATATTGCTCATTTCTGCCTCAAATGTTTTTGCAGCTCCCCAGTTCCTTACATTTATCCTATCTACCTTCTTATTCTTTTAATATGGAGAGAAAGGAGGGATGAATCAAGGTGTGCACAAAAGTATAGAGAAATCTGGAGCGAATACTGCAAGCTTGTTCCACATAGAATTTTGCCCTATGTATACTAGTCATCTTCAAGAACTTGTATTCATCATATACATCTCTTCCCTGCCTTGTATGTAGGCAATGCCAGATGGTATGTACGTCAGAAGGAAAATTTGCATCTTCCACTTTGTGTATTACTTGAATATCTTTTTGCCGTGAGTATTTTGAATTGTGAGTCATCTTAAACTCATTTGTAAACTGTAATTTTCTTTTAGTTCTTGTTGTAAACTTTTCAGTCATCTTAAGCTTATTTTCAGATCTCTGACAGGCTCACCACAACTTATCTTTTCATGAAATGTAAATGTGACTGCAATGCTATTGACTCTTAACTTCATTGTCCTACTCTTAACTTCATTTTTCATGAAATGATAATAGTCGAGCATAAGGCCTGCCTTACACTTGCCGTTACACCTACTTGCAAAGCAAGACTAAGAGGAGACAAAGAATGTGAGCTCTGTCTCATTTTGGCCCCATCCTTTGTTTCTGAGCATCCATAAAGCCCTGGTCTATCTTTTTTTCTTTTATAATATCGCAAGGTGGAAGAGAAATATCAAGTAAGTTTCTCCTCAAAGTGACCGATTAAAAGAATAAAACCAAATTAAAAAACCTACAAAAGTTAAAGGAAGTTGAAGAAAGTGAATGTGGTCCTTCCTTCTTAGGCTGCATCTGTGGAAAGATGGGATGAATAGTTACCGAGTGTGATAAAACATTAGTGGAACCCCATGAATTCAATCTTCTTTCTACTGTATTAAGAAACTTATGCCAACTACCAAAACTTGGTCAGAGGTTGCTTGTACATCTTTGGTTTTTTTGTTATCTGTAAGCAAAGTGTAGACGAAAATTACGCGAATTGTATTATTGGTTTTCCATAAAGGATTTCGCATCAAACGCAAGTGAAGGACAACAAAGGGGAAACCTTCAGTGTGTTTGAACTGGAGACCTTCACTTCAGTGAGTGTTTGCCTGACGTGATAACCAATTACAACACGATACCATGGAGACCTTCACACTGACGTGATAACCAATTACACCACGGTACCATGTCTTTGTTACTAAACGAAACCTTTTTTCATTTTCATTTTCATATGCTATTTTTCCACACGGCTCGTCTTGCTCTTTTAACTACAAACGATTTAAGCCTTATCGTCGGCTCATCTGATCGACAGACAGCCAGGTCAACACTTGACCTTAATTAAATCAAGCCTCAAAACCCCTTTATGGCCGGACCACGCCTTTGCTTCCTCTCAAGCAACACGTTTGTACCAAGACTAAGTCTTATGGGCTAGATTTGGCTGCTGGATTAGTCAAAAAGCGTTGCAGATTACACAAAAAGCGTTGCATATTCTTTAACACTATTTCTTTTTCTAGATATATCCCGCATTCCAACTAGTAGCGAGATAGTTTCACTGAATGGTTCATCGCAGAGAAAATCAACTTTTCCCTGAATGGTTCAGCGCATATTGATTTATTTTTTGATCCAACGGCTGAGATGGTTGTGCTATTCCATTCAGCGCAACCTAATTCTACTTTTCGCCGTTCCATTCAGCGCGGCTACTTTTCGTTGTTCCATTCAGCGCATCTAGATGCTAGATTAGAACTACCATAGCACTTAGGAGGTTGTCTTAGCTGCCAATCTAGATGCTAGATTAGAAGACCATGGGACTTAGCCAAAGTCATACTAGCGCTCAGCCAAGCTTATGTTCCCCAATTGACAGACACGACTACGTTAAGCTGCCTCGAGCTCTTCACATGACTTAGGCTGGCCATAACATGCAAAACGTGAGTATTCCTCCACTTCAGTTAACATCAACTACGAATAATACTGCCACATTATACGCCACACCATATACAAAGACTAATTACGTTAAAAAATGAGGGAGTATCAATTAGGGTTTTGGTATGACGCTCTACAACACCTGTGAGTATCATCTTACCCACAGGGGAAGAGAATAGTCGGCAAGGAGTCCGTTGTGGAGGATAGACTCAAATCCTTGATATATCATAAGATATTCCTGAGATAAGGAAATAGGCGCTTATCTAACTCCTCATCCATGTCTCACCAACTCGAGATTAGAGTTATTGTAGATCTATAAATAGACCAACTATTGTATTAAAGAGAAGAAGAATGTACAAAAAGCTCCTTACAAGAGGTAAGAAACTGCAAAATGAAATTACATCAAAGATAAATTACATCCCAGTTGAAATATAAAATGTTGAGATTCCCTCTTAGACTATAGACTTGAAAATTGAAGCCCGTGATAGAAGTAAATATTTAACATCCTGACAAACTTGATCAATGTTCTTTGATTTCTCCTCAAACATCCTTGAATTTCTTTCATTCCAGATTGACCAAAGTGCCGCAACAGGTATTAAAGACCACACTTTTTTTATTGTCATCGGGAATTTTGAGATTGTGCCAAACCAACATTAGTTCAAGAACCGTAGAAGGACAAATACCAATAATACCATGTTATTGAAGCACATCAGCAGACCATATTCTTTTTGAGAAAGAACAATAAAAAAAATAGGTGCTTACTATTTCTTCAGCATTACCACATAAGAAACATTTATTAACATGATGAAATCCTCAGTCCACAAATTTATCAGTTGTAACTAACCTATCTTGAGCAGCAACCATATAAAAAATATAACTTTACTCGGTACCTTATTTTTCCAAATTGCTTTGTGAGGAAATTTAGGATGATAATTACCTTGGTGAAGTGCAAAATATAAGGAGCTTACGGAGAAATTACCGGTATTCGAGAGAGACCATCTTCTTCTATCTTCAAGGCTGCTGAGTTGTGGTGGTTCATTACCAATAATATCTAACAGTGATATTAGTTGTTGTGCTTCAGAATCAGATAGATTTCTTTGAAAGTGGAAGTTCCAGTTTAACATATTGCCATGCGCCTCAATATGACTGTCAAGAGAACCTTTATTGTTTCTACTCAATTTAAACCATCTTCATCTCTTTTACCCATTTACGATTTTTCATCATCCACCGCTGCAGAGACCGCAAAAAACAAAATAAAAAGGTAGATTGCCGAAACCGACTTATTGTTATTTTTGTCGTCCGCAAAATAGTTATTTCTTTTTTGGATTCTATTAAAGTGACCACTAACTGTTACATTTTTATTGTTCAGACATGGTCCTTGTTTTTAGAAGATTTATATAGTTGATCTTGATATTTAGTTTTTTTTGTTAATTACAATAATATTCTTTACCATTAGGATGATTCCTGTTTACATATTGTTTCTTTTTTTAGACTCGTTTGTGATTTTTTTTCTTGGATATAAGTACATCATCAATTCGACACAACCAAAATCAAGTTTTTCTTTAATAAAAAAATAGATCTAAGACTAGGGATAGCCGGAGGCAAGGCTGGCAAGGCATTTCTTCAGGGAAGGAAGGGCAGCAGGGTGGCAAAATTTCATTTTGTCGAGGTGATTTGTGTTACAAAAATATTTAAAAAATGGATCAAGTTGTACATAAAAATAAAGTATTAAACACATGTACTAAAAGATGAAAGGGTAACACATAAATAAATATGGTAGATTATCATTTATATAGGTACAAGTATAAGAATCATGATTTTTTGCCTTTCTAAGGTAGAAACTCAATCCCAAATTAAAATTTTGGGACCAAAAACTTCAAATCTATTCAATTAAATGTTTCGAAATGCATTTTTTCACGTTGAACTAGATCTACCTATATTGAATATATCTTCTTTGTGGACGATGATGTAATTGATACCGCTAAAAGAAAACTTATGAACACGTAGATCCACTTCATATAATATCATCTTCCCTTAGTCACTTACCCCTAACATATTGTAGTTGCAGGAAATCCTACACTACACCCCTCACTAGAATAAACACAATTAAGTCATTTTAAGATGAATGATTATGATTCTTATTGATTGAATACTTGAATCTTTACAATATGAAATAGAAATGAGTTATAGAATTACAATCACTCTAAAACTTTTTCTCTCCTAATGACTTGCTTAACAATTCAAAAGGAACCCCCCCTTCAACAGACTTACTCAACCCTTTATATAGGGTAGTATACAGTGGATGACAGCTAAGCTGTCCTTTATTTTCTGGAATGGCTTGCGAAACATCGCAAGCGTACAAGTATACAATCTCGCGACACTCTTAAACTTCGCCATATTTTCATATCTTCCTCGTGTTCTGGCTGTCGTCATTCATTGCGTCATTTATTTTACTTCCCTGCGACTCCCTCGCAATGTCGTCATTTATTAATCTCGCGAAGTATTGATGTTGCGATATTCTGATCCTACATCTTGCCTCTTCTCATGTCTTCTCTACGAAGGAGAGAATTTCATGAGAACCAATATTTTGAAATGCCGTAACTGTTCATCTTTACCTGTTTCAATCCCGTACTTTTACACGGAATTTATTACAGATGTTTCTTCTTCCACTCTTTTCTTGACACGTCTCTTTCAACCGTTTATTCTTGACCATTCACGTCCCATCTCGCATTAAATGCATTTGTTTTCTCGAGAATTCTTCTCTCTATATATATTTTTCTCACCTTTCTCTTCTTCTCTTTTATTTTCCCTCTGCAACTTTTCTTCAACTCTCTTCCTCCGCAATCTACGCTTCTGCTACTGTAAATCTTCCCTTCTTTCTTTCTCTTGATCTTCAATTCCCATACTCTAAAAATGGCTTCACTTGGTCGTATATATAAACCCCTTTTTAATGAAGCTCAAAAGAATTTACAAGAGAAGGGCTTCATCCTGTCAACCATTCCTGATCAAGAATCTTCATCTATACTTTCTGCAAAATTGTTTTCTGATCATCAATGTGATGATCAGAAAATCATAATCTCGCTAGGTCAAATCCTCGCAGGCCTTCCCATTCCTCTCTACAATCCCGAGATGCCTTTATTCTATGAAATTCTTGCTCATGAGAAATTCTCGCGAGCTATTTATCAATTAAGCGGTGATTGCATCCGTCTAATGCTTGAATTCGCCAACCGTGGCGCTGGTAAGGGATCTTTATATCCTGACGATGTCAAAGATCCTAGATTCGCAAGTTTAGAAATAGTCGCTGAGAAGTATACCGTAGAAAACTTTTTTGAAAATTATGAAGTAATAAATATGAGAAATGATAAATCTCATTTGGGGTGCTCGATTGAAGAGAAAAGATAATATTTCAGTGATAAGCTGCTTATGCAAGATATTGACTGGCACTCGGGTAAAAATAATGTTCCTCGGTACTCCAAAGATGAGAAGTGGTGGGTTGTTCCTCTATTTTTGAGCGGACCCTATATTGCAGGTTCTCATACACTCCCTGCGAATCTCGCAGACTATCGTCCTTGGGAATTTAAGTGGCCCGAGAAAGCAAAAGAGGTATATTTCCTATTTCAAGTTTGCTTTACGATATTTCCTTCCTCTTATATTTACTATGCTTGCAAAATTTTCAGATTACCAAATTGAAAAAGAGTTATAGAAGACGTCCAAAAGCGAGTACTCTGGCGATACTCCGATCAATCACGGATGAAGTAAGAAATACTTTATTTTGCTATTTTTAACAATATTGTTGCCTCTGTTTCTTATCTTCATTCGTGTGCGAAGGTTGGCGTTGAAGAAATTGACATTCCCGAAGCTGCGAAGGTTAAAGGCAAGAATAAAATCACTCTTCGCAAGGATAAATCTTCTGCTCCATCTTCTAAAAACGGAAAATCCACCCCTCTTCTCGTTCTAGTTCCCGGACAGCGAGAATTCGACGAAGATGAAAATGAGGTTGATACTTCTTTTGCAAAGGAGAATCATTCATCGCTTCGCTATGGCGCAATTGTCTAGTGTCTTCTCGATTCTATGCAAGGATTGGGATATGATCATTTATCTGCCACTTGCGAAGCTCTCGCTAATATTTGCGATGCCCCCCAGTTAGTGGATAATGATTCTTTTCGCGGAGTTTCCCGAACAATGACTCCCAGTTTCTTAAATGCACTCAGTGCTTTGGTATGTTCATATTTCTTTATTTCTTTGCGATTTCGATTATAAACCTTATCTTAACAACTTCTTTACTTTCCTTTATAGTCTGGGAGAGCTTCCTTTGTTGTTGCCTCAGACCTCGAGAAAAGACGCAATAATCTTGAGAAGAAAAATCTTCAACTTAAGGAGAAGAACAAAGAACTAGAAATTGAAGTTGCGACATCTCGCAAGAAGAATGCTAAAATTCAACAGTTGGAAGTTGAGTCTTCTTCCCAAAAGGACAAAATATCTACTCTTCAAAGTGCTAATCAGCAACTTTATGGTATAACACCCTTCTCTTTTCTTCATTTCTACTTTATCATTTATTTTTCTTTGCACGACTTATCATTTTATGAGACATTTATAATCTTCCGACAAAGCCATCCTTCTCCATTCATTCCCTGAACCTATGGATGATGATGCTCTTCTCGCTCATCTCAATGAATCTTTAAGTAGTTCTTCAAAAAGATTAATTCTCTCTCATTAAATGAACTTGAACCAAATTTCATCTTTTAGAAATTGAACATAGATCTAGTTTAGGTTTAGCCAACCGATTTAAACGTTTATATCTTGACTCCCGGAGAGTAATAATATTCTAAGGAAAAAGATTAGCAGCCTCATAGATGATAAGGATCGCATTACTAATCAAGGTGCACAAGCATTAGCAAAATTTCAAAAAACTCTTCTTGAAGTCCAAATTGAACGAGACGAATCTCTTCGCCAAAATGCCATACTTAATGAGCGAGAAAATCAAATTCGTTCACTTCTTGTCATAAATAATGATGATGAATTTGCTTGGGCTGCGAAGGTTCTAGATAATGCCAGAAATAACTTAGGTGTTAACGTCAGTCTTCATGCCGAGCATAATGCCTTGGTTAAAGATATGATTTCTGACAGAGAAGGTTGTTTACTATTCTTCATTATTTTTCCGCTTCTTTTTTATGAAACTGTTATTAAGTTGCTAATTCATTGTCATTTGTTCGCAGAATCTGAAAAGAGGTTTCAAACTAGAATCAAGGAACTTGAATCTGAGAAAGCACAACTTGCAAAATACTTCTCTCTTCGCAATGAAAAATATTCTAAGCTGAAGAAGCAACTACAAACTACTGTGGCGAATTTCAATAATGATGCTGTGCGTTTTCGCAATCAAACTATTGAAGCAATTTGCAATGACCACAACATTCCTCTTTCTTCATATCCTTGTCTTCTCGATGAAATTCCTGAAAATATGCCTTCCTCAGATGTCTCTGATAGTGAAGCAAGCGAAGAAGGGGAATCTGATAAAGAATCTGATGAAGAAGAAGAATAAGTTGAAAGATTGTTCTTTTTTCCTTTTTCTCTTCCTGCGATATTTGTACATTTATCCTTCTAACCTTCCATTTTGTAATCTCTTATTGTAAATCTATCATATGAAAATAAATAACAAGTTTTTATTCTAATCATTCCCATACTTGCCTCTGTTATTTATTTTCACATGAGAGAAATTACGTTGATAATCTTTAAGTAATGATATTTCTTAATTTCGCAACTGCTGTTGCTAATTCTCCACAAATAAGTGAAAAAATATAGTCGTATTCGCAAGCTTGTTTGCTTACTCAATTTCTTATGTTATTTTATCATCATTTATGTTGAAATTCGTCATTGCGACAAGATCGCAGGACGTCGCTACACTTTCATGTAATGACCCATTGATCTTGTCTTATCATTGTTTTTGTGTGGTCTTATTTTGCCTTCCTAGTTAAAGGTCTTATTTTGCCACCCCTCATTTTGCATCAATATGACAGGTCTAAGTATTCTTGCGAACATAAAGTCCCATGACATTGACGTCTTGCGACAAAATCGCAGGACGTCATTACACTTTCATGTAACGACCCATTGATCTTGTCTTATTATTTCTTTAGTATTTTTGCCTCTGCAGGATATTTCATTTGCGACAATATGACAGGCCTAAATGTTCTTGCGAATATAAAGCCCCATGACATTGCCGTCTTGTGACACTTATCAGCTCCCTAATGGAGGGTGCCGCCCTTATCATCTCCCTGGTTGCCCCTTCAAGGAGGCGTACATCGGCCATACAAGACTAGCTCCTCCCATTCGGTCTTAACAACAACCAGTTGTTTTCGCATCCTCTTATCCCTTATACCTATAGGGTTTATGGTTACGAGACTGCACCCTAAGTGGAGTTTTCTTCGGGCCAAGTGCAGCATGTGCCAAGACTTGCCAAGAATGGCCGAGACACTTCAAATGTCCCAGGCACTCTTGGCTCAACCGTGTACCTCGGTGCCTTGAGCATACACTGACTCCTTGGAAGAGACCCTCGGGTGTCCAACCAGGGTATAACCTTATATATATATATATATTTGTAAATCCAAGGTATCTCTCCCGGATAGGCTTTCATGGGCCCCAAATCTCCATGACTCAGGTTCCAGGAGCGGTGTAACCTTTTCCCTGAGCCATGTCAAGAGATACCCCCTTATATGACGCACTTTGGGTCTTACATTTGCCTCTTGCGAAATATCATTCGCGAACTAGGGTGTACGCCATAAAGGTTCGTCCCATTCACTCACTCTTTCATTTTTGTTAATTCATTCAATCATTCATTTTTGGTTTTCTCTTGTTATTTTGTTTGCGAAACTATCGCACAATCTTGCTTTGTTTATAATAATCTCATTTCAATTCTTCAATCAAATCTTCATACATTCTTGATGGCGAGATTCTCGCGCATTTCTTCTTCAATTATTGTTTCTTCCTCTTACTCTTGATATGCTTTTGTCATTGATTTTGATAATAATGATTATTCATTTCTTGCACTTTTTGCTCCTGCTGCTCTCTCTCTCGCACCATTCAAACCTCTTAATGATTCCTTTCCATCATAATTTTCAATTTGTTTTCATGCACTTGCTTCGCAATGTATCTTCACCTCTTGTCTCTATGGTATCCACCATCAACCTTTCTCTTCTTTGTTCATCTTTTATATTTTGCTTCCAACCCTTTCTTTTTGCAGCTCTTTCCTCACAACTCTCCACATAAATCTCATAGCATTTTTGTCCTTCCATCCAGTCTCCCTTTATAACTCCAACACCGCTAGGATGAGGAAACTTTATACACTGATGATAAGTCGACGCTACACCCAGAATTTCGTGCAACCATGGCCTTCCGATCAATGCATTATAAGGGGACTCCACATCGACTACACGAACAAAATTTCGAGTTGATAATCCTTGCAAAGGTATTCTCATATGAACTTCTCCTTTAGGCTTATTCGCCGTGCCATTGAAACCGTATATTTTATACGTCGAAGGTATCAACTCTTCATCCTTCCCACCCATAGTCTTGTAAGTATGGTAAAAAGAATGTTTCTTGAGCTCCCGTATCAATTAAGATTCTATTGATCGCCCAGAATTTTCTCGCTTCATCATCTTCGCCATCTACATGTTTTGGATTAATTTCCAATTTTACGACCAATGGGCTATCATGCGTCTCTCTGCCTTCAGGAATCTCTTCTGCCGTGAACGAAATAATCTGCATTTGCCATTCTTTTAAATGCGATGTCTTTGCGATGTTCATCACTTCTCTATTATCAGCATCCCTTGCGAAAACCCTACTGAGAACATTATCATGAAAATCTTCAATTGTTCTGTATGAATGTACAATGGAGTTGCAAAACAAATTTTTAGCTTTCGCTCCAACTTCTATTACAAATGTTTCTTTCCCCTTTGCTGAGTTTGCCCTATGCATTTCTGGCGGTGGTGGTAACGGTTGAACCTTCTCTTCACTTTTTAGAAAATGATTCAGCTTTCCTTGGTCAATCATTTTGAGGATGATTCTTTTTATATTTCTGCAGTCATTTGTTAGGTGTCAATGAAAGCGATGGTAAGAACAGAACTCGTGACTTATATCACTTGGTGGTGGCTCATTCCCCATGTTCCACGGTGCAGGTATGTTTTCCATCAAGAGTATAGCTTCCCATATTTTTTCCACACTAGTATTTAGTGGTGGCATTTTGATTTCTTCCCATACTACTCTGTGACTTCGCTGTCCTCCATGATAATTCTGCCTTCGACCTCCATAAGTTTCTTGCGGATGATCAAGTCTTTGAATTTTGTTATTGCCGCCACGGTTGTAGTAGTTCCTTTCCCTTTCAAATTCTTCTTGATCACGGTTTCCCATAGCTACTATCTTTGGTTGTCCATCATCTATTATCCTTTCTTGTTGCCCTTGCGAAGTACTCGCTACTGTGTTTATCAATTTGGGTAATAAGCTTGCATTCGTGACATTTGAATTTGCATTCGCAATCGGGTATGATTCCATCTCATTTTGCCTTTCTTCTAGAGCAATATATTCCTCCTGAAGTTCTCGCAACTCAGTCATTGTAATTGTATTCTTGACTCTAAAAATTTGAATATATAACAAATTGGTCGCGAACATAGCGTTTATGAATGATAGAATAAGATATCTTTCATCCACTCGTCCAGCCATTTCGCTAAACATTGTCTTCCATCTCACAGTTAAGTGTCTCAAACTTTCGCCAATTCTTTGTTTCAGCCCAAATACATCTTCAATTCCTGGTCGCGAGGAGTTGTTACTTATATATGCCCCTAAGAATATAGCTTGTAAATGGTTGAATGACGTGATTGTGTTTCTTGGTAAACCCTCAAACCATTTCGGTGCTTCTCTGTTAAACTTGATGCAAAATATTTGCACAATATGGCATCATGATTTTCCCATTGTAACATACATCGCACATACGCTTTGATGTGTTGTATTGCACAAGTTGTTCCATCAAAAATCTTTGGTTAACGCGGGTAAATTGCACTTTGGGGGTATTCCTCCTAATCGCACCTCTAGTGTAAAGGGGTTTTCATGACCTCTTCGATGGCCTCATCCAATTGTATTCTTCCTCCTCCCCTTCTATTGTTCAACATTCCTCTCATCTCTGCCAACTCTCTCAAGATTTGTTCATTTACATCAGGATTCGGATTTATTGGACTTTTTAGTTCTGCCTCTCTCCTTCTGCGTTCATGTCTACTTTGATTTTCTTGTTCATCATTTTCTTCTCTTCTTTCTCTGCGACTTTCTCCTTCATCTCGTTCACGAATTCGCACACCATTATATCTATCATTTTCTCTTCTTGGTTGTCTATCAGTTCTCCTTTGTATTCTTCATTGATATTTCCATTGTTGCGATTTTGCTCGCGCCTTCTTTCTCGATTGTCATGATTGTTTTGCCGAATTGCTTCCTCCAATTCCCGTTCTTCCATTTCTACTCTTAATCTTTCCCTTTCGCAAGCTAGACGCGTTTGTTCAATATAATGTTTTTCGATGTCATCTTCAATCTCCTTTTGTTTCCTCTGTGTTTCTCTCCCATATAGTATTCTTCTTCCTTCTTCCTGATTTTCTCCACCAATTGGATTATTACGCACTTGTTTGCCTATTTTCTTGATTTCCGTCATTTTGGCCATTCTGTAGAAATTCAGGGTGTGGAATATAACGATCTTCTACCACTTCTCTTCTCTCGCAACATCCTTCACCGAGATTTGTCTCTCTTTCTAGATTTTCTTCATTAACATTTTCTACAGGTAATGTTCTCCTCATATCTTCTCTAACCGATCCCGATCTTGACTGGTATTACTTCTCGACCTTCTATTCTTGCAACCTCATATTTTCCATTCTTAACTCATGGTTTTGCCTTGTTAAATTTGCACGTTCTTCCGCTTCTAATGGCCTTTCTTCATGTATTGTTTGCCTCAATGCTTCTAATGTTGCGACTTCTTCATTTTTATGAATTGTTTCTCCCATCTCTTCTCGATTTCTCTCCTCTTGTCCATTATTTATCAATTGTTGCACTTCTTCTCTTTCTTCCATAGAATCTGATCTCCATGTATGCACACTCACCCTATCATAATCTATTACTCTATTCGGTCTTTGGTTGAATTGGTGGTTGAATTTGACCTTCTTCTCTATCTCTTGCGTTTATTCTTGATGGTTCACCTACTTCATTTCTCCTTTCTCCAGCTAATCTCCCGCTTCTTCTAATAATTGTTGGTTGTTCTGATGCATTCCTTCTTCTAGCCATTTCTCAATTTTAGTAAGTTGTTGAAAATTATACGAAATTTCTTTCTTGTTACTCCTGATTCTTTCAATTCACAAGGTTGATCTCTACTCCATCCCTATTTCTAGCGCCATGATGTAGTTGCAGGAAATCCTACACTACACCCCTCACTAGAATAAACACAATTAAGTCATTTTAAGATGAATGATTATGATTCTTATTGATTGAATACTTGAATCTTTACAATATGAAATAGAAATGAGTTATAGAATTACAATCACTCTAAAACTTTCTCTCTCCTAATGACTTGCTTAACAATTCAAAAGGAACCCCCCTTCAACAGACTTACTCAACCCTTTATATAGGGTAGTATACAGTGGATGACAGCTAAGCTGTCCTTTATTTTCGGGAATGGCTTGCGAAACATCGCAAGCGTACAAGTATACAATCTCGCGACACTCTTAAACTTCGCCATATTTTCATATCTTCCTCGTGTTCTGGCTGTCGTCATTCATTGTGTCATTTATTTTACTTCCCTGCGACTCCCTCGCAATGTCGTCATTTATTAATCTCGCGAAGTATTGATGTTGCGATATTCTGATCCTACACATATATCTCTTCTAACAACCAAATTTACCCGAAGACTCGCTGTACTCTTGCTACATAACAAGTATCAAAGTTACGTTTGTTCCATGAATCTACATGTTTTGGTTTTAAGCTACGATTTATTTGATACTCTTCTCGGAACTTACATTCTAAACCTCTTTTTTCTTCTGATGGAAAAGAGGTTGAGAGCATCCAGATCTGGATTTAGTTTCTAAGATGGTGAAGACTTATTTGATACGCCAGCAGGGCACGACCCTGAGGGGGGACCACTTTTACCTTTGTTTCGGGGCAGCAAAATCTCAGGACTGGCCTTGTCTAGGACTCACGGGTTACTAGATACACATGAATTTTTTTTGGGTAATTTACTACATTCTCGTAAGAGCATCTCTTTTCCAAGAAAGTACATCATCGATTCGGCACAATCAAAATCAAATTTTTGTTTAATAGAAAAATAGATTTAGGACTCCCGAGCTACTATAGATATACATGAAAAGTTTTTGGGTGATTCACTCATTTTCATAAGAGCATATCTTTTACATGAAGGAAATAAATTAAAATGGTCGAATTATATTTAGATTTGTCGTTGCTTTTCCCATCTTAATGTACAAGAATTAACTGCTACTGTTGTAGATCGCTCTTTCTCTCAACGATGTATTTATGTTTTACATCTTTCTTTGCAGTTCCATCATGTAAGTGTTTCATAATTTGAATTAAACATTAATGAGTGCAGAAAGCTAATCAATTGTGAAAAGGAGAGGGTACCAAGTACACCACCAACTTCTGAAACATGTATGGACAAAACCTAATACAACCACAAGTAAGTCAAATGTAAAGACCCTTGATCAAGATTGTATATAGAATTTTTCTCTTTTTCTTCCACAATCAATATGTATAGACCAAACGTTCGTGTACTTGATTTTGCAGAGAGTTCTTGGGAAATCTCAAAAATCAATATACAAGATCAATCTAGTATGTACCCGAATTGTACAAAATTAGAATTCCAACAAGCACCATACTTAAAATATATCTTTTAAGATATGAATTCAACAAGGACAAGTCATGTAACATCGCAATCAATAAGGGCTCGAAAACTATCTAGATTGATTACGTACTACTTGAGATATTCTTATTATAAAGATAAACGATAAAACAAAGAAAAAGAAATAACACAAGACACCATAATTTTTTTAACGAGGAAAACTGCACTGGTATGAGAATCCTGGGACCTAGTCCAGTTTGAACACCATACTGTATTAAACCTCTACAAATACTAACCTACTAACAAACTTCTTACTAGACTGTAGTTGAGATCGAATTCAACCTCCAAGCGATTCAACTTTAGCTGTGTCCATCTACGTCTCTGACCCAACGTGGTTCTACGCACTTGATTCCCTTAGTTGATGTCCTTTACAATCTAAGAGTTGCTTCACCCTCAGTGGAGACTTTTGATTTTATCTGCCTTTAATAGAAAGCATATTGATTTCCCTTTCGATATATTTTAATTAAGGTTTGGAAATCTGTTTGCAGTAGAGAATTCTAGCAAACCTCACGGATACTCAACACTTACACTCTTGTCAAAGAGAATCCTAGTCACTACCACCTCATGAGAATAATCCAAACAAATCAAAGAATAGTTTAATTATCTATCTTATGTGATCACAAAGTCTGAGATGAAAAAAACTTTGTGATTTCTATCTATCTTGTTTCTGATCTAAAGTTCTTGAACTTCAATACCAATAGAACAAGATATGGATACAAAAACTATCACGTAAATAGATAGTTTGACCGGGTTTCACGAATCCCTAAGTAAAATCTATAAGTCGTAACCTATGCAATTTTGTAATGAAACCTAGGTTATAGAGGACGACTCTAGCTTTACAACCAGGACACTAGACTGCCAGAGACTGGAAAATCTAGCTGCAAAATTTTCAGGGCTACAAGTATCTTTGGATTCAAGCTAAGGCTGCTTTGAATCCAAGCTAACACTTTCCCATTTTAGATGAAATCCGAAGTTAGGAGTTCATGTAAGCATGTGAAAGGATTGACTTAAAATTACACAAAAGAATATATATTATGGCCTGGACAGTAATGGAACCGTGCACAATGATAGTTCAAAGTCCATGAATGTCCAAGCAATAATAGTTTTCGTAAACACTCAAGACTAAACAATAATCGACAAGCCCAATAAGAAATTGTGAATAAAGTTGTCTTAGAAGTGTTTATGAGAGATATAACAAAAGTGTAAGGATCCCTTAATAATTAGTGTACAAAAATACCATGGCTCCTTAGCAAATAGTGTCCTCTTTAAAGTATACAAAGACATGTCAAAAGTGACATTGTATGTATACACGGTTTAAATACCCTTGGGCAGTTCATGAACTTTTTACTTTGTTAAAAACAAGGTATACATACCTTTAGGCAGTTCGAAATTAACATGGTATATACACTGGGTATATATGCCATTGGCAGTTCGTGTACTTTGCCTTTAAATTTTCAAGGCTACACAACTATGTATAAAACGAGATGGTATAATACTAGGTACATGTACTTTTTTTCTCATATCCAAATTCAGAAATATTCCCAATAACCATACATACTAGGTACATGCACTCAACAGTTTGTCTACTATTTAAAACACTTCATGAACTATTTGTTTATGCAATTTTCCAAAGATAAATTTAGACAAAAATAGTTTGTGAGCAATAAATTGTTCTAGACTAATATTACTAAAGATCGGTGAACTTCCATTGGTCGAATCATATTTTGAGAGTTTATAGAAGACAAGCTTGAACTTGAAATTTTTTCTTTGCAATACTAAATCTACTAAAATCAAACAACATAATCTCATCATATAGAATGGTAGATGCAATGCGTAGATTGGATAAGTCAGCCTTCATGTACCCATTTTTCGACGAAGTTCTCGCAAATGTCTCTGTCTGTTCTTCAGTCTTCAATCTTCCAAGGTAATCGGGATATCTGATACTCAACTACCGTTGTCTAATAATAGTCCGAGACTTGACTTTAGTAGACAAGAAATCAACATATATATTTGTGCATCTAATTACATGGACAATAAGCTTGAGATAACAAAATTTGTGAGTTCGACCGAGCGAAAATCTAACAAATCGTACTATTTAGCTTATAATATCCATATCATTCATCAACATACAACTTCGATACCTATAAAAAATAAATCTCTAATGACTTTCAAGTATTAATATCTTTATCCTATTTGAAATCCAATGACACCCTAACCTAAATCACAAATATTTTATTTATCAAACAAAACCAAGTACAGAAATGTAAATACAATCTTAACTATCCTGTAGATGAGCATAATAGAGGATGCATTATGTAACACCCCGTATTTTAGCATGGCATGCACAAATATGCGTCATGGCAAGAGATGAAGCTTCATCTCAAGCTCCGTTGCATGTTAAGAGGAATGTTTGGCTAGAACCAATCTCGCACGAAAGGTGCTTCAGGCCAGTTGGGTGGCTGGCCTAGAAAAAAGTAGCGCCACAATGGCGCATCACGTAAGTCATTGGCATATGTCCAATATATCAACAAGCCAGAGCAGGATGTCCTTGGCAATGTACAGCCATCACGGCTGGACATTGGAGTGGCCTATGGGCCAAAGCTGGAAATACAACCATCACGGCCCTTCACTGAACCTGGGTCAGGAAATGTTCAGCCATCATGGCCGGACATTGGAACTGTCCTGTGAGCCATAAATGAATGTACAACTATCACGGCCGTACATCACAATTGGCCAGGATAGTAATGTGCAGCCATCACGGCCTTGGGACTTGATGTATGATATTTGCTCCCCTAATCAAAGTTCTAAAATGTTTTTAAAACATATATAGGGAGGGTTAGTTGGTTGAAGGTGCATATGCGGACCATGCACCAAGTAAGCTTCATAGATTAGCCGAAAGAGTATAAATGATTCTTAAGCCTCATTTATAGTTGTGTAGCCTTGCCAATGGAGCGTATTAAGCATGGGCATCACTATGCCATGCCGCGGACCAAATATGCATCACTTGGATGCATTTTGATGGAACGACCTTTACAGACTAGGCCATTACCATTATTGCTTGGCCACGGCCTCACAAACGAGTTGGCTTAATCTTCTGTCCCTTCGAGGATGAACTACGGTCAGTGCTTGATCCCTTTAGAGTAGGGAAGGGTACGTAGGCAACCGCAATGAGTTGCATCATTGCCTTTCCAGCACTTTGTTGCTCATATCATCTAACTTAGAGGTGATTGCGGTATTCTGGCCTCTCATATCATCTGGCTTGGCAGTTCGATGCAGGAGATGATTATGGCCAAACTTGATGAGGTGAGTTGTATTTCATTATTTGGATGCTCATACTTCATATCAAGTCTTTCGACTTAGGCATGTACCAATGACGCATTCGGCATGGCCTCGAAATTAATATACCTCGATATGCAAGTTAGCATAGCTTGCGTAAGCCTAAGAAAAGTACGGCATGACCCTGATTGATGCACCCTTGGCACGATCAAGACAAGTACATGTTTTTAGCAATGCCTAAGCTAAGTGAAGAGGGGGTATTAGGCATGCAATGGACTATGCGTAAGCCCAAGGCATGCCTTATGCCTGGACAAGACTCGGAATCCAGTGATGCATGCAAGGTGCATCGGTCATAGCCTTTATGGCTTTAAACCCTTTGCGGAACAAGGGCAAGTCGGAATGGTGTGGGAGCTAAGTTAGATGCATCATGCTCCACGAGCATGCTTGCAATGAAAAATGGGCGTGCATTTGCCTAGTGTTAATGCCCGATTTGTAGCATCATTATGGCAGACCAGAAAATTATGCCTGGTGAGGCTGGGCGCCCAGGCTCGCCAGGCGTAATTTTCCGGCCCGTCACAGTTGGTATCAGAGAAAGTTACGAGATTACTCTAGGGACTGTATGGAGTGGACTCGTCAATGAGTATTTTTTCTTCAAAGGAAATAAAGTTGGAGAGCAGACCAACTTTTGCGTAGAAAGAGTTTGTAACTGCACTGCCAGTTACTTTACGAATCGAGTTGAGCTTGTGTGAGTACTGTGAATTTTCCAGGCCTAAGTGGCACCCCACTTACGAGTGGATATCCGGAAGACCGTTCGGAACGGTAGGCAGACAATGGGACCGATCACCCCCACACGTTGGAAACTGGCCAACGGTGTGCATTGTCGAGCCGGATAGCATCTCACTTACGAGTGGCAACCTGAATGACCGTCAGGGACAGTGGGCAACTGGATCATGTTCCACTCAGTACTACAAAAATAAGTCGCATGTTACGTTATACTAGTGCCAGATCTTTGGCACCAACCTTGTGAACCTTAGGGATTCATGGGTGGTGGTATGAGACACCATCTACGATACCTTGTGGAGATATCCTTTTGGCAACTGGCCAATTGAGATTCTCGGTAACGTTGTGCGAACATTTGGATCTCTAGGCATGCGGTATGGGACGGTTACTCAGAAGCTCTAAATTGATGTTCACGAAAACTTGAAGAAACCCGTGATTTCTGAGCATCTGGTATGTGACTTTTGTTTAGGAAACCAAATCGAAGATGTCGTCCACAATAGTTTTTGTTTTGAATTTCAGGGACGAAATTCTTTAAAGGGGTGGATATTATAACATCCCGTGTTTTTAGCATGGTGCATGCGCAAAGATGCGTCATGGCAAGAGATGAATCTTCATCTCAAGCTTTGTTGCGTGTTAAGAGGAACATTGGCCTAGAGCCAATATCGCATCAAAGGTGCTTCAGCCCAGTTGGGTGGATGGCCTAGAATAAAGTAGCGCCACAATGACGCATCACGCAAGTCATTGGCCTATGGCCAATATCTCAACAGGACAGAGCAGGCTGTCCTTAGCAATGTACAACCATCACGGCTGGACATTGGAGTGGCCTATGGGCCA
Source organism: Papaver armeniacum (assembly GCA_023531295.1). Lineage (NCBI taxonomy): Eukaryota > Viridiplantae > Streptophyta > Magnoliopsida > Ranunculales > Papaveraceae > Papaver > Papaver armeniacum. Next base: position 375,660 of record JAJJWW010018901.1, read on the forward strand.
AAGCTGAAAATAAACCATCACGACCCTTCTCTGGACCTGGATCAGGAAATGTTCAGCCATCATGGCCGGACATTGGAACTGGCCTGTGAGCCATAACTAAATGTACAACCATCACGACCATACATCGCAGTTGGCCAGGGTAATAATGTGCAACCATCACGGCGTTGGGACTTGATGTATGATTTTTTTCTCCCCTAATCTAAGTTGTAAAAATGTCTTTAAAACATATACATAAGGATGGGTAGTTGGTTGAAGGTGCATATGCGGACCATGTACCAAGTAAGCTTCATAGCTTAGCCGGAAGAGTATAGATGATGCTTAGGCCTCATTTATAACTGCGTAGCCTTACCAATGGAGCGCATTAAGCATGGGCATCAATATGCCATGCCGCGGACCAAATATGCATCACTTGGATGCATTTTTACGGAACGACCTATGCAGACTAGGCCATTACCATTATTGCTTGGCCACGGCCTCGCAAACGAGTTGGCTTAATCTTCTGTCCTTTCGAGGATGAACTACGATCAATGCTTGATCCCTTTAGACTAGGGAAAGGTACGTAGGCATTCGCAATGAGTTGCAGCATTGCTGGTCCAAGCATTTTGTCGCTCATATCAACTAATTTAAAGGTGATTGTGGCATTCTGGCCTCTCATATCATCTGGTCGGCAGTTCGATGCAGGAGATGATTGTGGCCAAATTTGATGAGGTGAGTTGTATTCCATTCTTTGGATGCTCATACTTCCTATCAAGGCGTTCGACTTAGGCATATACCAATGGCGCATTGGGCATGGCCTCGAAATTAAGCTACCTCGATATGCAAGTTAGCGGAGCTTGCATAAGCCTAAGAAAAGTACGACATGACCCTGATTGATGTAGCCTTGGCACGATCAAGACAAGTGCATGTTTTTAGCAATGCCTAAGCTAAGTGAAGAGGGGGTATTAGACCTGCAATGGCCTATGCATAAGCCCAAGGCATGCCTTATGCCTGGACAAGACTCGGAATCCAGTAATGCATGTAAGGTGCGTCGACTATTGTCTTCATGGCTTTAAACCCTTTGCAGAACAACGGAAAGTCGGAACGGTGTGGGAGCTAAGTTAGCTGCGTCATGCTCCACTAGCATGCTTGCAATGGCAAATGGACGTGCATTTGCCTAGTGTTAAGGTCCGGTTTGTAGCATCATTATGGCGCATCGGGGGAGTTATGGCCTGCGCTCCCAGGCGCGCCAGGCATAATTTTCCGGTCCGTCACACATTATAAATATACAGTTTTGAGCAACAACAATTCGAAACAAACCGCCTAAATACAACTTCCTAAACATCGTTCCTCGTATAACATGTTTTTTGTTGGGTCCCATGACATTCAAATGGGGCCTATTATTTCCTAAAGGGTTAATCATTACCCTCCATTAGGGTTTCACGGTTTTATGAGAGTTTTTTTGGATGCCTGTCTATAACCATTGTTTCAACAATAAGGACAAAACCGTTGACATGGATATGTTGACAAGATTTAACAATGAGTTTTGGCCGTTGGATTTGCATTCTTGGATGGACAAGATTTTATGAATTATATCAATTTTATTTGGGTCTTCTGGTGCGACCCACGACCTGAGATATTTTTCGGTATTTGTTTTTTATGTTTTTGTTTACTTGATTCTCCATATTTCAATTCCCCCCGAAACACACGAGTAGAGAATTAACTTGTTGAATTAGATCCATAGAAGCGTTGTTTTTTTTCTCTTATTCATTTTAACATATGAATCAGACTTACCTGATTACATATGATTTCTTTTTTAGATATGGTTTAACAAATATATTTGCTTAGGTTTTTACTGGGTTCCAAGAGATAGCAAACTGCAACAATGACTTCCTTGTGATTTATTATTCGTGCATACAAATTGATGATCCTAAGTTGAGATTATAACAAAGCTTTTGGTCGTCGTTATTTTTTGACAAACTTTATCCATATTTAGTTATTTACTCTTTATCTGATCTTTTTTAAACCTTTCAAGTTTATGTTGGTAATATGTACTGTGTTCCATTTTCATTATATGTAAAATTGACTTGGGTCATGGATGAAAATTATCCCATTTTTTTGACAAATATCAGTTTGAAAGAAATCAAAAGATAAATCTGTCTCCCACAGAAATACCTATGAGTTTTATTCCGTCTTTTGATAAATCAAGGTGAACAGGAACCAATTGATAAACCGGTCTTATATTCCCGAAGAATAGCCTAGTATTATCAATCACCTCACAATAATTTAAATTGTATGGAAGCGAAACTAGATATTGTGGAATCACGAACGATGAGACGAAGGTGTTTGTGATTACTTTTTATCTTGCCTATTAGAGATTAAATCTCGAGCAAATCTTAGAGAAGATAGTACTCAGACGATAGAATCGAGCAAGATCATAACACGCAACTGCAGAGAAAATAGTTGGGTCTGGCTTCACAATCCCAATGAAGTCTTCAAGTCGTTAACCAACAGGCTCTCGTGAGAAACCTAAGGTTAAAGGAGAATCGACTCTAGCTATGCAACTAGTAACACACAGAAGTGTGGGGATTAGGTTTCAAATCAGGGTTTGTAATCTAAGTTACCTTGGTAACAAATCATTCAATATTCACCTTTACATGAAATACCTGATTCAATCATGCTAATATCTTTCAACCGTTAGATCAAACTTAGCTTGTTACACACACATGAAATGTACCCTCATTTAGGTTTATGTAACCGTACCTAAATGTGTACACCATGTTGGCTCAACAATAGTTAACCGAAGTTAGCCATATGAACACTCTCATATCAACCTTATTCATCTTAAACATAACTAGTTCAAATGACTCAAATGAAACTAGTTAAAGAGTTGTTCAATTGTTATATTCTCATAGAAGTATACAAGAACACAATTGAAGCAAAATCGGTTTGATTCACTCGAATCAATTCATGAACATTATAGCCACGGTTTGCAAAGATTGCATTCCTTTTTATATAAATGTTTAAGTTCATGTACACAACCGACTTTAGAACTTTAACCTTCAAGTATGCAAACGAGTACGCATACTTGAAATACCCGGACCAAGATTGGGTTTGCTAGTACGCAAACGGGTACGCGTACTTCCAATCCCAGCAGAAATATTCGGACATGAACCTTACCCAGTACGCGAATGGGTGCACATACTTAGGTTCCCGGATTTCTCAAACCAACAGGTACGTGTAGGGGTACGCATACTATGGTTCCCGGACATGGATTACATATGTGCAAGAGTACACAACAGGTCATATCCAATAATGGTTAAGTGTTCTAAACTCTTATTTCAATCATTGAAACTTTCTTAGAGGATGACAATAGCCGTTTTCACACACTATTAGCATCAAAGAAATTTTCACGTTATTGAAATAATCATAACGAAACATTCCAAGTCCACACCAAATGATTGTATCACACAAACCATGTAAGATGTTACTCGGCAATTTTCACATGATCATATTTTAACTTGCGTCAAGAATATAAGATGAACTTGGTCGAAGCGAAAGCTTGCCAACACATATTCCGAGAAATATGTAAGCGAGTTAAACTCAGCTCGAAATCTCAAATGTGTATAATAAAAAACTATATCGTAACACGACTTATGTCTCAATATAGGAGATAGAGTAGAAATAGACTTTCCAAGTGATAGATGAGTTTGAGTCTCTACATACCTTTTGTTGATGAAGTTCCACAAGCCCTCCTTAGTAGTTCTTCGTCTTCAAATGATGACCGCCATGAAGTCTAAGGCTCAACTACACAATCTGTGTCCTAGTCCGAGACATCTATAAGTAGACTAGAAATCAAGACTTATAAGTTTTGATCACTAACATTGACAAACATGCTTGAGATAGCAACGCATGCGAGTTCGACCGAGCAGTGCTCTAACAATCTCCCCCTTTGTCAATTTTAGTGACAAAACTATCAATACAAATGGATTACAAAATAAATAAAACTTTGTAGCTTCTCATCCAAATGCTTGATCTCCTTGGCATCTTCAACACGACTCGAAATCTTCGTCACTTCCAAGTACTCTATGATTCTAAACACGTTCAACTCAGCAACATAGTTGTTGAAGATCCGTAGCGATAACAATGAGAAAACAAATGCTCTCAATCATTGTTATACAGTGTCATAGTATCATTACACAACATCAAAGTTCAATTGTATCACAACTTTGACAACAATACTATGGTGATATGTATCACTCCCCCTTAGTCAATACTTCATCTCGACATGAAAACCACTCCCCTTTACATAATGATCCGTAAACCATATGTATTTGTAGTATGAAACTACACATTAATTCTCCCCCTTTTTGTCAATATAAATTGGCAAAGGTACGAAAACTAATGGGATCCTCATGAAATTTTCATAGAGATACTTCATGACCAAAAGAGAATAACATACCAACTTATTTAGATGCAATCATATAGCCGAAGCTAAATGCATTCATCAAGGAGTTTATAAAGATACAAGATAACTCCTACAATATTACACAGCCGCACTCCCCACAAAGATTTGGTAATTAAGCACAAGTTCAAAAAGAACTACCCCCCATAAAATGTCATTCCCAAAAGAACAACAAGAGCGACCTTAATTTTACGAGAAAATAAGGATTTCTTTGGACATAATCAAATCACATGAGAATCATGAATTTGTATCTAAAAATCACAATTAAATTAGCCACAAAAATGATCAATTCAATTGGCCATGCTCAACATAAGAGAACTTACGGAGCAACACAGTATATGCACAAGGATGTGGATCAGGGAAGGACCAATACTGCGGAATAACAAAGATTCATTCTATTTTTCATCATTATTTGCACAATGACATATAATAGACTTAATCTTTGTAAACAAAAGTTCATCCTTTCTTCCATCAAAATAATGACATAAAAGGCTTAACTTTTGTAGTCAAAAGTTCATTTTATCTTTTATCAATACTTTCATATCGACATATAATAGAGATAACTTTTGAACAAATATGGGACAGTCAAGGTTCACGGACGTAAACAACATATCCCATAACAATTTGCAATATATGAAATCATAAAGATTAATACTGCAAAAATCATCTTCCAAATAACTTAGAATTTAAATAAATAAATCTAAAAAACATTGAAGATGAAAACGTTGGACATAGCTATGTGTACTCACAATGATGGCTATTCCAAACCCTAGTTATCCTTCTTAAAAACACAAGAATAAAATTCTCATAAGAAGTTTCCTAGACAAAATAAAGACTTAGACATGATCATCAACCAAGGAACGAACAAAGTCTAGTTCATCAGATGCATTCTTTAGCTCCTTTTTCAGAAAAGCCAGATTCTTCGATGCAATCTCAAGTTGTTCACAAACGACCTCAAAATCTTGAAGAAGATTTCAAACCAATTGAATGGACATCTGGATTGGAAGATCTTTTTCATGATCAATTGCTTTATAGCAGACAATGGATATGGGTTCTTCGTGAAGTTCAAAAGCATTGGCATCATCATATTTGTCTTCCGTTTTGCATCCTTCCATTGTGCACACCATTCCAAGAGAAGACTTGACGTTACCGAACCAATATATATCAAAAAGAAGACTTTGACATATATTTATAACATTTCACACAAGAGAACCCTAGGGTTACTTGTAGACGTTTGATAACGGGTCGGGTGCACAGAGTTCATGGTTATGACCCAGGGATCAAAAGCCACGGAACTAAAGGAGCAAACATTTAGAAACAAGTTCTGAAGATATGACAGGAAACATTGGTTCAAGGTCGAACATCAACTGTCAAATAGGAAAGCATCAGACGAACAATAAAACTGTCCGTAGCAAAGCTCGGGGAGGAAGATCAAATTAAAAAAAAAAAGTACAACACAGACCATTTGTCAAGAAGGAGGTATCTTCTTGAGAGTTATGTGTATCTTCTCATTAGTCTCAAAGAGGATACACAAAAGGAAATAGTCAAGTTGTATGGTGATGAACATGAAGTTCATCAGAGGAATTGACAAATTCCTTTTCACTCCCTTGACCTATATCATAATTCTTATGCACATCTTCAAAATAATTATCAAGAGAAGGACATGAGTTACCTGAAACAACTGCTTTTCTCGCCTTCTTGATCTTGCGCTTGAGACCGTTGATACTGGTCTTGAGTTCCGAAACACGATTATTGATGTGAATGTAGTCAGGAACACCTATATGAGGAGCAAGATCATTATTGAGGGAAAGAGAGAATTTTGAAGAATTTTTCTTTCTTCGACACTTTTTTCTTCTTACAGGTCTTTCACAGTTATCAATCATCCATATAACATTTTCCTTTTTACAGTTGTAAGTAGAAGAAATGTTATGTTCATAATCAAGAAACGGCCCATTGCGGCACTTTTCTTGATTGTGGAATGAATTTCTAACAGAACACTGAGGAACAGGTTTGATTACTTCTTTAGACATCCAAATGAGAATGTTGTGAAGTTTTTCATTCTATAAACTAAGATGACATCTTCTTTCAATGTGACCTTTCTTTTCGCAATAATAGCAGTTGACAGGAATGTTTTTATCCGTTCTCAACTGAGTCGTCCTTGTAGGCTGACGTACTTTATTTCCAGATACATCTGCAGCTGTAGATTGAAGAAGGTCATTTGCCTTAACAAAATTTATCTTACCAGTACTTGGAGCATCTATACCTTTATGGCCTAGACCACGTGTATCACGATGTTCTTTACATGCTCCAAGTATAGAGACAGTTTTGTAGAGCTAGAATTGAATTTTTTCAAATTCTCTTCCAAAGCTTTGACATTTTCAAGAGCAACACTAAGATCAGTCTCCAATTGTTTTTCTCGGGCGAGAAAAACCTTTTCTCTGACATTCAAATTTTTTTGTTGAGAGTCATATCTTGCTTCAGTTTCTGCAAGTCTTTCTTACAACACAAAGAGATTTCGACGAAGATCATCACATTCAGAATTCTTTGAACATATATCCTGGTCACGATCTTTAAGAGTATCTTGTAACAAGCTATACCCAAAATCATATCCCTTAAAGTTTTTTCTCAATTTTCTGTTTTTAATGCAGAGAGGAGTCAGAAATTTAGCCAAGCAGGATGTTGACTTCTTTTTTTTAGAAGATGATCAAAGAGAATGATGTACTGTGAGACTTCTTCTTCAACATCTTGTCCTTCTTCCGAATCACTTTCATCAGAAATTTCATATAACTGTTCATCAAGACGAGCTTCCCAGCTAAGTATGGGTTTAGATGATGAAGGAGATGTGACAAAATTATCAGGTGAATCAGAATTTTTAACCAAAAGTTGCTGAACTGGTGATGCGTGATTAGAGATAGCACTTCTGTCCATATCATATCACTACAAAAATAGACTTATAAAGTATTTAATGTATTTGCCTGCTCTGATACCAATTGAAAATGCGGGGGTATAACAACCACACCCAACAATTAGTTTGGCAATCTGAGAGGACTTACTCCAATATACTTTAAAGAGAATCAACTAGACAGTCAGACTCAATCTTTAGAAAAGTATATCAAAGAGTTTATATCTCTATCTCTCAATTCAATCTGCAATCAGCAAATAGAATTTGCGAGCGTGATTGAATATACGAGAAGTAACTTGAACGGTACCAAAGACCAATGTACAAGGATAATTCAATTTCAATCAACAACCAAAGGTTGGATTTCCTAATTGATCGATACAACGCACAACCTGTGAGATTTCAGTTATATAACAAAATATAATGCGGAAAAGAAATAACACAGACACCAGAATTTTGTTCACGAGGAAAACCGCAAATGTAGAAAAACCCCGGGACCTAGTCCAGCTTTGAACACCACACTGTATTAAGCCGCTGCAGACACTATCCTACTACCAATGAACTTCGGATTGGACTGTAGTTGAACCCTAATCAATCTCACACTGATTCAAGGTACATTTGCATTCCTTACATCTCTGATCCTAGCAGGATACTATGCACTTGATTCCCTTAGCTGATATCACTCACAACCAAGAGTTACTACGACCCAAAGTCGAAGACTTGATAAACAAATCTGTCTCACACAGAAAAGTTTATTGGAATAGATAAATCTGTCTCCCACAGAAATACCTATGAGTTTTGTTCAGTCTTTTGATAAATCAAGGTGAACAGGAACCAATTGATAAATCGGTCTTATACTCCCGAAGAACAGACTAGTATTATCAATCACCTCAAAATAACCTAAATTGTATGGAAGCGAAACTAGATATTGTGGAATCACAAACGATGAGACGAAGGTGTTTGTGATTACTTTTTATCTTGCCTATCGGAGATTAAATCTCGAGCAAATCTTAGAGAAGATAGTAATCAAACGATAGAATTGGGAAAGATTAGAACACGCAACTACAGAGAAAATAGTTGGGTCTGGCTTCACAATCCCAATGAAGTCTTCAAGTCGTTAACCAACAGGGTCTCGTGAGAAACCTAAGGTTAAAGGAGAATTGACTTTAGCTATGCAACTAGTAACACACAAAAGTTTTGGGATTAGGTTTCCTAGTTGCTAGAGTTCTCTTTTATATAGTTTTCAAATCAGGGTTTGCAATCTAAGTTACCTTAGTAACAAAGCATTCAATTCACCGTTAGATGAAAAACTGATTCAACCAAGCTAATATCTTTCAACCGTCAGATCGAACTTAGCTTGTTACACACACATGAAATGTACCCTCATTTAGGTTTATGTAACCGTACCTAAACGTGTACACCATGTTGGCTCAATAATATTTAACCGAAGTTATCCATATGAAAACTCTCATATCAACCTTATTCATATTAACCATAACTAGTTCAAATGACAAGAACACAATTGAAGCAAAATCGGTTTGGTTCAAGAGTTGTTCAATGAAACTAGTTAAAGAGTTGTTCAATTGCTATATTCTCATATAAGTATACAAGAACACAATTGAATCAAAATCGGTTTGGTTCACTCGAATCAATTCATGAACATTATAGCCACTGTTTGCAAAGATTACATTCCTTATTATATAAATGTTTAAGTTCATGTGCACAACCGATTTTAGAACTTTAACCTTCAAGTATGCAAACGGGTTTGCATACTTAAAATACCCGGACCAATATTGGGTTTCGCTAGTACGCAAACGGGTACGCGTATTTCCAATCCCAGCAGAAATATTCGGACATGAACCTTACGCCAGTACGCGAACGAGTGTACATACTTAGGTTCCCGGATTTCTCAAGCCAACAGGTACGCGTACGGGTACGCATTCTATGGTTCCCGGACATGGATTACATATGTGCAGGAGTACACAACATGTCATATCCAATAATGGTTAAGTGTTCTAAACTCTTATTTCAATCATTGGAACTTTCTTAGAGGATGACAATAGCTATTTTCGTACACTATTAACATCAAAGCAATTTTCAAGTTATTGAAATAATCATAACGAAACATTTCAAGTCTAGACCAAATGATTGTATCACACAAACCATGTAAGATGTTACTCTGCAATTTTCACATGATCATCTTTTGACTTGCGTCAAGAATATAAGATGAACTTGGTCGAAGCGAAAGCTTGCCAACACATATTCCGAGAAATATGTAAGCGAGTTAAACTCAGCTCGAAATCTCAAATGTGTATAATAGAAAACTATATCGTAACACGACTTATGTCTCAACATAGAGTAGAAATAGACTTTCCAAGTGATAGATGAGTTTCACTCTCCACATACCTTTTGTTGATGAAGTTCCACAAGCTCTCCTTAGTAGTTCTTCGTCTTCAAATGATGAACGCCGTGAAGTCTAAGGCTCAACTACACAATCTATGTCCTAGTCCGAGACATCTATAAGTAGACTAGAAATCAAGACTTATAGTTTTGATCACTAACATTGAGAAACATGCTTGAGATAGCAACGCATGTGAGTTCGACCGAGCAGTGCTCTAACAAATACAAATATATTTATAGTTTTTATCATCATCGTTTTTTTTTTACCATATCTATGGTTTATGAGTGATTCTTAGATTGATTTGGAGTGCATGCTAGGTTGATCTATTGATCGTTATATTGTAGTAGAAGTTATGAGATAAGTAATCGTCGAATAACTCTCTACACAAGTAGAAATCGCGAGACCTTGCAGAGGGATTATGTGGATCAATCGTGTGTAAAACCAACACCAGCAAGTAAACCTTGAGCTAAGAGTTTAACTGCTGGGATTAACCTAATTCACAAAGCTTAAAGCGTTCGATTGGATTACACCTTGAGTGAGATACTACTTGGTAGTTTGGTTGAATAGAATCTGATATCGGAGAGCTTCCGTATCCGTGGTAAAAGGAGTTTTGGGAATATCACTAAGGTAGATGTTGTTCTACGGTTGGTGATGAATAGTTCTTACGAACGATAGATAAGTATTTTAATCCAGTTAACACTTGGTAACGGCGACGAATTCATTGATCATCTTTTTTCTTCTTATTTCCTTTTTATTTATCTTAAAACCAATCCCTCTTTTGTTGTTTACTTTATTTTGCTGATCAAATAACCTATCAAATACACAGCTCTTTGTGGGAACAATCCTTACTACCGCTATATTACTAGTTAATTAGTGGAAAATATATTGATTAATTTGTTGTGCCTACGACACGCATTGTTAGTACCAGCAAAGTTAATGCAACAAAGTTGTTGCTAGTGGAGTACCAAGATATACTAACTAATCTCATATAACTTACTTAAAGCATATGTCTTAGAGCAAAAGGTGTTTCGACTGAAACTCATATGTGAAAAGTCAAAATATGTTGATAATCAATTTATGTTTACATAAGTTGTGTTTAGCATAACATATGTGTTTCAGGTTTGAACTTTTGCTATTGGCTTGCATTAGTTAAAACCGATTCAACCTTTTTCTGGAAAAGGCTGCTTTTGTTGTTGTTCTTTTGTTCTTGCGAGAGGATGACAACACACTGGGAGAGAGTTCTTATTTCAACTGGTGATTAAACGATATATATTTTTGGGGAGAAGTGGATGCGGAAATTGAGGTACCGAATTTTATTGTTAGTTAGTCATTTTTCCTGTTTAAGAAAAGCTTGAGTTTATTGCATATATTTTGCTTTTGCTTAAAAAAAATTCGGCACAATTAATATTTTCAATTATGCTGTGTGGATTGATTTATTATGATTCAATTGTTTCCGGTTAAGAAAAACTGTGTCAATTTATTTGGCTTATGATTTGGTATCTTCTTTATTGTTTGGTATCAAGTGTTGTTGCTTAACAAAATTCGGTGCAATTTTGGTACTTACAATGATTATATTTGTTTCAATTGCTTCCGGTTAAGAAAAACAATGACAAGTCAATTTCTTTTGGTTTGTATCTATTGTGGTTGGTTTAACAAAATTACGGGGTCATTTGTTTAGTCCATATGATTCCGGATAAGAGAAACTATAAGTTAATTCTGATCTTAGTTAGACTTATCAATTGGTGGATTTGGTTATTCAAGTCTAATCGAATGCCTTGACAGAAAAACTAGTTAACTAACCTAGTGTTTGTCTTGTCTAAAGTGAAAGGTCTATATTATTTTCTGGAATTATTAGAGCATGATAAGAGAAATAGAGTTAATTTTAATCTCTATTTGAGTCTTGTCAAAATAAGTGATTGTACATACGCAATCGGTTCGACAAAAGAATTAAGTATCTTAGTCGATTTGTCAGACTAAAGGGAAAATTTCTTCGGGAAATTGTTTCCTTGATAACATATTGAAACTAAATTACTTTTATAGTTTCGGTTATCTAAAATGGTATATGAAATCTCTGTGCTTAACTCATATAGGTTGTACAAGTCTTATAGATTTGTAAGATCCTTTGTTTGCTCGTACCTTTGTTATTTTTGTGACAAAAAGGGGAAGAAATATATGGAGTAAACAAGTGATATTTTTAATCACTAGGAAAGTACATTTGTGCTTAAACGTTATAACTAACGAAAGAGTAAAGCATAGACTAAGGAAGAGAAACATTTCATAATTGAAAAACCGGAGGTATAACAACCACACCTAATAATTCGTTCGGCAATCTTTATGGACTAAACTCCAATATAATACCGAGAGCACCAACTTAAAAGTGAGCTCAATCAAGAGATATATCAAAGAGCTTTATCTCTATTTCTCAATGCAATCAGCAAATATAACAGATAGAAATCTGTGAGCCTGATTAATATGAGAAATAACTTGGACGGTACCAAAGACCAATGCCCAAGTGTCAATCAAGTTATATGCAACAAATAAGGTCGGACTTATCAACTGATTGAACTACGCACAACCTGTGATATTTCACTTATATAAACAAATATAATGTGGAAAAGAAATAACACGGACACCAGAAATTTTGTTCACGAGGAAACCGCAAAATGCAGAAAAACCCCGGGACCTAGTCCAGCTTTGAACACCACACTGTATTAAGCCACTACAGACGCTAGCCTACTACAAGTTACCTTCAGACTGGAATGTAGTTGATCCCTAACCAAGTCTCACACCAATTAAGTTACAATCGCGTTCCTTACGCCTCTAGAAACACGCTGGATTTTGCGCACTTAATTCCCTTAGATGATCTCACCCACAACTAAGAGTTGCTACGACCCAAATTCGAAGACTTATAAACAAATCTGTCTCATACAAATAAGTTTATTATGATAGATAAATATGTCTTCCACAGAAGTACCTATGAAGTTTTGTTCCATCTTATGATAAATCAAGGTGAACATGAACCAACTAATAATACGGTCTTATACTCCCGAAGAGCAGCCTAGAAATATTAGTCACCTAACAATAACTTAACTATATGGTGGTAAAAAAAGTTACTGCGGGATCACTGATAGGTGTAGAATACATCGTATTTACTATATAGAGTTTATGCTTTCTTTGCTATTTTTCGTGTGAATTATGTATTTTATGTTTGCTTTTGAGTCTTTTAGGTACTCTGGAGTCGCACGGAGGAAAAGAAGAAGAAATCACCCAATTGAGAAAAAGGGCAAAATTGTCATTTCATGGGCGAACACTATCTGGAGCCCAGTCAAGGTTAAGGGGCAACTCTATTTGGAGGAATACTATCTGGAGCCGGCCAAAGGTTAAGGGGCTACAACAAGGATGGCCCTTATCTGGGATTAGGGGTTGGCTAAATCCAATTATTACAACCCCAAATTCAGAGAAAATCATTTCTCTCATTTTTTCTATCGTTCATTTCTTCTTCTCCGTCTGTCTGTGTGTGGCGACTCCATTAGAGATCGAGAAGAAGATGATGTTGGTGAGCCACTGCTGCTGAAATTGAGAGAATCAGTGAGATGAAACGATGAAGAAACTAGTCGATTAACCCAGGTTTTATTTGGTGAATGAGTGAAGAAAGGTGGTGTTTGAGATCGAGAAACTAGGGTTTCATGAGTATAATGGGTAATCTCAGAATTGAGATTGAACGAGTAATGAGAGGCTGATGAAGGCTTGAGATAATGGGTTTATAGTGACTCTGTGTGTGAACAACAAGATAGAAGAAGAATCAGAAATTCAGATGAAATGGAAGTTAGGATCCTTGAATTGAGGTGTTATTGAACTAGAGATGATTAAGGGTTTCTGAGATTGTTCTGGGTGAGTCTCTACAGAAGAAAGGGGATCTACTGTTGGAAATCAGAGATGAGTTAGTCTCTAATTTTGAAACTGATGGCTGAAAGATGCAAGTTCAAAGATAAATGGGTGCAGATGGAATTAGGAATTGAAGTCGCAGTGAAATTTGTTTTGCTCAGATGGGTCTGTGATTCTAATGGGGAGTGAAATGGAGTTGCACTGAGATGGAGATGGCTGTTGCTGTGGAATCAATAAATGGGTTTCGATATCAGAGATGGCAATGAATTAGCCAGATTTGTTGTTGATATTGATTAACAGGAAGGATTGGGGTTATGATGATTTGATTTCTGCAATTGGTGATTGGAGCTGGTGTTGGCTGCAATGAGCAGCTGGGGTTTGAGCAATTACAGCAGGTGCAGTGCAATAGGGGTTGCAAAGCTGTATTGCAGTGGCTAGGAGCATATGGAGCTGAGGAAGAACAAGGCAAGAGTGGCTCGAGCTCGTGGTGGTTCTGGTGGAGTTGCAGGTCATTGATAATTTTGAAGCTGCAATTGGTGTTGATGGATTGCAAATGGTTGCAGTCTCAGGTGGTTTAGTAAATTGCAGGTGGCGAGTGATGAGTTGCAGTTGTGCAAACTCGCTGCGATTGCAAGATGACAGAGTGGAGTAGGGGCTGTAGCTGCAGGTCATGGGGTTGTAACTGCAGGTCAGGTGCTGTTACAGGTGAAATGAGTGCTGCCATTATTGGGTCATGGAGATGGCAGAGACTGAATTTGGATGGAAGAACTGATGTTGGTGCGGCAGCATGAATGCTATTGAAGCTGCAGGAGGCACTGGTGGTGTTGGAAAGGAGGAAAGAGCATTGCAGAGATGGCGAGTCAAGGCTGTAACAGTGAATGAGGTGTTAAGTTAGATGGCATGATCTGAGGTGGAACTAGATACAGGTCCTGACGGCTATAGAGAGAAGGAACTGGAATTGCAGGTGCTGAGTTCATGTATTGCTTGGCTGCAAAATGAAGCAAGGATGAGTACTGAGCTGCTAAGAGCTTGTGCAGCATTGGAAGTCACTGAATGGCTGTGACTGACCTGTGACTTGGCTTGAGAAGGAAATGATGGTATTGGAACTGCAGAGGAGGTATCTTGTATCAGGTGTTGAGTTACAATGCAGGGATATGGTGGTAACTGAGATGGAGTAGCAGGCAGTGGAAGACTGAGCCAGGAATTGGTATAAGGTAGCTATGATGGTGTTGGTGGTGGCCTGATGTTTTGCAAGCAATGGGGCTAGAAATGGAGGTTGTGAGTGTGTATGAATGGCTGCAATGGCGCAGCTGGGATTGCAGGTTGTGCAGCTCAGGTGGTAATTGGTAGTGATGTAATGGCAGAGCTGGATTATTATAGCTTGAGAAGTTGCAGGCATGGAGTGAAGAAACTACAGCTGTGTGCAGTGAAGTGTATGGATTATGTTGCTGTTGCAATATGGACTGGATTGTGCAAGGGAGCTGAGCTGCTGCTGTTTATGTGAAGTGGGGGAGTGGAGTTGCTCAGATGGTGCAGGGAAGTTATAGCCATCTTGGCTGAAGTGCAATGATTGCACTGCAGAGATCAGGCCTGGCAAGTTGGCCTGGCAAAATGGCTTTGGCCTGACAACCAGTTAGCTCACGAAGAATCGGTACGACTCACTCGACTCGGAGTCGACTTAGAGTATGATTCTCCCTGACTCGGTCCTGACCCGATCCGACTCAGAGCTGACCCGATCCGACTCAGAGTTGACCCGACCGATACGACCCGTTGACCGGTGACCGGGCGGACTTTGCCGGTCACCAGAGCCGTTTTCCGGGCACTTTTCCGGCCGTTTTCCGGCCACAATACCATTTTTCCGGCGACAATTTTTGGGTCATATTTTCTACATGGGTCTCTCCTTCTTATGGGCTTGGTGGATTCTCATCTAATGGACTTTGAAGACTAGACCTAATTTTAGAAGTTGGAGAAAAGCTATAAAAGGGAAGGTCTTCTACAACTTATGGATATATTATTCTTGGAATTTTGGAGAGCCACTTTTGTTTACGCTTCTAGGGTTTGCTTTTGTTCTTCTTCTTCCTTGTTTTATTATTGAATATTGATTATGATGAACTCCATAGCTATGAGTAGCTAAACATATTATTGGTTATGGGATAAAAGTTGATTTCTCAACATGCTTTTGATTCAATGAATTAGTTTTGTCTCAGTAATTATTGTTTGTGATTCACAATTAATAGTGTTATAAGATTTGAAAACTTGTTAGGTTGAGTCCGGAATCAATCCGATTTGTGTTCATCTCTAGAGCTATATTAGGGTTTTCAATACGAAAAAGTTGTTTATCCCTGATTCTAAGTAGCATAATTGTGGTTAGTGCTTGTAGTGATACATCCTACTAGTCACAAGTGAATCATAACTTTTGTTAAAACGTTTGCATTGTGTCTTATTCCATAAATCTTCATGCTTTTAGGGAGTTAAACTTAATTGTGCTTTTACACTTTAGGTTGCTTTCTACGAAGAATTCACATTGCATCTTTTAATGTGGTTTGATGAGTCTTATTCCTAGGACCATTAAAATAAATCTAATCATTGATGCATGTTTTGAATGATACCATTAAACTTATTTGAATTACTTACTTTGCTTTCAATTACTTTTATTTGCTTAAATTTTACAGCGAAATTTTTAGGTGGATGAACTCTTTCTTATTGATAGAGAGTTTATGCTTTCTTTCTATTTTTCATGTGAATTATGTATCTTATGTGAATTTGAGTTTTAACTTTGGAGTGAAATTACCCAATTTGAGCAAAAAGGGCAAAAAGGTCATTTGCACTAAAGTCCAGGTTAAGGGGTAACTCTTGGAGGAGTACTAAATACAAACGACCAAGGTTAAGGGGCTGTCCACTAGTTATATCTAATGAGTGGGGTGGTCCTTATCAAGCAAATATCCACCCAAACACTTATACCCCAAATTGAGAAGAGGGTTTTCTTTCTCTTCTTAATTTCCTTAAATACGAATGATTTGTTGATTAAAATACCAATTCTAATCATCGAGAGATCGATGTTGTTGTGATGGAATGGAATCCATGATTCACGAGAGGTTGATTGAAGAGATGATGAGAAGGAGATTACTGGTTTGTATCATTCCGTATCGAGAAGACCAATATCTTGAGATCTCCTGATTTCTAAAGCTAGGGTTTTGTATAAATGATCTGCTATTAAATTCGAATTACTTATCGAGAGTAGATTTCTATTGGTGGTGGAACCGAAATCAAAACGAAGATGAACGAAGTTACAAAGAAAATGTTTTTATTTGCTTAAATAGGTTTGCAGTGTTAATGGGAATTGAGCTGAGAAGTTATTCAGGGGATCGGTGAACGCAACTGCTGGTGGTGATGAGCCCGAGCAAACGAGTTGTTAGTCTTTGTTGAGTTTCATGGATAGTCTTTGGGAAAGGAGCAAGGAAGCATTGCCTGGAAATAGTAAGTATGCAGGATGCACCATCTTGGTGCAACACAAGATGGCTTTGGCAAGATGGACTTTAGAATCGCCTTGAGTTGTTAAACGTTTTGACATGTTTGACTTTGCCGGCCACCTGAGCTGAATTATTCGGCCACAATTATACTTCTCTCATGGGTGTGAAGACTTGGGCTAGGAATTGGATGGAGAATTGGACTCAAATTTGGAAAGAGAAGGTGGAAGAGTTGAGAAAAGCATTCTACTCCTTAGAAGATTTGGAGAATATTGAAGCCTATAAATAGAGAAGTTTTCTACAACTTCTACATACCTTTCGACATCTCTACACATCTCTACACACACAATTCTTTTCTTTTCTTATTCTTTGTGTGAACTCTTTTAACATGAGTAGTTAATTTATTGATTGAGGATGAATTCCTAGTTCTTAATATGATTTGAGTTTTTGTTTTTAATTCTATCTTGAAGTTTTTCACATGATTATCGTTTGTTTTTACTAATAGGAATGATCTTAAAGACATTCATGATTGATTGATAGATTGTTTAGGTGGCCAACTAAATTGATTTGTTAATTTGATCTAAAACTAGTGAAAGTTAGGAGATAAGTAATCGTTTCTTGACTCTTTACATAAGTAGCAAACACGAGACCTTGCGGAGGGATTCCGTGGAGCAATTGTGTGTAGAAACAACGCTAGAAAGTGAACCAAGCAAACCGAGTTTAACTACTAGTAATAAACCTAAATTCATAAATCTTAATGCATTGTGGTAATTACATCTTGTAAGCGGACCTCAAGGTGGTTCTTTTGAATAGAATCGATAACTAAGCGGATACTCGGTGAAATTAGGGATTTTGGGGCTAGAACTCTTTCGGTTTATCGCTAATAACTATAATTTATATCTAGTTGATTGTCTCTCTTAGCTTTCAACTTTATCTTTCAATTGTTTTGTTTATTTTCTTTTGAAATTAGAATGGGATTTGACTGCCCTATATTACTTGTTAATTAGGTAGTAAAGTATTAATTAATTTGTTGTGGTTACGACACGCATCACTTATCGCTTACTATATTTATATCTAGTTGATTGAGAAAGTGAAATTATATTTGACGGATTGACAACCGACCAATCACAAAGTCTGAGACGAAGAACTTTGTGACTACTTATTATATCTTACCTATCGGAGATAAATCTTGAGCAAATCTTAGAGAAGATAGTACTCAATATGAAGAAAAAGTAAGATCAAAATACGCAACTACAGAGAAAATAGTTGGATCTGGCTTCACGAATCCCAAATGAAGTCCTCAAGTCGTTAACCTAATACGGTTTTGGAAAAACCTAGGTTAAAGGAGAATCGACTCTAGTACGCAACTAGGACATAAGAAAGTGTCGGGATTAGATTTTCCAGTTGCTAGAGTTCTCCCTTATATAATCTTTCAAATCAGGGTTGCTTACAATCAAAGCTAAGATAGCCTAGTAACAAAGCATTCAATATTCACCGTTAGATGAAATCCTTATTTAAGATTCAAGCTAGGTCTGCTTATAAATAAAGAAATTAATCTCCACCGTTAGATGGTCTTAGCTTGTTACACACAAATTCAATATACCTTCATTTAGATATGGGTAACCGTACCTAAACGTGTATATTGAGTTGGCTCAATAAAAGTTAACCGAGGTTAGCCATATGAACACTTTTGTCTTAACCATATTCATCTAACACTTCTAGATCAAATATGATGATCAATCAATCATGAAAGATAATCAAATGAATTTAAATGTGTTTCATATAGAGTTTTTCAATTGTCCACTATCTCATAGAAATATATAAGAACAAATAGAAACAAAATAGGATTGATTTGTAATCGTACAAAGTACTTATACAAGAATCAATTCATGAACATTAATCCAAGGTTTGCAAAGATTGCATTCCTTAATTCATAAATGTTTTAGTTCATGAGTATGAGAATCATACATTAACCGATTTTAGAACTTAACCACTGTGTTCGCAAAAATTAGGGCCAAAGCTAAGGTTTGACTCCGTGGCCAAAATTAGGGCTTCGATGCTTGGCCAAGGCTTGGATTTGGCGTCGTGGTAAGAATTAGGGCTTGACGGCGTGGCCAAGGCTAGGATTTGGCGTCGTGGTAAGAATTAGGGCTTGGCGGCGTGGCCAAGGCTAGGATTTGGCGCCGTGGTAATAATTAGGGCTTGGCGGCATGGCCAAGGCTAGGATTTGGTGTCATGGTAAGAATTAGGGCTTGACGGCGTGGCCAAGGCTAGGATTTGGCGTCGTGGTAAGAATTAGGGCTTGGCGGCGTGGACAAGGCTAGGATTTGGCGCCGTGGTAAGAATTAAGGCTTGGCGGCGTGGCCAAGGCTAAGATTTGGCGCCGTGGTAAGAATTAGGGCTTGGCGGCGTGGCCAAGGCTAAAGTGGCATGCTATTGCGGCAGAGTGGAATGTTGGCATGCCGATCAATATGTTATTGTGGTAAGACGCGTTTGGCTTGCCAGTTAGTATGGTGGCGCGGCAGGGTGAGTTTGGCCTTTAATGTATGGTGGCAAGTTTAGAGCGACTTGATTGGCCAAGAAAAGGGAGCAGCCGAACATAAGGCGCGACTACACTTCTGGTGAGAGTGTGGCGGATTTAGAGCGACCTGATTGGTCGATTAAAAGAGGGTCGGCCAAGCATGGGCGTGGCTACACTTCTGGTGAGAGTGTGGCGGCTTTAGAGTGACCTGATTGGTCGATGGCAAGTGGGGCCGGCAAGTATGGGCCCAACCACAACTTATGTGCGCGTGGCTAATTTGAGGCGA
Organism: Papaver armeniacum; assembly: GCA_023531295.1. NCBI lineage: Eukaryota > Viridiplantae > Streptophyta > Magnoliopsida > Ranunculales > Papaveraceae > Papaver > Papaver armeniacum. Next base: position 395,560 of record JAJJWW010018901.1, read on the forward strand.
CACGATTGGTCGAGAGAAATAAGGCCAGTTTAGGAAGGGGCGTGGCCAATGGCAAGTGGCGCCAGTTGGCCTAAGGCATGGCCACGCCTCCCTTTGCTGCTGCGGCTCCCTGTTTTCTGATTCTGAGCAAGGTTTTGCACCTGCTAATCAATGGCGGATTAATTACCTAGTTTGCCTAGGTTTAATTTCGACAAGCAAGGTCCGATATACTGCGCGAGGCACAAAACCCTAACTTCTGCAAGTTAGTCTGTTCAATTGATTGAATTCTATGTGTTGACATAGAGTTCTTTTAAGTTCATTGCCAGAGAGCAGCATGCTTTTTCTGATTGAATACCTTATGCAAAGACCTTATCCATGATACTTGGAAATTCATGCTACTCTACTGTGAGTGAACACAAATCGTCATGCCATATCAACATTAAGGGTTCAGCCGGAGAACATAGCATAAAAGGCATTCAAAGGATAAGTGAATATAGGCGAGGCGCCGAAATTTACAGAACATCTGGGATGGTTGCTACATTCGCCAGTCTGGATAAATTTCATGTAAGTATATTGAACGGCTCAATAAATATGCCGGTGGATAGGTTAGCACTCACGGCACCGTTTCCTTTACAGAGTGACGTCACATCAGATGTAAGGTTTTACGATTTCAACCCCAAGCTAAAAACCACCATCAACATTAAGTCCCCTGCTTAGCACGTAACAACGACATTGTTGCGGGGTAAGCATGAGATGGTGACATACAAGAGTAAAATTGAAAGGACAAGACGTGAAGAGATTGCCGAGGAAATTCAACTAACCTTTAACAGAAGGCATGAGGAATCCGTGATCCCTGTATTGGTGGTTTTGCATAAATTCGGTTTGGCCATGGGGTATTGGCATCAGCGTTGTAGCTTTGGCTATTGATCAGCAGAGGTGACATTGCAACTTGGCACACGGAACGGGCGCTGGTTGGATAGGAAAGGTAGATGGCGTGGCTACCTTAGAATGGTGAATGGCGCGGCTACCTTGGGATGGCGGATGGGCGCGGCTAGCTTGGTGTGGCGGATGGAGCGTCTAGCTTGGCGTGGCGGATGGCGCGGCTATCTTGGCGTGGCGAATAGCGCTGATGGCTTTGTCCGTGGAGATTAGCGTCGTGGAACGTCAACACCGCGGGCCCAGCTGCTTTCTTTTGTGCGTGTCCCAAAAGGGAAACCCTTCTCTAGTTGAACTCCAAAACACCATGCCTGAAAAATGCGTTACCCATCTTCCTTACTTTCGTATCGTTGGCTTTGTTTCCATACCTTGGTGTTAGCGGCAAAGACTTGGACCAGTGGAGAGAATAGCAGCAAAAGTAGGTGAGCGTATTTTAGGTATGTTTCTTAACGTTTCTTCTTTTGTCTGCTCTTTTGTGTTGGTGTAAACCCTAGCTATAGGCATGACCTCCATGAATTTGTAACAACACTTCAATATGAATAATTCTTCTTCTCTAATATTATTGTAGTAGCGTTAATCACAACGAAAACAATCATCATGTTAGGCAAGCATGTATGTGTGGACAACGCCATCTGTTCCCTTTTCCATGAAAACTAGCTGTAGGGTTTCCTTTTGTTCGTGAGCATAACTCCCGCGGCAAAACGTGATATGACTGAGAGCATACTTCCCGCGGCCTTGTACGATTTTGGCCAAAAACATATTCCTCACGATGTTGTCGGGTTTTGTCTAAGAGCATATTTTCCCGCGACATCACATATATATCTCGTTGAGCAAGCATCAGTCCCCATTTTTTTTTTTTTTGACATGAGTGCTATAAAATGCGGCCAAGGGGGAAATTTCCGTAGAAAATGTGTCGTTGACTTTATGCTTTCCTTCAAAGTAGTAATTTTTCTGTTTTGCTTCGTTGTAGTTACTTCAAAAGTATAAGGAATTTTGTTAAGATGTCACCTGAAAGCAGTTTTGCCGCCGCATAGAGAAATGTTAACAACTCCAAGCCAAACACAGATGATGAGTTCTTTACGAAATCTGCTACAATTACAAGGACCCATCCCAAATTCATGGCAACTCTTCTGACTGATTCAGAGAATGATGGAGAAGTCCAATCAGTTTGCCCATGGCGTATAATGAGGTTTTGTCTTCAGAAGAAAGAGTACTCAGCTTCTCCAATTGACTTCATAATCTGTCATAGTCCATTGCACTCTTATGATAAGTGGATGAAATTTATGATGAGCCGCGACCACGTAAAGGCCAACTTAATTGAGGCGCAAATCATGCATGCTGTCATGGAGTCTGCGGCACTTCAAATCAGAAAAGACATTGCAGGCTTGATTACTTTCATCTCCAGATGGTGTCCGGAAACTCACACGGCTATATGTAGATGGGGCGAGATGACTATTTCTTTGGAAAACGTAGCCGTTCTGTTGAATCTTCCAATAATTCGGAAACTTGATGTTGTCTTGTCTGAGGAAGAATAAGAAATACACGCCACTTTGGTCACAAAAGCAGCAAGATATGTTCGAAAGAATTATGAGGAAAAGTGCTTCTATAACTGGTGGGTGTTTGAGTGGTTCCCTGATGAGCCGGAGTCGGATCAAGTGCTGGATGAACTCCATGTTGCTGCATTTTTAATTTTGTGGCTATCCAGAGATGTTTTTGATGATGGCTCTGGCAAGAAGGAGATAAGACAGAAGCTCATAAAATTTGCTATCAAACTAGCGAAAGGCGTTGCTCTTACCATCGGCAGTTTATTTCTCGGCTCTTTGTACACTCATCTGGATCACTTAGTAGCATACATGTACGTCTCTAATGGGTATATGAAAGTAGACTCGTATATCCATGTCGCCTTTCTTCAAGCATGGTTGTGGGAGCATTTCAATAATTACGCTCCTAACCCGAGAACCTCATTCCTTGATGCATATAGCGGTTCTAGGATACTTCGTTGGTTGGAGAGGCGTCCAAGACCGGGTTCAAAGCTCATTGATTTTCTTGACAACGCACATGCGGTTAACTTTCATCCTTGGGATCCAGTCCACGCCTCCATAGTTCAACCATACACTTTTTCTTCCGTACCGAAGGTGATATTGCGTTCTGCTGACGGGAATATGAGCATTGGAGAAACTGTGTTCTTGCGAAGCTGCATACCTGGGTACGTGCCATCTCTTTTCAGAGGATCTTGTGGAGTAGTCCCTTAAAACATTGACAGGGCTGCTCGATATATGGGCTTTAATCAGGGATCCCATTCCGTCGCCCGCTGACAGCTCCAGATGAATCGTTACCCGCTATTCTTGATTATAGCGTCTTTGCACCGGATAAAAGTCTTCCCTTCTTTCTCTCAGAACGAAAACCTGTGACAACTCCCAAATATAACATCTTTTGGCAAGATGAGTTCCTCGCCATTCATCAGTTCGTGCAGGTGTTGTGACAAAGCCACGTGGAAAACCTTCTTTTGCGGTTCTGGCAAAGCATAAATTGTTGAAACAGCTTCCTTCGGGAAAATGAAAATCCTCTAGCTCGGATGCGGACAGTCCCCGAAAAAAGGAGCAAAGGTCGAAAAATCGTTCAGGTGGCTTCAAACGGATTCGACGGCTCTTGTGACTTTCAGTTCTTCCAACATTCAAGTATGTATGGTTTTCTTACTGCTTTGGTTGATTGCATAAATATTTTGAATTGTCGACACTGAAGATTTCTTTCCCTTTTTTTGACCCAGGGTCTTGACAAGGTAAACGCCTTCACCAGGCTCGCACATGGCCAGAAAAAGGGGCCTCTTGAACAAAAATGCAGCGTCTCGAGCCCCTTAACAGCGAAGAGGAAGATGATGAAGAAGAAAGTTCAGGATCGATGATGGGAAAAGTACTTCAGAGCGTAGCGGCGAGTCTTCTTCCAGTCCCAGTGGGCCCACAGATGAGTCGGTGAGTTTTCCACACTTTTCTCTTGGATTATTCATTTATACTGAATAACTAATTAATTGGTGATATTTACAGGAAGAGGATGTTTCTGAAAATAACTCTGAGATGGAGATCCACGAAAATGAAGGTGTAACAGTGTCTCCAGTCACGGAAACCGTACCCACTGATAATCTTGAGATGGAGGTTGATCATCATGAAGATGTTGTTGTATCTCCCATGGCGGAAAATGCTGTCGTAACGACGGGTGTGATTGTTCCCAAAGAGTCTTTGCTAGTTGCACATCCAGCCAGCAGGTGTCGTCTTCGATCCTCCATTCGAGGCTCCTTTTGAAGGTCACGTGTTGATTGGAGGATTCAGTGTGCCCGTGAAGTTTGCAGAGCTATATACCAAGATATGGAAGAGGTATGGGCACATTTCCACGACCAGGAAGATTGATAGTCGCTTTGCATTGGTTAAGCGCGTGGAGGAAACCTTATCTTCAATTCATTACATGTGTGGCGTGACTGGACACACTGTTTCTGGAGACGTTGTCAAAAGTTGTGAATTCCATCGGGATATGTGTGTAAACTTTGAGTTTAATGCCTTTTGGTTCTGTGAGGGATTTTCCGAGATCCAAAGGCTGCAGGCTGAAGCGGTTAATGTCCCTTCCGCGGATTTGGTTAATCAACAGGAGGCAGAAGTCGAGAAGTTGTCCCAGGAGTTGAATCTGAAACAGGCGGCTCTTCAAAGCATGCAGGATATTTTCTCCAAGAATAACGAGCCGTTTTTAGGCAATTTTCCTTGAATACTTTTATTTTCTGAACTTCTTTTCTTAGGTTTTTTTTTTTTGAAAGGCAAAAGAAACGCCTAACCTTTCTTTATCTTCATGAACTTCATGGCATGTTTTAATTTATGTATCCTTACAAACATTGAGGACAATGTTTGACATAGGTTTGGGGGTATTGAGTAGATATCACATGAACTTAATCTGTAGCAATTTGATAAGTTTGAATCTTGTGAATGGTTAATATTTTAGAAAGAAAAATGAAAAATTGAGCTCACTTACCTTGATCTGTGATACCTGTGCTTGATATAAAACCGTAGGATTCTTAGTCTAGATGATAAGGCACCCCTGATTCTAGCACAATTCACATGTTGATAAGAAACTTGCACACGCACGATCTACCAATACATGTATGGCCTCGGGCAGGTGTTTTATCAGTTAAGTAGGCTGCCAATCATCTAGAATACTGAATGAGACTTGACTAGCTTGTTCTTTGGTTGGCTGGGATAGAAGGTGGAGGATACGTTAAGAAAAGTAACCATTGAATTTGACCGGGTGCATCGAAAAGGGCTGCCTCTTGCTAAAAATGTAATGTATTTGTATTTTTGAGCTTTTGAGTAAAGTTGTGTCAGGTTGTATCTCTTGTTATTACAAAGTCAAATGAAAATTCAGAAAAAAAAAATCAGAAAAAGAAAAGAACATTGTTTGCTATTGTGTGCTATTTGTCAAAAAAAAAAAAAAAAGTTAATGTTTCTCTCTTGCCTTAAAATGAGAGAGTAGTCAATGTAAATTTGCAATCAATGTGTTGTTTTGTTATGTGTTGTAAATAGTCGTGTAATAAAGCAATGGAGGGTGTAGCCATCGATGTACAACGCGGGTAAGCTGAAATATCACCAACTCTTAGGTGAACATTCACAATTCTCGTAAAGCCGGACAGCTAGCTTGGCTTTGAATTCAGTTCTTAGCCTAAAAACTATCTCTTAGCGATTGGCAGTCATAACTTCTGGTCATTCTATAAACATGTGTAGATACACTTTACACTCTTTTCACATGTCTTTAGTTGTTTCAGTGCTAGAATTGTGCCTTTGAAAGCTAGACTGACATATCCATTTGCTATGAGCTAAAAATGAATTGCACAGGTCACATTTCATGGAATCTGAGCTTATATTTTGTCATAAGAACTTTTTGGGTAAATTTTGTCATGCGCCAGTGGCATAGGTAGACTTTTCTTTTGGTTTTTGTTCTACTCGAGGACGAGTAAAATGCAGGTTTGGGGGTCTGATAGGTGCCCAATAATGTATATTTTCGTATCATTTTGTTGGTGTGTATGGTACACAATGCGCATTATCTCCATGTTTTTATGCCTATTTATATTTCTGCCTCTCTAAGTACCTTGAAGTAAATTTATATTAGTAATATTACTAATTACTCATTTTGTACATGGCAGGAGACTGAATACAATAGGGGTTGGCATAATCATGGAGCAAAGTGGTTGTTACAGAATAATGAATGGGCAGAAGAAGGCATTCAGAGCAAGGGATCAAAGTTGTTTTGTTAGCAATAGGAGTCAAATAACTCAATGGGCTAAGTTCAAGTGCATATAAACCAAGTCCTCACTCTCATATACCAAAATACGGGTATTCATGCTTTACACCCGAACAACCATTCTATTACCTTCCCAAAACCCATCTCTTACACGAGAACCAAATTTTCTTCTCTGTGCTCGTCTTTCCCCAAAAACTCAGTCAGTTATCTCTGTGTCTCCTCCATTTCTTTATCGTGTCAAATCTATCAAACCCATACCTCCATCAGCATCCTTCTCCCATCAAACCACTTGCTCTTTTTCTATGCATTTATTTACTCTCGATTCAACCTAACCCTAGGTTTTGACTCCTACAAGAACAGGTCAGCTGTTTGATTTTCAAATCCGAAGAAATCATTAATCTAGGGATTTGACGTTGTTTCTCTCTGCAAGCATCAGTAACAACAGCGTGTAATTGATAGAAATAGGGTGGATGTGATGTTTAAGAAAGTCGCACTTAGGTCTGAATTCAAGCAGCAGCAACATCAGTCAAATGAAGGTGAGTGCAGTGGCGGTAGAGGAAGGAAGAATCTTGCAAATTGGTGAGTTTCGAGAAACAAAAGCCCTCAAATATTATATTGTTTATGTGGAGATGAGGGATTGAAGGTTGGGGGTAGAAATCTGTGTATAAAAAGGGGGGGAGTTAGGGGAAGAAAGGGGAACTCAGTCTTTATTTCTTGCTTGTGTTATGAGTGTTCTTAAGAAACCAGTTTGAAGAAGAATAGAGTTCAATTACATCAATAGTTTTATCTATATTTGAATTTTATTTGTCCCCTATTTTCAGTATGTTCTAATTTCTTAGCTAGGGTATAGATGAAACCTTTAACTTTATGCTAGATATTCATGTTTTGATATTATTCCTTTTGTGCTTAATTGAATAGAGATATTTTGATCTTTGCAGTGAAAAACATATATCTTACATCTTGTATGTCTTGCATCCTATGTTGTTAGAACTGTAATTTGCTGCATCAACTCATATGAAACTGATTCATTTAATCTGTGATTAGTTGTACTGTCACAAGACAGCTAATTCTAGGGATTAATACCTTAGTTGTTATCGAAATATCTAACTTCAGATTGCCTTTGGTAAGCGGCAGACTTGCATCTTCATCGCCATCCATTATAAAGGAAAAGAATAATATGGAAACTGAAATCATCTAGTGTATGTTATATGGTAGATTCAATTTCCCTAGTGCTTCCCACTTGATTGTTTCCTGCTCTCACTGCATCTTTATCTCTGTTTCGTTTATAGTTTCATAGTTTTGTTTAGCAATCAATCTTCTTGTCTTATAGACACAACAAACATCTTTTTATTACAAATCAGTTTAGTTTTCTTCTAGTTTCAACTTTACATCCATCAAGTCCCTGTGGGAACGATCCGTACGTGCCGTGTTTTACATTGTAGACATCGTATACTTGCGGTTTAATATTGTAGGCATTTCCTAGACTACCAAGTTTTTGGCGTCGCTGCCGGGACTCGGTAGCGGTGTAGTTGATCTAAAGTTCCACTTTACTGGGTTTTATTTGGTCTTATATATATATTAGGTTCTATAGTTTTTCTACTGTTGTTATTAAAATTAAGTTGATTCAATCCATCTGTAATTACTCATATCCTGTGGCTGTTTAGCAAATTTCAGTTATTTTCTTTTACTATCCTAGTTTACAGTTGTCATATAGTATCTTATCCTGTTTGTTTTTGAGTCACTCAACTGTTGTGTTCTTTTTACTCTTGATAGTCTTATCTTAGTAGTGTAACCTATCTGCTATATAACCTGCATCATCGTCTCGAACTGTAAATTCTGTAGGTTGAGTCTAGTTTAAGTCAGTTTCATCTTTATTCTATGTTCCCGTAGTTTCAGTCATTATATATCAGTCTGTTGCATTCTATAGTTTTAGTCTGCACTTTAGTGTTAACATTAGCTGTAACTTTTCTTTTTAATTTTATTTCAGCAAGTTTCCCTGCATCTTCGCATCATCTTTTCAGTCTACTTATATTCTGCTGTAGTGCATTCTCATACCAACAACATAGTCTTGTAAAATAATCTCATCTCCGTCTTTTTGTTTCAGTTAAGTGCATTGTAATCCTGCCAATTTCCTTGGCATATGTTGTTAGTTTTCCCTTTGTTTTCTTTCTCAGTTCATTGGTTGGTATATGATTTTTCTTATTAGTTTACCATAATCCTATAACTTAGATAGTAAATCTGGTACTTTGTGCATCAGTGTGCATCTAGTCATATTACCATTCCAATCTGTAGATGTAGCTGTACTTTTAAATTTCATTCACTTGCATAAAACTGCATCTAGTTTCAGGTAGGATAACTGCATCATTGTCTTATATTGTGTCTAGTTTGAATTGTCTCATTCTGTAGCTAGTTCTGTTTATAATTCAGGTTGTAAATTTGTTAGGTTTCTGCTATTTTTAGTTTCCTTAGAATACAGTAAAACCATATGTATATTTCCATTAGTTGATCATTGTCATGCTGTAGATTCCTCTCAGTTGTTTGTACTCAATATTGATACTCCTTATCTTTGCTTTACCCGCACAATTCTCTTTACTAATATTCTCTTTTAAGTATCCAGCACTGTGGTCTTTCTTTGTTCAAACTAAGGAAGAGAAGAAAGAAGAGCGAGACAACCTGTTGGTTGTGCCTAAACCCAGTTTTATACCGGCGGTATCGTGCCTCAACTTTAATATTCTTATCTTGAATGATACACCATCTTGCATGCAAACTGAACTACTGCTATCCACTGTCAAACCCCTGCAACATATAACATCTTTGTGTATGATCCTGTGATATTTGAGTAGTATCTTTGCTCCCTGAAGTTGTTATTCTGTGATTTTTCATAACATTGTGTCTGTGTGCATTCATCTTCTTAAATCCTTGTCTTCCTGAATCGTGATTTGTTTAGTTAACTGGGTGTTTAACATGTTGAGTGGTATTTCTGTTAGGCTATGATTGTGACTTTTCGAGACCAGACCAATCGTCTAGTTAGAATTCATCGAGAGGACGTAGTTGAAATCCCTGTTTCTAATGTAGAAAGACCTGACCAACCTGAGACAATGGGTGACGAGATAGTCCAACCCCGCAGTCTCAAAGATTACATGTACCCTACGAGGACAAGCCAGCCCTCTTGTATTGTTTTACCAGAAACTGCTGGTCATTTTGAGTTAAATGCGAGCACGATCCATATGCTCCCTGTGTTTCGAGGGGTTGATGCTGAAAACCCTTACCACCACGTGAGAGATTTTGAGGAAATCTGTGGGACTCTCAGATTCAATCAGTTGACAGAAGAGTCCCTAAAATTGCGTTTGTTTCCTTTTTCTTTGAAGGAAAAAGCCAAATCCTGGCTATATGCTTTGCGACCTCAGTCCATTAGAACCTGTAGTGATCTTACGAAAGAATTTTTTAAAAAGTTCTTCCCAAATCACAAGACAACCACCATTCGTCAGAATATCAATAGTTTTGTTCAAATGGATGGCGAGACATTGTCCAAGTACTTAGAAAGATTCAATGATTTGTTACTTCAATGTCCCCACCATGGTTTCGAACAGTGGAGACTCTCAACAATTCTATATGAAGGGTTGGATTTGTCCACTCGATCCATGGTTGAAGCAATGTGCAATGGTGAATTCACAAATAAAAGTGCAGACGAGTCATGGACCTTTCTACATGAAGTTGCTGAGAAAACTCAGCAATGGGAGTCTGTTAGAGAACCTAGGAAGTTAACTAACAGGGATGGTGTCCATAAGATAGAGTCTGCCTTTGAGGGTAATGCTAAAATAGCATCACTGGATAGAAGAGTTGAGGCTTTAGAACTGGAGAAAAATATAAAATCTCTTTGCTTCCACTTCTTGTAACCAAGTTGAGATGTCTATTTGTCTTTTTGCATGTAATAGTTCTGATCATCTTGTTGATAACTGTCCACAATTGCATGTATTTCAAGAGTCCAGACCTGAACAAGCCCATGTGTTGTATCAAAAGCAAGAACATAACCCTTATTCACAGACCTACAACCCAGGGTGGAGGAACCACCCTAACTTTTCATGGTCCAAGGGCCCTGCACAAGGGAGTGCATCAGGTAACACACAAGGATATTCATATCCTAGAAACCCCCAGATACAATCATACACACATCATCCTTCTGAAAAGAAATTATCCAGCATTGAAGAAAGTGTCGGTCTGTTGACCCAAAATCTTTTACAAAATCAGAAGTCCACTGACCAACGTTTCTTAAGTCTAGAACTTAAGATGGGTCAGATTTGTGATGCTCTTAATGACAGGGAAAAGGGTAAGTTTCCAAGTCAACATGAACAAAACCCAAAAGGCACATTTCAGGCTAGTGCATCTACTTGTAATGAAACTGCAAATGCTGTTACCACTTTTCGTAGTGGTAAAGTCATTGATAACAATGTACGTGTACCTGAAAAGGGTGAGTCTGTGTCTAAATCACAATTGAATGATACACCTGTTGTTGAAAATCAATCTGAGCATGTACCTAGATCTAAAAAATCTGATGATGTGAATGTTTCTGTGCCATCAAATGTGCCTGTAGCTCCTTTTCCTCAAAGGTTAGAGAAACAAAAGAAAGGAACGCAGTATAACGAGATATTGGAATTGTTCAGGCGAGTCAATATTAACATTCCATTTCTCGAGGCAATTAAGCAGATTCCTGCTTATGCGAAATTCCTCAAGGACTTGTGCACACAAAAGCGAAAGCTTAATGTGCACAAGCGTGCCTTTCTCGCTGAACAGGTAAGTTCTATTATTCAAAACAAGACTCCACCTAAGTTTAGAGACCCAGGTTGTCCAACAATCTCATGCAAGATAGGTGACCATACGGTCAATAAGGCGTTACTAGACTTAGGGCCTAGTGTGAACCTACTGCCATATTCGGTATATGTGCAGTTAGGTCTTGGAGAGTTAAAAGCAACATCTATAACTCTGCAATTGGCGGACAGATCCGTCAAAGTGCCACGTGGTGTGGTTGAGGACGTTTTAATCAAGGTTGATAAATTCTATTTTCCTGTGGATTTCATTGTATTGGATACTCAGCCTGTGCAAAACCCAGACTGTCACATTCCTGTCATTTTAGGACGTCCTTTCTTGGCGACGTCCAATGCAATTATCAATTGTCGTAATGGAGTGTTGAAGTTGTCATTTGGTAACATGACTGTGGAGTTGAATGTTTTTAATGCTAGCCAGCAACATTTAGATCTTGATGATGATGATGATGTGCATGAAATCAACATGATTGAAAGTTTGGTTCAAGACTCGTTGTCTAGTAACATGTCTGTTGATCTCTTGCATGCTTGCTTGAATAATTTCAACTTGGATTTGTTTGATGATGAATACATAAGTGAGGTGAATTCTTTGCTTGAATCTACACCCCTCATGGACACGACTAAATGGAAAGCTAGAGTGGAGCCACTTCCACTCTCTGAAAAAAAGTCAGTCCCGTCTCTTGTTGAGCCACCAAAGCTCGAACTGAAACCATTGCCTGATACTCTTAAATATGCATTTTTGGGTTCTTCTAATACTTTGCCTGTAATCATTTCGTCCGCTTTAAATGTAGAACAGGAGAGTAATCTTTTAAAAGTACTTAGAGAGCATAAAGAAGCATTAGGATGTACAATCTCAGATATTAAAGGTATTAGTCCCACAGTTTGTATGCATCACATAAACCTTGAAGATAATGTTAAAACATCTAGGGAAATGCAGAGGCGACTAAATCCTAACATGAAAGAAGTTGTTAGAGGTGAGATCCTTAAGCTTCTCGATGCGGGTATCATATACCCCATTTCAGATAGCAAATGGGTTAGTCCCATTCGGGTTGTGTTGTTCAAACTGACAAAGATGATTTAGTTCCTACTCGAGTAACCACAGGGTGGCGAGTTTGCATTGATTATAGGAAGTTGAATGCAGTTACAAGGAAAGATCATTTCCCTCTCTCTTTCATAGATCAAATGTTAGAAAAGTTGTGCAGGCATAGTTATTCTTTGTTTCTTGGACGGTATTCAGTTACAACAGATTCACATAGCACCCGAGGACCAGGAAAAGACTACATTTACATGCCCTTATGGTACATTTGCTTATCGTCGCATGCCCTTTGGGTTGTGTAATGCACCCGCCACATTTCAACGTTGTATGATGAGCATTTTTTCTGACATGATAGATGATTTCCTTGAGATTTTTATGGATGATTTCTCTGTGTTTGGATCTTCTTTTGATGAATGTTTGAGACATCTCACTCTTGTCTTGATTAGATGTAAAGATAAGAATCGGTGTTGAATCGGGAAAAGTGTCATTTCATGGTAGACTCGGGCATAGTTCTAGGACATATCATCTCCGAAAAAGGCATTGAAGTCGACAAAGCTAAAGTTGACCTTATTCAAAGACTTGCCGCAACCTCGCTGTGAGGGAGGTTAGATCATTTCTAGGTCATCTTTGGATTCTATCGTAGATTCATTAAAGACTTCAGCAAAATATCTAGACCACTTTGTAATCTACTTGGTAAAGATGTTGCTTTTGTATTTGATGATGCTTGTGTGCGTGCATGGGAAGAACTCAAAACTCTTTTAATTTCAGCTCATATAGTACGACCACCTAACTGGAAATTGCCATTTGAAATCATGTGTGACGCGTCTGATTTTGCCGTTGGTGCTGTTTTAGGGCAGCGTGTTGATAAACTTCCATATGTGATATACTATGCTAGCAAAACTCTTAATGATGCTCAACTCAACTACTCAAATACTGAGAAGGAATTGCTTGTTGTTGTTTTTGCATTGGACAAGTTTAGGTCATACTTGATAGGATCCAAGGTCATCATATACACTGATCATGTTGCCCTGAAATTCCTTCTTTCTAAGAAGGATGCTAAGGCTCGTCTCATCCGATGGATATTGTTATTGCAGGAATTTGATCTCGAAATTCGAGATAAGAAAGGTTCGGAAAATGTTGTTGCTGATCATTTGTCTAGATTAAATGTTGAGTCTTTTGATGATTCCTTGCTTATTAGAGAGTCTTTTCCTGATGAACAATTAATGCTTGTATCTGAGTTTCCTTGGTTTGCTGACATTGTGAACTATCTTGCTACGGGAAGAATGCCTTTGCATTGGTCTAGACAAGACCGTTCTAAGTTCTTGGCTGAAGTTAAATACTTCTTTTGGGATGACCCATACGTGTTTAAGTACTTCTCGGACCAAATCATTAGGAGATGTGTCCCCAACAGTGAACAAAAAGATGTGATATCTTTTTGTCATGACCAAGCATGTGGAGGCCATTTCAGTGCCAAGAAAACTGCTGCAAAGGTCTTGCAGAGTGGGTTTTATTGGCCATCGTTGTTTAAAGACTGCCATGCTTATTGTATTACTTGTGAACGTTGTCAGAAACTAGGAAGTATTTCAAAGAGAAACATGATGCCGTTGCACCCTATTCTGATTATTGAACTGTTTGATGTGTGGGGAATTTACTTCATGGGACCATTTCCTAATTCTGAAGGTAAATTGTATATCCTTGTTGCTGTTGATTATGTTTCTAAGTGGGTAGAAGCAATTGCGACCAAAAAAAAATGACCACAAGGCGGTTCTTTCATTCTTAAAGGAATACATATTCTCTCGTTTTGGCACCCTAATAATGTTTTCAATTTGTTCGTTGTAGTAGTAAAAGGGTTGTCGTTCACTCGGACGTTGTTGAGATTAAATTTAAAGGTTTAACGAAAATAATAAAAGAGAGAGTTACCGGGTCTAGGATTCCACCGAATTGATATCAATAGGTTCAAGTATTATTCTTCAACAATTATAGCTCATAAAACAACAAGGACTCTTATTTTTGCCAATGTAGATTCTCCAAACATTAGTTATAAATCGTAAGCATGGGCCATCAAAACACCTAAGCAAGCATGACCCATCTAATAAAATGATAACTAATTTTTTTAAATCATAATTCTATTTTAATTTATGCAAAAGTCATATAAAGAATTAATTAAAATTACCCACGTATGAAAATCGGCTTCCTCCGTCGACCCAGTGTCAGGGTTTAGCTCATCACGTTGAAAACACACTCAAAATATGTATTCATGGCTCAAAAGGTGTTTACAAATGATGAAAAGGAGAAAAATCAAATAAACCAGAATTTGCAACAGCGGGGAGCGTTGCAATCCCTTTCACATAAAGATACGATATATAGAAAGTGCTGTAGTCACTGTTCAATTGTCGCTGGAAAGCCTGTTGCAAAACCGGGATTATACCACGGTTTATTAACGACAGGCTTTCACAACCTTATGTTCTTCGCGTTCTTGGAACAGCAGCAGCAACAAAAATTTCTGCAACTTGATTTTCTTGATTCTCTTGTCTCTGCTAACTCCCCAAACTCTCCATGTCCTCCGGGGGTTCTCCGAGTAGTTTTTCGAGCCGATTTTTCCAAAAATGTTTATTTCCAAGAAATACCTACACACACATAAAACACTATAATAAGTACAAAATCGAGTGCCAACAATATATAGTATTGAGATCAATTTAGACACAAAAATGTGTCTATCAAATACCCCCAAACTTATTATTTGCTAGTCCTCGAGCAAATTTATTCTAGAAAAGAAAAATCATTTGAACCCCTAGGTGGCCCTAGTGGCGGAGTGTTGTCTCCGGAGGGTTTGCAGAGGTGTACCCACAAAACCTTTACTCAGGACCCTAGCTATCTACAGAACCTGGACGGCACTAAAGAATCTCCTTGGTTGGCATACTTATTGACTACGGGAGGAAGTACCCCGATGCGAAATTCCAATTGTTGTACACGAGTTTGCACTCAAGCATACTAAAATTCATATAAAGTGACAGATCTCTACTCGAGATAGTTTCGGACATCATAAACCGGAGTCAACCAATCACATGGAAAGATTAAGAAGATGGATGTAGAGAAAAACGTGGATGATGTTGACTAAGGTGAACCTATCCTAATGGTGAGATACTGGTGCGGACTAATATCAACACACCGGCATATACAAGGGGACCAAAGTGATCGATAATCCTAACTCTAGGTCAACTCATTTGGCATATACAAGGGTACCGGTGATCGACTTTATTGTATTTATTAGGTTGGTCTAGTGGTCTCTTTTTTTTTTTTTTTTTTTTTTTTTTTTTTTTTATCTCGGTCACTCTATTTCACCCTAGCAATGGTAAAGAGAAAAATAAAAGAAGTGATCAGGATTCTTTCGATGTTTCCATCACGAGGATATGGCGAAACTACCATGTTTTCTTTTTCTAACACATGAGCTCTGTGCTTTTATGAATAGACTCTTTAGATGTTTCCATCTAATCAGATTGGTTCCTCAACTCCTACAACCAAGATGCTTCCATCCACTTAGATTAGTTAGTGCCAACCTTATTAAGCATAAATTACTAGTCTCTGGAGTTTATTTATTGCAACTAAAAAGTTTCTCCCATACCCCCAAACTTAAATCTAACATTGTCCTCAATGTTCTAAAGATGAAATTAAAAGCATGAACAATGAGAAACTGTTACCACTTGAAGAAAAGAGTAAGGAAAGATATTACCGTGTTACATGAGCATGGGTTACCTCCCAAGAAGTGCTAAGTTTAAAGTCTTCAGCCAGACTAAGAAAGGATTAGTCACCTTATAAAATCATAAAGTGATAGCCGGAATTTCTGTGGGTCATCAAAACCAAATAGAGCTATCACAAGTAAAAGGAATCTCCAACCTGCCAAGAAAAGCACACCCTTGTCTAGTTTCTGTTTAAGACGACTACATCTAGGCGTGGTTGAGTTCGGGTTCTATAACTGGGTCCAAATAAAATATTTTCATGGGTTGGATTTCCTCGTAGCTAAGATCCGAATCAGGTTCTAGAGTCTGGAAAAACTCAAATAAAAACTTAGAAGCACATAATAATAACCAGAATAATTGAGGATCCTCTAAGTCAATCAGTTTTGACTTACACAGCTGACCACAATAAGATTGGTGGTCTTCCTTAAGCAAATGTGTCGACCCTAATATCCTAAAGTAATTAGGTTTAGTCTCAAAACTTAATAATTGACAAATCTGAAACTTATATGTTCCCACAATTGGAAGGAAGGTTTTTGGTGGGAAAACAAAGTCAATCGTGGTATCATAGCCTGGGTTAACCACATCAACCAGAGGATGGGTTTCTAACAACTGAACTTCTTTATGGACACAACTAGGTTCAGGAAAATGTGTATGAAGATAATCTTGTAAAATGGTTGAGGCACATATGTCAAGTCCCAAGTGAGGGATCTCTGTAAGAGCTAAAGGTAAGGCACAAGGAGAATGATAATCACCCCCAAACTTAGAGTTTTGGGTGTCTCTAGATAGACTAGCTACAATTTCCCTAATTTCTAGATCATCGGAATCCTAAAAATGGTCAATTGCTTCTTCTAGGTTATACTCAGGTGATGCATCCTCACTCATATTTAAAAGCTCTACGAGTTCATCTTCTTCGTCTAAGACTATTGTTTCTAAATCCTTGGACTCTAAAACAGTATTCTCAGGATAAACCCATTCCTCTAAACCATTATCGGCTTTGTAACTAGGAAATTCTACATCGTCTAAAATGGAGATACTTCTAGTCAAATCCTCATCCTTTTGAATAGGTGAATAATTATTAAAATTATTTGGATTTAAACCATAAATATTACTATCATTATAAAGCTCAATTGGAGAAACAAATTCCTGATCACTATGCCTAAAAACTTCATATTCTTCATCAACACTTTCCACATCATGATCATCATTATAATAACATGAAAATGGTTGAACCTCATCTAAACAAGTAGTGTTACCAATTCTAACCTCGTCATCCTGATTATCAAAATTGTCCTCATTTTCACGGGTGATATTGGAAAGAATGTATTGGCAATAAAGAGTAATTCGAGCAATTCTTTCTTCCGTCTCTAACTCTAACCTACGTGTTGTCTCAGTAAACTCACGTGTTGACTCAGTTAACTTACACGTTGACTCAAGTATCCTACATGATTCATCTAGAGAAGAGGAATTATAGGAATTTTGCTCGTATGACCGGTATTCATGTGAATAGTAATTGGGCTCACCATGGTATGAGCCACGATCTTCAAAAGGTTGGCGTTCCCAACCACTATTCACACTCTGGTCATAAAAAGAGTGATGTCCATATTGTTCGAGTTGGATATTCATATTCATTGTGATGGCTATTATAATACCGGTTTGACATCCTAACCGCAAGGGAATTCTACACAAACACAAACAAGGTGACTTGACCACAACAAACCTGCGATTTCTAGCAAACAAAAAGCATGATGGATCCACTTAGATTGTTTCTAGATCAGCTTCTAATCCTTCGAAGAGAATTCGTTACAATTTAAGCAAACCCCCGGAATCAATCCGAGTTTAAGTAAGTTGAATAGAGGCGAGGGAAGCTGCGTGGAGCTTTGATACCCAAGGCCTCACCGCATTACAAGGCGGCGCAGTCACGCATTCAACTTACAGAAATCATCATGAACTTCGAAGTATGCTTAAAGAGTAACCAATATTTTTCGAATGACTTTCCTATTAAGCTCGTTACCCTATCGGTCTCGTTCTAGTCAAAATTTTAGGATTAGGTTCGTGTTTGGTTTCGTTTTCCTAAGGCGAGCAAGAAGAGAACGGTGATGAAATCCGAACTCTTATCTTGTATGGCCAGTCCTTGCCTTTTACTAGGAAATTAAAGCAGCCGTATTCAAGACCTCAACATATATGCATACAAAATCATCCAGTAAACCCGCTGACAGGGGATTCGCGGGTGTTTAGAATTCTTACCTCCCGTTCCATACGGGGGATGAACCGTTGAGGTCGACTCGGGCCACGACTCCTATGTCATGTACGAACCCGAGGAGCCGAGGTGATATCGTAATCACCGTCCTTCCCTGTGCAGTTTATATTTAAATTACCCCTTCCTTAGGGTTTAAAATTAATAAGGTCCAATGTTCAATGTCCAAAAATAAAAAAAATAAAAATGTCCAAAAAAAAATAAAAGATTACAAAAATAATTACCTAATTACAGTTTCTAAAAAAAAAATAAAAAAATAATATACAAAATCTTCTACTCCTTTTGGATTCCTCTTTTTTTTTTTTCTTTGGCTTCGCTTTTGTTTTCACCGATTTCTCCCTTTTTCTTTAGCTCGGTTCCAAATCTGAAAACAAACAAGAAATACCAAAAGGCGTAAAAAAGAACAAAAATAATAAAAATAAAAATAAAACCTAAAAACAAATCTATACACAAGTCCCCGGCAGCGGCGCCAAAATTAATAATGTTTTTAATTTGTTCGTTGTAGTAGTAAAAGGGTTGTCGTTCACTCGGACGTTGTTGAGATTAAATTTAAAGGTTTAATGAAAATAATAAAAGAGAGAGTTACTGGGTCTAGGATTCCACCTAATTGATATCAATAGGTTCAATTATTATTCTTCAACAATTATAGCTCATAAAACAACAAGGACTCTTATTTTTGCCAATGTAGATTCTCCAAACATTAGTTATAAATCGTAAGCATGGGCCATCAAAACACCTAAGCAAGCATGACCCATCTAATAAAATGATAACTAATTTTTTTAAATCATAATTCTATTTTAATTTATGCAAAAGTCATATAAAAAATTAATTAAAATTACCCACGTATGAAAATCGGCTTCCTCCGTCGACCCAGTGTCAGGGTTTAGCTCATCACGTTGAAAACACACTCAAAATATGTATTCATGGCTCAAAAGGTGTTTACAAATGATGAAAAGGAGAAAAATCAAATAAACCAGGAATTTGCAACAGCAGGGGAGCGTTGCAATCCACTGTTACAGTATACGATATATAGAAAGTGTTGTAGTCACTGTTCAATTGTCGCTGGAAAGCCTGTTGCAAAACCGGGAATATACCACGGTTTATTAACGACAGGCTTTCACAGCCTTATGTTCTTCGCGTTCTTGGAACAGCAGCAGCAGCAGAAATTTCTGCAACTTGATTTTCTTGATTCTCTTGTCTCTGCTAACTCCCCAAACTCTCCATGTCCTCCGGGGGTTCTCCGAGTAGTTTTTCGAGCCGATTTTTCCAAAAATGTTTATTTCCAAGAAATACCTACACACACATAAAACACTATAATAAGTACAAAATCGAGTGCCAACAATACATAGTATTGAGATCAATTTAGACACAAAAATGTGTCTATCACACCCCTAGAGCTATAATCAGCGACGGTGGTTCACACTTTTGCAATAGGTCTTTTGAGTCATTGGTTCGCAAGTATGGTGTAACTCATAAGGTTGCAACCCCGTTCCATCCACAAACCAGCGGCCAAGTAGAGGTTTCAAATAGGGAGATTAAGCACATTCTTGAAAAGACGGTTAACCCGTCTAGAAAAGATTGGTCTTTAAGATTGAATGATGCTTTATGGGCTTATAGAACAACATATAAAACCCCTATTGGCATGTCTCCTTACAGACTTGTGTATGGAAAACCTTGCCATTTACCTGTTGAACTTGAACATCGTGCATATTGGGCTACAAAGAAACTTAACTTTTCTCTTGATAAGGCAGGTACTCAACGGAAACTCCAACTCAATGAATTGGAGGAGCCGAGGAATGATGCTTATGACAGTGCAAAGATGTACAAAGATAGAATGAAGGTGTTCCATGACAAGCGCATTTTGCGCAAGTCATTCACGCCTGGCCAAAAAGTTCTGTTGTACAACTCACGTTTGCATCTTTTTCCAGGTAAATTGCGTTCTAGATGGACAGGCCCGTTCTTGGTGAGAACAATATTTCCTCATGGAGCTGTAGAACTCGAAGACGCAGCAACAAAGAACGTCTTCAAGGTCAATGGGCAGAGATTGAAGCCATTCCTTGAACCAATTCCACCTGAAATTGAAACAACCGAGCTGACAGATCCCATCTATGTGGACTGAACTGGTTCACCCCTTGTACATACCACAGGTTTAGAATTCCTTTGTCTCTCCATGCTTTCTTTTGTTTTGTTTTCACTTTGCCAAATTAGTGTTTGTTGTATATAATCTTTGTTTTGTTTGTGATATCTACATCGTTGCTCAATTATCTGGTTTAGCAACACTTTTTGGATCCGGTACTCTCTAACCTTTCTTTATCTTCATGAACTTCATGGCATGTTTTAATTTATGTATCCTTACAAACATTGAGGACACTGTTTGACATAGGTTTTGGGGTATTGAGTAGATATCACATGAACTTAATCTGTAGCAATTTGATAAGTTTGAATCTTGTGAATGGTTAATATTTTAGAAAGAAAAATGAAAAATTGAGCTCACTTACCTTGATCTGTGATACCTGTGCTTGATATAAAACCGTAGGATTCTTAGTCTAGATGATAAGGCACCCCTGATTCTAGCACAATTCACATGTTGATAAGAAACTTGCACACGCACGATCTACCAATACATGTATGGCCTCGGGCAGGTGTTTTATCAGTTAAGTAGGCTGCCAATCATCTAGAATACTGAATGAGACTTGACTAGCTTGTTCTTTGGTTGGCTGGGATAGAAGGTGGAGGATACGTTAAGAAAATCAACCATTGAATTTGACCGGGTGCATCGAAAAGGGATGTCTCTTGCTAAAAATGTAATGTATTTGTATTTTTGAGCTTTTGAGTAAAGTTGTGTCAGGTTGTATCTCTTGTTATTACAAAGTCAGATGAAAATTCAGAAAAAAAAAAAAATCAGAAAAAGAAAAAGAAAAGAAAGAGTACTCATTGTTTGCTATTGTGTGCTATTTGTCAAAAAAAAAAAAAAAAAAACTTAATGTTTCTCTCTTGCCTTAAAATGAGAGAGTAGTCAATGTAAATTTGCAATCAATGTCTTGTTTTGTTATGTGTTGTAAATATTCGTGTAATAAAGCAATGGAGGGTGTAGCCATCGATGTACAACGCGGGTAAGCTGAAATATCACCAACTCTTAGGTGAACATTCACAATTCTCGTAAAGCCGGACAGCTAGCTTGGCTTTGAATTCAGTTCTTAGCCTAAAAACTATCTCTTAGCGATTGGCGAGTCATAAACGGTCATTCTATAAACATGTGTAGATACACTTTACACTCTTTTCACATGTCTTTAGTTGTTTTGGTGCTAGAATTGTGCCTTTGAAAGCTAGACTGACATATCCATTTGCTGTGAGCTAAAACTGAATTGCACAGGTCACATTTCATGGAATCTGAGCTTATATTTTGTCATAAGAACTTTTTGGGTAAATTTTGTCATGCGCCAGTGGCGTAGGTAGACTTTTCTTTTGGTTTTTGTTCTACTCGAGGACGAGTAAAATGCAGGTTTGGGGTCTGATAGGTGCCCAATAATGTATATTTTCGTATCATTTTGTTGGTGTGTATGGTACACAATGCGCATTATCTCCATGTTTTTATGCCTATTTATATTTCTGCCTCTCTAAGTACCTTAAAGTAAATTTATATTAGTAATCTTACTAATTACTCATTTTGTACATGGCAGGAGACTGAATACAATAGGGGTTGGCATAATCATGGAGCAAAGTGGCTGTTACAGAATAATGAATGGGCAGAAGAAGGCATTCAGAGCAAGGGATCAAAGTTGTTTTGTTAGCAATGGGAGTCAAATAACTCAATGGGCCTAAGTTCAAGTGCATATAAACCAAGTCCAAATTTCACTCTCATATACCAAAATCAGGGTATTCATGCTTTACACCCGAACAACCATTCTATTACCTTCCCAAAACCCATCTCTTACACGAGAACCAAATTTTCTTCTCTATGCTCGTCTTTCCCCAAAAACTCAGTCGGCTATCTCTGTGTCTCCTCCATTTCTTTATCGTGTCAAATCTATCAAACCCATACCTCCATCAGCATCCTTCTCCCATCAAACCACTTGCTCTTTTTCTATGCATTTCTTTACTCTCGATTCAACCTAACCCTAGGTTTTGACTCCTACAAGAACATGTCAGCTATTTGATTTTCAAATCCGAAGAAATCATTAAGCTAGGGATTTGACGTTGTTTCTCTCTGCAAACATCAGTAACAGCAGCGTGTAATTGACAGAAATAGGGTGGCTGTGATGTTTAAGAAAGTCGCACTTAGGTCTGAATTCAAGCAGCAGCAACATCAGTCAAATGAAGGTGAGTGCAGTGGCGGTAGAGGAAGGAAGAATCTTGCAAATTGGTGAGTTTCGAGAAACAAAAGCCCCCAAATATTATATTGTTTCTGTGGAGATGAGGGATTGAAGGTCGGGGGTAGAAATCTGTGTATAAAAAGGGGGGGGGGGGAGTTAGGGGAAGAAAGGGGAACTCAGTCTTTATTTCTTGCTTGTGTTATGAGTGTTCTTAAGAAACCAGTTTGAAGAAGAATAGAGTTCAATTACATCAATAGTTTTATCTATATTTGAATTCTATTTGTCCCCTGTTTTCAGTATGTTCTAATTTCTTAGCTAGGGTATAGATGAAACCTTTAACTTTATGCTAGATATTCATGTTTTGATATTATTCCTTTTGTGCTTAATTGAATAGAGATATTTTGATCTTTGCAGTGAAAAACATACATCTTATATCT
Organism: Papaver armeniacum; assembly: GCA_023531295.1. Taxonomy (NCBI): domain Eukaryota; kingdom Viridiplantae; phylum Streptophyta; class Magnoliopsida; order Ranunculales; family Papaveraceae; genus Papaver; species Papaver armeniacum. Next base: position 418,346 of record JAJJWW010018901.1, read on the forward strand.
TGTATGTCTTGCATCCTATGTTGTTAGAACTGTAATTTGCTGCATCAACTCATATGAAACTGATTCATTTAATCTGTGATTAGTTGTACTGTCACAAGACAGCTAATTCTAGGGATTAATACCTTAGTTGTTATCGAAATATCTAACTTCAGATTGCCTTTGGTAAGCGACAGACTTGCATCTTCATCGCCATCCATTATAAAGGAAAAGAATAATATGGAAACTGAAATCATCTAGTGTATGTTATATGGTAGATTCAATTGCCCTAGTGCTTCCCACTTGATTGTTTCCTGCTCTCACTGCATCTTTATCTCTATTTCGTTTATAGTTTCATAGTTTTGTTTAGCAATCAATCTTCTTGTCTTATAGACACAACAAACATCTTTTTATTACAAATCAGTTTAGTTTTCTTCTAGTTTCAACTTTACATCCATCAAGTCCCTGTGGGAACGATCCGTACGTGCCGTGTTTTACATTGTAGACATCGTATACTTACGGTTTAATATTGTAGGCATTTCCTAGCCTACCAAAAACCCAAACAATAGATCGTGTAAACATTGTCTGGCAAAACTTACTCGCTTTAGAGCCTTTCACCAAAACTGAATCTTCAGGGTGTAAATCCGAGTCTTTATGTGATGCCCTCCTTGTCGCGAAAAGTCCCCAGTTATTCTTTATTGTCCGTGAAACATCTTCATGTCGATCCGCGGTAAGGCAGAGAGTCTCTAGTCCACAAACGTAATTCTCTCGAATCCATCTTTTCTTGGACGATGCGCTTCGAAGCATTGCATTTACTGGTAAGATGATGGAATTGAGAGTTGAATTTGCAACTGAGATTAATCTTCCACTATGGTCGCCAATTGTTTGTGGGTGAAAACCATTTCTGCTGATTTTGGTAATTTTGGGTGTGTGGATGAGAAACGAATCTAAACCCTAAACAATGTACTGCACGGGAGTACTTTTGATTCGATAGATCAATCTATACAATCCTGGCCTAAACCAAGAAATGGCCGTTCCAGGCTTACTTCGGTCACAAAGTGAAGGAGAAGGGTTGGTCTTAGGGAGGGAAGCGAAGAGAGTGTTGAGACCAGAATAGTTGATTCTGAAGGTGTGGTTTGTTTTATGACTTGTATCGGAAGTAGAACTGGTTAGCATAATGGAAAGCTACCAGGTGATTTCTAGATACTGTATTGTTGCCGACCCAAACTTGTTGTTTGGTGAAAATAGGTGAAGCCTATTTATACAAGTCATATTGAAACGTACCCTGGTCTCGTAGGAAGTGGAAACGATTGAGTGGTGGAAGAATAGAGTAACGTATAACCGTTAGACGTTATGCTTCCATGATGAGGGAAGTGAATCCGTGTAACCGTCAGTCATTACGCTTCCATGATGAAGGAAATGAATTGTTTACACCGTTACTTTTCACCACCACTAATTGTCCTACTTCATGACACTTTCTTGTAACAGGCGCATTGCACGCCGCACGCTATAAACCGCCAGACCAATACCCTGATGAGTATCCCCCAGTTTGTGACATGTTTGATGTCTCGAGTGTTTTCGTGGAAAACGTGTAGCAGGTTGCTATGTGTGGCAAGTCAAAGTCAGGAGACTTTGCCATAGGAAAATAGCATGTGATGCTATTAGGCTTGCCTTGGTCAGCCGCCTAAAACTTGCCACAAGTCCGTCAGTTTGGTGGCGAACTTGAATGGCCGAGATTACATCTCATGAGGAAGGGTAGTCGTTGATTATGGCCACAACTTTGTTGTGTAACAAAGTGGCGCCATTAGCATAGTGGCGCCTGTCGTAGCGGGTTGCCTGGGACTTGCTGCAAGTACGTCAGTTCAGTGGCGAACTTGGAAGGCTGAGATTACATCTCATGAGGAAGAGTGGCGGTTGATTATGGCCACATCTTTGTTGTGTAACAAAGTGGCGCCATTGGCATAGTAGCGCCTGGTGGAGCCATGGCATATCGACATGCTAGTAGCCGTGGCATAGCGGCATGCCAGTGGCCGTGGTATAGCGGCATGCCAGTGGCGTGGCATAGCGGCATACTAGTAGCCGTGGCATGGCGGCATGCCAGTGGCGTTGTGGCATGGCCACGCCTGTGGCGTTGTAACATGGCCAAAGCTAAGGTTTGACTCCGTGGACAAAATTAGGGCTTGGCGGCGTGGCCAAGCCTAGGATTTGGCAGCGTGGTAAGAATTAGGTCTTGGCGGCGTGGCCAAGGCTAGGATTTGGCGCCGTGGTAAGAATTAGGGCTTGGCGGCGTGTCCAAGGCTAGGATTTGGCGTCGTGGTAAGAATTAGGGCTTGGCGGCGTGGCCAAGGCTAGGATTTGACGCCGTGGTAAGAATTAGGGCTTGGCGGCGTGTCCAAAGCTAGGATTTGGTGCCGTGGTAAGAATTAGGGCTTGGCGGCGTGGACAAGGCTAGGATTTGGCGTCGTGGTAAGAATTAGGGCTTGGCGGCGTGGCTAAGGCTAGGATTTGGTGACGTGGTAAGAATTAGGGCTTGGCGGCGTGGCCAAGGCTAGGATTTGGCGCCGTGGTAAGAATTAGGGGTTGGCGGCGTGGCCAAGGCTAGGATTTGGCGTCGTGGTAAGAATTAGGGTTGGCGGCGTGGCCAAGGCTAAAGTGGCATGCTATCGCGGCAGAGTGGCATGTTGGCATGCCGATCAATATGTTGTTGTGGTAAGACGCGTTTGGCTTGCCAGTTAGTATGGTGGCGCGGCAGGGTGCGTTTGGCCTTTAATGTATGGTGGCAAGTTTAGAGCGACTTGATTGGCCAAGAAAAGGGGGCAGCCGAACATAAGGCGCGGCTACACTTCTGGAGAGAGTGTGGCGGATTTAGAGCGACCTGATTGGTCGATTAAAATAGGGCCGGCCAAGCATGGGCGTGGATACACTTTTGGTGAGAGTGTGGCGGCTTTAGAACGACCTGATTGGTCGATGGCAAGTGGGGCCGGCAAGTATGGGCCCAACCACAACCTATGTGCGCGTGGCTAATTTGAGGCGACACGATTAGTCGAGAGAAATATGTCCGGTTTAGGAAGGGGCGTGGCCAATGGCAAGTGGCGCCAGTTGGCCTAAGGCATGGCCACGCCTCCCTTTGCTGCTGCGGCTCCCTGTTTTCTGATTCCGAGAAAGGTTTTGTACCTGCTAATCCATGGCGGATTAATTACCTAGTTTGCCTAGGTTTAATTTCGATAAGCAAGGTCTGATATACTGCGCGAGGCGCAAAACCCTAACTTCTGCAAGTTAGTCATGTCAATTGATTGAATTCTTTGTGTTGACATAGAGTTCTTTTAAGTTCATTTCCAGAGATTAACATGCTTTTTCTGATTGAATACGTTATGCAAAGACCTTATCCTTGATACTTGTAAATTCGTGCTACTCTGCTATGAGTGAACACAAATCGTCATGCCATATCAACATTAAGGGTTCAGCCGGAGAACATAGCATAAAAGGCATTCAAAGGAACTTATATTAAGTGAATATAGGTGAAAAAGCGGGGGTACAACAACCACACCCAATATTTCTCTTAGCAATTTGTATGGACAAACTCCAATATACTTTCTAGAGAATCAACTAGACATTCAGTCTCAATCTAGAGAAAAGTATATCAAAGAGTTTATATCTCAATCTCTCGATTTGATCTTTACTCAAGCAAATAGAAATCTGCGAGTCTTTATCAAAGAGAGATAACTTGGATGGTACCAAAGACCAATATCCAAGTGTCAATCAATTTAAATCAACAACCTAAAAGGTCGGATATTCTAATTGATTGAACCTAACGCACAACCTGTGATATTTCAATTATATAAATAAATATAATGCGGAAATAGAAATAACACAGACACCAGAATTTTGTTAACGAGGAAACCGCAAATGCAGAAAAACCTCGAGACCTAGTCCAGATTGAACACACACTATATTAATCCGCTACAGACACTAGCCTACTCCAAATTAACTTCGGTCTGGACTGTAGTTGAACCCCAACCAATCTCACAGTGATCCAAGGTACAGTTATGCTCATACGTCTTTGATCCCAGCATGATGCTACGTACTTGATTCCCTTAGATGATCTCACCCACAACTAAGAGTTGCTACGACCCAAAGTCGAAGACTTTAATAAACAAATATGTATCACACAGAAAAGTTTACGGTAATAGATAAATCCGTCTCCCACGAATATACCTACGAGTTTTTGTTCCGTCTTTTGATAAATCAAGGTGAACAGGAACCAATTAATAACCCGGACTTATATTCCCGAAGAACAGCCTAGTATTATCAATCACCTCACAATAATCTTAATCGACGCAGCGAAAAAAGATATTGTGGAATCACAAACGATGAGACGTAGATGTTTGTGATTACTTTTTATCTTGCCTATCGGAGATAGAAATCTCAAGCCAATTGTACTCGTACGATAGAAACAGCAAGATCAGATCACACAACTACAAGAAAGTAGTATCGGTCTGGCTTCATAATCCCAATGAAGTCTTTAAGTCGTTAACCTGGTTTAGAAGAAGAAACCAAAGGTTAAAGGAGATCGACTCTAGATTAGCACAACTAGTATCACACAGAATGTGTGGGGATTAGGTTTCCCAGTTGCTAGAGTTCTCCCTTATATAGTCTTTCAAATCAGGGTTTGCAATCAATGTTAGCTTGGTAACAAAGCATTCAATATTCACCGTTAGATGAAAACCTGATTAGATTCAAGCTAATATCTTTCAACCGTTGGATCGAAACCTTAGATTGTTACACACAAATGAAATGTCCAATTTTGGGTTTATGTAACCGTTCCCAAACATTAACATTTGTTGGTTCAAGAATAGTTAACCAAATGGTTAGCTATATGATCACTTTCATATCAACCATATTCTTCTTCACCATAAATAGTTCAAATGACTCAAATGAACTAGTTAGAGAGTTGTTCAATTGCTTAGATCTTATGTAACTACACAAGACATAAATCGAAGCAAAACCGGTTTGATTAACTCGAATCGGTTCATGAACTTTATAGCCACGGTTTGCAAAAGCATTCCTTAGTTTATATAAACATGAGTTCAAGAACAACCGATTTTAGATATAACCTACTCAAGTTCGCGGATTGGGTTCGTGGACTTAAGCTCACTGAAGGATTTCACAAACTCCAGCAGAAATTCTCGGGTCGAGAACTTCCGCCAGTTCGCGGACTGAGTTCGCGGACTTGGCTCACGCCACATTCCGTTTCTCTTGATCAACAAAGTTCGCAAACTTTGGTTTAAGGAATAATGACTTATACATATATGTGTTTCCACAACAATGCTTATATCCTACCAAAGGTTATGTAATCTAAACTCTCGTTTCAATCATTGAAACATTCTCATAGGACGTTATATAGCCGTTATTCACAGACCATTTTTCGTCAGAGCAATTTTCAAAGTGATTGAAACATAACATGACATTCGTCACTAGGTAAAGATGAATTTGGCTAAAGCAAAAGCTTACCAACACATATTTCGAGAAATAGATAGGCGAGTTAAACTCGGCTCGAAATAGCAAATGTGTATAATGAAAGTCTATATATCAAAACGACTTTTGTCTCAAGAATAGGAGATAGAGTGAATAGACTTTTGAGTGACAAATAAGTCAAGTCTCCACATACCTTTTAGTCGATGAACCAGTTCCTTGAGTAGTCCTTCGTCTTGTATGATGATTGCCATGAAGTCTTGAGCTCAACTACACTTTCTATCCTAGTACGAGACCTTTAGCTAAAATAGGCTAGAAATCAAGATTTATAGTTGTGATCACTAACATTGACAAACATGCTTGAGATAGCAACACATGCGAGTTCGACCGAGCAATGCTCTAACAATAGGCGAGGCGCCGAAATTTACAGAACATCTGGGATGGTTGCTACATTCGCCAGTCTGAATAAATTTCATGTAAGTATATTGAACGGCTCAATAAATATGCCGGTGGAGAGGTTAGCACTCACGGCACCGTTTCCTTTACAGAGTGACGTCACATCAGATGTAAGGTTTTACGATTTCAACCCTAAGCTAAAAACCACCATCAACAGTTAGACTAGAAAGTCTAGGAATGTTGAGACGTACAAGTATTACTCCGAAGACCTGAAGAATGTGAAGAAGTAACGACTACAACGACGACATCATCCTTCCTCTTGAGGTTAGTAATATAGACTTGATCTTGTTTCCATTCATATCCTATCTTTCAAGTCGGATTATATTGAAAACATAACATGCGAAGATGTATATAATAATACTCTAGTGGTTAGACTTGGTCATGGCATTATGATCAAAGTATCAAGGAATTTATTGAATTACGAAGTATAACGCCTATCTTTTGAACTTCGTAAATACGACATCGACATAATCTATTGTATATAGTTGTTTGATTATGTGTGCATTATATGGGTATGATTTCACCCTAGGAAACAATGTTTTATAATATTTGTTTAAAGGAATTACATATATGAACTTGTTTCATAATCGAAAGGAAATCATGATTGGTCAGGTTCTTTATTGAATATCTTTTTAATGACCAATATAAGATGACAAGGTAAAACCTATATTAACTTGTTGAGATTTATGGTATAACCGGTCATATCCTATATAATATAGCTAGTTGTAATCGTTCACAAGTTACATTGAAGATCGAGGTGTAACCGATCACAAGCTATATAGTAATGTAAATTGTAACCGGTCACAAGTTACTTTGGGATCCAAGGTATAACCGTTGTAATCGGTCACAAGCTACCTTTGGGAAGCAAGGTGTAATCAATCACAAGCTAATTCGGGAAGCAAGGTGTAACCGGTCACAAGTTACTTTGTGGAGCAAGGTGTAACCGACTACAGCCTATCTTGGGAATCATGTTATAACCGGTCACAACATATTTTGGAGTGATGGTATAATCGGTTCCATGAACAAAACCAAGATTCCATGGTTCACATATTTCTTCATGATGTGTGTGAATTAGGGTTTCGGGTTTGCTAAGATGAGAAGCTTCTAGATGTCGGCATTATTTGAACATGTGCATAACTCTTATCATTAATTGTTCAAAGATATTCCTTCATACCCAAGGTGATCCCTTGTCCGAAAAAGTGAAAAGCATTTAATTATGATTTTCATCATATATGTTTTAATTACCAGCAATTAAAGCATATCCTCTGGAAAATATTATTAGTTAATGTGCTAGACTAATAATAGAAGTTTTCTATGAGATTTTTTGGAAATAAGGTTTGGCATTTAAGTGGAAATAGGAAAACCGAAATTAGGTACTTTAATGAGAATATCTTGATAATATTTTCGGTTTTGGATTTTTCTTTTTGTCCAAACAACCTTGGTGAAATGCAAACTATCCTAAGAGCCAGGCAAACTTCATTCTTGTTGTTTCTTATGGAGTCGTCCATCTGGAGAGGGAAGTACCATAATTAGGCGAAATCTCTTACGACCGCTCGTTTAAAGACTTCCGTGGGATCAAGAAGCTCTACGAGTACCGTTGGTGGGAAACTAGATAATTCCATTGTTATTTTAACGTTTGTTGAAACTTTGATTGTACCTAGTTTGATTATTCTTGAGAGCCTTCTCTTCTGATATAAGGGTCACTCAAACTAGATCAAAGTATCAACGAGATCTTTAGAACTACTTATAGATCTAAAGACATTTTGTGATAATGTATTGTTAACAGACTCCGTTTTGTGTGTGATTGATCACAAGAGGATTCAAGTTTTTGTTGTGCGGGTTATTGAGAAGGTAATTGAAGATTTGAAGACGAAGAAGATTTTCTTATTAGTTTTCGTATCTTGTGACTTTTGTGCACACATCTTGATCACTGGGATCCAACTAGATCGTGTTTATCTTTGATAGACTTGTGATTATCTAGTTGATAATATCGGCATCACTTTATCGTTACTATATGAATTATATATTGATTGATTACGAACCCGGAAATTGGTTATTTCAGTAATCAAGTTTTGGATTGATCTAACCATACAAAGGAGTTTATTAGATTAAACAGAAGAGCCTTTGTTGACAACTCAAACATATCTTTACCAAAGATTGAATAGAGTGGTTACCAAACTGATTCATTCCTTTGCTGTTTGGAATACGATCAAAAGGAGTAAAGAAACTTGAGATAGTGATTTCTGTCTTGAGATTCACGCGTGTGACCAAAAGGTCGAAAACGCAGGGACACTGAGGAAACTAAGTAACTAGGGGTAGTTTATTTGGTCTTACCTAATATGAAGTTGGATTTTTTTCTTTGTATATCGGCTTAATTCTAAGAGTATTCAAAACTGGACTAGGTCCCTGGGTTTTTCTGCATTTGCGGTTTCCTCGTTAACAAAATCTTGTGTGTGTTATTTACTTTACTTCCGCATTATAATTGTTATTATAATTAAATAAATAATACTATTGTGCGTTAATCCTAATCACTTGACATTGATCCTATAGTCAATCGGTTTTATTACCGTAACTATTGTCAAGTGAATATCAAGTTGTCGTATTGTCTCGACTATTGTCCATGGACGGTCACACTTGGTATCAGACTTATAGGTTGATATTAAAAGATTGTAGTGTATTTGGGTACCCACGTCTTTTCAATATGCGCAGCTCCGAACTGGGAAACTAATGTACAATAATTAAATCCCAAGTTAGGAAAAAGTGGGAAAGAGTTCATAAGGCTCAACAGAGAGCGAATATGGATAAGATTCGGTAATTCTCATTCGAGCAAATGAGCATATAATATTAATACTTTTAAGAGTCGAAAGTCTAGAATATTTATTGCGATTACAATTATGAATAATATTATTCAAGCATGAACAAAAATATTTATATACAGAACAAGTCCAAGGAATTCAACCCCGAAATGTATAACACTAGAACAGGTTCAGGCGGCTCTATACTAATAAATATCTATCAAGGAGCTCGACATTCAAGAATAAGTTCAAGGAAAGAAATGACACAAGCACATGTTCTGAATGTATCTATGCAAGTCAGAGACCGTTTATAAGGAGTTTAATCAGAGATCATTTAGCACCAATGACATTTTAAGAGTCCACTTAATGGAGATTTAATATAGAATTAAGTACTGAATCATGCAATACAGAGCTACAGATACCAATTCGTAAAATATATATACAAAATAAGTACCGAGAGTTTAGCTCGTTAAAACGTCATTATATGCATGCTTTAGGATCAACAAAGATTCACAAATGAGTGTTAATATAGTTTGTAGGCCTCAATTTCCGGGAAACCAAGACTTTGTACATAGGGTTGCATATTTCTTATAGCAGGTAAAAGACTCCATAACATTTTTTTAATCAGCAACAAAAAAGATGTTGGATGTTACTTTCAGTCTCAAAGCCCACAAGACAGCCTCCTTAGCAGCAACACATTCTGCCTCCTCACGTCTAATAATTAGACCTGAGCATGCTCTTTCTTCAATGCATTATCCATTGGAGTCCAAGAGGATAGCCCGTGCTCCATATTTTCCTGTTAAATAATCAAAGGAAATCTCGATTATCATGATTTTCATATTCTTTCCATGCATACTATTGAAGTCAGGATATATTATATTCTCAAATGTTGTCAATCTCTCTGATTACTAGGTCCGGAATGATAAGATATATGGTCCGGAATGATAAGATATATGGAACTTAATATCTCTTATAAATTTTATAGGATTAATTAGAAATAGATATCTTTGTTTCACACGAGATAGAAGCGCAACCAAGAAAAGAAATCGATGTGTTGTATTTTTGAAAATAATATTGGAGCAATGATTGAAATGGGTTTGAGTCTATGCTTCCACAAAAACCATGCCACAATAATTACATTTTTAGACAAATCATTAACTTTAGATGGAAAAAGAGTCTCAATCCAACTTTGAATAGAATTAAAATTAGAGAAACCATTCATGTTGTTGAGCCCCAATCCAGACCATATTGCATAAGAAAAGGGACAGTTCAATAACAAATGTAATGGATCTTCCACCTGGTTGTTATTACACAAATAACAAGACTTCTAGATATTATATTGCACAATGGAAAAACAGTGGAATAAAGATTCCAAGGAAATAATTAAATCCTAGGTTGGCATTTTAGACTCCATAATGCAGCTATGCTTCCACAAAAACCATGCCACAATAATTACATTTTTAGACAAATCATTAACTTTAGATGGAAAAAGAGTCTCAATCCAACTTTGAATAGAATTAAAATTAGAGAAACCATTCAGAAGATCAGGTGGAATAACGGGACTTCCTAAATCAGTAGTAACGATTCTATATATATAAATTTGAAAGATGGGACCCCATCTTTAGTATGTAACCATTTTAGCTCATCAACCTCTCCACAAGAAACGAGTAGAGTGGGAATTTTATTGCAGATATGAGAAGAGAAATATAAATTTAGAGTCTCGGCATTTCACCATTCTCATCAATTAAATCAGCAATCTTAGTTGGTGTTTCTTCCTCGATAACACCAAAAATATCTCGGTAAATAGGCAAATCAATGTCTGGGATCCATATTTCAGTCCAAATGTGTGAATCAGAGTTTGGTGAAAGATCCCAAATATAGTTACATCTAAGAATCTTCATACCTTTTCTAAACCTAGACCATATCCAAGAGATGTTAATTTGAGTATATGGGATTAATGGATTGGTATTGTTAAAGTAGTTAGACTTCAAAAATATTACCCAGAGAACAGATGGACAAGACAGAACTCTCTGCACCAGCTTAATACGCATGGAAAAATTAAAAGTATGACCCACTATTAGCCTTAGGAATGCAAATGGTTCTCCAACTCTTTGGGAATATGTTTTCTTTAATATCATTTTTATCCCACCAAAAATATCCTAGTAACCTATACATTTACCCAAGAGCATTTGTAGGAAATTCCAGACAACTCATCTGAAAGGATGGATAAGCAAAAACAACACAATTTAATAAAATCGATCTACCAGCATGGGACGCTAGTTTAAACTTCCATTCTTTCAACTTATGTAAGTTTTCTAAAGTAAAGATTTGAAATTCAAGGACCTTGCTCCACTAAAGAAAAGAGGTACCCCATATATTTGTCATCTTTGGAAGAAAAAAAAAAAAACCTTTCAAAATATTTGCAATAATCTTACAGTGTTTATAATGAACTTTCGGCGAAAAATAAATACATGATTTCTGAAAGTTGACGTTGACGGAGTCAAAATTTATAGCTTAGGATACAAAGAAGCAAAATTACGCTTATAAACCGACTAAAATTTAAAACTGGGCCCAATTTAGGCTTTAAAGCCAGTTAGATCGGGGATACATGTGCATTGAGCTAGCTCCTCCCCTATTAACCGTGCAAGATATGTTTTCCACAACGCAATCATGTGCGAAAAACCGAATTTAATGATTACTAAATTGTTATATATTTCTATCCAAACCGGAAAAAAAGAACCTAAAACACCTTGATCCAATTCCCTCCTCAATTTCACAAGAGAGGATATTTGAAAAATCCAAGGTTCAAATAATTATACTCCCTCTGTCCCTATTATATAGGCAGAGTTTTGAAAATTTGTAGTCCCATTAGATAGGCGGATTTTCAATTCCAAGATGGAATTTTCCGTACATTACCCTTATTTATTATAGGTAGTTATCCACAAATTAAGTTAATGTTTCTAATGTTGGAAATTGTACAAAGGGTAAAATAGGAAAGAGGGTGAATATGTATGAAATCAAAATATTTTCTTATTCTAAGAGAAACCCACTTCTCCGCCTATATATTGGGGACGGAGGGAGTACAACAATCCATTTGATCCAATAATTATGGAGGGCTTATTTATTTTTGTTGATCGGAATTCGGAACATACCCGTTGGAAATTAGAAATATAAAATAGTGACAAAATTAAAATAGACAATTTCTGGTCTTGATCGTAACATGTCATTAATCTATTAGCTATTTTTAATAATAAAACTTATCGCAAAGACTTGTACTAACTTTGTCTAACATCTTATAACCGTTGAGAATAAATATCGAACGGTTAAGAATGACATTTATAAAACACTAGTTAAAGTAGTAGACACAGTTTTCCAATTTATGATCAAGAAGTTAGATAAAGCCTGCATAATTGTACTATCGTTAGAAGGGGACCACTAACACTGTTTTTGAAGTCTCGGATGGTCCAATAACAGAAACTCATCACAAAACTTAGAACCGGAAGTGAAACTTTGATCCTCCTTGCGTTCTCAAAACCAGAACCAAGTGAAACAATGCCCAGCTGAAAATAACATCAGCTTCCGTAGTACAAACAACTGTAGTATATTTTTCCGCGCTACTATTATCCGACATGTTTAAAATATTATGTGCTTTTGAATCAGGAAAAACAAAAAAGATACCGCGTACCTTATTGTCTCAAAAAAAAAAAAAAAAAATTAATGAGAAAAAAAGGAAGAAGATATTATGTACCTTATTCTCTCAAAAAGTGATGTTATCATTTTTGTACTAGTAGTAACAAGTACGTGATCCCTATTTAGGGAAATAATAAATCCTAAAATTATACTTCTGATCAAAAAAAAAAAAAAAAATCCTAAAATTATACAGTTTCACTGGTACCATGAAAATGAGTCCCACAAAAAAATAAAAATCGCAAAATGAAAATATGGTTTTAATATGTTTATTTGGTTCATTAATGTTATCCATGTATTAAGATCTCATGTGCTTGTTTCCCAAACAGGATAATAAAAATACATTAAAGCTGTGAATCAAAACAAAAATTTACTTTCACTACCATATATAGCAAGTCATTAGTGTCAGAAACCCCAAAACAAGTCGATAAATAAGCATCTAGAGAGTAACGTGTGATATTCTTGACCTGCTTTCCAAATAGGTAATGAAACCGACAAATAATATAATCTTAGAGCTGTGAGAAACTGATTCAATAGGAGATTAGGAGGCCAATAGGTTTAATTACCCAATACGAAAGCGGGTAAACAAAACAAACGAGACATGTGGTTCGTATTTAAACCACGTGTTTATGTCAAGTTGGACGACTCACACGCCGCGTCTAATGGGCAAGTCCAGTTAACATTTACAAACAACCTTGCTAACTGATTAAAATTACCAAAGTAACCAAACAGAAGTATTAATTAAATGGTATACGGTACACGTATACGTAGACATACGGTATACTAGGACTTTGTAACAAATACTACCAAGTATTATACTAGACGTTAGTGAAAAATGTAATTTATTAGTTCAACGAGGGAGAATCAAAAAATATAAAAATTACAGTAAGGACTTAATTCTACTTTTTTTTTCTTTCTTTAATTTCTTTTCTCTCTCTACAAACACATTTCTCAGTTTGGTTGTTCTGGTTGTTGTTATGGTATGATACCTTGAAGATTGATTTCTATGAAGGCATTGACCATAAACACTAGCAGGTAACAAACAGCTAAGAAAGTTAATTAATTTCTTAGTTAGGGATTTGTTATTTATTTACATTTCTTCACTCATATATTGTTTTCGTTTAAATTCTCTGCATGTTTCTCTCTCTAATATCTGAGAGTATCTTCAGAGATCACAGTGACTTAATTAAGATTATGGGTTGTTTAGTCTAAGGTTGATGAACCAAATTTTTGTTATCTCCTGAAATTGTATCAAATTTAAGAGCTTTGAATTTTCTTCTAAAAAAAATCTGATTTTTTTAGGAAGGATTTATTGTCTTCCTATGATTTTTCTGTATATGTTTACAAACAAGTGAAGAAAGTGTGCTGGATTTTGGTTTGTAGAGATCTGAGAATTTAAGGAGGTGTGGATTTATAAGTGGGATGTCTTGATTAAGATTATTTTCTTTCTGAATTCTGGTCTTCATTTTGGGTTTTAGAGGAACAAGAGTTTGTCTTTATAATCACTTTACTCATCTCATCAGCTGATTAGAATGTTGAAAACAAGGAAATAGACTAGTTTGGGAGAAATGGGGTTTCAGGTGGGGAGAGATTTACCAAAAATAGGATCACTCAGTTTAGGTGATTTTGAAGAGGATGAAGACATAAGATTAAATTAGGATTTATTTATTTTTTTTGGATATTCGCGGATCCCGAAGAGGGAATCGAGATGGATTACAGTAGAAGGCTAATGGAGGAGAGGGGTCCATGGATTCCAATAACACCTGCAAAGCCTATGCCAATAAGACCACAACCTATGAACTCTAATGGGAGCCAACCAAATTGGATTGATGCTGTTGGAGTTGGTTTTCCAGCTGAGTATTTTCACCAGAATGCAAGTCTTCCTCGTAGTAATTTCACTAGTGCTACTGCTACTTCTAATGGAGTAATGAATGCATGCTTTAATTCAATGGATTATGTGGATCGAAGTAGAGGAATGAGTACCTGGGAAGAAGCTTTGCTTGGGAATCACAGAACTGCAACCGACATTGTGGACAACCCTTTCCCAGAAACTTCGTGTAGTAGTAACACAGTCGGCTCAGTGTGGGATAATATTGGATTTTCGGAATTATTAGCTCTCAGTGGAACGCCTGCGGGGGCCGCCTCAATTCTCTCGCAAAGAGGCGAAAACATTGCAGTCAACAGTACAAACTTTCCCATTTCAAATTCTCATGTTCGTGGTAGCCTGCAATATACAAATAGGCCAATTGCAGATCAGAATTTTGTTACAAGCTCTAACTTGTCGAACAATCACAGCAACTTCTCACCGCATGCACCACTGCGTAAGTGACTCTAAACCTATTGCTTTCTTTTATTTAATTGTTAACAACTATCATTTTCCATTGATTTCTAAACTTTCAGACTAGGCAAAACTATCATTCATTTGAAATATTATTCATACCTGGACACTGAACACCAAACATGAAACTTGATAGACCTGAACAAGTGATAACACTCTTTTGTTGATTCATGTAATAACTGCATGCACTTCTACAGATGGGTTACCTGTTCCATACCGTCCCACGTTCGACCTTAATTCTCCATCTCAAACATTTGCTGATGCAGTCTCAAATGGTGATATACCTTTACAGTTTTCACCTATTACACCACCTCAGATTAAGGGAGGAGCAGTAAACCAGCATTCTGAAATTGCAGAGCATGTCTCAGTAAGAGTATCAGATTTGGTGAACAACGAAGTAGACCAAGGAAGTAATAACGGTATTGAAATTCAGTGCCAAGATTCACTCTTGCATTCTGTAGTGAACTCACCATCAGCTGCTGCCTCTACATTGCTTAAAGAGAATCAAAATGCAGACAGGACAGAGGAGCATGGTATTGACCTAAACAAGACACCAGTACTGAAGCCTAAACGGAAAAAAGTCAGACCCAGAGTTCTCATTGAAGGCAAAAAACCCAGTAAGACTCCTTACCACCGCACCAAGCAGCCTAGTGCAAAAGAAACTCCATCTGTGAAAAGAAAGTATGTAAGGAAAAATGGCCTTAAAACCTCAAATACCGCCGCAGCCAATAATATTGAAGAAGAGGTTAATGCAGATAAGGTCATTCTTAAATCTGCCAAAAAGGTTTTGAATTTCGACTTGGTAGAAGTAAGAGAAGGAAGCCGCAGCAGCACAACGGGTTATCACGAGGGGTTGCTGAGCAGCATTGTGGACAGTTCTTCAAGCAGGTGTAAGGAAAATTCACAATCCCAAACCAATGAAATATATAGTGGAGTTAATAGTGAAACTAAATTGACAACGGAGCTTCGACAAGGACTGGAAGCTGTGGTAGAGAATTCACCAGCAAGACTTGCATTTGATCTCAATTGTACATCAACCCAGTCTCTGGAAGATTTTATCTCAATCCCTGATAAACCTATTCCAAGTACCCCACCACCTACAAGGAGAGAACTAACACGGGAAAGTCTGCCTGCCCTTTTGAGTAGCAGAGATAACACAGTCATCATAGATACCTGCCTGAACAATGGAGAACAATATCATCCTATCAGGAATCAACATACCCAATCATATGAACAAAATGCTACAGCTTCCATACTTCAGAGTGATATTCGATTCACAAACCAAAATAATTTGATTCGAAGCAACCAAATACAGTTGGAAGGGTGTGACCTGGCAAGGGGATCAAAGAGAGGATACTGTCATACCATTGCCGAGACGGATCTCCAATCACTGAATCCATTAAGGAGCCGTGGGAATACTCTCCAGACTTACCAGCAGAAGTTAGGAGGACATGGATACCACAGAAACAGCAGCACTGCCAAGCTACCTTATTCAGAAATTAACAAGAAAACGAGGATAGAGAGAGACCAGAATGTTGTCAATTCTAGCTTGGGTTCTTCGATTGCATCTTTTCTCGAAAACACAAGAATGGCATGCAAAGAGAATGCCGTCAATGCCAATCACATTGCATTTCAAGCTCAAAGCAGAAGTGTCATTCGATTGGGCAATGTCAGTATAAACCGCCCGAATGAAGCTGGTCATTCAGCACCAAATCTGCAGTTACAAGCGGTCGCAAATCAAAACTGCAGACTGCCAGATACTTGGGAAGCATTGCTTTCACAGACCCAAAAACCAAGCTGTGAGCAGTCTGAGAAGACAGCATACCTTGGTCAAACTAAGAACCGGTCAAAAGTACCTGCACAGATCTGTGAACTGAGCTCCCTTACTACAACTCTTGATTGCAGTAAAATGCCAGGAACTCCTCAAAAAATGGCACCAATCCCTGGTGACAAGCTTGGAAACAAGAACTTCTCTAGGCCTCGAGAAAGCAGAGCAGACCTGGCTGTAGATAACCAAGTGAAGAAGCCAAGAAGAGGGCGGCCGCCAAAGACACTTGACAATGGAATTTCTGTCTCCCGCTCCAGAAAAAAGAATGAAAGCCTTCAAAAGCGTGAGATGTTTATGTATACTCAACATCCAGTCAATGAGAAGCCAAGAGGTTATTCTGATGGAACTAATTTTTAGAAAGTATGTTTTTGACTATCTTTTCTCAATTCCTATAGAAACTAACTGAAGCAACTACTTGAATTTTCCACTGCAGGTTCATTAGATATGTCATGGCTTTCCATGGATGAGATAATAAATAAGATAGACCGCCTAACGATCAATGATATGCGGACAGACGTGACGGCACCAGAACAATATGCACTGGTTCCATTTGGAAGAGAGGGGCAAATGGTTCCATATGAAGGTCTGTTTAATGGTATCAAGAAAAAACAGCCGCGGCCCAAAGTCAATCTTGATGCAGAAACTGATAGAGTGTGGAAGCTTCTGATGGGAATACAGAACAATGATGGTGTTGAGGGGACCACTCAGGATAAAGAAAAATGGTGGGAAGAAGAGAGAAAAGTTTTCCGTGGAAGGGCAGATTCATTCATTGCCCGCATGCATCTCATCCAAGGTACCTAATAAGTTATAAGCAGTTGCTGTTTACTACTTTATAATAATAAGTCATATGTTTAAGTCCACGGAAGGCATAACTTTGGATAGAATAAGCTGGTAACACAGGAACTATTCAGTGATCTTCAAAGTTGGGACTGTGCTGTTGATGATATAACAAAAAAAGAAAAAGAAAAAACACTGACAATTCTAGTGAATCGCATGGTGCCTGCAAGTAACGATAGGGCATTTCATTAAAAATGAGATGTGCCTGTATTTTTAGAGTTCAACTCCCCAAAAACCGTCTAACTTAACTTAACACAGCAGAATAAATGAATAGACAGAAACATAAATCGAGGCAGCATAAAAATAAATATCTGAAAGAGATGAACTGCATAGTGCTTTGACAAGACTGAATGGGGCCTTTATTATAGTTTTGGTACAGAATCTGATTTGAG
The DNA here is from genome assembly GCA_023531295.1 of Papaver armeniacum. Taxonomy (NCBI): domain Eukaryota; kingdom Viridiplantae; phylum Streptophyta; class Magnoliopsida; order Ranunculales; family Papaveraceae; genus Papaver; species Papaver armeniacum. The sequence continues at coordinate 436,127 of JAJJWW010018901.1, forward strand.
TGCAAACACAGTGCCTACCTCATGCAAACCCATCAGTAAAATTAAAATAAATCTGAATCAAGAAAGAATGAACTATAACAATGAGCTCTTTTAAGGAGTACTGAGTGAAAGATTTTACAAGGCAGGGTATGTTCTTTACAGGGGATAGACGCTTCTCGAAATGGAAAGGATCTGTCGTGGATTCAGTAGTTGGAGTCTTTCTTACGCAAAATGTCTCTGATATTCTCTCAAGGTAAGCCTCAAGTTTCTGTACTCTTTAATCAAAAATTTCCTTAAGAAAATCCTCATAGCGATGATGTTAGAGTTATATTTTCTTTTTCTAAAGGCAGAAACTCATTCTACTACTTTACAGTTCTGCCTTCATGTGTCTTGTGGCCCGATTTCCCTTAAAAACGGCAACCAACAACAATGCATGCAGCAAGGAAGGAACACAAATTATAGTCGAAGAGCCAGAGGTGTGCATTGTAGATTCAGATGATAACATCAGTTGGCAAGAAAAGATGCAAGATCGTTTATTATCCGAACAAGACTATGTTGACATCCGTGAACTGCAGTTAGAAGAAAGGGAGACAGGACACAGCAATGAATCATTTGGAAGCAACGTTGGTGGTTCGTTGAACCCAGGAACAGGGTGTCAGTTTTTGGTAGAAGCCGGAGATAGGAGAGCGGTGGAAGACGTGGTTTCATCACAAAACTCGGTAGTTTCGTCTCAAAATTCAATAGACTCAACCGAATTCCAAACAGCCGACGGAAACATTATTGCAAGGATAAGAGGAGAGAGCTTGTTAGGGAATGAGGTCAGAAGACAGTTGGAAGATGTTGTTTCATCGCAAGCCTCTGTAGATTCTTCAAGCATTTGTACAGATGACAGAATCAGATCATACTCTTATTTCAACTCCAGAGCAGAGATGGCACCCAGTTGTACATCAAACAGTGTAAGTAATCATCCTTCTTTTATGGAACTTTTGCGGATGGGAGGTACCCCCTTGTTGCAAGAACAATATAGTCAAGAAAGTGGGAGCTTTGCTCAAAATCTGAACTCCAAAAGTTGTCAAGGTCAATCAGAAGGAAAGCGACAAGAAAAGAAAAGTGTAAGCACGAGCGGAATAGATGGATGGAAAGAGCTATTTTCTGTCTGCCCTTCCACTTCAGTTCCCAAAATGCAGTTGCCCAATGCCCTGCACTACTTGTTGCAGATGACCCCAGAGACAGTAGTACAAGAGGTGGAGTCGCCGAAGATGCTGGGAACAGACAGTAGGTTTTCTTTGTCATCAGATGCTCCTCAAATGACAACCGTAGTAGACCCGAACTGGATGTGCAAAACGGTAATGCCAATTTCTGAAACTGTAAGTAACTATCAAAAGTTGTCGACAAATGCTGAAGATGCACTCAAAACCGATACATACCCATTGGCAAGCAAGTACTTAGGGCTCCCCGATAAAAGTGCAGGACAAGAAACTCTCATTAGAGAGCACCAGGATTCATGGAATGACCTTCAAAAGGTTAGAGACGGCACCTTCATATATCAAAGCAGTACAGCCACAGAATCTACAAAACCCGTTGAGACCCAAGCTCAAATGGGCAGCGTGATGCAGCAATCTCACTCAAACTTCGTAAATCTCTCACACGAGAACTTAGATGCTGAAGTCAGTACCTCGCTGACAGATAAGCAAACTTCTCAGAAAGAGCAAATACGTTCTTCAGACAGGGTATTTAGTGGGAAAACCTTCAATGCTTCAAAAACCAAAGGAAAGCCTGATAAGGAAAAAAAGAAAGAATTCGACTGGGATAGTTTGCGAAGGGATGTGTATCAGAAAGGTTTAAAAAGAGAAAAAAGCAACAACACAATGGACTCTCTGGATTGGGAAGCAGTGAGAACTGCTGATGTTAGTGAGATTGCCAACGCAATCAAAGAGCGAGGAATGAATAATATGCTCGCAGAGAGAATCAAGGTAAGCCTATGACTCAACAACTCGGGAAAAATTTGTTAGTATCATCAATTTGTATGAATGCATTTAAAGTAATAGACCCTTACAAGAGATGAAAATGATTGCTCCTTCTGCAGGCTTTCCTCAACAGGCTTGTAAGTGATCATGGAAGTATCGACCTTGAGTGGTTAAGGGATGTTCCGCCTGACAAGGCAAAGTAAGTCAACAAACTTGGAGCATACCTCTTTCAATATTTTTTGGAAATTATTCAATTTCCTGTTTCAAGCAACATTCCATGGTGTCAATTGTTAGTAATATTTGTTTTCCTCTGTTAATTATAATAGTTTGCCATTTTATAGGGAATATCTGCTAAGCATAAGGGGATTGGGACTCAAAAGCGTGGAGTGTGTCAGACTTTTGACACTTCACAACCTCGCTTTCCCAGTGAGATATGAATTACATAATCATGTCAATTTTGTGCTGAGCTCAAAAGACATAACAACTTACACAAATCATCTCTATGTTATGAATTTGCAACAGGTCGACACAAATGTTGGGCGCATTGCTGTCAGACTAGGATGGGTACCACTTCAACCATTGCCTGAGTCCCTTCAACTGCATCTGCTTGAACTGTGAGTATTATACATATAATAAAGATCATTAAACACAATTTTTCTCTCAGTGATGAAACTTGCTAATTTGCAATTCTGGTATAGGTACCCAATGTTGGAGACCATCCAGAAATTTCTTTGGCCGCGGCTGTGCACACTTGACCAACCGACATTGTAAACTCATAATCCTTTTAAAGCTGTTATCTATTGCAAACTGCATTTGATTATTTGGGGTGGGGTGGGGGTGGGGGGAGTTTACGAGTTTATCTAATTTCATGATCTATTGCTGATTGACATCATGTAACCACAGGTACGAGCTGCATTACCAGTTGATCACATTTGGAAAGGTATGTACTGTATTTACCAAATGTGACAAGTTAAATAAGCTGGCTAATTGAAATTGCATGCATGAATTCATACAGGTTTTCTGTACCAAGAGCAAGCCAAATTGCAATGCATGTCCAATGAGAGCAGAATGCAGACACTTTGCAAGTGCATTTGCGAGGTATACTTGTCATCCCTAAAGATTAATTTCTTACTCCCTGAGGATGGGTATTGGATACTTATGGATATCATTTAGAATGGCACGGCCTTAGTATTTAGATTAACCGTTATGCGAGTTCCATTTATGAGCTTGGTATATCCTTTTCAAACTATTTTGGTGCTCTAAAATCTAAACAATTTCTCAAGAGTTGACATGATAGAATCTCTATGTTGTTACTATCGATGCATGGTTACACACTCACTGTAAAACTAGCATCTTTATCATTACGAGGTACTGATAACAAATGTTGGGTACAGTGCAAGGCTTGCCCTGCCAGGGCCAGAGGAAAAGGGTATTGTAACTTCATTTCCTTCAGAGAAATACCAAAATCCGCACATGGATGCCAATCCGATGTCACTTCCTCTACTAGAAGCAAATCTGGTTTCAGGAACAAGAATCAGAAAGAATGAATGTGAGCCTATTATTGAAGAGCCGGCAACACCGGAGAATGATTATGCAGAAATACTGGAGAGTGATATAGAAGATGCTTTTGGCGAGTGTCCCAATGAAATTCCTTCAATCAACCTCGACATTGAAGAGTTTACAATTACCTTACAGAATTACATGCAAGAAAACAAAATGGAACTCCAAGAAGGCGATCTCTCCAATGCATTGGTGGCGATAACTCCGCGGGCTGCTTCCATCCCGGTACCAAAGCTGAAGAATGTCAACCGACTCCGAACAGAACACCTAGTGTAAGTACACTGATGAATATCAAGTTTGCCATATGAGGCCCAAATCTGTTGTTGGAACCACGGCAATCTATGGGATTCTATGCTAACAATTTCCCCTTGATTGCAGCTATGAACTTCCAGATTCACATCCTCTACTGGAAGGGGTTAGTTAATCTCTCCACTACTGGCCTCTCAATTTGTTATTGACTCATTTCAGCACCTAATGCACTTAAATGTTCTCGATTACAGGTGCCAAGACGAGACCCTGATGATCATTGTTCGTATCTTCTTGCTATATGGACACCAGGTGAGCATGATTGTGAAACAGTTGTAACACTGATTAAGAAAACCTACCATTTTTATAAGATCCTACCCTGTAAACGAATAAATAACCTAAAACCTGTTTGTGTCGCCTGGTATATGGAACATGCATGATTAAAAGTTTAAATCCTTGAGCTGATATGCTTCCAATTCTGTGTTTTACGATACTCAAGTTTCTCCCTAACTTGAAACCTATAAAATATTTGGCATTCTTGCATATCAAAAGCTATCATGGCATGCAGATTATGAACGTTTTGCTAACTTATCATGCAAATGTGTAATATCAGGTGAAACAGCAGAATCAATTCAACCACCCGAAGGATGTTGTAGTTCCCAGGTATCAGGTAACCTATGCAGTGAGAAGACATGCTTTTCATGCAACAGTACACGTGAAGCAAGCTCCCAAACCGTCAGAGGAACACTTCTGGTAAGAAAATGTAGCTCTTTTAATTTAGAAACCCTTGTGTAAATCGCTAGACCCACTTTTCGATGCTGATTAGCTTTTTTGCATCCCATGACTAGATACCTTGCAGAACAGCTATGAGAGGAAGTTTTCCTTTGAACGGAACATATTTTCAAGTGAATGAGGTATTTTTTTTTTTATATTCTCATTCTAATCTACTAAGTGTTTCCATGCATCCCATGTCAAGTTAAGTTCAGATCGAGCAGTATTAAAACTAATATATAATTACCCTTAAGGTGTTCGCGGACCACGATTCAAGCCTTAATCCAATTGATGTTCCGAGGGCCTGGATATGGAACCTACCAAGACGAACTGTTCTGTTTGGAACCTCAGTATCAACGATATTTAAAGGTAAAGAGGATCCTTAAAGATGGTTAATTTCAAAGTATACAGTGGTCAAAACAACTAACTGCAGAACTTCAATTTTTGGTTTGTAGGTCAAACAACACAAGAAATTCAAAATTGCTTCTGGAAAGGTATTAATTGATATCTACTAGATCTCATTTACTGCCATGAGCGTGCTATGACCAACCACAGAGAACATTTTTCTAATAAATAATGAAATATCTGGTTGCAGGATTTGTGTGTGTTCGTGGATTCGACCAGAAGTCGCGTGCACCCCGTCCTCTTATGGCAAGATTACACTTTCCAGCAAGCAAATTGGTCAAAAATAAATTATATTCAACCAAGGAATAGATCATGATGCAAGGATGACAACCAGAAAAATATCCTAACCAAGATCTGAAAGCCAAGAGAACAGATCACTGACCGAGAAACTACCCAGCATTAAACGGTTACATTGTCTAACATAATGTGCAATCAGCAGTTTCCACAATTTACTTAGCGAGAGAGAAAAAAATGTAGGATAAGAGTTCCCACCTGTAAGTCCCCATGAAAATGGGCTTGTAGTCTGTACATGGTTTAACATATCATGATTATTTCATTACATGCTCGATATTGAGCCATTCTTCTATATAATGAGCTCAAAGCAAAAGAAATATCAAATATATCTCAAACCGGATCTGCTTGCTGTTTATTCTTATTCAGTTACTAACATAACTTACAAGGTGCAAAGATGAGGAATCACAATGCACAAAAACAAGCCACTGCTTCTAACTAAACTTCCACTCTAGCTCGTATAATCTGTAGAAATCCAGCACTTGGCCATACACTTATCCTATCCTAAGGTTTTATGGAGGAACATAACTAGAAAGGGTCGTTAGTACCACGAGTTTAATGACTGTAAAAGTAAAGATAAAGCTATTAACAAGAAAGATAACACCAATCCAGAGATAAAGCTATTAACAAGAATGATACAGCTATCCAGATTGCGCTTACATCTTCAAACATAGCTCAAATTTATGAAATCATAGCATTGGATAAGCAAACAAATACCGATACAGGATAACTATGTACTCTGTGACTCAATTGATTCCAAATCTATAATTCCCCGTATCATTCATGCCTTGGGATTTTCCAGCATCAAAAACTCGCTCTAACATCACAATAATGCCTGGAGCATAACTCAACCATCACTCTCAGATCCTAGATCGGTTTCTTTTTCACTCGAAAAGTTCTGAAATAGCCTAATATCCTTTAGAAATAGCTAGAACAACATTTCGAATTGTTTCGAAAAAAAAAAAATCAAATCATCGAAATTAAATCCTTGAAACTGAAGTTGAAGATCTTCAGACTACTCAGATAAACAGACTAAAATAAACACAAACTAATAACCGGATTGCTATGAATCAATACTATTTTGAAGTACTCGAAGTTAGGGTTTCAAATAATGAAATCTTCGCTGATATGATTAAAAGAAGCATTACCTGCTGTTATTGATGTTGAAGACGTACACCATACAGAGCAGGGTTTTACTTTCTGCTTATCAGATCGAGAGAGAAGAAATGAAAGGCGAAAATCGATCTAGTAGATTAAAAATAATTAGAAAAATTGGAGGGAGGGATTTTAAAATTTTCGAATTTTGGACATCGGCACTTTTTGCCGCTTATTTCTTTACCCACTTCTTGATATTTAGGAATTTTTTTTTTTTTTTTTTGATATACAGATTTAAGAGTAGATCGTGCGTGCTTTCCACCTCGACAAATCTCTCTTTCGTAACTCTAGTCTTCACTAGTAAATCTGGAGAGGATATTTTGGCGAAACTTTACTGGTTGTTTACTTGTTTTAATAAGTGTCTGTTTGCTCCGAATACTTAGCTGCACCTGAGGGTGGACAATACTTTCAAATACATGCCGACCTTTTTATTATGTTAACGTTCATGTTATGCTTGTCTCTTTTTACGGTAAGAGCTTCACTATTAAACCTTAATCTTATTTTCCATTCTTTTAGTCTTTTTTTTTTCTCTCTTTTTCTTTCACTCGATTTCTTATTTGTGTTCATTATATTTTGATAAAATTATTGATTGGTTTTGTTTTATTTATCTTCGCACTCACTGTAATCAAAACTAAGTTTTGTATTGACAAACTATAATCAGAGAAGGAACCAAAATTCTAAGGTACATTTGATTTCTGTAATTTGATTTCATAGCAACGGTATTTCTGAATATGGAATCGGGTTTAGGAACTTCATGTTTGTGTGATTCAATTTATTACTTATGTTTTATCAATATTATCATGTTTTTCCACTATGTAAGCTACATCCATGATTTCGATATATAGGTTTTCCAAGAAGGCGCAATTGGGGGATACCTCCACAAATCGGGGGATGCTCAAAGTTAAATGGGGATGTATTTTGATTAAGGGGTCCTCTTTTTTAGGTGTGAAATATCCATATTATCCTTACCCTAAAAAAAAAAAAAAAAAAAAAAAAACCTATTTTTTTAAATATCCCTCTTCACTTTTCTTCTCCATCAAAAATCACACAAATCATGATGAATGATTTTTTTTATTTAGGTTATCAAAAAAATCATTTTGAGTAGCGACGCAAATTATGATAATCAAAATGATTAGAATCAAAACCATCTAGGTTATCAAAAAATATTCGAAATTTTATTTAAATAAAAAAAAACGAATTTGAATCTCAGTAATAGGTTAACAATCCATATTGTTTTGTGGGATGAATACAATACCGAAAGTTCAATCGGTATTGTTTTGCCGGATGAATACAATACCGACTGTGGCTCTATAAATGCAAAATTTGATTGACTTAGTGTTTGAGTTTGGATTTGGTTTGGGTTTTTTTCATAGATGAAAGTTTGGTTGTCTACAAAAGGTTGCAGTCAGGAGTCACCAAAATCAATTTAAGCACCTTCTCATACACACAAATCTTCCTAAGTCCTTCTTCTTTTTCATCTAATCAAAATATATTATTTGAAGTATCTCCCAAACACACTTAGATAAGGGGCACTTCAATTACTTCATAATTATTATTTTATTATTTTATTTTATTTTTTGAGTATCCCCCAATGTTGCCTTCTTTTTCAACTAATAAATTATGACGTACAACTTTCAACAGTCACATGTTTGCTACAAGAATCACTTGGAATAATATGGTTACAATTAGCACGCAAATCATGTGATAAATTAGTGCTAAAGTACAATATATTGCACGTTAGTTACTCGTATAGATCATGATATGGCATGAAACCATGTATTTAAATTCTCAAAATGATTAATCATCAACGTGAATGCTATAATTCGTTATAAAGAAGACTAATGTCCAATAGCGTGGATATCACATCCATGCTATTATTTTTGCATGTGATAAGTTCAGTTCATTTTATAGGTTGTATTTAATTAATAAAATCTGATGAGTTTTGTTGATATCATACATGTAAATCTCAAGAAAAAAATAATTTCAAATAAGGTTTATATCTGTGTTAATAAATAATATTGAAGCACGATATGCTATAGGGTCATTATCAATTATTAATAATTATTATGTTAGCTTTGACCGACCGATTACTAAATTTATAAAATGAGTGAAATCTTTGGTATCATTAGAATTCGTATAGTATCTGATAACATATGCAATATATTGATAGATATTGTTTTAAGATGTTTGTGGTCAAACTGTAAAAAGCAAATATGCATATGTTATAGAATTTTAAATTGTTCATTTTATGAGTAATTCTGGAAAAACTGGATAATAGTAATAAAATGATATACAAACAGTTGTAGAACAAAGATCAATGCACTCTATACGAAGGGATTTACCACGCATGTGTGACTAAATTTTAAAATTTGCTGGAGACGATTTCTAAAATGAATATATCATAACATTACGATGTCAATACAAAATATTCTTTTGTAGAAAAAGATCAAGAGAGATAACGCACCTTGACATTTAGCATCTGATTTACATGTTCTAACAGAAAACACTAGTTTAGAAAAGTAAACTACACCTGATGAAAAGCTAACAATTTTCAAAATTGATCGAATCAATTGGTTTTAAAGAAAATTGGTTTTAAAGAAATTTACGATTTTCCAAAATGGTATGTTACCAGAGGTGAACGATTTTGTAAGGTGTATTCATGGTATTATTATGGTCGTAATTATCTACATACCTTTTCGACAAGGACGGTCCGAAAAAAATGATTATCACCTTGAATTCTTAATCATCGTATCGTGGTTAACTTTTACGATGTTTGATGATTGTTTATTTGCAGTAGACATGCTATGATCATTTTGACCGTCATGGCTTGTTGTCAATTTTTATTTTTTTGCTTGACAATATACTAATAATATTATAAAATTCAAAATTAACTCTACTTACTATATTAGATAGAATTTAAATTTATTACTAACCTAATAGAATCTTCAATTAAACTTTATTGTACGTCGACACGAATATATACATTTTATTTCATTTTGAATGTTTACTTTTTCCGGTGAAGTACAAATTTAACAAAGGGGTATAGGTATGTTTTGGTTTGTATTTCAAATTTGGATTTTTTTTTTTTTTGCTAGCTTTTCCTTTACTCTATTTCCATACTGCATTTTTTATGAAACTCTTAGAAGAAGAAGAAGGAAAAAAAAAAAAAAACTCGTTTGATCGAATTAGATTAAGTTACAAAAATAGTTTTCATCTTTTTATTGAAGAGAAACATCAATATTAAAATGGAAACAATATGAAGATTCAGATCATACGTATCGCATCAATACTAGGTATAGCTATTAATTTTGCATTGCGACTTTGAAAAAATATGTTCATAAATATATTATTGGGACATGCTTTTAAAATATGATTATCCGACTTTCATATTTGTCGAAACAAGTAGAAGAACTAGTTAATCTTAGAGGATGTTAGACATGGTTGTAAACTTCATACAACAACTAGGGTTCTTAAGGATTCCCATAAAAGTGTTTTCCAATGTGTGTTTATTTGTCCCGCACTTTAGTGAAGCGTCTTTTTCTTGTTATCGGAAAACATGAGATTCCTTCTTGAAAATTATTTTCGAGTAGAAAACTTTTCAAAATAGTGATTAAGAGAGGGTATACTGGATGAAAATTTTATCAAGAAAGATTGTCAGGAATGGCTTAAGAAGGATTTTTTAGATGTATATTGAGATTTTTTGACCAGTATATATATCTAGCGTATAATAACTATTTTGTAACACCCCTGATCCGTTGAAAGGAATATAAGTAGTGGTTTGTACTTTACTAACACCGAGGTATTTTTAGCATAATCGGCTCCAGAATTTTGGAAGTATCCTGCAGATAAGCATTCTCGGGAAGGAGAAAAACCTGTAACGATCTGTAAGCATGACAATGGTTATTAGCTGGTCAATTGATATTTTCATGTTTCATGACATCAGTAAGTGACATAATGCGGATGACTGATTATGAAAATTTTCAGAAGCTGGTAAAGCGTTGAGTCTATAATACCTCGAACAAGAATACCGAGATGGATGTATATAAATAACTATGTGTTTGTTATATGGGTGGGTGCCCATAAAATAGTAAAGTGATCAAAGAAGTTTAAATTAGTTTATCTAGGTTAAGTAAAATTTTAGCCGAAATAAATTGGGAAAGGGTTATAAGTATTGATAACTTTTGTTTCACGTCCATGATGAAAAGAGGTAGAACTTCATTAGGATGAATAAGAAGGGATGCATGCATGGAACTGTTGCAAAAGAAAGGTTCGTAGCATTTTCTTAACAATGATTAGCGTGGATGGGTTTGTTAATCATATATTTTCCCTACAAGTATCAATAGAATTACTAGCAATGTTTATAGGAGGTGCAATTTCAGTTTAGGGCTAAAGTTGATAAATTCATATTCGCGGGTCGAGATTATTGTTGTATTTTTGTTGGGGAAAACTTTAGATTTAAATTGAATTTTGTAGTAAATATCAAGAGTTTGGGATATAAATATTCTTTTAAAATTTATATCCATGTTGTCCTATAGTCTGTTATGTATTTGTGAGAACTATATATCAATGTGATATTTGAATATGCACTTTGGTGACTACTGCTATTTTGAAATATCATTAACCCATTCTTGAGATCGGTAGTCAAGTCTTTTTCGTTAACTACTTTGACCATATTTTGTTGTCTAGACGACATGTGGATTATATAAATATCATAGCAATCTAACTATGGAGGCTTTCTTGAATAATAGTTTGGATACACTATGACTTTATATCTCATGCTCTAGCACATATTGTATTGAAAATAATTTTTTTTAATTAACTTATATGTTTAAAGGTTCAGAACTTTGAGTTTTGTGAATGCTGCTTGATCAAATAATTAAGTTGGACTCATATCATTCAAACTATTTAGGCCTCGTCTTATTTGTCTCATAAAAGTTTAAATACACAGTGGTCTAGTATGCTAGCTAGATTGCTTAGTGGATTTTACTGTATTATATTATTTTTAATGTCACTCAAGTTGTTTGGGAAGATTAGTTGGTATGATATGTATTATATATTTAGAAGTTATACATTTGTTTGAATCTAATGACCGACCTCCCGGGGCAGTTAGCCTTGGTATGACCTTTTTGGCCTACTTGAATGGTAGTCGAGTGTGTAGATTGTAAATTAATAGCGATGCTCGTTAGAAGTACATAATGTATGGTTGGATAACTCAATATCAAAGTTTTTTTTTTTCCAATAATGCTTAATAATCATATGGCCTAATTTTTTACGTGAGTGCTCGAAATAAATAGATAAGGGGTTAGTTCCCATGTTCTAAATATAACAATTATATATGAAATCTACTTTGTTATGTCATTAAAGTTCCAAGTGGTTATCCCAAAAATTAGTAGTAGATCTTATGTGTATGTGGTGTGATGTACGAGGTTTATTCGATTACATCATTTCAAGGTTATGATGCCGAAAATAATTAGATTTGGGTTTGTCATTTTTGATAATGGTGTATGCGATAGTATGAGATTGGTTATATTACATCGGTAGTAGCCAATCTACGAATATTAAAATGCATATGGTTGACATTTCACCTGTGAATTGAGTTTTCTTATTTGTAAATCCTAATGCGGTCGCTAAAAAATTAGGTGTTATTTTAGTAATTGTCTTGTTAAATTTCTGTAGTTATTTTTTGTTGTCCATAAATTTTAAATTGCTTGGTTTGAATCTTGGGTTTGTCATGGCCCGGAGACTTAGTGAATTGTTTAGAGTTGAACTCATATTGATTATTTTTCCAGGTGTAATTAGGGGTCGCGAAGGACTCGAATGATTCCAATTTCATGTGAATATTTAGAGATATCTAACCGAGGGTGGACACACTTTTTCCATCCGTTTATTGTCTTCACTATGTAGTTGTGAGGCACTAGGATTAATTACACTTGGGTAGTTATTCATTTTTTTCTATATATTAGTTGACATTTATTATATGTATCTGATATATTTCCTCAAGAACATTGCTTTAGCAATGCAATTCTATTAAATTTCACAATAAATTATTTTCATTTACCTTATGCTTACGATTGCTATGTGGAAATTGTTTATATGAACTTAATGACATATTTTGCATAATCATCGTCCGGGGTTATGTGAAAATAGGGTTATTACAGTTGGCGTCACAACTGAGTTAGAATAACTTTAGGATCTGGGGGAAGTGGTCCTAGAACGTTTTGTTGTGTATATTTGTAACACCCCAGTTTCTAAAACTATTAGACGAAGTGCACATTCTCTGGTTTCAACTTTTTTCTCTCTCCTCTATGCAAATCGGGCGATGACTCAGTAGTAACTCACTTTTTCACAAATCTTCAACAATCAAACCAATTGATGTTCCCATCTATATTCTTTAAACTATGATTCTTATTCTCTTCTTGTTATAATCCTATTTTCATTATCAATTTTAAGATTGTAGTTAATTTTCCATCTTCCTATGTCTCACTAATTTTTCTGTGTTCTCTCTGTTTATGCGGTGTGTTTAATTATAAGATGGCGTTTGCCGTACCATTTGAAGTGATCATCGCGTTTGCAGTCATTGTTGTTCTGCTCATAGCAGCAAAAGAATCAAGGCGTTTGCTATCAAATTTTTCAAAGCGTTTGCTATTATTATTGTTGATCAAATTTGATTGGGAAATACACAAATCGGCTAGATCTGGTAAATCTCGACACAACTCACTCCGCCAGTTTGGTAAACCAAGAATTCAAATTTCAAATTACAGTTTCCTTTTTTGGGTGATGTTGACTTTCTTGATAGCTATCCTTTCCAAAACTGATTCAGTAAAAATTGGGGGGAAAATTGGAGTAAACCCTTATCTTAGGAATGAAAATATTTTCAATCAATACCTAAACCCTAATTCTATCTTAATAGTCCTTATAAACCCTAGAAGCTATAGAAATTCTATTCACAACTTCACCAGCAATCCTAGAATAGAAATCTCTATAGAAAGAAAAGGAGAAATGGCAAACAAAGAGGTCTCAAATCTGTCTGATCAACTTAAAGAAACAAACCTAGAAAAGATTGCATCTTCAGCTGAAATGGTTCTCCATGATAATGAGTTATTTAATGATGAACATGAAGAAGATGATATGGAAATTACTCTTATTGGTAAAATTATCACTGAAGGAAGAATCTCTGATAAGAAGGTTAAAAAATATATTAAGTTTACTTGGGATTTTCTAAAAGAAGATGAGGTCAAGGTGTTTGAATTGGAACATAATACCATGGTTTTCACCTTCAAAGATTGGGATTTACCGAAAATGGTTTTTATAACAAGACCTTGGAGCATTGATGGGCATCTTACTGTTCTGCACCAATATTGTGCTTCAATGAACTACCAGAAATTGGATTGGGATACTCAGGAATTCTGGATTCAAGTCAAGCATCTTCTGCCAGAACATATGAATCAGAAAGCTGTCCATGACATGGGGGAAACAATGGGTGAAGTGAGAGCAATAGAACCACAAATTGGACTGCCACCAACTGGAGATTTTTTCAAAGTGTGTGTCAGAATCAATCTCTCAACACCTTTAAGAAGAGGGGCTTTAGCTGTGACTGCTGCTGGTTCAACAAGATGGATTAGGTTTTTCTATGAGAAACAACCCCACAAGATCTGTAAGGAGTGTTATGTACTGAAACATTCTAAGGACAACTGTAAAAGTGTTGCTGCTAAGCTTGTGGATATCCATGGTGAACCCCTGAAGTTTGGAAATCTAAAAAAGGCTACTATTAAACCTAAAATGAAGACTTTAGATTATGTTCCTTCTTCAAGTTCAAGCAACAAGAAGGCCCAAAAGCACACTCCATTTGTCCCACCTAAGGATGGATGGATGATAAAAGGTTTTGGTACTGAAGACAAATCTGAGGAAGCTGCTGGAGATAAAATAGAAGAACAAGAGAATGCTAGGCTAGGGAAAAGGCAAAGGAGTGTTTCCAGTAAAGATATCCAGATTTCAGCATCAAATTCCGCATCTCCCAATCATATTTTGAAGCAACATAATGACTCTGCAACAATGATGATGACCACTAAAGGAAAGGAGCAAGTTTTTGCTATTCTTGAACAAACTAGCACTGCAAATAGAGAGAGCCAGGTAAATCTTATTCATTTTTTTCCTGATACCTACTGCTTTTATATCTCTCACTATACTCTTTATCTTTTCAGTCGTATTTATAAACCATATAGAATGAAACTCCTCTCTTGGAATGTGTACGGATTTGGTAACAAGGATACTAGATTTCATCTTCAATCCCTTATTAGAGCTCATGACCCTGATATTATTTTTCTTTCTGAGACCAAAAACCAATTGAAAAGAATGCAATTCTTAACTACTAGGTTTAAATTTCCTAATATGAAATTTCATAATCCTATTGGTTTATCTGGCGGTCTGTGTCTTATGTGGAAGAATGGTATTGACCTCTCTATAGTGGATATAAATCATAATATCATAAACTGTTTGATCAAACTCGATAATATGAATCCTGCTTCTCTAGTATCTTTCATGTATGGTGCTCTAAATGATGATATTCAAACTCAGTGGAACTACCTTGATGACATTAGGCATATTCACTCAAATACCTGGATTCTATTAGGAGATTTAAATTTCATTCTTGCTCCTGATGAAAAGGAAGGTGGTAACATCCCCTCTCAGTCTGATATTAATTTTGCTAATTCTTTGTTACAAAATAGAGGTCTTGAAAGCATGCATTATATTGGTAATCCTTTTACTTGGTCAAACAAAAGAAATGATGAGGAATTGATTTTAGAGAGACTTGATAGAGCTTGTGTAAGCATTGATTTTTTTGATAACTATCAAAATGCTGATCTTTATCACTTAAATCCCTTTGCTAGTGACCATTGTCCTATTCTGCTGGTGACCTCTAAAATGGATAATAACACCAAAAAAACTTTTAGGGTGAATAAATCTTGGTTTAGGGATACTTCTTGTGCTGAATTAGTGAAGAACAATTGGGGTAAACAAGTTGCTGGTTCTTATGGGTTTAAGACACTAAGCATATCCTAAAAGACTGGAATTACAATTATTTTGGTAATATTAATACTCAGATAACTAAAATCCAATCTCAACTTGCTGTGTTAACTAGGAATAGAGGTATGCAAAACTCTAGCCAGGTTAAAGACTTGATTGATAGACTGAAATTTTGGTATGACGCTGAAGAGGACTTCTGGAAGCAGAGAAATAGAGATTCCCACATGAAATTTGATGATAGAAACACTGCTTATTTCCACCAGAAAGCTAATTTTAGGAGACGAAGAACCCAAATCGACTCTTTACAATGTAGTAATGGTGTTTGGTGTTCTAAGAGAGAAGATATAGCAGCTGAACTTTTAAGACATTTTGCTAGCATGAGTAAAACTACAAATTCTGATAAACCAGATAATTACTTGCAGAATGTTAACCCTTGTATTTCTGATATTGATAATCTTATGCTTACTGCCTCTCCTACTCATGAGGAAGTTAAAATGATTATGTTTGAGATGAAGCCTTGGACTACTCCTGGACCTGATGGATTTCCTGCAGGTTTCTACCAGATTATGTGGGACACAGTTGGGAATGATGTAGTGAATATGGTTAAATCCTTCTTTGAGACACAACATATTCTGAAATAGTTAAACCATAATTTCATTACTCTTATACCAAAATATTCATGTCCTAAAAGTGCTATTGACTTTAGACCTATAAGTTTATGTAATTTTGCTTATAAGATTATCTCTAAACTTCTTGCTTCTAGATTGAAAAAACTATTACATAAAATTATAGCTCCTACTCAAGCAGCTTTCATATCTGGTAGAATGATTCATGATAATATAATAATAGCTCATGAAATGATTGATTCCCTAAAAAAAACTAAAGCTAGGGATGGTGGAATAGCTATCAAATTAGATATGAGTAAAGCTTTTGATAGAGTTGAATGGTCTTTCTTAATTGCTAATTTGAAAGCTCTTGGTTTCTCTGATATTTGGTGTAAAATGATTGAGCAATGTATTTCCACAGTGTCTACCTCAATTCTTCTAAATGGTGCACCAGGTGAGCTCTTTTACCCTCAAAGAGGTCTTAGACAGGGAGACCCTCTTTCTCCCTATCTCTTTATTTTGTGTATGGAGGCTTTATCTAGATCTTTAACCTCTGCTGAAAACTCTAGTTTAATTCATGGATTTAAAGTCACCAAGGACAGTCCTGCTATCAGCCATTTATTTTTTGTTGATGACTGTCTAATTTTCATCAAAGCTAGAATTAGAGAGGCTAATCATTTAGCTACTATAATTGACCAATTTAGCAAATTTTCTGGTCAAGCAGTTAACTTTGAAAAGTCTGCTGTTGCTTTTAGTTCTAGAGTTCCTGGTAATATCAAAATAACTATCTCTAATATTTTGAACATTAAAAGGATGGCTCTTCAGGAGAAGTACTTAGGTGTCCCATTACTTCTGCAAAGAGACAAATCCCAATCTTTTGCTCACTTAATAGATAGTTATCAAAAATATCTTCCCTTATGGAAAACTACTCATCTTGCTCCTCCTGGTAGAAATGTTTTAAATCAATCTGTGCTTGGAAATTTGGCTAACCATCATTTGGTTGTTTTTCCTATGCCCAGGAAAATTACTGATAAAATGGACTCTCTCCAAATGAATTTATATTGGGGCAAAAAGGATTCTGGTGGTGGTGTTTATCCAAAAAGGTGGTTAGACATTGCTCTACCTAAAGCCCTAGGTGGACTTAATGTTAGAAGAAATGATATTTTAAACTTAGCTCTTCTTACAAAGTTAGCTTGGAGGATGGTTACTCAACAAGATGATCTCTGGGTGAAAATTTTATCTTGTAAATACTTTGGTCAATTTAATCCTCTAACTGATTTTGTGTCTCAGCAGGGTTCCTGGGTTTGGAAAGGAATCCGCCATGGCTTAGAAATTGTTAAAAAGCACTATGTCTGGGAAATAGGTGATGGTACCTCCATTTCCATATGGAAGGATTCCTGGATCCCTAAGAGTAACAGATCTCCACCTTCTACTAATTACTCTGCTAATATGAGCTATGTTAGTCAACTTATTGATAAGGATACTAAATCTTGGAAATTAGATACTTTACAGGTCCTATTTGATCAGAACACTGTTCAAAAAATTGCTGGAATTAGAATTCCTTTGTCTGGTAAGGATAGGCTAAGATGGGAACCATCTCATAACGGTGTGTTCACTATGAAATCTGCCTATAGGGTTATTTTGGATGAAGCCTTAGTTCACAATCCTACTAAAAATAACCTTAGCATAAACTGGAAATCTTTTTGGAAAATTAAGCTTCCTCCTAGGATTCATCACTTTTTCTGGAAATGTCTCCACTCTTGTATCCTCACCAAGGATAAGTTATCTAGATTTACTAGTCATAACAGCCTAGCTTGTCCTCTCTGTGACAACAGTGATGAATCTATGCAGCATTTGTTTATAGCCTGCCCAGTAACAAGTAGAGTTTGGAACTCTGTGAATAATAATCTATATATGACTGTTAGTAATCACAATTTCCATGATTGGTTGTGCACTGTTTTCAGTGTTAATGCTACAAGTATTTAGATTGATCATAATGTGATTGAATGTGTTGGATTCATTATTTGGTATATTTGGAAAGCAAGATGCTCCAAGGTTTTTGATAATGTGCAGGTCAATGACAGAATAATAGCTGCTAACATTATAAAGCATTTGGAGGAATGGAAAAGCTATCAGGCTAACTCCCAATCTAATACAAGAACTGTTTCTCATGTTGTTCATTTTTGGCATCCTCCATCTCTTCATGAAGAAAAAATTAATTTTGATGCCTCCTTCATTGATAATAATGTTCTAGCAGGAACTGGTCTAATTCTGAGAAATAATGCAGGTGAATGCAATGGAGTGCGATGCATCCCAAAATATGCAGTAGATCCAGAGCAAGCAGAGGCGCTGAGTGCACTGGAGGCAGTATTATGGGCTAAGGAACGTGGAATTAGGAGATTGCATCTTGAAGGGGACTGTATGAATGTTGTGAAAGCTATTCAGGGTCACTCAACGGCTGTGAAATGGACTACCAGTGGAATAATAAGAGATGTTTTATTTATCCTGTCAGATTTTGAGTTTTGGACTTGTAACTATGCCCATAGAGATGCAAATCACATTGCAGACACTCTGGCAAAGTATGCAAGAACCCTTTTAGTTAAAACAGATTGGGATGTTATTAGGCCAACTTGGATTAATTCCTTAATCCTAAGTGACCAAAACAATTTGTAGTAACCTTCTCTCAATAAAATCTTTTTCCTATTAAAAAAAAAAAGTTTCTAAAACTATTAGTTGTTACGGTGCCCTTTAAAGATCTTTATATTGTATTATTGTTATCCGATGGGTAGCCCTTAAAAGAAAGTTCGACTTATACATAATTAGGTAATGAGAGGATAAATAAACCTAAGTTAAGTTGTTTGAGTCACATTAAATAAAAACTAGTTCGACTCGTTTTAACGAAGAAGAAAAAAATTATGTAGTCGCGAAAAATGAAGTTTAGGGAAGCAGCTAATATAGGAGATTCGAGGTCTTGTAGCTCAAGCCAAAGGCATGTTGATTATTGCTCTATCAATTATTATTGTTAAAGATTGAGTTTCCATTTTATAGTTACAAGAGAACCTAGTTCAGCTTGAATCCCTAGCTTTAGATTTGGGCTTGATTTTTCTGACATATAAATTCTAAGTACTTTTTACATCATAATTTAATTTGAACCTTCAGAAAGTAGTGAATTTTGGATATGTTATTCATATAACAAGTTAATAATATCCGACCAAAATTTTATGCCGATCAGAAAAGTACCAGAAACTACGGTGTTATGAAGACCATGGGTACATTATTTTGGTAAAAACTGAACCGGTTTAATATTTCTAGTTTAGAAGTTAAGTTATATGGAATTAGATGGGTTTTGTATTGGAGAAACCCATTTACATGATTATACCAGGGTTGTCAATGGGTCTTGGTCCTCTCGGGTACCACTTGACCCGGAATCGAACCTTACTATTAGAAGTCGGATCCGGTTCCTAATAGTTTCGGGTTCGGTTCCTAAATTTGTAGACCCGGTACCGGACCCGTTAAAAATCTCGAGTACCCGTCGGTTCCGATTACCCGGTATTAAGAAAACTATACCAAAAAATCTAAAAATGTTGTAGTGGAAATGTAGGGAAGACAAAGAGGCAAGAGAGTTTCCATTCATCAGTCTCTTAGGGTTACATGGATACAATATATATAAAGGTAAAACACTAGGTAACTAGATGGACCGCACATCCATGGGCTGTAGGCCCTGTAACACTCCCCCTTGTGCGGTTCAATAACAAAACTTTATACATAGTGTTTCACATATAGTGCTTCGAATGTAGTTCTTCAAATGTCGTCCTCTCCTTGATGACTTGTGTTGTAATCAATTTCCTTACTAAAACTTTGACAAGGAAAAACCCAGTGGGATAAAACCTTGGTACAACTCTTCACATGTAGTACTTCACATGTTGTCTCGTATTTTACATGTAGTTCATCACATGCAATACGATCTTCAAAGATCGACGAGTCTAAGTTAATTGCCTCGTTAAAACTTTGTCAGAAAAAAACCCAGAGGGACAAAACCTGAACTAAAGAAAAAGGAGTACAATATTAAGCAAACTTAGAACATAGCTGGACTCGAATATGTTGCCTCATTAAAACCTTGACAAGGAAACCCAGTGGGACAAAACCTTGACGAAGGGAAAAGATTACAACGTGACAGATGCAAGTAAAGGTGATCCGTTGTAGATGATCACTTTGCTCCGTTGAAGTTGATTAGTTGCTTCACAACTCTTAAGGCTGAAAATCCTTGTGTGAAAGAAAATAGCCTTAGTTGGGAAATTACATTCCCGGTGTTTGTTGTTGTCTCGTTAAAAACCTTACCATGTAACAAAACCCTGTGGGAAAAAGCAACCTTGGTGAAGGAAAATAGTGCAACACACCATTAGATGCTCCCCCTGATGTCAAACAATTTTTATTAGTCTAATGCAGTCAAAAGGAGTTTATCACACTTTACTTTGGTGACTTGAATGTTTATAAGACCATGTTGTTGATTCTGGAAGTTACGTTGCTTAACATACTATCGCGTTTCATTTCTTTGATTCAGATATTTTCAGTAATATCAACGCGATCTTTATGTCTTAAACGTTCAACATACTTGATGTTTTTAGTGTTGTCTCGCTAAAAACCTTGTCGAGTAACAAAACCCTTTGGGAAAAACTATTCTCGATCGAAGGGAAAAAGAGTACGACACAACTTCAATTTCGAAGTAAATTATGTCGACATCATATCCTTAGATCCTCCCCCTGATGTCGGCATCTCCCCCTGATTACTTTCAGAGTTGTTCCAGACAGTTCCTTTAGTCATGTATTTTTCGAAACTGAATATTGGTAATGACTTATAAAATAATCTACCATATCTCCCCCTGATTACTTTCGTTGGAGAAGAGATTATTGTTTCATCATAATCAACAACTTTTGGATTGCACTTTCATTAGCATTCCTTTTAATGTCTTTGTAGGGATAAAACAAATTTATGTCAATGGTTAATTTTAAGTACATGATTACATTCACTATACCATTCCAATGACGTTGCGTTGGCGCTGAGCTATATCTAGCTAACAAGTTCACTGTGGATGTAACATTTGGTCGAGTACATTATGTTAAGTACAATAATGCGTCTATTGTACTTAGATAAGGGAAATTCATCTCCCGACACATCTTCGTCACCTTTCTTTAGACGAATTGGTCATTTACTTACATCTGAACCTCGACTAATCATGGGAGTTCTAGCAGGATGCATGTCCTAGTTAAATTGCCTGAAAACTTTAGACATATGCAAACTGGTGGAATGATATACCACAAGCTCAGTATTCGGTCGAGCTTTCCCCAGATTTTTCATCTCAAATTCGGAATTCAAATAGATTTTAAGGTCTCTTATTACATCAAGAGTACCCATCATGTATGTATCCTCG
Organism: Papaver armeniacum; assembly: GCA_023531295.1. NCBI lineage: Eukaryota > Viridiplantae > Streptophyta > Magnoliopsida > Ranunculales > Papaveraceae > Papaver > Papaver armeniacum. The sequence continues at coordinate 457,558 of JAJJWW010018901.1, forward strand.
ACATAGATAGCTACAATTCCAAATCAAGTACTTTCTTGTGAATACGCAAGGAAAAATAACTTACTTGTCTATCCCCTCCAAATCAAATATCCACTTAGACGGGTATACCACTTCCTTTGATTGCTTCAATTTATAAGTGAGCGTTCTATCTAACTGTAAACGCACTCTGTGGTTTAGAGTCATTTGATTTGGGAAACAAAAGTCTATCACGTACTTTTGTAAATATCTTTTATCTCTTGATTCTTTCAGAGATACGTAACAACCATGTACATATCTTTGCATTTCAAGTCATTTTGAAATTACCAAGCTAACTAAGTAGCGGAACTCTATAACGTTCATTACAAGAGAACAATTCCAGGGCTTTGTTAGAAACCTCGCGCCATAAGGCGAGTATTTGTACTTTAAGACTACTTTCTTCTCATTATGCTTTATGACAAATTAATTATGTATGTCCAATAGGCTTTACACTTGGTTGGTTAGCACTACCACACCAAATACCTGTATATTTGCCAAAGAACTAAGTTCTACCTGGATTGTGTAGGCCAAATATGCTATTTATTTGAAATTAATCAAAATAAAGCATGGTTCGATCTCATTGTGCTCTACTTATGGAGCAACTAATAATGGATTATATCATCACTGTGCACGCATGATCCTTCCATTGACTCATGTGCATTCTCGAAATCCGTCAGGATTTTATTGTTCTCTAGAATCATTTAAAACTTTGGAGCGTCCTCCCATTTGATTCATGGACATATTCAGAGACAATATTATGAGATGATTTCTGATGATATAAATAAGTTGTGCCTTACTCATCTAATTCCTTTCTAGGTGAGCATTGATCGAACCTAGTGGCATCTCCTTCTTCCTTTATGGAGCCACGGCCTTAACTACACTTCCACCAAGTGTAGTTGCAACACCTTAGTCTATGGTGTACCCATGCGAGGATTTCTAATCTTGCGGGAATATTTGCATTTGGTATGTGTGATCTTGTCACTTTAGCGACGTCGGTGTACATTACGAAAATCGATTATTCTTTGTCACTTCACATTTACATTTGTGGAGTACAAGAATCAATATGAGACACAGTGGGAACACACCACGACAATTCCTGTCGTTCCCTTAAAAAATACTTTTTCTTATCTCCCCCTAATGACGGGAATACTGTCTCATTAAAGTGATAACTCGCAAATCTAGCGGTAAGAGATCTCCTGCCAAAAGTTTTAAAATACGGAGAATTGTTGGGAACTCATTTCCAACATAACTACTTAACAGTTTTGAAGACCCATCATAATACGATGTGGAGTCGTAATGGCACATATATAGTGTAACCAAAAATGCGTAAAAACACGAATGTCGGGCTTAAATCCAGTTACCAACTGGTACGCATAAAAGGTTGACTAATATTGGGTTCTAAAACGAATTAAGTAAAGATGCGTTAATATTGCATATTTCCCAAGCAGTTAAAGGTAGGTTTGTATGCATAACCTATTCCTTAGACATCATCTGTAACCATTGATGATAGCCTTTGGGATACCATGAGGTATAGGATGCTCTGCATTCATCCTATTAAATATGCAATAACCATCAAGTCCTTTTGATGTGCACTAGCTAGCATTTTCAAGGGTTGGTGAGCCCTTACATGTAAAATATGTGCTAGTAGTTTTCCAAACGCAAATTTCTTGGGAACTATAACTAGTCCAAAAATTTAAAACATTCACCAGAGCCATAAGTCACTTTAATAGTCCGCATTCTGCATGAATATTTTTATAAAGTTCACCTTGTTTTCTTTGTAATATGTAATTTTTACCATTTGCATCTTAGGATGGTCTCGATCTGTTTTTATTGAAGACTTTGTAAAAATGAGTGATATGATTTCTTACCTAAAAGCATAATGGGAAGGGGGTTGTGCATCTAGTAATTTAGAAAACACTTATTGAGAGATATGTCGTCACTTTGCATTCTCGTCAATCTTTTTCCCATTTTCGTTCACTCAAATAAAGTGATATTTGTATGAGTTCTTTCAAAACAATCATCATGTCACAACCAAAGTTTCTTTATGGTTATGCCCAAAGCCTGTATGAATCAGTTTCCAATATTTCATCATCGGAGTCAATATGATTCAATAATCCAAATATTATAGTGAATTACATTGCACTAGATTGACTCATTAGTTTCTCTAAAATATATTTCTTTCCAAATATATTAGAGACTATAAAAGATGCAATCAATTACATTCTCATCATTTTGATGTTCCACGTGATATCCATTTGCACGGGTTACTTGGGAATTTAACAAGGTGTGATTATCTCTTGGTACATCTAGAGATTTTGCGACGTCGTTGTTCTATCTTGAAAAAAAAATGAGCAAATCTTTGAGCTCTTTAAGATAGTCAATTGGCCAGGCAAAGTTCCTGTTGCCATTAAAGTTGATGTGAAAATTGGTTGTTACTATGATACACATACACATTATATTGTATGTACCAACACCTATGACCAAGGTGCATTTCCAACTCTTTTATTTATGATGGGGGCTAGAATTATATTTTAGCTGATCCCATGTTCGATCGATACCTATACTTTGATGTCGTTACCGCTGAGGGAAAAAAAATAAAATAATAATAATATTTTTTTTCTTCTTCATGATATATATGTCCCTTTTCACATGCTTTATATGAGTCGGTACGTCTAACCCTCATTACTTTGGGGTTCTTTCCATTTTCAATTTTGCTACATTTAGCTTAATTTGAGAAATTTCTTTATCTCAATAGGCCAAGAGAATATCACTACACATGTCAACCACTTACTTTAGGTTGAATATATTACTAAAGATAATTCTCTTTTTGTCATACTTCAACATATACCGGTTCGTTAGTATTATGGATGAAGTAGAGAAATGAAAATTTTATGACTCATATCACCTTTTGTGAGTTCTTCCGCAATTTGGAATACATGTGATTTTATTTGCAATGTATATTTAAAAAAAAATACCGACACTTAATAGTCGAGCCAGTGGATTGCATCCCACGGAACATTTCAAATTTGGGGAACAATATCAAGTATCCAATAATGGTGCTCAAATACTTCTAAATCCCAAATAAATACATTGGAATTGAGTTGGTACAACCAATTAAACAAAATACACCATTCAACTATGACCAATATCATATTCAAGATTGAAATTGACCCTTCATATAATATGGACTTATCTAAGACAAAAAAAAAATGTTCTAAAAACAAATAAATAAGCCCAATAGATGTTCCATTAGTTACATACCTCAAGCTTTGGTTCCCACCGTACACAGACAGAACCGGATCACCCTTGATCGCGCACAACCAGAAAACCAAGACCACGCTGGGAACAGACTCGACTTACTGATCGAATCGGATCGGAATCATGCTGGAACAGGGACCGAGTTGGATCGGGAACAGGGACCGAGTTGGATCGGGAATCCCTACGGAAAACCAGATTCTCTGGATTTTCTATCTCCTTCCTCGTAATCAAATACAGATGCATATATGTATTATTAAAAGATCTAGACAAAATTAGATGAACCCACACAAATTACAACTAGGATTTTGACATAACCAATCACACCATACATACAAATATTATTACAAAATTCAAATCAACTGATGTTTGATGCATATGCGTCCACGGACTCAACCAATTGATTACGAGATGTAAAGATAAGGAACAGATCTTGAACAGGCATCAAATTAATTAATCTATTCACCAATCAAATCAAGGACTAATTTAATCTATATTCAGTCACCAAATATATTGGACGGCAAAATCAAGATTTAAGCTGTACACAATCACAAATATATTGGACGGTAACATCAAAACCATAGAAGAAAAATAATAGATCAACTTAGCTGATTTGATTCTAGCGATTTCAACGTTAGCTTGACGATTAATTTTATAATTGCGTTGTTGAAAATCATCCATGTAGAAAAATTAAAAAAAATGAATCAGCCAATCCAATCTAGCTCTGCGGTATAGCATCGGGCATGATAACGTGTTGTAGTGGAAATGTAGGGAAGACAAAGAGGCAAGAGAGTTTCCATTCATCAGTCTCTTAGGGTTACATGGATACAATATATATAAAGGTAAAACACTAGGTAACTAGATGGACCGCACATCCATGGGCTGTAGGCCCTGTAACAAAAAACTTAATATCTTTCTCTTTTTGGCTTGAATATAAATCATTTTTTCAAAAAATTATTATTATTTCTGTACTAAAGTTAATGTACTAAATATAGATTAAATGAAATAAAGAAATGAGATATGGGAAAAAATCAAAGCTAAAACTAGCAAAAAAAACTTGTAATTTTGCTAATAAACTGAAGAAAAGAATGAATAACCGGGTACCCAATACTCGTCGGGTCCCAAGTTGTTAAAGGGTCCAACTTTAGAACCCGGTACCGGACTCGAATCTACCGAGTCCGGTTGTGGTTTCGGGTAATGGGTACCAATTGATACCTCTATATTATACTACTGTAAAAAATTTAGAGTAATTTGGAGCTTGGGAAGTACCCAAAAATTTAGGTACCGGACTCGAATCTACCGAGTCCGGTTGTGGTTTCGGGTAATGGGTACCAATTGATACCTCTATATTATACTACTGTAAAAAATTTAGAGTAATTTAGGCAATGTTCTTCGGATGCGACTGTATGATTTTAGTTTGGACTCTGCATATGTATTCTATCATAACTTGAGGAGATCTAACCGTCACTTTTATTTCAAATTACATGGAATGTACCTAATACAATTGTGAATGTATGGTACAATTTTTATCATGTCCCGACTAGTACGAGCCATGATCTTGATAGGGACAACAGACTATGCTTACATGATCTATTTTCTAATTTTTTTTCGGTATATGGTTGCAGCTTTGGTTATGATCAGTTTAAATGATTATATGTTACATCATGTATAGCTAAATTGAATGACTATACAACTGATATTATATGTCTATGGTGGAGATGCGTCTTTATCGAGAAGCATATCTTCATAAATAGATAATCGTAGTCCTTGATTTGAAAACTAGATCGTCGTTAATCACTCTAATTTACGATATCTGGATCAGTTTCCAGTGATGTTTAGTTAGGATTTCTGATTATCTTCTAAGTCGGTTATAGTGTAAGGCGTCCAAAAGCTAATCAAAGAGGAGAGAAAATTATTTGAAGTTTGATTTCTATTAATGAAATGATTCTGTCCACATTCTTAGCCTTTCTGGTTATTTATACATTGTATGAACATGAAGATCACATGCAAAATGACTAAGCACGATGGTGGGACCTGGTATCATTTTTCCCCCTTGCATATGTTCGGACCTAGGAAAACTCTTCGACATCCAGCTTTTGAGGTCCCCACTCAGTTGACAACATCGAAATTCTTCTTAGCTTCACATCTGGACTCAGGTATTCCGTGTCTATCTTCGTGTCTCTATTGTGTTTTGCATCATGTAGCTTGATATTTAGACATCTGGTTCAGGTCTTCGACATCTGACCTTGAGTTTTACTTCACGTCTCAGCTGTATTATTCTTGAACTGTCAGTTCTCGGGTACATGCCATATTTTGTCATCTACATATGCTATGAGGATAGGGTCGCAATAGCTATCATGCCTGTGAGCGCCGGTAAACATGCCACAATAGATATCATGCTTGTAAGCTCTCGTGGTAAATAAATGTGAATGTTTATGGGTTATTATTTGTGTGTGTTTCTGGAGTATTAGCGACCGAAGGTAAGCAGTAATTTTATGGGGTGTTATATCATTCTTGTGTATTCTCGTGGCATTCCTTGACATAATTAAAGATGAATATCTTGGATTGATATTTTTTGACGCTCTTTTACATAATGGTAAATTTGATGGTTTAAGAGTGAACTTGCGGTCCAAGGCTATGACCTTGTGTTGATTTTCCCCATTTCAAGTAGCAGAATAAGTAAGTGAGTCAGTTGTAGGCTTTTCTCAAATTTCTGCTGCAGTAATTGGGAAGAAGTAGGATCTCTTCCTTGTTGTGGTTTATTTTGGATTTGTCTTATTTTCCTTTTTGTCGATAAGTTTGTCATTGTTTATTTTTAACATTATCTTTTGAGTATTTTCTTATTAACAAAACTTTGTTAGAACTTCAAAACTTTCACTATTTGAACGTATTAGTCTAAATCAATACTCGTTGATATGGAAGAAATGGCTTTTATTCTACCTTTTATTTTAAAATATATGTTATTTAGAACTAGAGTGAGCTATGTGGATTTTACGTTCATGTAGTTAAACCATGCGTTACTTATTATCCGTTTAGATGAAGAGCTACGGATGTATAGTGACCACGGCTTTGTAATAATAAACCATTTTCCTTGACCTCCCAAATTTAGCTATAATTCAGATTCACCAAGGGCAAAGTTTCGCCGTAAACACCTTATTGACTCTTATATTGACAACATCTTTAAAAGGGATATTGGGTTCTGTTCGATTTTTATTATTCAATGAACATGCAGACGACGTTAAGGGTACTGCAAGAGTTACAAATTAGTTGTTGAGAACGTAAACCATTGGTGCCATTATGTTCAATTCGCTGAATAATATTTTATGAAAGTGGTGGGATCTAACAACTTTAAATGTGCTCACTCTAGATTTGCTGATATTCTCAAAGTTCTATAAATCATGTCAATGTGCCTCATTTATATTTCTTGTGCTTGTCATTCCTTTATCTTTATGTCTGTAGATTTACTACGTACATATTTAGTTAATATCAGAAAGATAAAAAATAAACTGTAACTTGACTATTGCACGCTAATCACATACGGTGAAATTTTAGAGAAATGAAATCTCTATCTGTTTCCGTCTAGGACGATCAAGAGGAGGAATCGTCTACAATTTATATGAGAAGAGAGGAGGAAGACAGCGGTAAATGATACCCTACCGATACAGATTTTCAATTTAAATAAAAGCGTGTGTCGAGAGTCTGCTTCTAAGGTCATCCCATATCGAAGTGGTATGGTTAGGTTTGAATTCCACCTCCCACCCCATATCGAAGCGGAAAATGGTACTCAATCCAGACAAATTTTCAATTTAAATGAAAGCGGGTGTCATGATTCTGATTCTTGTGACATCTCATTCTCTTTCTCTTTGTGTTTATAGATCTACAACGTATATATAATATCAATGTAGCGGAAAAGAGAAAAAATGAACCATGACTTAACTATTACACACTAATCACATCCAGTGAAATTTTTGAGAAATGAAATATCAGTTTCAGTCTAGGACGAGAGGAGGAATCATTTATAGTGTATAATAGAAGAGAGGAAGAAGAAAGCGGGAAATGATATCCCCACCAACACAAATTTTCAATTTAAATAAAAGCATGTGTCACGATTATACTTTTAAGGTCATCCCGTATCGAAGTGGTATGGTTGAGTTTGAGTTCCTCCATATTGAAGCGGGAAATGATACCCAACCTACACAAATTTTCAATCTTCCTCTTTAAAGGCCTTGACAAAATAAGCTCCCACATTGAACGGTGATGAAACCCTCTTTTCCTATTGGCCGAGATATGCATTTTCTAATGTAGAAGCTATGGTGAGGACACTTGGCATAACTCTATTGGTTGAAATATTTAAAATTGGGTTACACTTTGTTTACATCAAATACTTAACAGTTAGTTAGCAACGACGTCAACTAAAAAGTAGGTGGACAACACTTATATCCGAGTTTTAACCTAGATACTTTCTTTACACCGTCTTTGCACTAAATACTTAACTGTACGTTAGTAACACCGTTATAGGTGGGCAATACTTCCGTTAAACTTTAAAAAAAATTTATGTATCATTTAAATCGTGAAATTATTTGTTTCCGGCTTAATTAAGGAAATTGTGTTTTTTCCTTTTTTGGTAGAAAAAGAAGAACGCACAATTGGGGGATATAAATTACTTCCCCCAACCCATAATGTGTGCTAAGGGGTGATTTTTGGGTATGGAAATACTAAAATACCCTTTGGTTAATTAAAAAATATTATGAAATGACTATAATACCCTTTCTACTAAAACTTAAAATCTAAAAACCAAATACATATCCCCCATTTCTCTATCAGTTCCGGCCCACTCGGTTAGGGTTAGGTTTTGAATTTTTTTTTTCTTCCTTCTTCTTGTTGTTCTTCTTCTTCTTCTTCTTCATCGTTCTTCATCTGTTCTTCGTCGATTAACCTACCCGAATCATAACAATGCCTCCACGAAAGAAACCAAATGCCCAATCGAACTCAAAATCGATTGCTAAAAAAAAACAGGAACAAAGGATTGCTTTGATTGCTCAAGAGCAAGAAGAAGAAGAAGCAGCTAACTCAGACAATCAACCTCTCACAAACATGGCTTCTGTGAGAAGGTAAGTGATTTTAAACTACTTTATGGGTGTTTAAATCGATTTATAGCAATGGGTTTAGGTTAGAATCGCGAACCCTAATCGAAACAGAGTTGAGTTACGGAGAGAAACCAAGCATTTGAAATATGTATGAATACAATGCCGGTATTTAGTTACGACATTCAATCTAGGATGAATACAGTGCCGGTATTAAGTTACGGCTTAGATGTTAGCATGAATGCAATGCCGTTTCCAAACCCTGAAACTGAATGTCATGTACCGGCATCGAAATTGGGTTGAATACTATGCCGGTTTTAGGTTACGGCATTCACTAATAATAATTCGTGTATTCCGGTATTGGACTTAAAACTTACAGGAACATATATGAATTTGTCACCAGTACCGACATAGATTTTCGGTTGCATTGTATGTCGGTACCCTGTTACGTTATGGAATTGATTTATTTCGAGAGTGCCGGTAGTGATCTTTTGGTATCCAGGAGAATTACATATGACTACCGGCATTGTCGATAGTTAATGTTCACTGCCGGAACGATGTACCGACAAGAGTTATTTGCTAAGTTTCTATGACGGGAGTTATGTATCAGCGTGGTTTGTTTAAGTGAGTGTTTGCCGGTACTAAAACTGAGAATGAGTTGTCTTATATTCATTTCGTGTGCTTATGATATAGGTCAAAAGCCAAGGAAGATAACAAAAGAAAAACTAAAGATGATGTCACTAAGAGAAGAAGGAAGGATGGTCTTGATACTCCTCAGTCTCTGCCTCCTCGAGGGAAAAATAAAGGTCTCAAAAAGCGTTTGGGGGCTGATACAAGAGGGATAATTTGGGAGAGTGGTGGTGACCGTAGTCGAATTGTAATCCGTGAACCTACTGGAACTGTTGAGGACGATGAGCATGATGAAGAAGAAAGTGAGGAGGAAGATGATGAGGTTCAACCAAGTCAATTAGCAAGCCAAAGTAAAGTTGGTGGGCCAAGTCAACAACCAACACAAGGCAAGGGCAACAAGGGCAAGGGCATAGTCAAAGTAAAAGTTAAGGGTTCTCACCTTCCTCATATTGATGACATGATACTTGACCTTGAACGTGGTAGAATTTGGGGTGAAGCTCCGGAACCGAAAATACTATTTGGATACAAGGACTCGTGGGCTCGTACTATCTATCAAACCTATGTAAGCATTTTTTATCTTGTGCATATGTATTGTTGTGTATTTATGTAAAATCTCTTAATTGTATTGTCTCCTAATTGTAGGATCATAATAAGGCTGTGCGTGTTTACCGAAACCAAGCCGCGGATGGTTGGAATTTGTCTGAGGAATGTGAAGAGGTCCAAACAATAGTAAAGGATTCCGGCCTATATGCTTTGGTTGAAAATTATGTGAAGCCTGATTCTGTGACTGTCAATTACTTCTTCGAAAGGTATCATGGTGAAACTGATACCATGCACTTCCCTTTTGGGGAGATGACCTTCATCCCTGAAGATGCTCAGAACATTCTAGGCTTGAATGTTATCGGCAAATCAATTGCAGAAGGAGATGAGTGTCTGGACCTAGAATGGTCGAAGTTGCACGCTCTGACTAACAAGCTGTTTGGTTGGGACTAAAAAACTTACGTGGAGAGCTTCTATGTATCCAAGTCTAGTAGGACAAAGACATTCAAGCTGACGCTGCTTAAGAAGAAGTTTGAAAAAACAAAGGAAAGAAGTTTGGAGGATGGATGAGACCCTAAACAAATTCGTTATACAGCTGCATCGTACCTGTTATACATCTTGGGCACTAAGGTATTCCCTGACACTAGTGGCAACAGGGTTAGTGCAAACTACCTTTAGTACTTGGATCCGTTGGAAGATGTCTTTAACTATTCTTGGAGCACCGTGGTAATGGCACATTTGATGACGGAGATGAGAAGGGCCTTTAAGGCTAAAATAAACCAATTTGTCGGGAATTTCACTCTACTGCAAGTAATTTTGTTTTTAAACTCATGTTCTTATGTATATTGTTCACACGTACCATTATCATGAACTTAGAAACAAAAATTAATGATTCTTATATGTATCATTCCACATTGGTATAGGTGTGGGCTTATGAACACTTCCCAACATTGTTCAAGGACTGTCCCTTCTTGAAGATCACACACATTGACGACCCCGAGGAGCCTAGAGCCAAGAGATACGAGTTCAACAATATTCCCAAGCCCGATAACAATCATCGACTGATCGATATGAGATTGGCTCTGGACGCGATGAGTACCAAAGATGTTGTTTTCGACCCTTACAAGGAGGCTAGAGGAAACCGCCAACTTTTGAGGTTTGGTAACGTTGTATTTTACAATGGGCCGTTGTTCCACCCAAAGGGATACGTTATGGCTGATCCTCGACGTGTGATGCGCCAACTTGGATATAAGAAATTATCACGTTTTGAGACGGCCTCTCTTCAAGGTTATGTTCTTGACCTTTCTCGGTGCTTTTCAACTCCCAATCGGTTCATGTAGAGTATGATCCAAATCCGGAACCAACACATTGGAGGGATACGGGACCACGTGTTTGGTAGATATTAGTAAGTGGGAGATTGCGGAAAACGGTGATGAAGTTGATGACGACTACATGGAAGATTACGTGGAATGGTCACATCCTTATGTCGTGCGCCCGGAAGACGTCCAAGTTCCACCACAGAAAAACCCTCCCGTTCCAACTCCTGCAGAGGCACCACCTACGATGGCCCAACTTAATAAGACCGTTGGATTGCTAGTAAGTAATGTTAATTTCTTAGTCGTTTAATGTACACATAATCTTATATTAGCATATATATACTAATTGTGTGTTTGATGTATTAAACTAGAGGCGTCGGCTTGGCAAGTTGAAGAAGATGTTTGGTTACAAGTACCAGGAAGGAGATGTGATATCCCTTGAAAAAATGAAGGAAGTCCAGGAAAAGCTTGATAGAATTGAAGAAACCGACCGCAGTGCAAAAGATTTGTTCGGGGAAACTAGGAAGAAACCGGCCCAAAAGAAGCAAAAGACCAAGTGATTAACTCTTTAGTTGTGTTTCTTTATTTGGATGGTGGTTGTTACGTCTTGAACAATTCCGAACTTGTTTTCGTTTGTACCTCATGGTTAACTATTTAGTTGTTTGGTTTGCTTTTGGTTTATGATACCTGGATTAAGAACATTTAAGCACAATCCAGTTGTTTGGTTTATGTTGAACATGTTTAGATTTCTAGTGAAATGTTATCTTTGCAAGATTTATTTATGACTATTGCCGGCATAGATAATTTTAGGTTCTACAACGCTGGTACTGTTTCCGGCATGAAAGATAATTATGATTCCATGCCGGTTTTTGGTACCGGCAATGGAATTGTTTTATAAAACCATACCGGAACAAGAAGATAAAAAATTCCATGTTCCTATATAGATATTGGAAGGTACCGACATAGTAGTATTTTCTAAAATCTATGCCGGAATTATAATTTTTTCACATTTTCATAGTTGTCAGACAACCGGCACTGTAAGGTTGATTGACTCTATGCCGGAACTCTGCTTTTCTTATACTCTGATAGTTTTTCATGAAATACCGGCATTGCTTAGGATAAAACTACAATGCCGGTTTTGATTATAAATCCATTTCGAATGCTCTTTTATTTCATTCCTAAGTAATCTATTACATTGGATTTGAAACTTTAAATTAAAACATACTAAAAAACGTGGAATGGATTAAATTTGGTTAAAGATGATCTCATAATCTATTTCCATCCCTTTTCAACAATTGCGGAACCTTTGAGCCTTTCCCGAATCTCTTCGAAGACATCGTCCGGAATAGGGGTGTCAAGGACCATCTTCATTGGTTCTTCTTTTCTTTCAACATATGCCTTTCCCTTCATATAACACCCATCACACCCATCGATAGGCTTGCATTGGCCCTTGTGGTTTTCTCTTGATTCTGCTAGTTCAACAGCTTTGTCAAACCATTGAAACTCATCGCACTTTGGGTGATTCAAACACCTTAGAAACATTCTTCCATTTTCAGCATCATCAGTTTTTGCAATCCAAAACCGGCGTGTCCCATCACAGCTTCTACACTTTGAATAAATAAAAGGACAGTCCATGGCTAGATGAGAAGGTGACTTGCAAATTTGACACCTTCAATGATGACTCTGTAAGAGAAGATTATATTAGTTATGCGTCATAGTAGTGAAGATTATAACTGTCCATATATTGTTAGTAATGTTCAATCTAGTTACTTTGCAAATAGAGATTGATGATGAATCTCCCATCGCTTGTGAAGCTTTAACCGTGCTTGATTGATATACTTTTTGGTGCTTGCTTTCTTGAGAGAAGGATTTTTGTTATTTGGTGGGTGCTTTGTGTAGATTTTTCCAAAGGATTGGGGGGGTATTATATAAAAATGAATCTCCAACGGTCTTATTTTTCAAAAAACCAGCAGTTTTTTTTTTTAAATTCACAAATATCGGCATGGTCGCAATTATACATTCAATGCCGGTATCGTGTACCGGCGTTGAAACATGTTGTTCAACCATGCCGGTAATGGTTGAATATTTGGCCCAATCTCTGTGAAGAATTTCACTTGTACTTGCATGAACATCTTACGGTAAACTGTACCGGAACTTGGTGCCGGCATCCTATGTCACATTTACTTCAATGCCGGTTTGGGTGATTTCAAAAAAACTAGTCGTTGAGGTTTTTCTCTATATAAAGAGAGCTAATACTTGGACCCAAAAGTCCAAAACTCGTGTGTTCTTATACATCTCCTTGAGCCTCTTAACTTAGAAACCCTAAACCTTAGAATAATCATCTATAAATAGCTTAGTATAGTACCTAATCCCATATACAACAAATGACATCGTTTGACTCGGAGGAAGATTTAGAAATCACCCAAGCCTGGTACGCCGAAACTCTTCCTTCAACTATAGATAACATCACGAGGGATTCCACGTGGTTGAAGATTTTTAACAAATTTATTCACGATTACGGTAACCCGAAAGGAAGAACTGCTAAACAAATCGAGCAACGACACGATATCATCCTAAATGCGGTGATTGAGTATCTAAAAATGAAACACCGGATCGATCAAGCTACCCGCAATAGATTGTCCCCTCAACAACTCGTAAGTATCTTTATGATTATTTCGACACAATCTACTCTTTTTCAATTTTTATGTAACAAACAAAGTTTGTGTGTTGTTTTTGTAGCATGAAGCCGTGAAAAAGCGTTACTTGCAAGAAAAGGGAGAAGCATTCATTTTTGAAGCCAACGTGAACCGTATTGTAACCAAAGTCACGGAGTACCACCAGCTGGGTGAATCGAAGACGGATTCTTCTTAAGAAGATTGATAGTTTAGTGTTATTTGCTTAGGTTTTTAGGGTATTTGGTTAGGTATTTCGTAAGGTTTTGTGGGTACATCTCTATGTAAGCCCTCACGAGACTATAACTCGTCCACTTGGGTCACCAAGTGGTTTAAAGGCTTGATAGTATCGGATTTCCAGGAAGATCACCGCCCTTCGAATCTTTTTTGGGGTCTTGTTAGGACTGGTCCTTACATGAATAACTTCTTGGAAGGTAAGAAATGCAGAATTGATTACGGTGATCTCTATGTACAAAATAGAACAATTGCACTCATAAAGTTATGTCGCAAATACAACGAGTTTCTTGCAAGATACAGAGGGAATAGGTATCAAGCTCAGGACGCATATACCAAGTGTAGAAAAGAGCCTTTTAGGAATTTCGAAGCTGCTTTGCTTATTGAATCTCGTTCCAAGAAATGATGTTAGTTGCAATTGGCTTGAGATCTCTACACTTGCAATGTCTTCGGTATGTGATGGGAGTCCGTACTTCCTTGGCCCACCCCTTCGCCTTGGAACTGAAAATACATCAACTTTGGTCATGCCTACGGAGTTGTCACCATCGTTTTGTTGTTGACTAAATATGGTTCGCTTACCTTTGCTATCACTTTGGTTTGTCTCCACCTTTGCCTCATCACCTTGTTGTTCTTTGTCACTTGATGTTGATACCCTTAGCGGCCTACCCCTTTTCTTTGGAACCTCCGCTACATCGACTATGGGTGTGCCTTAGGAATGCTCACCTTGTTGTTCTTTGCCACTTGATGTTGGTACCTTTCGCGGCCTACCCCTTTTCTTTGGAACCTCCGCTAGATCGACTATAGGGATGGCTTCGGAATGCTCATCTTGTTGTTCTTGGTGGCTTGATGTTGGTACCTTTGGAGGCCTACCCCTCTTCTTTGGAACCTCCGATCCGTTGGCTTTTGGTGTTGATATGGAATCCGTCGTTTGTTGTTGACTTGATAGCGGTTCTTTCCTCGGACAACCCCTTTTGTTTGGAACCGGCGCTTCCGCGAACCTTTCTTCCGAAATCTCACATGCGGTTAGTGGTAGGCTTTTGAAAATGTTTGATTTTTCGCCTACTTGTAATACTGCAAGTGCACAGTGCCTATTGGAGGCAAGGGCAAGTACAGGTCGATCCACAGAGAAATGGAGTTGCTATGAATGATCTAAAGGCTTCTTAACTTATTTTCTAGAGAAATGACAAAGTTTGTAACACAAATATGGGTTGGTTGTCGATACGACTTGATGAATGTTGTGACAATGAGCTCAAGATGAACTACAAAAAATGAGTATAAAGGGCACTAGGATTGTCAAATCCACCACTAATTCATGTTATGTGTTCAACTAATTTGAGTATTCTTGTTCCTGTGACAGATAAGGACAATGTGTCAAGTCTATCACTTATCTAAAGAGTTTCACCAAGTGATAATTCAATTATCAGCTAGAGTACCAATCCAGAGCACTAATTGTCTAATTAAGCACAACTAGTCAAGGGGTTAGCAACTATCTCTAAGGCCTGAGCTGAGCACAATCAACACAGTTTTATCCTAACTACAATGGATACATGGCATTCATTGTGAGAGTAAAGCATTGAAGTACAAGAATTGAAATTATCTTATGATTTAAGCATTCAAGAACAACTCAAACAAAGTTGAATAACATAACAGAGAGTTAGGGTTTCATTTAAATCCTAGCAAATTGATTTAGAACATAATTAAGGTACTTAAAACACAAATTAAACTAGAGATGGTGCACTGGCTAGTCCAGGCATGAGTTCAAACATCCTCACCTCAACTCTATTTATACATGCAAACCCTCAAAATCTCTCTAACACTCATACTCGAACATAAATGCAAACCCACTCACCAAACACCTCTGAATCGTTGTCTCCTTTGTTCAATCGGCTCTGCAAACTCCTTAATTTGATGTTCCCTTCACTGTTAGCGAAACCCTAACCCTAATTCTTTCTATCTCTCACTTAGCTTCTAGGGAAGAAGCTATGAGTGAGATAGAGAGCAAGTAGGGGGGTGAAGGTGGTGCGGCTGTGCTATTGGTGGCTGTGGTGTCGGGAGAAACGGTGGAGGCGGCTCTGCAATTTTTGGTCGGGGGAGAAAAGAGGTAAGGGGTGGTGTCTGGTTCTGTCGGGTGAAGGAGAAGAGAAAGAGAATAAGGTGTGTTTGGTTTGGTCGATGGGAGAATATATAGGTGGTGTGGTGTTGAGCGGGAGCATCAAGAGTTGATGTGAAGGTTGGAGTGAGCGTCGGATCTAAGGTAATCCGATGCGTGTGCCGATGCGACCGTAGGATCAAATCTGACGGCTCGGAAGGGACGGGCTCGGATCCGGGTCGTGGGTCGGGTCTTGGACTGTTCAAGCCCATGTCTTGTAAATGGGTTGCTCCTTGTTGGGTTGCAACTGATGCGCGCGCGGGCTTTGGCTTTTTGCTCCATAGATGCTCGCCTCCAATTTTCTGCTCTTTTGGCTCCTCAATTTCTCCAAACTTTATTTATTATCTAAAAAACACTAAATTAATTAGTACAAATATTTATTCTTGAAAACAAAGAAAATACAGAATCTGGGATAATATCTGATTTCTGAGCACAAAAGATGAGTTAAATGCCAATAAATAGATGTAGAAATATGCAATATTTGGCACTCATCAAATACCCCCAAACCTGAATTACTTGTCCTCAAGTGAAACGAGAAATTAAGAAATCCTAACTATACCACCTGTCGCGGGTCTCTCGAATGCATTTAGCGTATGCACTAAGCCTTTAAACCCCTAGGTGTCCCTAGTGGACGAGTTGTAGTCTCGTGAGGGTTTACCAGAGGTGTACCCACAAAACCTTCTCCAACTTCGAGTGTAAAAGAGTCTCAAGCATCCAAGGAGCTATGAGGACATAGAGTTTCGCATGCTAGTAACAAGAAGTTAGAACTACCAAAGAACGCATTCTCATCCTTAAGTGCCGAGCAAGAAGTAACCATACCATATGAAAGAATTCGGATTCGATTGTGATCATAAGCCTCGACTTCGCCTCACCATTAGGGTTTTATGATAATTGCACTCAAAAAGATCGCTTTTTAGTCTCTCATGTGTGCAGGCGGGAATAAAGAGAGAAATCATGCACACGTTGAAGATGAGAAGGATAACCTTCCGAAATAATTTTACGGAGACTCCACGAGTTGTGGACAAAAAGAATCTTTTTCGATGATCTCTAAGAAAGGAAATCAACCATTAGCAAGGATGGGAGTACTCACTTACCTTCTCACCCGATCGGCAATTAACATTACTCTCTCTCAGCATTCATAGAAACGTCTTCAATCTTCGGTCTTCGGTCTTCAACTGTTGATGATGAACTTCTGAACTTCACAAAAACTTGACAAACTTTTTTTTTTTTTTTTTTTTTTTTTTTTTTTTTGACTTAATACATGAAATGAAAATAACAATAAAACAATAAAACTCAATTTTTTATTTTCACAACTTGTATTGTCTTGATTTCACAAACTTCATTAATTCTCATCCTATTTTCTTTTCTTTTCTTTGTTGCACGTAAACCTTGGACTATTTCAACTTTTCTTCAAATATTCTGATGATGCTCCGCTTGCTGACGATGATGTGTTTCTATGAATGTGTTGATGTTGTTGAGAGGGAGAGAGAGTGATGCTAACCGCAAATCGATATTTAGAAGGAGTTTTCATCTTTAAACGTCACCCTCATGATTGACGAAATTAGCACTCAAGAGATCAAAAGTAGTCTTTGAAAGTGGTGCGAAGTTGGGTAGCTCACCATTCCTACCCGGAATTGACGTACGGTGACACACACTCTAACAGCTTTTCTAGAAAGTCACAAAAACTGAAGGTCGGTGCCTCGCTTGATGTAAAATGGGTAGTCTCCACTATGGGTGATCACAATTCTACTACCGAATATCTATACAACACCTAATTCACCCTCCGGTATGGTTAAATCCATCTTTAACGCTCTAATCAACTAAGAAACCCGATTGTGTTCTCCAGTACTTCCAAGTTCTGTTATTTCGGTCAGACTCTCTATGTAAACATAGCTAGAAGCATGCTAGTGACTCTAAGATCTCTAAAAGTTGGAGGTTTTTATGCAAGTATTTACAAAGAGTTTTGAATTTTTTTTTGATTTTTTGATTTTATTATTATTATTATTATTATTTTATTTATTTATTTATTTTTTATTTTTTTGAAAGTAAAAAAAATTAAAGACTAAAAACTCTATATGCAAATGTACCCCCAAACCTAAATCAAACATTGTCCTCAATGTGTCAACAGATAATAAGAATTCAAAAAGTCACATACCAAGAGAACTATGTTGAATAGAGAAAAAGGGAAGAGATTACCGGATGTCGGTGGAAGCAAGGTTAGAGCTTCATTAGTCAAGGCTAGAATCCAACATTCTCAGCGGAGATCATATCGGATTAGCACAATAAAAAGAAGACTCAACCGAATCAAGATAGAAAATTTAACAAGTCCTACTGGATTATATACAATGAAAATTCACCATATACCAACAATCTAAAGAGTTGAGGATCAACCCAATAGAAAATATGTACAAACATCAACAGCCTTACACATATATAACATGAGAGTGCAGGTAAGATTGCATATGTGAACGATTTTCCCCCAAACCTAAACTTGTCAACAGATGTGTTTGTGAGCATAAAATCTTGCAAATTTAAAGGTACATCATGCACAAGGTCTAACTCAAAATGAGTTTTGCTAAGAACAGGCAGACATACATATTCCAACTGTGGCTCCTTAAAGGTGTTATACTTTGATGCAAAATAGTCCAAGAGGACTTGGGAAGCACAAAGCTCTAGGCCTAAATTAGGAATTCTCAGAAAAGTTGGTTTTGCAATTTTGTTACAAGGCAAACCTAGGTTGGGTGGAAATCTAACAGATTGTGACATGGGCATGATGTTGGGCTTGTCTAAGTTATTCACATGTGTGAGCTCAAGAGTAACAGTATCACTCACAACAATATCTCCCAAATCACCTACAAGTGTTTGTGACATGCTCATGTTCATAAAACATTTCTACAAGCCCTAGTCCATAATCATCATCTTCGTTTTTCATGCATAGGGAGATCACAAGAAACTTCACATTGTGACCTAGGTGAGAATTAGACAAATCATGTTCACTTGCATAAAACAGGTTCATCAATCTCCATGTCATAATCATCATTACTCAAAATTTCATTCTCATGCATAAGATAATTGGTGCCAAAACTCTCAAAGATTCCCCAAGTCACAACCAGGTGGTATAGCATGCTCATTTTCGGTGAACAATTGCCCAGACTCCAATTCAAAGAAAGACAAGTATGAATATTAGAAGAAGCATCATTCATAGGGTTCACAGAAGAGAAACTTAATGTCTCTGAACCTAAAGATTCCACTACATTTTCAAAGTACACATGCTCTTCATATTCATCATCATCATCATAACACGACATTTCCCTATTCAAAATTGTAGCATTTCCAGTGTACTCATCTACCTCTAGATTAGGTTCATATTCAGTGTTAGTTGCATGAGTAGGAATAGAAACACTATTTTCAAAATTATCAGAGATAACAAACATCCTATCATGAACTTCCTTCCATTCTTCATTTTGTAACTGAGTAAGGTTCATTTGAAGGATCATAATGAGCTGTTCAATTGAAGGAGAGCATTCACTAGTGGGTATGCATGCTTCACATAGATTCTCAGTACATGGCTGTGCACAAGGGTCACTAGCAAAGGGGAATTCAGACATTGTGCTATATGGATGATCATGCATTGCATTCAATTCAAGTATGGCATTGTTTTGCTCTATGATTTTGAAGTTCTCCATTATAGACTGCATGCAAGGGTTCACTGGAGGGTAGCATTGTTCAACCTCCCACTGTGGTGAATGATACATCTGTGCAAAATGATTAGGGTACATGCATTCAAGGTCAGGGCCCTGAGATGGTTCATAGTATTCCCTAAAATCATCATGGACTGTGGGGAGTTCATACTGTGAAGCATGCCCGTAAGCAAGTTCTCTAATGGATTTGTTTTCATCCCCGGTTGCAGACAAAAATCCTGACATGATCTAGCAACTCAATTTGAACTCAAAAAGAAGCAACCATAGCTTATCACACATCAAATCATATCACAGAGACGCAAAAATGATTCAAGAAAATGGCACCCAATTTTTAGAATTGAGCACACAGGAGTGCTGGGTGTTGCTGCAAATGTGCAGCCCAGGTTATGTGCGGCCCAGGTTATAAGCAACCCAGCAGTTTGCACAGCCTAGTTGTTATGCAAAGCCCAGTGCACAGTGGGCTTTAGTTTGGTTTAAGTGGGCTTCACTTGTTAAGTGGGCCCTTGTTTGTCATCATGTGCAAATGCATGTGTAGTAATGGCACCCAATTTCTAGCACACAGGGGTGCTCCTAAGAAATGCACAGCACAAGTTTTGTGCTCAGAACAACACAGAGCAACACAGACTTACACAAAATGACACCTAAGTTCTCAAAGCTAAACACACAAGGGTGCTTGTAATTGCTGGTAGTGATTACTCAAAGATTGGCTATGCTGAACTACACAAAGACAGCTTGTGTCATGCACAGATTATGCAGGTCGCAGCACAGGAAAAACAAAACTTTGTGTGAGGTGTGCAGGGCAGATGGGCTATGCGCTGGGGGTTGTGTGTGAGAGTCAAATAAGTGAGCTGCTAACATAAGATCAGTCACTCAACATTCATTCAAGCATCAAGGTTTCACACATAAATTGCAGATGCTGGTTCACAGATGCACAAATGCACAGATGGATAGCTTCACAGATGCAACAGCAGATGACAAAGTCAACACTTTACAGCCAATACAATCTCAGTTCACCAAAGCAAATCTTCTCATGTGATAGGACTATGCTTGTACACAGAAATTCATAGATGTAGTACCTATCAGCCAGGATGCAATTATGCAATTCAGGGAATTTAATGCTTATAAATGCTCCTCAGTCTCAGGCAATATAGGTAGACTATGCTCATGAATTTTGTAAGATCGGCCCTAGGATTAGTGTACACAGATTTGTGATCTCGCACTAGAAGCAAGCAGTGATGCCCCAAGGTGGAAAGTAATGATTCAGCAGGATTCAGGGATTAACAAATAAGCTTAGCACAGAATAAAGCGCAGCTCATATCATGCAATGCACGACACTGGACAGGTTTTGTGCACAACACAATTTGGCAGAAGTAAGGTGCACATGGAAGATGATTATACTTACTCAAGTTACTCAACCCTCATTCAAATGCCACAAAATCACGCACACAATAGTGATACCAGTTCAGAGATGCAACGAAGAACAGAGTTCTTAGCAATTTATAACAAATTCAAAGAGAGTACCGAGTGTCAACTGGTTCGATTGACCTCAATTCTCGATGGCATGCACATGAATTTCGGAAGAGATGGGTTAACCGAGTCTCACAACAGATTTTGCAGGCTTAGCAGATCAAGATATGCAAAGGTACGGGGCAACTTACTCAGTTGATGTCAACTATGGCTAAAATCTAACTTAGCTATCCAAGCTGCAGCTCACACTCAACAGCTTCAGGGGCTGGAGTTGAGCACAGGGCAGATGGAACTAAGGGGTTATAGCACAAAACACAGTGATGATTGCTTAGTAAGTTAGCTAATGCATCATGCAAGCATGGATTTCAGGTATGGAGCAACACTTGGGATGGCAGCTGGTTTATCATGTGAACAAGGCTCAGCATTCACACAGGTTGGCCACTTACAAGTTAGGTATACATTCAGGGAGTAATGGCTCACAAGTAAAGATGCTCAGTCATGCTCAGGACAGATCAATGTCAGTGCGCAAAGCAGTGGGGTAATGCTCAAAGAGCAAGTGACAAATTCATACAGGGGCGAATTGTGTCTCAGAGGTCACAGGATTATGCTAATGCAGATATCCTAGTTTAGTGAGCATACATGGCATATCAATCATCACAGCATCATGTTTATGAGAATCAAGAGCTAGTTATTATGCACACAGATTCACAAAATACTGCACTAGTCAGTTGAGATGTATTTGCACACTTCACAGCTCATTCACAGGCTAACCTCAAGTCCTGCGCTTTTCCTTGTCTTCCTTGGATTGGCTCAGTTGCGCCACAAGTACCTGTTTACTCAACAAACAATCTCAGTTCCCAGAAATGTGCAGGTTAAAGCAAGGGATCAATATTGATGCTGGCATAAACGACTACCATGAGTTATGCCGTTTGGTTTTTCAGGGCAGTCGAATACAAGCAGCAAATTAAATAGCTCTGATGTTTATTTGGACTGACAGG
Source organism: Papaver armeniacum (assembly GCA_023531295.1). Taxonomy (NCBI): domain Eukaryota; kingdom Viridiplantae; phylum Streptophyta; class Magnoliopsida; order Ranunculales; family Papaveraceae; genus Papaver; species Papaver armeniacum. The sequence goes on from JAJJWW010018901.1 coordinate 479,619, forward strand.
GGAGGTTGGCACAATAACAGCTATGGGTATGCAAGAAAAACTAGTGTTTACAGGTTACTAAAGAATGCAAATGAGAAGTGAATGATTAACAATTACAGCTAAGTTACACTATAATGCAAGTACAGATATGCAATTAGGATGAGCTGACTACAATGCAATGAAATATGCAATAGAAGATGCAATGTAGAAAAAGAAAACTAACAGCAAGTTATACTAATAAAGGACTAAAACAACAATGCAAAGCATATATACAAGAGTGAAATGAAAAACAGTGAAGAAAGCAATTAATCACTATAGCACACTACCAATTCCCCGGCAGCGGCGCCAAAAACTTGGTAGGCTTTTGAAGATGTTTGATTTTTCGCGTACTTGTAATACTGCAAGTGTACAGTGCCTATTGGAGGCAAGGGCAAGTACAGGTCGATCCACAGAGAAATGGAGTTGCTATGAATGATCTAAAGGCTTCTTAACTGATTTTCTAGAGAAATGACAAAGTTTGTAACACAAATATGGGTTGGTTGTCGATACGACTTAATGAATGTTGTGACAATGAGCTCAAGATGAACTACAAAAAATGAGTATAAAGGGCACTAGGATTGTCAAATCCACCACTAATTCATGTTATGTGTTCAACTAATTTGAGTATTCTTGTTCTGTGATGAGATAAGGACAATGTGTCAAGTCTATCACTTATCTAAAGAGTTTCACCAAGTGATAATTCAATTATCAGCTAGAGTACCAATCCAGAGCACTAATTGTCTAATTAAGCACAACTAGTCAAGGGGTTAGCAACTATCTCTAAGGCCTGAGCTGAGCACAATCAACACAGTTTTATCCTAACTACAATGGATACATGGCATTCATTGTGAGAGTAAAGCATTGAAGTACAAGAATTGAAATTATCTTATGATTTAAGCATTCAAGAACAACTCAAACAAAGTTGAATAACATAACAGAGAGTTAGGGTTTCATTTAAATCCTAGCAAATTGATTTAGAACATAATTAAGGTATTTAAAACACAAATTAAACAAGAGATGGTGCACTGGCTAGTCCAGGCATGAGTTCAAACATCCTCACCTCAACTCTATTTATACATGCAAACCCTCAAAATCTCTCTAACACTCATACTCGAACATAAAAGCAAACCCACTCACCAAACACCTCTGAATCGTTGTCTCCTTTGTTCAATCGGCTCTGCAAACTCCTTAATTTGATGTTCCCTTCACTGTTAGCGAAACCCTAACCCTAATTCTTTCTATCTCTCACTTAGCTTCTAGGGAAGAAGCTATGAGTGAGATAGAGAGCAAGTAGTGGGGTGAAGGTGGTGCGTCTGTGCTATTGGTGGCTGTGGTGTCGGGAGAAACGGTGGAGGCGGCTCTGCAATTTTTGGTCGGGGGAGAAAAGAGGTAAGGGGTGGTGTCTGGTTCTGTCGGGTGAAGGAGAAGAGAAAGAGAATAAGGTGTGTTTGGTTTGGTCGATGGGAGAATATATAGGTGGTGTGGTGTTGAGCGGGAGCATCAAGAGTTGATGTGAAGGTTGGAGTGAGCGTCGGATCTAAGGTAATCCGATGCGTGTGCCGATGCGACCGTAGGATCAAATCTGACGGCTCGGAAGGGACGGGCTCGGATCCGGGTCGTGGGTCGGGTCTTGGACTGTTCAAGCCCATGTCTTGTAAATGGGTTGCTCCTTGTTGGGTTGCAACTGATGCGCGCGCGGGCTTTGGCTTTCTGCTCCATAGATGCTCGCCTCCAATTTTCTGCTCTTTTGGCTCCTCAATTTCTCCAAACTTTATTTATTATCTAAAAAACACAAAATTAATTAGTACAAATATTTATTCTTGAAAACAAAGAAAATACAGAATCTGGGATAATATCTGATTTCCGAGCACAAAAGATGAGTTAAATGCCAATAAATAGATGTAGAAATATGCAATATTTGGCACTCATCAGTTAGATCTCGTTTCTTACTTGTCGTAAGTTCTTCTTCACTTTGAGTGATTACTTTCAATTCTCTCCTTTGTTTTCTCCTTGCCGTTTTAGTTTGTGGTCTACCTATCGGATCTCCCTTTGTTGGCTCTTCGCTTTGTGCGATCCATGGGTGAGTAATTATCCTTAGTTGGCTCAACAAGACTTGACGGCTTACCGAGGTGCCACGTGAGTAAGCTTCGAAGAATTCCTTTGCTTCGTTCGTATCCCATGGTGATTGTCCGGGATATTCCGTAGGGGGAGGGTCGAAAGATAGTTGCTTCCAAAATGGATCAATAACCTCAATAGGTATCACTTCTTCATACTTCACAAGTATATGACAAAACAGAAGCCCCAATGAAGACATGTCGGGACAAATACACACATCATCCGGTTTTCCGTAGTTTATCTCATATTCCATTTGTCTCATCATATGTTTTATTGCCCAATGAGAGACATTGAATTCTATTCCTTGGAGCAACTTACCATATCGAAGAAATTGAGTCATCCTTTCCATTGAGCTTTTCTCAAAAGCCTGCTTGATCTTATCTATATCACTCTTAAAGTATTGCTTCATTGCCTCGGTGACCGTAACCACGTTTCCTTGGCCGGACAGGATGAGATCTTTAAATCTCCCATGAGCGGACTCCGCTGCACTAGTTGCTTCAGTTTTGAAGTGTCTATACCGGTTTGTCCATGAACAAATTTTTACTTGAACTTATCCAACCATTGAGTCCGACAATACCAGACGGCATTCGGATAAACTTCGTTCCAATCGACAATAAACTTGTCCAATCTCTTTTCGTATAAATCCTCGATAAGAGACCAATAAACTTTCTCCCAATCTCTTAGAAATTCCAACCACTTTTTATGATTTTTCGCATGTTCTTTGTCCACTCGCTCCTTTATCTTGCCTCTCTCATCTTCTCCTTCTCCGGGGGATAGTTTGTTCTTTCGAACATCTTCCGCTAGTTGAACAATCATTCTCTTCTTAATATCCGCCTTAGTGGGTTCAAACAAGGCATGGCAAGTTTTTATCACATTATTACGTATATGATATGTACATAGGAAATTTTGTGCGTCCGGGAAGACGTTGGATATTGCATTCATTAATGCGTCATCTTGATCGGTTATGATGACCCTCGGAAGTTGATTTTCCTGGAAGAATAATTTCAATTGTCGTAATGCCCAATGATAATTATAGTCCTCTCGTTTTCCATTAAACACCAAGCCAATATGAATGTTACCTTGTCCGATGTTTGCCCTACGATGTTGAACAACGACATATTATATTTGTTTGTCTTGTATGTGCAATCCATCAAAAGAACACCACAACAAGTATTTGCCAATTGTGAAAGCAAAGGATGCGAAATGAATATTTGAAGGGGCTTGTTGTCCGGCCCTCTTTTAATGATACACGTGTAGTTGTGATCCCAAACTATCTTCTCAAATTCTTGCATAACGGTCCTCCCTTCCCATTCCACCCTTCTAATAGTTGCTTGTGCGCTATAAATTGTACGTAGAGAAGACACGTTAGTCTCATCCTTTTCCTTGAAGCCTCTGAGAATTTGTCTCGGTTTGATAAGTGCTTTGGTCAATCTCTTTACATCCTCGAATTCATGAGGTTTTAGCTTCGCAACTAGGGAGTGACCATAAAAATCTTTCAGATCCCGGTGGTTATGACAGACGAACCAAACCGCACAATCCCATTCATTGTTCTTGTCATTTAGATGAAATACAAGCTTAAAGGGGCAGTTATCCTTCCTCGTACGAGTCTTGTATACCTTATTAGTCTTCTTTGGATATACATAATCCTTTCTCTTGTGGCTATTCTTCGCCTTGTATTGCCCACTTCTCTCGCAAACCATCTCAAAACGTCACTTTGAACCTTGCGTATTCCTCACCAACACACACATGTTCTTAAGAGCCGTCTCTTTAGCCCAAGCGATTGCTACCTTTGGATCTTTTATTCCATACATAAGGACAACAGTGGGAGATTAGAAGGTTCATTACAAGCAATCCATTAGTAAAGTTCAAGATACTAGGTGAAAAGTATTCTTTGGTAACATACCGGAGGCATTTTATAGTATTCCGACGTATCCTGACCAAGCGGTTTTGCATTTGTTGGATCAATATATGTCACCACCTAAAGATCGAATGAAAATTAGTTCCAAAAGAAATTAAAACACTATGCCGGAAACATGTTCCGGCATGCTCGACCAATGTTCCGGCATGGTCGAACTTAACCAAAACCGATGACCAAATTTGAAACCTATTCCGGCATACATGTTTCATTAGAAAGCAACGCCGGAAACACAGATGCCGACATTCTCGTAATCTATGGTTCCAAGCCGGTACCTATATCCGGCGTAGACAATAATTAATATATAATGCCGGTATTTAGCTTTGGAAAACATTTATTCCTGTATGTTTTTTGGTATGTAATGGCATGGTAACTTTATAATTGAACAATGCCGGCTATAATGCCGACATTCTAGTTGTTGATGGTTCCACGCCGGTACACAGTTCCGGTGTCGTTGTTTATTAATTTCCCATGCCGGTATTTGGTTTTGGATGGAACTGCTTCCTGTATGTTTTTCATGCAGCGCCGGCATGGTAACCTATGAATGAAACGATGCCAGTAGCATATTCCTTGGCAGGTAAAAAGTAACTTTTGTATCGGCATAGTTTTTTGTTTGAATATTATGCTGGATTGTAATTCAAAATAGGGGATATCGGACTGCCGGCATGGACGTAGTATGAATACTATGCCGGTATTGGGATTCCCGGCAAAGTATTCATACCACTACCATGCCGGCACCGAGGTTTTTCAGTTGAAAAAATGGCGGGTTTAAAGAAAAAAATCGATTTTTCAACCTCCTAGCAGCTTTACCTGTGTATTAGGGATGCTTGCATGTTGTGCAAGTTTACTTTCTTGTGTAGGTTCTTCAAAAAACTCTCAATGCTCGTAAAAATCATCATTCAAGGGTGTTGGCTCAACAAAGAGTTGCAATTGTGAGTTGTTGTCATTAGCTGAAGATTCAAGATATGCTCCTTGTTGTAGTTGAGTTAAAGATTCAGCAGCAGCAATTCTCTCTTCACAATCATCCTCCATTTTCACCAAAAAAAAGTTCACTCTCAATTTTTTTTTCCTCCTTTTATTCTCACCCCAATTACCCAAATACAAATAAAAATACACCCTAATCATTTATCAAATAATCTTATGATTTTACTAATTATAATTAATCACGAAACCTGATTAGTGAGGGGTAGATTAGGAATTACCTAAAATACTTAGATAAGGGGTGACCCTGATTTGATATTTGGATCCAGTTTTTGTCTTTTTCCTCTATCCCCAATTAGTTTCAATATCCCCCAATTGCGCGTTCAAAAAGAAACTGTGTTACTATTTCTTATTTTATTTATTAATAAAATAAATTTAACCCTTAGATAATAATTTATTACAAATAATTAATATGTCTTTCTACGAGGAATAAAACGACAAACGAAACTACAGATACAGTTATAACATATCATCTCCAAATGGCGTAGACAAATTTTAGTTAATTAGTTAATTTAAAATGGGGCGGGATCGGCTCACAGAGTTAAAATGACAGACATCTCCACAAACCTCCGCGACCATTGATTCTTTCCCTTTTCAATGGCTAGGATCGGTCAATAAAACACGCGGGTCTTGTTGCATAACCGATAACCCGCTACCCAATTTTATATGTCTCTCTCCCAACAAACCATCATTTTCTCTCTCTCGATTCCTTCTTCTCTGTAACAAATGAAATCAGAAGTTTTCAATTCGGTGTTAACAAAATCGTGTAGAAGAAAGTAGCTCCACAAATAGTGTTGTATTATGCTTTGATAACCCAAAATCTCTTTGTTTATAGGGTTTTGATGTAGGAATTGGAGGGCCTTGAAATTCTGTTTTCTCGTTGATAATGAATAATTTTTAACCTAATTTTATTTTGTTTGATTCATTACAGTTTTGATCCCTACAGTTCTGGATAAAGGTATCCTTATCTAATCAATTAGAATTTCAAATAATAAATCTCAAATCCCAGATCAAAGCCCTATCAGTAAAATGGTTAAAAAATCCACATACCCCTCAAATATTTGACTCACCTAATCAACTTTCAAGATTGATCCACATAAAAATTATCTACAAACTTGATGAATTGATGGTAGAACAGAGGGGAAGAAGGAACCGAGAGAAGATGATCGAGAACGAAACTAGAAAGTCAATAAATTAATACCCTATCAAATCGGGTCTTGAGTTAGTAAGAAAACCCGTATGCTTTGTCAATAGATCTTAGCCATTAAAAATAACAAAAATCTGTGGTTGTGGCGGTTTGTGGAGATGTCTGTCATTTTAACTCTGTCACCCGATCCCTCCCCATTTAAAATTTTGATATTTATTTATTTGGCTACAATTGATATATTGACTTCCACTCATATCTGAGTTTAATATTCCGATGAATTATAATTAATGGGAGCAAGCAGATCGTACGTCCAATAAAAGGAAAAAAAAAGTGAAAAATAAAAACGGTGATCCATATTAACAAAAGGAGAATAGATTTTGAGGGAGATTCAAAAATTAATAATATAATAATCTGGAAAATTATTATAGAGGTACAATACGTAAACCAATAAATTTTATTTAATAAGTTCACAAAATTGGTTAAAAAGACCAAAATCAACAATATCTGGGTAAAAAGGATATTTAGATTTTGATACTGTTTAAATGGACAAAAATGTAAAAATAGCCAGGATGTAAACAGTTTCATCCTACCCATTTTCAAATACTCTTTCTTATTTTTATTTTACATCACGATGCATCCAGTTTCATCCTTGCTATTTTTTAAGTTTAAGTCAGGATGAATCCAGTTTCATCCTTGCTATTTTTTTGGTGTTCATTTCACCCATACTAATTTTTACTCTTCCATTTGAACCATGTTTTAAAAATATTTGGACAAATGACCCATTTTCCGTTATAAGTTTTAACTGTAAAAAAATTGATTTGAATTTAAAGAGAGAAAGCATTGTCCGATGCCCTGCGCAAAGTACGAGCACAAAATCTGGATTACCATATAACTACTGTTTCATCAATAAAAAATCCCACATATTTCATCCATATTTTCTACGGAAATAAAAGGTAAAAATAAATAAAATTTGTACATATTTTCTCCACCTTAATGTATTGGCCTCGCCAAACTAAATAGATGATGCATCGCCACGGGTGAGACGAAGCTCCGCGCATATCGAGTTAAAAATGCATCGCCACGGGAGGGGCGAAGCCCCGCGCGCACCAAGTAAATGTATCGCCACGGGGCGGGGTGAGGCCCCGCACACACCGGTTTAGAAATACATCGCCACGCGGTGTGAAGAAGACCCCCGCCTACACCAATTTAAACTAGAAAAAAAAATACCCAATGCCTAGCACGGGCACAAAATCTAGTTTAAATGAATACGGGTGTTGCGAGTTTATTAATTTAATTCAACTGAACACACGCAAAGGCCCAAACTGGAGTTTTTTTGATTAAACAGATATCACCTTCGGTTCAAGAAGGATTTGATCTGAAATACAACTTGGTGGGACATCAGACCATTCTTTAGTTAGCTTCTCAGTACGAGCTACTCTTGGGAGAATATCTGCCACTTTATTTTGTTCCTTTCGAACATGATAACAAGACCAGTTTTTAAATTTCTTAAAAGATAAAATCATTTCTCTAAAAGAGATTTTAGGAAAAATGTAAAAGAGAATAGAAAAACAAGGACTACTTACCAAAATTTTGGAGAATTCGAGTAGGAATGTACACCCAAATTTTGAAGGGAGTGCACAAATGTGGTCTGCTTAGAGCATCTCCAACAATGGGTGCTAAAAATCTTATGTGGAATTTTTATTTAGATCCTTATTTTTTGGGGTCATATGTATGTGGCAAAAATAATAATGCTTTGCTCATGAACCATCTCCAATAGTATGGGGTCTTATTTTAAAATTTGTTGTTTTGGATAATGATAAAATTGATTCCTTCTTTCCTATTGGTTCATAACAATTTATTTAAAAATTAAAAAATTACAATATAGTTAAAATGATGATGTGGAGGTCATTCCCAAGGTCTAAATAAGACCTTCTCCAAGACCTTCATATTTATTTTAACACCCTTCCTATTTTCTATGACCCACTGTTGGAGATGATTTTAATGTAAATGAGGGTCTAAAATCCTATGTGTCATGAAAAAAATAAAACCTCCACCCTCCGTTGGAGATGCTCTTAACACACACAGGCAGCGTCTATAACATCACACACTTGGCGACCTACATAACACAAAATTACAAACATCGGTAACATCTTATACTTGGCGACGTACAATTGGCTGAGCCTTGTCACACGAACTGAGCCGGGTCACACGAAAAGGGTATATACTCTCAGGTCCTCCAGGTGTTTGTCAAATTACGTTAGAGCCAAGTAAGTGAACAGTGTACTCCGTGTAAAGCTACAGTAAGTCGGTGCTGTGACACATCAAATCCAACCGACTTTCTTACAGGTTTCCACCCCAAAAGAACAAAAATATCCAACTCTCCACTGTAAAGGCGGCAAGTACCCGAAACCCATATAAACCCTTCTTCAATCTCAGAAAATATCTCGTGTTCTTACGAATGAAATACTTTCCTCACTCTCTCCCTACTTAGATCAAAATGAGTGAATCTCCAACTTCTGAATTCGGAACATTTCCATCTCCGCCTTCGATGTTTCTAGGACAAAAAGGAAGTACTCATGGAGAGTGTTCGGGTTTTACCGATTCTTCTTCTTCATCTTCTTCAACTCCACTAATGGTTGAACCACTTACTGCTATAAAAGATTGTTCTTTAGAAGAAAATTCTAATAGAGAGAAATTTTCTGAGAGTAATCTGAAGATTAAGGGGGAAAATACAAGAGTGGGTTCAATACCTCAACCTTTAGAATGTTTACAAGGTAATCCTGTCCCTCCATTTCTCTCGAAAACATATGATTTAGTTGATGATCCGTCCTTGGATAAGGTGATTTCTTGGGGATTGAATGGTCGGAGTTTCGTGGTTTTGGACCCGATGGAATTTTCCAAAGTTGTACTTCCGCGGAACTTTAAGCACAACAATTTCTCCAGTTTTGTTCGGCAGCTAAATACTTATGTGGGTATCCTAGGAAAGCAGCCTCTAACGGCTGCTGTACTCTGTTTGTAAATTTTCCCCCACTTAATTTTTTGTTCATGTAAATTTGTGTAGTTTCTTTGTAATTTTGTGTAGTTTTTTTTCCTAATTTCGTTTCGTTGATCGCTTTGTAACCTATTTTGTCAAGAATCGCGATGTAGATTACTGCCAAGGTACAATTGGAATGGTGATATAGTGTAAGCCTCATTATTAAAATTGGGAAACAACTCAGATTTGTCAATGCTTGTAAATGTTTAATTGGACTTTCAGACATTTTTTGATTGATTACTTCCATTAGATTTTTTTATTGTTAGTATAAGAATTATGGTCTGGAAACCTTTGAAGACGTTATTCACTTCTTTTGGCTGGACAAGGATTGTTACAATGTTTTGTTTGGTTCATGAAATTTATGTTTCTTGTGTTGTTTTAGTTCTAATGCGGTCAAGAAAGTTGTAATTAGTTTCGTATCTTCTGATGTGTGTAGACTATGGAAATAGTCATAGAAGGGTCATTCTTTTTATCCTATATATACACCTGAGATTCTTTCCTATTCCTTGGAATTTTTCTGTATGACTTGCCACTTGATAACATTATCTTTCTCCTATCACTGAAGCAGGCGGTGGGAGTCTCACAGGTAGTAAATGTGTATCTTAAGATATTATAATCCTCATTCCTGTTTAATTCCATTTTCATTTTTCCCTGTAATCTTATATTGTCTTTTGTTTAATGGTTGCTTAGTTGCTTACAGATTGGCTCTGTAGGGTAATTAGATCTTGTTCGTGTGTATGATCACGAGGGACGCGACATATATCGTATCAGATGTTCTTAACATCATATAAACCTATTATTATTTTTGTGTATTATGTTTCTGTAGATGTGACCCATTGATTCTAGAGTCTCTGTTGGCTACTGTGCTCAGGGTTTTCGCAAAGTTGAAACTGATCGCTGGGAATTTGCAAATGAAGATTTTTTACGTGGGAGAAGGCACTTGTTGAAAAATATCCACAGGCGCAAGTCGCTCCAAGGACAGCAAATTGGGGGATTCTCACAGTTTACTGGTGAAACAGGGATACCCAGATTGGATGGTGAGGTACAGCAGCTGAGAAATGACAGAAATTTCTTGATGCAGGAGCTCTCAAACCTGCACCGAGAGCATCGAGGGAGAGCTGAACAGGTAGAGGCAATGAAACAGCGGATGGCAGTGGCAGAACAGAGACAGAAGCAGATGCTTTCATTCTTGGCGAAAGTTCTACAGAACCCTGTATTCTTGTACCGTCTTCAGCAAATGAAGAAGCAGAGAGAGATTACTTCTCCAAGGATGAAAAGAAAATTCATCAAGCAACAGTCAGCTGATGGCTCTAAACTAGCTTCATCTGTAGAAGGGAAGATCGTGAACTATGATGCAAAATTGTGCCATGTTGCTTCTTCAGCACTTTCAGCTATAGAAGAACCTGTCACAGATAAGCATCTAACTGGCAATTTCTTAGGCGATATGGTGGGGAAACTAGAGCTTGGTGCAACTCATAAGCAAGAACTTGTGGGTGCTTCAGCTTCAGGTCAGATGGGAATGGAGATATTGGATGTAGGATCTCTGGGATGTCAGGGAGGCAAGGAAGTATTAAACGGTCAACCTGAAGTTGTTGGGGAACCTTTTGTCTCCTTTGCGGAGGATTTGGCGAAGGAGAAGACATTTCCCGACTTTATTTCGCCAGGAGTTGAAAGCATCATTAAAGAGGAGGACATCTGGAGCAAGGGATTCGAAATCAGTTTTGGTCTGCCTACTTCTACCAGTGATATATGGGGTGATCTTGCCAACTTTGATCCTCAAGATCTTCAAGTCATAGGTGGATTTTCGAATCTGTGGGACCAGGAATTGGAAGCTGCTGGAGGTTCAGGAAGTAATATGTGGGCCGGTGATGAACTGTCTTTCAATGACACTGAAAGCAGTCCAGACAACTAGAATATAATAGTAGTATTTTTGCTATTACTCTTGATGCCATTTAGGATAGTATAGTATGGTTCATATTAATTTTCCTGGTTGAAGGTTTTCTGACGTTTGAATGATTGACTAAAATAAACGCTTTATAATTTTCTTTTGCTCATTCTTCTTGAACTCATGCACTTGTTTAATTAGGATTTGCACAATTAATCCTGATAATCTAACACAGAAGTTCGGCAGATATTCTATTTATTTATTTTTCTCTTCCTTCTTCTGTTCAACTGATGGTATACTATATAATTGCTGGATCAACTCAATAACGTAGAATTTGGAGTACTGAATTTTGCAGGTGTTCTGAGGTGTGAGACTTGAGTCAGGATCTGGAATTTGGGTGCAGTCATGGCTTCGCATGCATCCATTTTCTTGGACAATGACTCTTGGTAAGACAACACAACTGATTTCTGAATTTGCTTGCTAGTAACAATGCTATGCATTACTGTTATTTATCTTAATTTTCCTATCAGTCTGTAATAGGACTGGTTACAAGTTTCATATGGGAGTAGGAAATTCTATTAAAATTGCATTAAAAGGGAAACTGAAAGCTGGTCAGGAGATCTTTTAGAGGTCCTTGATTTATTTGGAACTATTTTTTGTTTATGTACGCAGGCCCAAACCCTCCTTACACACACACACGTGAACTAAATCCTAAAACTGAACTTCTTGTTTGCGATTTAGGATGAAAACGAGGAGTCGGGGAAAGCTGATCTACCTTACAGAAGATCTGATGCGTATACAAGTCATGATGTAAGTTACTTGATCTTAATTTTCTTAATACGAAATTTAATTAAGATATTATACATGAAAATGTTAGACTACTAGTACCTTATAAGTTATAACTACAAATACAACGTAGAATCAAAATCATGGTTATCTAGTGAGGATGCTGTAAAGAATGTGCACCAATTCAATAAGCTCTGCGGAGCTGGAGGTATTCAAATTGTGGGTAGTTGTAACGGTTTGGTTTGTGCAAACCATGCTGGTCATACATTTGGGAATCCATGTACTGCAGAGTGTAAAGAAATGAGATCACCGTTTGGATTTCTGACCAAATATTTTGGGTTCGGTTATGATTCCAAAACTCGTGATTACAAGTTTGTGTCAATTTACTGTCAACCAAATAATGGATGTTTCTCGAATGAAGATATATACTTATGTTTCAGATGCATGGAGATATGATCCTTACATTCCTTGTAAAACTTCGAGAGGACAGCCTGGGGTGTTTCTCAATGGATATTTCCATTGGTTGGCAACTTCGGGTTCAAGTAACAAGTCTCAACCACGAGTTTTTAATTTCTACGGGTATGGGGTGTTCAAAGAAATACCACAACCTGAACATATGGGTGATTTCGATGTATAAATTTGTTCAATTGTTTAGAGGTTGCCTTTGCTTGCTTTGTTGTGTTTCTAATGTTGGTTTTGAGATATGGGAGATGAAGCATTTTACGGAGTGAGAGAGAGTCGGCCTATAGTGTTCAAAACTGAGTCATTACATAAGAAGAGACTGAGGAGGAGTTACCAGTATTCCATCCGAGAAAGGCATCACTGGAATCAGCCAACATAGGGTTACTCATGAGATAAAGTAAATTAGCTGCCAAAACCACTTCAGGCTCGTTAGGCCAAGCACTGTGGGTTGGCATTTCGCTTGGCTATAGCTTAAATATAGCCAGACAAAAGGTGAGAGACATTGCACCTCACTATGGGAGATGGGCATCGCTTAGGTGTCCAAATAGTGAACACGGAAACTCAGTCTCCATGTGATGTTTACTATATACTCTACAAAATTTAGGAGTGTTAAATAAATGAATCAGTTTCCGTCCAAAACCGAACGAAAACTGAGTTTCTGTAAAGTAACTGTCTACGTGGAAACTCAGTTTCCGTGAGGCATCGCTTAGCTTAAAAAGGAACGCTCTTTGGAGAAGCCAAGCGAAACCGGCAAAATAAAGCCAAGCAATGGCCCATAGTAGTTATATTTCGCTGTACTTAAGTCTTAAGCTATAACCAAGCGAAATAGGCTACCATAGTGCTTGGCTTTTTAACTCTATAGAAGTTGAAATACCATTGCCAACCTTAGCAAGGACAGGGCAATGTTCTTCAGGTGAAATATACATCTATTGTGATATTTTCTTCTTCATGAAATGTTCAGTCATTTTCTTAGAGTGGAAATCTTATTCATATTGTACTAGCAGGATCAAATACATGCTTAATCATGTTTGAAGACGTTGCAGGAACGAATCCAACTCCTCACCAATTCCAGGAACAAATCTTTACTTGAAAGAAAACCATAAGAACAACGGAAGATATGGGCCATGCTGACATTTAATATATTGAATGTCTAACAGTTTACAGACGGTTTGAATCAAAGATTGATTAAAAGAAGATAGAATGTATACAGAACAGAGATGAGAACATATATGATCTCTTCTCTCGGCTCAATTCTCTTGTACAATTCTCACGTGCTATTGGCACATACACAGCACTCATACCTTTCACACAACACACACTATGCTATTAGATCCCTCAAAGTGGGAGATTATTTATAAATGAAGAACAGTCACAGACAATCATTCATGTACTCTAGACCCATGTGTTAGATGAATTTCTTGAGTTAATAATTTGTCCATAGTTAAACTACTCCTTTTTAAGGTTTATGATGCCTTTGGGTGTAAATGTAGTCTAAGTGAGCCTCTGCAATCATTCTCCTTTTTAAACACTCTTTATCTCCATTCCCACACTCTTCTTCGCCGTCCTCTGCTCCCATCAACTGTATCATAAAAAAATAAAGAACATAATCAATACTAGGAATTGAAGAGAAGAAAAACATTAGTTAGGCAAACAAACAAAAAAAAAAAGCTCATGATCGTCTTACATTCATCGAATCCTTTGCCAACACCTCCACCATGGGAGCATTTTGATGAGATAACCCATTAGTAGTTAAATTCTCGTCTACTGCAGATTTTAGAGGACGGAATGCTGTTGTTGCGTTGAATGTGATGAGGAGAGAAAAGAATAGTAGAGACGAAATAACCTTCAGAGACTTCATGGCTGGGTTTTGCACTTCTGCTAGTTTATTAAGAGAGATAGAGAGAGAGATGATTTGCGGTGAGAGCACAGGTGAGTGTTATAAAAATACATGCAGGTGTAGGCATACATATATAGATATCATTTCACTTGCAAATCACATGGTGATGCCTGTCCTCAAACTACAAATATGGCCCGGGGTAGTTAACAAGTACTACTACTACCTCATGCGATCACTCATTTGTGGTGGTCCAGAAAGAGAAAGTAGTTCAAAAGTTGAAGACAAATGTCAAACATGGAATAAAGAAAGATCTGATCATCCACTGGCCTCCTCTCCAAATCGCAAGAAACATTACAAAGAACTTTGCAGTAGTCAACTATGAAGTTGCAGTGCTTCTTAGTAATACTAACAGCTGTTAAACCATTGCATTATGTTCTGCTTTTACCTTCACTCTCCTGCATATTCACATGCTCACACAACAAAAACCAAAACAAAACTACTTTTCCCCTTTCGGTTACCAGCTAATATATATGTACTTCCGTTCATGTTCTGAATTCTAAATTAGTAAAAAAGCATATCTGAGAGATTAATCCAGTACTATACCAGCCGTTCAAGGTTCAGAGGAAATGAAGCATATCTGATTATGCTTCACTTTTGGAAGCTTGAATGACACACGTTGCTTGAGGAGTACCTTTAGCTAGCTGCTATGTTTTGTAATTAGCTGAGGATGTCGTTAATGTTGATCCAGTTTGAAATATTCTTTTAAACCCCACTAACATTGTCTTTGTCTTGATAAATGAGAATTAGAGCAGAAAGCAAATATGTCTGCTAATTTGTGACAAATCTTGTTTGCAGATGATATAATATCTCATTAAACAAATCAGATGTTTCCACACCAAATTTATTATGAAACAAATAGTACCACTTTATGTTTATCAGTTTATGCTCTTGCGGAATCTAAGCATAAAGGTACGTAAACCTTGGTTAAAAGCTAGTATGAAACACTGATGAAATGGGTAACTGTTGCCCCTGGATCCAAGAGCGAGCACACTCAAAACGGACAATACAACTAAATCTAACACCTAAATGTCCTAAACAAATGGATTTGGAGGTTTAATACTAAGTGAGTGGATACATAGAAGAACATATTCTTTAATGATCTTTCCACCTCACTATGTTTTTCCTTTTATGTTTGTGGTTTTGCTTTGAGAGAGAAAAAGGGCTGGTCTTGTGTGATGTCTATCCACAAATAGTCTAGTCTTGAGGGAATCTCTTACTAACTTCAATGCATAGGCATCTTTAAAAAGCTGTACGTCCTCTTCTCCACTACTGGCCACCGCTCTCTCACTCTCTCGGATCAGTAAAGGGAAGAGCATATTTATGGGTATCTGTTGCTTATCACAGCTTAGTATATATAGTGGATTAAGTGAAGAACACTGATAGTCGAGTCAATATATTCTATTCTTCCTTCAGGTCCATATCACATTTTCAAATTAGTCAAACCTTCCCAGAATTGTTTGTTTCGTTCTGTCATGTTGTGTGGTGGTCACAACAAAACTCGTTCTTCGTCTGCTCTTCGTTCTGTCATGTTGTGTTTACAGTGTAGGATCAGAATATCGCGACATCAATACTTCGCGAGATTAATAAATATAACATCACGAAGGAGTCGCGGGGAAGTAAAATAAATGACGCAATGGATGACGACAGCCAGAACACGAGGAAGATGTGAAAATCTGGCGAAGGTTAAGAATGTCGCGAGGACGAACACTTATACACTTGCGACACTTCGCAAGTTATTCCCGAAAATAAAGGACAGCTTAGCTGTCATCCACTGTATACTACCCTATATAAAGGGTTGAGTCAGTCTGTTGTAGAGGAGAGTTCTTTTTGAATTGTTAAGCAAGTCATTAGGAGAGAGAAAATCTAGAGTGATTGTAATTTCGGTTCGGCTAGTATGGTTACGGGCTCCATACTTAGAGTATGAAACCCTTCTATAAAGATGACACCTAGCACTATTCAAAATTTCCTTTTATTAAAAACGGTTAATGAATAATTAGTTTTAACAAATTCCTAATTTTTTGGTCTTACCTTTTTAAACGTGATTCCCATTTATTAAGATTAACCAGTTTTTTTATTTTTTTTTATAAGGATTTTTAAGATGATGATTAAGTAGTCAAGAAACTCAGCAACAAACCAAAAAATAAAAACAAATGCCCGCCGTTCAGCTCAGCTGGCAGGATTTACAACGAGCTAGTGATGAATTTAGTTTTCGTAACCTAAACATGGATACGATGTATCAACTCCATTGTTTCGTTGACAATGTAAATACATATAGTGATCAACAAGGTTACATCTCATCTTACAGTCCAAATCCTTCAATTCACATGCAAGCACCATCCAGTATACGTAATAAATATTATTAAATGAAATACATAAGAAAGAAACAGGATATGTCTCCAACATTAGCCCTTGAAATCATTAATATGCATAAACCATATTGGGGAAGACAATGAATGGAATTTTATAAAATAAAAACATAATTGATACAAAGAAGTTTCATACAAAGTTTAATGATTGAGATCCAGTACAACAGTAACTAAAACAAAATGATTAGGAACAAAAGGTATTAAAAATGAATCCAGATGGAAGACATTATAAATCAACTTATCCTTTGTTTCCATTAGCAGCAGTAGAGGCGCCAACACCAGTACTAGAGGTTGGTTGCGAAACAACAGTACCCTGTTTGACGAACAAAAAGTAAAAGTAAAATGAAAATATATTTATTATTTAGCAAAAACCAACAACGCAAATAAGAAAGAAAATATATACTACCTGAATGTCTTTTTTGGGTGCCCTCTTGGGAGTTTTTTTCTTGAAAGCTATATCCAATGCCGACTTGTACTTACCATCCTCTTCACCTTTCTTCTTCTTCTTTATCGGCGGATCCCTAATTTTAGTTTGTTCATCAACATTCCTTCTTTTGGCTTTGGGACCTTTGACATTACCAACTTGTTTAGTTTCCTGTTCTTGGCACTTTGTTGCCTCTGTTTCCAAAGTTTTCTGGTAGACGATGAGTTCTTCTGTACAAGCAGCCAAATGGCGTCTTACAATGGAACTAGACTCTTCATCTATGGACCCCTTCATTGCAACAACAAGAGATGTATTTGCTAGGTCACTATAACGCACACTTGAGGATTCATTGTAATCTGCTACTATTGGAGCCCCAAATTGTCAACAATAATACCGTCTCTTGCTTTCATAGTCCACCTCTTAAGAAAGTAATTAGTAGGAATCTCTGATATTTTCCTCGAAAGAAGTACTCACAATGCATGAACACATAATATGCTTGTAAATTGAAAACCATTGCAACTACACTCTACTTTCTTTTCTTTTTTTATCAAAATGCACTTTGCGGTCTTTGTCATTCTTGAAGGGAACTAGCATCTCCACCTTATGAATAGAAATCAAATCATTTTCACTTTCAATATGTTCCAAATAATAAACCAATTTTTTTAAGCTTGTCTTGAAACATTTTGAAAATTTTAGAAGTATATATCTTGAATGCTTGCCTTTCGAAAGGTATTGCAGATACTAAAACAGGTTTAGTAATTTGCTTACAACGATAATCTGCTTGAAGCTCTTTCTCCCTCCAATTCATATTCGCTTTCTCATATTGCATTATAAAATCATTTATGCGGAGGCTGGAGTTCACATAACCCTTAACAAAACTATTAACACTTTCACTTCTTTGTGTTGATGTCATTCCTGCACAAAAATGTTCTCTTCCATACACAGGAGCCCATTTCTCTCGTAAAGAATACAAGTTGGTTAACCATTCATTTTCAGACAAAGAGTACTTTGTAATCATAGAAACCCAAAGTGTCTCAAACTCTTCTTCAGTCTCAGCATTGTGCAGGCAACTTTGAAAATATTTTGCGAAATCTGTATTAGCTGCATAAATGTGAGAGAGATGCTTCGCTGTATTCTGATATATGTGCCACAAACACAAGCGATGATGTGTATCTGGCATAACCTGCTCTATAGCATTACCAATTGCTTGGGCTTGGTCTGAAAAAATAGTTTTTGGATGTTTTTCGGACATTTCACTAAGAAATGATTGGAACACCCAAACAAATGATTCCGTTGTTTCATCTACAAGTAAGGCCATCCCAAATAACACAGACATTCCGTGATGATTAACACCCACAAATGGCGCACATGGCATGTTGTATCTATTAGTCTTAAATGTGGTATCAAAACAAACTACATCTCCGAAAAATCCATAATCTATTCTTGCTTTTGCATCTGCCCAAAATAAGTTGCATGCTTGGTCGTTTTCATCCACTTGTACTTCATAAATAAAATCTGGATTTTCTTTCTTCATACGCCTGAAATAATTTAAAGCAACTTGAGCATCCCCTTCTTTGTATATCTCCCTTCTTCTTTTCTGAAACTCGTTCTTGCAATCAATTTGGGTAAAGTTCAAATTTTGTGGACCACCAAGTTCACCACTCATAATACCAAATATCTGAGTTGGTCCACAACCTCCGGAATGAAGTGATTCCATAAATTTAGCTTGTTGCGGCAATATCTTCCTTTGGGACCTTAGAAGATGTGCCTCTGTTGAATCTACAAGTTTGTGATTATGTTCTTCGATGAATTTCGTTACAACAAATTGATCACCCTTAGCAATACACTGAATGCGTGCCATACATCCTGTACGCATTTCTGGGCGTGCCTTTTGTGGTGTCCCTTTACTGTGTCTCTCTTTAAAACCTTGTTTTGAGCAAAGGATGACCCTTTTCCGAATTTTATCATCTTTTGTACGTTTAATGGCAGACTCTACGAATACTAAAAGCAACTCTTCCGGCATGCGATTGTAGAACTCATACATTTTCTCATCTGACTGAAACACAGTTCCTTTTACGGGTATATCATAAGCTAATCTGTTATGTGAACTTTTTTCTAAAACTTCTTCAGATAATAAGTTATGTTCATCAATTACATCTGTTTTATCTGAACCAACATTAGAGAAATCACTATCAAAATAAGTTATGAAGTCATTATTCATAAAGTAAAATAGTTAGGGTTTTGATTACCTGCAATATCATCGTCACTGCCTTCCGACTCTAGTTCCCATTGACCATCATTGCATTGATCTAAATTATTGGAATTTTGATCAACTACTTCTTCTGGTATGAGATTAAGATCCCACTGATTAATACATTCTCTTCCCGACATCGATTTCACAAGTATTAATGTTTTTTAACAAAGAAGACGAGTAAGATTTTTATAAAGAGTAATGTATTTCTCTAGGGTTAAAACTGGTCACATTCAGAAAGATTTTCTAAATTTTTTCTTATCATTAAATATCTTTTATTTTTTTCTTTTTAGGAAATCTGGTTAATCTTATAATAAATGGGAATCACGTTTAAAAAGGTAAGACCAACGAATTAGGAATTTGTTAAAACCAATTATTCGTTAACCGTTTTTAATAAAATGAGACGTTAAATAGTGCTAGGTGTCATCTTTATGGAAGGGTTTCATACTCTAAGTATGGAGCCCGTCACCATACTAGCCGAACCGTTGTAATTTCTTTAGCTCTGTTATATCTTCCTTTGTAAATATTTCAAGAAAATGATCAATAAAATTGATAATTATTCATCTTCAAATGGATTAGTTAAGTGAATTCTATTGAGGGGTGTATTGTGGGATTTCCTGCAATTACATATGCGCTAGAAACATGGACTGAGTAGAAGATCAACCTTGTGAATTGAAAGAATCAGGAGTAACGAGAAAGAAATTTTGAATAATTTTCAACAATTTACTAAAATTGAGAAATGGCTAGAAGAAGGAATGCATCAGAACAACCAGCAATTGTGAGGAGAAGCGGGAGATTAGCTGGAGAAAGGAGAAATGAAGTAGGCGAACCATCAAGAATAAACGCAAGAGATAGAGAAGAAGGTCAAATTCAACCACCAATTCAACTAGCACCGAATAGAGTAATAGATTATGATAGGGTGAGCGTGCATACATGGAGATCAGATTTTGTGGAAGAAAGAGAAGAAGTGCAACAATTGATAAATAATGGACAAGAGGAGAGAAATCGAGAAGAAATGGGAGAAACAGCTCATAGAAATGAAGAAATCGTAGCATTAGAAACGTTGAGACAAACAATACATGAAGAAATACGATTAGAAGCGGAAGAACGCGCAAATTTAACAAGGCAAAACCATGAGTTAAGAATGGAAAATATGAGGTTGCAGAATAGGAGGTCGAGAAGTAATACTAGATCAAGACCAGGATCGGTTAGAGATGATAGGAGGAGAATGTTACCTGTAGAAAATGTTAATGAAGAAAATTTAGAAAGAGAGCTAAATCTCGGTGAAGGATCTTTGCGAAAGAAGGGAAGTG
Source organism: Papaver armeniacum (assembly GCA_023531295.1). Lineage (NCBI taxonomy): Eukaryota > Viridiplantae > Streptophyta > Magnoliopsida > Ranunculales > Papaveraceae > Papaver > Papaver armeniacum. Next base: position 500,213 of record JAJJWW010018901.1, read on the forward strand.
GTGTGTATTCCACGTCCAGAGATTTTCTGAGTGACCAAAATAATGGAAATCAAGGAAATAGGCGCGAGAATAATCCAATTGATGAAGAAAATCGGGAAGAAGGAAGAAGAATACTGCATGGGAGAGAAACACGAGAGGAAACAAAAGGAGATTGAAGATGACATCGAAAAGCATTATATTGAACAAGCGCGTCTAGCTTGCGAAAGGGAAAGATTAAGAGTAGAAATGGAAGAACGAGAATTGGAGGAAGCAATTCGGCGAGAATAATCATGACAATCGAGAAAGAAGGCGCGAGCAAAATCGCAACAATGGAAATATCAATGAAGAGTATGAAAGAATACAAAGGAGAACGATAGACAACCAAGAAGAGAAAATGATAGATACAATGGTGTGCGAATCCATGAACGAGATGGAGGAGAAAGTCGCGAGAGAAAGAAGAGAAGAAAATCTTTGAACAAGAAAATCAAGATAGACATGAACGAGAAGAGAGAGGCGAGCTAAAAAGACCAATAAATTCGAATCTGATGTAAATGAACAAATCTTAAAAGAGTTGGCAGAAATGAGAGGAATGTTGAACAATAGAAGAGGAGGAGGAAGAAGACAATTAGATGAGGCAATCGAAGAAGCTGCGAAAAATCCCTTTACACTAGAGGTGCAGTTAGGAGGAATACCCCCAAAGTGCAATTTACCCGCATTAACCAGCATTTTTGATGGAACAACTTGCGCAATACAACACATCAAAGCGTATGTAAGATGTATGTTACAGTGGGAAAATCATGACGCTATATTGTGCAAATATTTCGCATCAAGTTTAACAGGAGAAGCACTGAAATGGTTTGAGGGTTTACCAAGAAACACCATCACGTCATTCAACCATTTACAAGCTATATTTTTAGGGGCATACATAAGTAACAACTCCTCGCGACCAGGAATTGAAGATGTATTTGGACTGAAACAAAGAGTTGGCGAAAGTTTAAGACACTTAACTGTGAGATGGAAGACGATGTGTAGCGAGATGGCTGGAAGAGTGGATGAAAGATATCTCATTTTATCATTTATAAACGCTATGTTCGCAACTAATTTTCTATATATTCAAATTTTTAGAGTCAAGAATACAATCACGATGACGGAGCTGCGAGAACTTCAAGAGGAGTATATTGCTTTAGAGGAAAGGAAAAATGAGATGGAATCATATCCAATTGCGAATACAAGTTCAAATGCTGCGAATGCAAGTTTATTACCAAAACTGATAAACACGGTGGCGAGTACTTCGCAAGGTCAACAAGAAAGGATAAATGAGATGATGGACAGCCAAAGATAGTAGCCATGGGAAGCCGTGATCAAGAAGAATATGAGAGAGAAAGAAACTACTACAACCGTGGTGGCAATAACAAAATTCAAAGACTTGATCATCCGCAAGAAACTTATGGAAGTCAAAGGCGAGAATTATCATGGAGGGCAGCGACGTCACGAGTAGTATGGGAAGAAATAAAAATGCCAGCATTAAATGCTAGTGTTGAAAAAATATGGGAAGCTATACTCTTGATGGAAAACATACCGCGCCATGGAACATGGGGAATGAGCCACCACCAAGTGATAGAAGTCACGAGTTCTATTCTTACCACCATTTTCATGGACACTTAACAAATGAATGCAGAAATATAAAAAGAATCATTCTCAGAATGATTGACGAAGGAAAGCTAAGTCATTTTCTAAAAAGTGAAGAGAAGGTTCAGCCATTACCACCACCACCAGAAATGCACAGAACAAATTCAAACAAAGGGGAAAGAAACATTCGTACTAGAAGTTGGATCGAAAGCTAAAAATTTGTTTTGCAACTCCATTGTACACTCTTACCGAACAATTGAAGATTTTCATGATAATGTTCTCAGTAGGGTTTTGCGAGGGATGCTAATAATAAAGAAGTGATGAACATTGCGAAGACGTCGCAGTTAAAAGAATGGCAAATGCTGATTATTTCTTTCAACGTGAAGAGATTCTGAAGGCAAAGAGACGCATGACAACCCATTGGTTGTAAAATTGGAAATTAATCCAAAACCCGTAGATGGCGAAGACGACGAAGCAGAGAATTCTTTGGGAGATCAATAGAATCTTGATTGATACGGGAGCTCAGTAAATATTCTTTTCTACCATACTTATAAGACTATGGGGGGGAAGGATGAAGAATTGATACCTTCGACATATAAGATATATGGTTTCAATGGAACAACGAATAAGCCTAAAGGAGAAGTTCATATGAGAATACCTTTGCAAGGGTTATCAACGGGGATTTTGTTCTGTGTAGTTGATGTGGAGTCCCCTTATAATGCATTGATCGGAAGGCCATGGTTGCACGAAATTCTGGGCGTAGCGTCAACTTATCATCAATGCATAAAATTTCCTCATCATAGCGGTGTTGGAATTATAAAGGGAGATTGGACGGAAGGACAAAAATGCTATGAGATCGACGTGGAGAGTTGCGAAGAGAGAGCTGCGAAAAGAAAGGGTTGGAAGCAACATGCAAAAGATGAACAAAGAAGAGAAAGATTGATGGTGGATGCCATTGATGTAAGAGGAGAAGATACATTGCGAAACAGGTGCATGAAAACAGTTGAAAATTATGATGGAAAGGAATCATTAAGAGATTTGAATGGTGAAGAAGCAGAGAGCAGCAGGAGCAAAAAGTGTAAGAAGTGAGTAATCATCAAAAGGCAGTAACAAAAGCTTGTTAAGGGTAAGAGGAAGAAAAAATAATTGAAGAAGAAATATGCGAGGGTCTCGCCATCAAGAATGTATGACAATTTGATTGAAGAATTGAAAAACAAAAATGATTAAACAATGTAAGATTGCGCGATAGCTTCGCAAACAAAATGAATGATTGAATGAATTAACAAAAATGAAAGAGTGAGTGAATGGGACGAACCTTTATGGCGTACACCCTAGTTCGCGAATGATATTTCGTAAGAGGCAAATGTAAGACCTAAAGTGCGTCATATAAGGGGGTATCTCTTGACATGGCTCAGGGAAAAGGTTACACCGCTCCTGGAACCTGAGTCATGGAGATTTGGGGCCCATGAAAGCCTATCCAGGAGAGATACCTTGGATTTCCAACTATATATATATGGTTATACCCTGGTTGGACGCCCGAGGGTCTCTTCCAAGGAGTCAGTGTATGCTCAAGGCGCCGGGGTACACGGTTGAGCCAAGAGTGCCTGGGGCATTTGAAGTGTCTCGGCCATTCTTGGCAAGTCTTGGTATATGCCGCACTCGGCCCGAAGAAAACTCCACTTAGGGTGCAGTCTCGTAACCATAAGCCATATAGGTATAAGGGATAAGAGGCTGCGAAAACAACTGGTTGTTGTTAAGACCGGATGGGAGGAGCTAGTCTTGTATGGCCGATGTACGCCTCCTTGAAGGGGCAACCCGGGGGAGAAGATAAGGGCGGCACCCTCCATTAGGGAGCTGATAAGTGTCAAAAGACGCAAATGTCATGAGGCTTTATTTTCGCAAGGAGATTTAGGCTTGTCATATTTGTGCGATGATCCTGTAGAGGCAATAATACTGACGCAAGGATAAGGCGAGATCAATGGGTTTTTGCATGAAAATGCAAAGACGTCCCCGCGATTTCGTCGTGAAGACGGCAATGTCATGGGATTTTACATTCGCAAGAGTATTTAAGCCTGTCATATTGTCGCAAATAAAATATCCTGCAGAGGCAAAAATACTTAACAAATGATAAGACAAGGTCAATGGGTCATTACATGAAAATGTAAAGACGTCCTGCGATTTTGTCGCAACGAGGGGTGGCGAAATAAGACCTTTAATTAGGAAGGCAAAATAAGACCACACAAGAATGATAAGGCAAGATCAATAGATTTCTTCATTTGTGAAGACATCTTGCGATCTTGTCGCAATGATGAACTTCAACATAACTAAAGATATAGACATACATAAAATTGAGGAAGCAAATAAGCTTGCGAAAACGATTATATTCCATCATAAAATTACAAATAATAAAGACCAAAGTCAGAGATTTCATTACTCAGAGATAATTGATCAAATCTCTCATTTGAAAATGAATAACAGAGGCAAGTATGGGAATGAATAGGATAAACTCTTGTTATTCATTTCCACATGATGGATTTATGTATTCATAATCTTTGGTCAGTTGAATTATAAAGAGAATTGCTTGATTAATATGCGTAAGTAAAGAAAACAAAGATTGAATTCATATTTAGCAATCCAAGAAGATTAAAAGAGTATATATACGAGATATTACAAGAAGCGAAAGAAGAAAAAGAAGTTATTTCTTTGAGGATTCTTCTTCTTGGTCAGATTCTTCAATTCCATCATTCTTTTCGCCAGATTCTTCCTCTTCGCTAACTTCACTATCAGAGACATCCGAGAAAGGCATATCTTCAGGAATATCATCGCGAAGACAAGGATATGAACTAAGAGGAATGCGGTGATCATTGCAAACCGTTTCAATAGTTTGATTGCGAAAACGAACAACATTATTGTTGAAATTCGCCACTTTGTAGCTTGCGAGTTGTTTCTTTAACTTAGAATACTTGTTATTGCGAAGAGAAAGGTCTTCTGCGAGTTCCCCTTTTTCAGACTCAAGTTCTTCAATCCTTGTTTGAAATCTCTTCTCGGATTCTGCAAAACATATGACAATGAATTAACAACACAATAACAATACTACAGAGATAAGGAGCAGTAAAGTATAATAAACAACCTTCTCTGTCAGATATCATGTCTTTAACCAAGGCAGTATGCTCGGCATGAAGGCTAACATCAACACCTAAGTTATTCCTGGCATTATCTAGAACCTTCGCAGCCCAAGCGAATTCATCATCATTATTTATAACAAGAAGTGAACGAATTTGATCTTCTCGCTCATTAAGTATGGCATTCTGACGAAGAGATTCGTCTCGTTCAATTTGTACTTCGAGAAGAGATTTTTGAAATTTTGCTAATGCCTGTGCACCTTTATTAGCAATACGGTCTTTGTCATCTATGAGACCACTAATTTTCTTCCTTAAAGTTTTGGTTTTCTTATGGGAATCAAGATACATTTGTTTAAATCGGTTGGCTAAACCTAAACTAGATCTATGCTCAATCTCTAAGAGACGATATTTGGCTTGAAGTTCATTTAACGGAAGGGAATCAATTTTGTTTTGAATAACTGCTTAAAGATTCGTTGAGATGAGTGAGAAGAACATCATTGTCCATAGGCTCGGGAAATGAATGGAGAAGAATGGCTTCTTCAGAGAGATTATATATGTCTGCGAAAATAATAAATCAGGCAAAGAAAAGCAGATGATAAACAAAGACGACTTGAAGAGTAAAAGTTTTATACCATAAAGTTGTTGATTTGCACTTTGAAGAGTAGACATTTTAGTCTTCTGAGAAGCAGACTCAACTTCCAACTGTTGAATTCTTTCATCTTTCTTGCGAGACATCGCAACTTCAGTTTCTAGTTCTTGGATCTTCTTTTTGAGTTGGAGATTTTTCTTTTCAAGGTTGTCGCGTCTTTTCTCGAGATCTGAGGCAACAACAAAGGAAGCTCTCCCAGACTATAAAGGAAAATAAAGAAATTGTTAAGATAAAGCTTATAATCGAAATTACAGAGAAGCAAAGGAATATGAACATACCAAAGCAGTGAGAGCATTTAAGTGACTGGAAGTCAATGTTCGGGAAAATCCGCGAAAAGATTCATTATCCTCTAACAGCGGGGCATCGCAAATTTTAGCGAGAGCTTCGCAAGTTGCAGATAAATGATCATCTCCCAATCCTTGCATGGAATCGGAGAAAACACTAGACAATTGCGCCATAGCAGAAGTAATCGAGTGATTCTCTTTCGCGGAGGAAGTACCAACCTCATTTTCATCCTCATCAGAGCTCTCACTAGTTTGAGAACTACAATGAGAAGAGGGATGGGTTTTCCGTTTTTTAGAAAGTGGAGCAGAAGACTTGTCCATGCGAAGAGTGATTTTATTCTTGCCCTTAACCTTCGCAGCTTCGGGGATGTCTGTTTCTTCAATAACCTTCGCACACGAATGAAGATAAGAAACAGAGGCAACAATATTGTTAAAGAATAACAAAAGAAAATATTTCTTACTTCATTCGTGATCGATCGAAGTATCGCCAGGGTGCTCGCCTTTGGGTTTCTTTCATAACTCTTCCTCAGTTTGTCAACCTGTAAACTTTGCAAATTCAGTAAATGCTTGTCATCGGGAATATCGCAAAACCAAAACCTGAAATAGGAAATATACCTCTTTTGCCTTCTCGGGCCACTTAAATTCCCAAGGATGATAGTTTGCGAGATCCGCAGGGAGTACGTGTGAACCTGCGATATAGGGTCCATTCAAAAATAAAGGAACAACCCACCATTTCTCATCTTTGGAATGACGAGGAGTACTATTGTTACCCGAGTGCCAATCAATATCTTGCATAAGTAGCTTATCATCGGGAATATTATCTTTTCTTTTCAACCGAGCACCCCAACGAGATTTATCATTTCTCATATTTATTACTTTATAATTTTTAAAAAAGTTTTCCACGGTATACTTCTCAGCGACTATTTCTAAGTTTGCGAATCTAGGATCCTTGACATCATCAGAATATAAAGATCCTTTACCAGCGCCACGGTTGGCAAATTCAAGCATCAGACGGATGCAGTCGCCGCTCAATTGATAAATAGCTCGCGAGAATTTCTCATGAGCAAGAATTTCATAGAATAATGGTATCTCGGGATTGTATAGGGGAATGGGAAGGCCCGCGAGGAGTTGACCTAGCGAGACTATGATTTTATGATCATCACACTGATGATCAGAAAACAATTTTGCAGAGAGAATAGACGAAGATTCTTGATCAGGAATGGTTGATAAAGTGAAACCCTTCTCCTGCAAATTCTTTTGAGTTTCTTCAAAAAGGGGTTTATATGTACGACCAAGTGAAGCCATTAATATAGTATGGGAATGAATGGAGAATTGAAGATTGAGAGAATTGAAGGGAGGATTGATAGCGAAGCGCAAATTGCGAGAGGAAGAAAGTTGAAGGAAAGTTGCGAGAGGGAAAATAAAAGAGAAAAAGAGAAGGGTAAGAAAACTATATATAGAGAAGAGAATCCTCGAGAAAACAAATGCATTTAATGCGAGATGGGACGTGAATGGTCAAGAATAAGCGGTTGAAAGAGACGTGTCAAGAAAAGAGTGGAAGAAGAAACACTGTAATAAATTCCGTACATGAATAAAACGGATAAAAGTGAACAATCGCGAGATAAAGATGAGCAATTGCGGCATTTTAAAATATTGGTTCTCATGACATTTTCTCCTTCGAGAAAAGACATGAGAAGAGGCAAGATGTAGGATCAGAATATCACGACATCAATACTTCGCGAGATTAATAAATACAACATCACGAAGGAGTCGCGGGGAAGTAAAATAAATGACGCAATGGATGACGACAGCCAGAACACGAGGAAGATGTGAAAATCTGGCGAAGGTTAAGAGTGTCGCGAGGACGAACACTTATACACTTGCGACACTTCGCAAGTTATTCCCGAAAATAAAGGACTGACTTTTTTGTCATCCTTTGTATACTACCCTATATAAAGGGTTGAGTCAGTCTGTTGTAGAGGAGAGTTCTTTTTGAATTGTTAAGCAAGTCATTAGGAGAGAGAAAATCTAGAGTGATTGTAATTTCTTTAGCTCTGTTCTATCTTCCTTTGTAAACATTTCAAGAAAATGATCAATAAAATTGATAATTATTCATCTTCAAATGGATTAGTTAAGTGAATTCTATTGAGGGGTGTATTGTGGGATTTCCTGCAATTACATACAGCAAAACACTCCACCCTAAACTTCGAGTACAACACATCACAATAAGACGCGTCACACCATGTCAGCTTAGTACGTTATGTTATATGACAGATTAATATGGCACATCGGCACAACATAGCACGCAGCACAATATACACTCGGCATAACACAACACAACAATTAAATAAAAAACATCATAACATACATACAACACTACACAACACGGTACAACATATCGTATTTAATGTATATTCACAAAAAACTATTTATGTTTAGCTAATTTTTGGTATTTTATTTTCATTATGCTAATATATTCTATAATAATGCATATTTTTCTGGCAGAGCACAAAACTCCCCCTAGCATGGCACGCCACGGCTTGCCTGAAACTCTGGCACATCATAACATGACATGTAATGTCCTAAGCATATGTGACTTCACAGGCTGGATTATGCTGGGTTGGCATGTTTTTCACATCTATATACAGACCTCAGATGATTTTGGGTTTGAGTGGAATAGATTTAGGTTTAGAATATGTGGGGTAGAAGTTTTATGTCCATAATGGAGTCAAAAAGCTTGTGAATGCCAAACATATTTTGTTTGATCTCAGAACTGAATTGTCCTAGCTCCGTCCTTAAAGGTCATACTTCTTATTAGGGGTGTCAACGGATTAAAATCCGACGGATTTTGGCCAATTCGATTCCAATAAGGTTAAGGTTTATCAGATATTCGATAACATCCGACACAATCCAAGAATATCAATCCGATTCCGTTAGGAGAAGCTATCGAATATCGGATTTTGTTCCGATAAATCCGGTTTCTGGCAAAAAAAAAAAAAGAAAAAAAAAGAGTTCAATTTAGTTCTAAAATGTCTTTTTCTGTCTTCATACACATTTAAAATGTTCTAAAATCCATACTATTTTACTCCCAGTTTCTCAGTCTCACATATGAAAAGAAAGCACAAAGCCACAACCCACAAAGTCACACGCAAACGCAAAACATGCAACAATAAAAGAAATAGAATGTCAATGGCAGACTGCTAGTGCCCTTTCTTCAGTAGTTGCAATTTTGATGATCTGGTTGTTCTGATACTCTCTTACTCGAAGAAGGTGTTGTTGAACATTGAACACTTTGCTCTTCTAGTACTGGTTGTGAGGAATTTGGTTGAGTGCTGCTTGAGGTTTCAACTTGATTGGATGCTCTTTGAGACATTCTGAGGACTACATGAATCAAGCATTAGATGACAGTAATTAGTAACAAAAATTAATGAAAATAAGAACATCACATAGGGTTTGCCATAACATAAGGTTAACAAATTCCACCACCATACACTACCAAACATAAATCCCATAAAATAATGAGAATGAGATGAACTTTTAGTACCATTCAACAAGATCAATTACATTCACTACTCATAAAAAAGAAAAATTAACTCATTAAGATAGTAGTACAACATCTACAACTAGTCAATCAATTCAGCAAAACAAAACCCAGATCATGAAATTGATTCCATTGAACATAATCGATCCAAAGAAGACTTTAGCAATCAAACAACTCAAAACCCTAAATTCATTTCAAAATGAAATCAAAAAGGGGGAAAGAAATATAATGAATATCAACATCACTTAAATAAACAACTCAACATCTTCTATTCTTCTTATTATATCATCTAATAAACCCCCATCAATCGTAATCTATATTCAAACCCAATAATCAAAATCAAAATCGAAACTCTAACTTTCTCTGTTCCTCTCTATATACTTGAACTGAATTCAGTTGTAATGAAAAAGCTAAAAGGAGAAATGAAAAATAGAATTGATTCTAAAAATTAAACACATAAACATTCAAACATGAAAATAGAATTGGGGAAAAAAACCTAATTTCGAAACATTAGATTTATTACTTACTTCTCTGAGAATCTATGACCATCAATCGATTCAATTCACGGTCACATCTTCTCTATCGATCACTCACTCATTCTCTCTCGATCCAACCGACTTTCTCGATCTCTTTCTGTGTTGAGAGAATAAAGAAATGCTAGAGAAACTAATGAGTATCACTGTATTCTCTCGACAGATAATACTTAGGGGTAGGAAATTACTAGTACTCGGATGTCGGATATAAACCAAACGGAATCATCCTCATCCATTTCCGATAGGGTTAAGAGGTAAATTTCAATAACTTATCCGATTCCGAAATCCGACAATTCAGATTAAATCCTATAGGATGTCGAATATTAGGAAACAGATCTCGGATTTTGGAAGTATTTTGACAGCCATACTTCTTATCCTAGTGGTCACTTAGAAACTTTATTCGTTTTACCAAAAAAAAATGGCTCCAATTAGGGGTGTAATAAATGAATATGAAGTTTATGTGGAAAACGGTTAACTCGATATCGTATGGTAAAACTACGAAACCGCGTTAAGGGTGAAGATCCCGATCATCACTTTTCTTCGATATATAGCGGGATTTTTTTATAATTTTTTTTTTCAATTTTTTTTTAACTAATTAGATTCTTATAAATAATTCAAATATTTCGGTAAAACATATCTCCCATAGATATGATTTGTAAACTTCCTTGTACCGAGAAAAAATTAGTTACAACTTATTTTGAGGATGTCTTCAAAGAAATTCCATGTTGTAGTTAATATCGTGTATCGGTCTCGTATCGGTCGGGTCCTATACACCTATACAAAATATATTACCGGTTTTTATCGGTGATACATCATTAAAATTAGAATTTCAAATATTTATAAGACCTTAGAAAAAATAATAAGAATCATACACGTATCTCAAATTTCTAAATCATAAGGTGGCAAAATCTTACGCGCTGTGACTGTTGTCCAATTTTGCCGGTAAAATCTTTCTTATTATCCTTGCAAAACAATCACAAATACAACTAAGTAGTCAATAACAACCGCTCAAATTCTCCACTATCTTCTGTCGTCCACAACAAAACCCAAATCCCATTCAAATTCATCCTCGAGTATATATGGTGTCCATCTTATATCCTACGTATAGTCATTGATTTTATATCTTAAATATATTAGGGTTTTTTACATTCTATAATTGACGTTGTACTTATCTATAAAGACTAGATGCATGTTGCTTAAAAAACTTATCCACTTTATTTGGTGGTGATTTTGATAATTGATTATACTTGATGGTGCCGATTTTTCCATTTATAGAATTCATTTTTACCACAAATGATACTGGAATGCCTAATTTTTCCTTCATAGGTTTCATTTTAACCAAACATGGGTGAATAGGTAAAACCGATATATCGGCCTGTACCGGCCTGTATGAACGTTTTTATCGTTCCGTCTTTGTATCGCCAATATTTTCGATATCGTATAGGTATTTTCCGATACCCGATAAAAACCTATAATATCGTCTTGTACAACCGATATTGACTACTTAGGAACCAGTGTATGATTCCATTGGAGGTTCTCTGATACTCTATTATGAATGATCACTATTGTATAATCAATATGATCCAAAAGTTTGTGACAGGGAATATAATTCCTACAACTAGTAGAGATGTTTTATTGAGCCACCAAACAGGTCAGGCATTAGGTTTAAATCAATCATCACAACTCTTGTAGTAATGGGTTTAGTTTTTTTCAGGCCACATGGATAGGAAAATATAATTCTTCACCATGGGAATACCTAAACACAGACAAAAGAAGATTGTTGTTACCCATGAGATGGCCGCTGTAACATTTTCTTAACTACTACTTAAAAAAAAAAACTACAATAAAATATAGTAAAACAGATTTCAGCTAACCATCAGAAACAAAAACAAAAACAAAAACATGATATAATAAAACAGTATAGTATACTATTAGCTTAACAACAAAGTATATTTATTTTTTGTTTGAGATTGTTCGGTCAAGCTCACAAGTTTTGTTATCTCAAGTTTATTGTCAATGCTAGATGTACAAAACTATATCTTGATTTCTAGCTACTAAAGTCAAGTCTTGGCCTATGATTGGAGCATAGTAGTGGAGTATCAGATATCACCGAACATCCCTTAATATTGAAGATTGAAGAACAAACAGAGATATTTGAAGGAACTTCATCAAGTATGTGAAGACTGACTTATCCTATTCACTCATTGTATCTATCATTATATCTTACGAGAATATGCCGTATGATTTTAGTTGCTTTAATATTGTAAAGAAGAAATTTCGAGTTCAAGCTTGTCTTGTATAAAACCCCCAAAATATGATTAGAGTAATGGAACTTCATAGATCTTTGACAATCTAAGTCAAGAACAATTTATTGTTCACGAATTATTTTTATATAAATTGATCTTTGGAAAATTACCCAAGCAAATAGTTCACCAACTGTTTTAAATAGTACACGAAATGTATTGGGTATACGTACCTAGTATGTATACCTATGGATATTGTGAATGTTTTAGAATTCGAATAGAGGGTGAAAGTACACGAACTGCTTAGGGTATGTATACCTAGTATATATACCATGCCGTTTTAGACATAGTTATATAGCCTTTAGATTAGAAAGGCAAAGTACACGAACTGCCAAGGGTATGTATTCATAGTATATACATTGTCTCTATTTATGACATAATTTTGTTGAATTTATTTATAAAGGCAAAAGTTGACGAACTGCCTAAGGTATGTATACTCAGTATGTACATTATTTTGACAAAGGCAAAAGTTCACGAATTATTAAGGATCCTTGTACTTTAGCTATATCTCTCATAAATACTCCTAAGATAACTTTATTCATAATTTTTTGTTGGGCTTGTGGATTATTGTTTAGTCTTGAGTTTTCTTAAACATCATTGTTGCTTGGACGTTTACGTACTTGCTTAGTCCTTGTGAACTTTCATTGTATTCAGTTCTATTACTTTCCGAACCATAATGCATATTCTCCTGGGTAATTTCAAGGCAACCTTTTCACATGCTTACATGAACTTCTAACTTAGAATTTCATCTAAACTCGGAAAGTATTAGCTTAGATTCTAAGCAACCATATCTTGAATTCAAATGTGCCCGTAGCGTTGAAAATATATAAATAAAGAGACTATTGCAAGTGGATTTCTCAATTCATAGCACTCTTGTGTCCTAGTTGCAAAGCTAAATTTGTCCTCTACAACCTAGGTCTCTTTACGAAATTGTATTAGGTCACACATTTGAAGACTTTAGTTAGGGATTACTGAAGCCCGATCAGACTATTTTTTACCTGACAATGGGTAGGAATGAGGAGCATCGGATGAAACAACACAACATGCTAAGAAATCACGACATGTCACGCATTAAGTATGGCACATCATGCGTAATACACGACACTGTAAATCATATTTCATGTATATCTCACCATATATATTTTATTTTGAATCCAAAATTGTGGGGTACATAAATTAATTGGGGGATATATTGAATAAATTAAAATAGAGGCATTTTGAAGTAATTTCATAACCCCCTAATCCATATATTTTTCTTAATGGCTAAATTATCCTCACCCTCGTACTTTTAATTTATTTTATTTTAAGTTTATTTTAATTGTTTTAAATCTCTTAGAAAAATATCTTAAATTATATTTATTTAAATCTCTTAAATTAATTTTGATATTTTTCCTAAAATATTCCGTTAATTTATTTATTTTCAGAGTCGGCATGGTAAAATGAAGAATACCATGCCCATTCTAAACAATCGGCGTGGAAATGTATGAACTCCATTCTGAACATTGTAAAAAAAAAAATATCGGATAAAATACAGTTAATTATGCTATCCATGTCCAAAAATTTAGCGTTGCAGTTGGCATGGTCATTTTTTTTAATGCCGACTGTATATTGTCGGTATTGTTCGTGTAATGAATACCGTACCGACTGTATACGGGCGGTATTGTTTATATAGTGAATACCGTGCCGATTGTTGTTGATGAAGATCACCATAAACTTTCAGCATTGTATTCAAAAAATATACAGTGCCGACCTTATACTATCATTAAGGTATTCATCGATTATCCATGGCGATTGTTAATTAATTTATGTATCCCCCAATTGTAGGTTTTTTATTTTTCCATGTTAACTAATTTTTATGAAAGTCAATATAATATTTTTATTTATTGACGTTGATGGTGGTTTTTCGACAAAAGTCTGAATTGTAATATCGCCTCTGCTTAAATATGTATAAATTCCTGATCCGGCATAGAATTATGGACTTGCACTTCTGTATTACATTCCGTAAGAGAATTGAGAATTCATATCCAATTAACGTCTACATTAATTTTGTAGCTATATGCCTGCAAAATTTCATAGCTTCAGTCGGTTGAACTCTCATTATTTTATGTACGTCAGTACAGACTATCATGTATTGATCAGGACACGTTGATGATACATATTCAGAATGAGCTTCTATGTTATTCCTAGCACTATTAAATGCATACCATCTAAGTACAAAGTTGTATTAAAAATTATTTCGAGTCATAGAACTTCCACGACTAAATTCATGGAATATGTTCCATATGCATTAGTAAAGGCCATGTATGATGCCAACACTAGATGACGATCGAGAAGAAGGCCAAGTTGGCTCATGCCAATACCAGACCAAGTTGGCTGGCACCAGCACTAGGCCAAGCTGCCCGGCTAACATTCATGTTCGTGATAATGCCTTCATACTCGTCCGTGACAGCAGCTCTATGCCTGTCCGAGACACCAGGCCAAGCCACATCAGCGCCAGCCTTCCCATCCACGAACAACTCCATACTCGTCAGCGCCACCAAAACCATACTTGTATGTTCCAAAAGCTTCATGCTCGTCTACGACAACAGCTCCTACCTCTGTCCGTGCTAGCAGCTTTAGCTCGCATCTGCACCAACGCTATTTCCAACCTCTCTTCAAGCTTGGACAAGCTAGCAAGCATGTTCATATTTACTTCTTCACCTTGGCCAAGCTAACAAGTGTGTCTAGATATACTTCTCAACCTTGGCCAAGCTTGGTCAAGATATAAAGTCATGGCAACGTGGCCATCCTTATTTCTCGGCTTCGGCCAAGCTTGGCCGAGTTATTTAAGCCGCAACACTATGTCCAACTATCAATCCGGTCATGGACAAGCTATCTTGGGCCACAACACCGTGGCATAGTTAAATTGTGACTTGGCCAAAATAAGAAGTAGTACATGACTTCACTAATTCCTACGAGAAATCAAAACATGTTACATGAGGGGATTTTCATAGGGTAATAGTCCGATGGTTTACATCAACACACAGCGTGGCAACACCCCATGATGAGAAAGTAAAAACTAGTGGTGTCGGTTTAGAGCAGTTAAAGGAGTGATGTAGTAATGGTCTAGAAGCTTCCCTAGTATATCGGACACAAACCTACCATTACCTCCACTATCTCCATCTCTTCATATCTTCACGAACTCCACTATTCACGAGGAAACAATATGTGTCCCTTACAACTATAAATAGACTCATTCGTATATTCAACAAAGAGAACAAGCTTACCATTATAAAGATCTGATCTTTCATAGTTTGACAACCTCACACTCAGAAATACAATCACCATTGATTTCCTCAACTTTTTCTGCTTTTCCTCCCCTAAGATTAACCCATCTTCTCTCCTTGTAACCGAAGCAAAATGTGAACGACCAACTTCTTGGTTTAGGCTTGTTTTGTACGATTTTGATCCTCAAACCTAAAGAAAGTACTTCAATAATACATTGTATACCCTAGAACCAAATAAAAAATAATTGGCGACCACAGTGGGAGATCAACCTCTCGGCTACAAATTTAATTCTTCAATCGTCTAAAAAAATTGGTGGGTCTTAGGTTTAGATTGGTAACCAACTCCAACTCAGGTTCAACATTTACTCCTAATCCCATCAATAACAGTGGCGGAGCTCCAGAGACCACTCCTGATCAAAACACCTCCACTGGAAATACCAACTCTCCTCTCCGTACCAACGAAGATGTCTGGAATAAGGAGCAAGTAACACCAACCATCGCTGATTTGATGAAGAGGTAGGATATGTTGGCTCAAACTCAAATAACCATGGTCATTATCCAAAAGAAGGTCCTTACATACCTTAAGACCCTGACGGTGCAGTTATCTCCAGAGCAACGTCCGTGCCGAGTAGATCAAGCTAGGAGCGCATCCAAAGTTGTCGATGGCGCTAGTACATCAAGAGCTAACTCCCATGAGGATGATGAAATACGTGTTATCATCGACCGTGTACTAGAGAGTAGCCAACGAAAGAAAAACTTTTCCACTCTTGAAGAACTTGATAGGCTTATCCGAAAACGCAGAAAAGAAGACTCTTCTTCATTTCATCAACACAAGCCTCCTTACCCAACTGTTGATGGTGGATTTTCATTTAAGGCTAAAATTGTAAAGGCCAAAATTATGCGCTAACAATTTGCAAAAGATAAAGCCATTAATAAGTGATGAATACTTCTTCACTTTACTAATTCACCTAGAATGGAGCATGTGGCAACAATCCCAACATTCTGTGAATTAAATACACAAAATTCATCCAGGTTAAAGCATGTGGCAACAATCCCATATACCCTGTGAATTTACAACATTATTAATTAATGCATGACCAGCCTTGTATTTCCTGTACTCATTATCGGTGCGGCATGACGACTGAGTGTTGTTCTCAGCAGAGAAACACGAACCTCCAAGTACTAATAATGAAGCATGTACGAAATACCCGTACATGCTGCAACTCTCGGTGTGTTATACTAGCCCGATTGAGCATATTTGAATCTGGACTGTCCATATCAGTCTCAGAAAAATCACGACCATCCAACTTCACCAGCATGATTGGATGGCTTAGATTGAATCCATGACCCCAAGCACGTATTGGAATATTCACCACCGACCCAACGCGGGCCCCGCATAGTCGGCCTCCCTAAAAGGGTGGTATAGCTTGCCAAACCGTCAAAGCCAAAGCAGTATGGACGAAAAACCCTAAATTAGGGTTTGCGGCACATTACATGTGTCGCAAAACAGTCTCAACCATCCATCTTCGCAGGCATAGATGGAGGGTGTAGATGTAGATTCAAAGGGCCCAGAGCATGTCAACACAAACACCGTGGGCCCTCCTACATACATGACCGATCGGTCAGGACCAACCATGGATGGTCGTTCCAGTTCGTGCGCCCAAACAAGGCGTGAAGCACGGCCGGTGAAACCCTAATTAGGGTTTGAACATCACGAGCGTCCATTTTCTCCTGCACGAATGAAGGGTCCAGGATTAGACTAAGCAGGTCCGGTGCGTATCAACATGACCACCGTGGGCCCATCTATCTCCACACCCGATCGACCAAGGCATATCATGCCTGGTTGCCTCGATTCGCACGCCCAAACTAGGCGTGGTCACACCTCCCAATTGCAAACTAATCTCGACCACTCAACTTTGCCAGACAAATTGAGTGGCTTAGATCACGTTTTAATGGGATATTAAGGTATGGACGTGTACACCAGCTCGCCGTCTGTATACCAGACTAATCGACCAAGACCGACCAAGCTTGGTCGTCTTGAAATGCGCGCCCGAAGTTGGCATGACGCGCGGCTTTTGCGGCACCAGATTTCTATCGCAAATTGATCTCGACCACTCAACTTCGCCGAAAAATTGAGTGACCCAGATCACACTTTCACGAGACAATGAGGTATGGGCGCCTACACCGTCATGCCGTCTTCACACATGCACGATCGGCCCTGCCAAAATCGTATCCCAAGCTTGGATTCGAACAAGCTGAAGAGTGATGCTTGCGCACCTCTTCAAAAACCCTAATTCCACTAACGGTCGCAGATGAGTGTCTCAAAGATCATCTCGTCCGTCCAACTTCACCGGCTTGGTTATACGGCTACAGTCGGGGAGTTAATTGGTCGGTGAGGCGTCATGGTGATCATCACCCGTCACTTTACCACACCATGTGGTCGGCCAAGGGAGGACTTGCTTGCGCAACCTCCAAACCATCACATGAAGTAAATTTGGACATGAGGCTATTTTGAGACGCTCAAACAACGATGCTTCATACATGCTGAATATACTCAATGCAGTACTGCATAGAACACACACGATACTTCATGAGTATCGACTTCCTAAATAACTTAGTTATTTAATCTAGCATTACATGCTACTTTCTGTGGGTCCCACGATCCACACACTCGAGACATCAATCATGTCACAAACTGGGGGATACATACTTGGGGGTATTGGTGAGGCGGTTTACAGCGTGCAGCGCACAACGCGCCATCACAAGAACGTGTCAGGAAGTCATGGACGGTTAGTAATGATGGGAGAAGTGGGCAAGACTGGTCGTGTGACACCAACACACAACTCCACTACTCCATCACTCCACTTTCTCCACTTCCCACGAGATACGAGGGTTAGGCTTAAAGACTTGTATAAATAGGTTTTCCTCCCTATTTTCCAAACAAGGCAAGACAAGACAACAGAGGCAAGTGTTGATACAATCGTATTAAAACACCGGAACTGATAGCTTACATCCTGCAAGCCAGTTCAGCTCTCTGATATAAGTCATACATAGCCAACACCTTCACAATCTCAACACCTTATTCGCTTCCCTCCCTAAGATCAACCCCATCTCCTTCACTTTGTGACCGAAACAAGTCTGGAATGGCCATTTCTTGGTTTAGGCCGGATTTGCCTGATTTATTTCTCGAATCTATAAGCACTCCGCGCAATGCATTTGTTTAGGGGTTTAGATTCATTTCTCATCCACACACCCCAAATTACCAAAACCGTGAGAAATAGTTTTCACCCATAAACAAGGAATAGTTTTCACCCATAAACAATTGGCGACCACGGAGCAACGGTGGAGGTTGATCTCGAACGGTTAGTGCTAATTGTAGATTCATCAAGGAATGATCAATACACCGGGACTATGATTAACATCTTTACTATGAAGTCCGGCCTAAACCAAGAAATAGACGGTCGCAATTAATTCCACGTATACCCGACTTGTTTCGGTCATGACAAAGTGAAGGAGATGGGGTTGATCTTATGGGATGAGGTTAGCCCATGAAGATTGTACGTCAACCCACCACAATGATGGTTGAGATTGTGAAGGTGTTGGTCATTGCTTATGACTTGCTTCATGACAATAAGGTCATCCCTTCAACATATCACCGGTGCCGAATACCATGCTAAATGAGGAAGTCATCCGTATTCCCGCATCATTGTCTTACGAGGATGCAAAAGCCGCAGGAAGGTTAGACAAAGTCTGTGCATCGACGTGGGCTTTCCAGTGTTTATGGTGAAAACTATTTTGTATTGAGGAAACACTTGGTTTTGAGTGCTTTTTGTCCGGACTTGCTCTTGTTGGTGGAAATAGGGAGTTGAGAACCTATTTATACAGGAGTCATTGAGCCTTATTCACGTCTCTTGAGCCTTATTCACGTCTCTCGCGGGAAGTGGAGGAAGTGGAGTGATGGAGTAGTGGAGTTATGTGTCGGTGCTACACGATCAGTCTTGCCCACTTCTCCTGTCATCGCTACTGTCCATAACTTCCTAACACGTTCTTGTGATGGCGCGTTGCACGTTGCACGCCGTAAACCGCCGACCAATACCCCGTATGTATCCCCCGGTTTGTGACATGATTGATGTCCTGAATGTGTGGATCGTGGATCCACGAAAGGTAGCATGTAATCTTTGAATTGAATAACTGCGTTATTCAGGAAGTTGATACTTGTGAAGTATCATGTGTATTTTATGTGTACTGCATCCTGGTGTGGTAGAGTGATGGGTGGTGATTACCATGACGCCTCACTGACCAGTTAACTCCTGACCATGGTTGTATAACCAAGCCGGTGAAGTTAGACGGACGAGATGATCTTTGAGACACTCATCTGCGACCGTTGGTGGAATTAGGGTTTTAGAAGAGGTGCGCAAGCATCCCTCTTCACCTCCCGGGTCGAATCCGAGCTTGGGATATGACTTTGGCCGTGCCGACCGTACATGCGTGTAGACGGCATGACGGTGTAGGCGCCTATACCCATTACCTCACGAAAGTATGATCTGGGACACTCAATTCGTCCGGTGAAGTTGAATGGTCGAGATCAATTTGTGACAGAAAACCAGTGCCGCAATAGCCGCGCGTCATGCCCACTTCGGGCGCACGTTCCAAGGTGACCAATCTTGGTCGGTCTTGGCCGATCGGTCTGGTGTGAAGGTGGTAGGCTGGTGTTCACGCCTATACCTGAATATCCCATGAAAACGTGATCTGGGCCACTCAAATCGTCCGGCGAAGTTGAGCGGTTGAGATCAGTTTGCGGTTTGGGAGGTGTGACCACGCTAGTTTGGGCGGGCGTCTTGGAATAACCAGACATGATATGCCTTGGCCGATCGGGTGAGGGGATAGATGGGTCCAAGGTGGTCATGCTAGTATGACCGGACCTGCTTAATCTAATCTTGGACCCTCCATTCGTGCCGGAGAAGATGGACGCTCGTGATGCTCAAAACCCTAATTTTGGGTTTCAAGGCCGTGCGACCATGCTTTATTCGGCGTACGGGTGGGATAACCAACCATGGTTGGTCCTGACCGATTGGTCAGGTATGTAGGCGGGCCCACAGTGATTGTGTTGACATGCTCTGGGCCCTTTGAATCTACATCTACACCCTCCATCTATACCTGCAAAGATGGATGGTTGAGACTGTTTTGCGACACATGTAATATGCCGCAAACCCTAATTTAGGGTTTTCCGTCCATACTGCTCTGGTTTGGACGTCTTGGCAAGCTAGGCCAATCTTTTGGGGAGGCCGACCATGCGGGGTCCGCGTTGGTTCGGCAGTGGATATTCCATACCTGCTTGGGGGTGATGGAATTGATCTGGGTCATCCAATCATGCTTGTGGAGTTGGATGACTGTGATCATATCCGGACCGATACGGTCGGTCCGGATGCTCTGTCGGGCTAGTATAACACACCGAGAGGGGCTCAATCGGGCTAGTATAACACACCGAGAGTCAGCCTGTACGGGTATTTCGTACATGGTTTCATTATAATGCTTGGAGGTTCGTGTTGCTCTGTAAGAGCAACACTCAGTCGTCATGCCGCACTGATAATGAGTACAGGAAATACAAGGCTGGTTGCGCATTAATTAATAATGCTAGAAATTCACAGGGTATATGGGATTGTTGCTACATGCTCCAACCTGGATGGATTTCATGTATTCACAGAATGGGATTGTTGCCACATGCTCCATTCTAGGTGAATTAAGTGAGGGAGTATCCAACACTTATTAATGGCTTTATCTTTTACAAGATGTCGGCGCATAGTTTTCTGGCTTTTACAATTTTAACCTTAAATGAAAATCCACCATCAACATTAAGTCCCCTGCCTAGCACGTAATGGTTACACCATTGTGGGGTAGGCATGAGATGGTGACAGTTAAAGACAAAGCTCATGAGATAAAGTTAGAAGTTACCAGGAGAGACGGGTCATCCTGTCCTTGGAGCATGTCACGTTCAAGATGCGTCCAGGCGAGTGTTCCCCTAGCATGATGTCGGTCTTGCCTGCTTCGATGGACCGTTAAGCCTATTTCGTTCGTGGGGCTACTGCACCTTGTGTGCTCAAATGTAAATGCGGGTCCTGTAGAAAGCGTTGAAGTGTTGGAGCTGAAACGCCTTCTTCTGGAGAGAGAGCTTTGATTGGGTACGGTTGTGTCTGCTTCGACCAATATGGGGCTGGGATCAAGTGGGACCCGCCGCGTGCCTGACTGAACGTCGTCCTTGTGTTTCGACTGAAAATCGGCCCTGCTGCGTGCGCCCGTTTTATTTGAATACCAGCCTTGTGACTTTGATCAATACCAGACTTGAAACTTGAGCAATACCGGACTTGTGACTTGATCAAGACCAGACTTGAGACTTGAGCAATACCGGACTTGTGACTTGATCAACACCGGACTTGTGACTTGATCAACACCAGACTTGAAACTTGATCAATACCGGTGTTTGGACCCAATACTAGCCTTGTGTACTTCAACGTGAATGTGTGTTCTGTCGTGTGTGACTACACATCTCACGCGTTTTTATGCAAGTACTGACTCATGTCTTTTAGTGTAGAATGAAGAAAAGAACTCCTGTTGAGATGTCTTCTGGGGATAATGCTGGTGCCAAGTCAGGAGGTGTTGACAGCTTCAAAGATATGCCGAACATTGATGATGAGTTGTTCACCGCGCCCTTTCAACTATATGAAAATATTCGTTCCACAAGATAACCCTTCTCATATAGACTTCAAGGTTTTTCATGCTCCACTGGGCCCTCATGAAGGATGGATGAGACGTATGTTGAGCAATGAGTACATCAAAGATAACTTGACCAGAGCGCAGATTATTGATGCAGCTTGAGTGTTGAAATGGCTCGAGAGGATGTTAAAGTGGTTTCTGGTGTGAACGTTGAGGTGGATCCTGGAGAGAGTGTTGAAGCAGGATTCTGAAGCGAACAGGGGTCCCGGAGAGAGCATTGAGGCGGATCTTGAATAGACCATTGAAGCAGCTTCTGCTGGAGGGAGCGTTGAAGTGGCTTCCTCTTCAGTTCGATTTACCCCTGCGAATTCCATGATTCTTGACTGATCATCTTTCTCGTGTTGAAGAAGTCCATGACTGACGGTGAAGGAATTTCATGCTGAGCCTCAGTCCCCAAGCGTGGTTTACATGGTTTGTTCGTAGTGATTGTTGTCGAGCCAGGTATGGAATATCTTGGACGTTGTTTCATCATTGTGGGAGTCGTGCAGGTGGTACTGGAGTTGGAGTTGGCGGACGCGCAGGATGTTGTATCTCGGTAGTTTTCCTCTTGGTGCTTCAGGGAACTGCTTACAAAAGGCTGAAGGTTGTATCGCCTGTTGGTGAGATATATGCCCCTACAAACATTATGAGGCTCTTCATTACCGACAGCCTGTTTCTTTCTATCAGGGAATATGTTGTTGTAGATGAGCGTTCAACAGCTCCAGAGGAAGACCAAAAGCGCGGATTCTCCAACATAGCATGATAGACATGTACCACTGTCTGATAAAGTGACTCGCCCGGATCTTCTTCGACCACTGTCTAATAGAGTGACTCGCCCGGATCTTGCTCGATATGACGCCTGGACATCGTTATCTTCTTGAGGCTGCTCCTTGCATCATGCTCGTACATCCTTATCTGGTTGTAGCCGTTGCATCCATCCATGGAGGAGAACATGCCGTGTCCGCTGGTTGCATCTACTAACATGTCGATGTCAGGTAGAGGAGGATCGTTTTTGGGAGCAAGCACTGTTCAAGTCTCTCAAGTCTATGCAAGACTCCGATCTATCCATTTTCCTCGTGTCTGAACTACAACTGTTTAACCGACTTGGATCCAGGTATGACATGTAGATGATGGGTGACCAATTTTCATCTAAATCCGGCATTTCTTCATATCTCCAAGTGAATATGTCCTGGTACTCTTTGAGAAGTTCCAAGAGCTTCGTAAGTTTATCCGTACACAAGGTTGAGTTGATGGAGATAGGCCTAGGATATTCCTCAACGATTTCAATCTCATCAGTTGTGGAGTTGGTGCCATCTTGCAGCTGTTGTGGAGCATCTAGCACTTGTTCTTGTGGTTCGTTGCTGTTGTAGCATTCTATTGGGTGGAGAGACTAGGTAACAGTATCCCCTGCTAGTTGATAATGGCAGTGTCGGTATACCGTTTTCCCATTTTGGTCACGAATCGCCACAAAAGTTCGTTCCCTCTTCGTGTGAACGTGGGTCGTGGCTTCACAGGATGGAGAAGAATGCTTCGTCAGCAAAGATGCATCGTGGGTACTAGCCTTCAATGATGCAAGCCGGTCTTCTTCCTGAATTGACGCCCACGTGGGGAGTGGGATACAACGAACTTGTCTGATTCTTTCGGTGGAGCTTCTCCCGTATGTGCTGGTTTGGTTTCCCTCGAAGTCCGTCAATGTGGTAGGCTTTCGTACGACCTTGCCTGGGAGAACCTTGGATGTCCTGAGAGTCTTGAGAGTAATCACATTCGAAGACGCTCCTGTGTCGATAAGGGACGTCTTGAACTCTGAATCCTTGATGCGTGCGGTGACATGTAGGGCACGGTTGTGAACTTCCTCTGGTTGATTGCAGCAAAATGTCTCCGTGCGCTGATTCTTCGAGAGGTGTGAAAGTTCGCATAAACTTTCCACTAGAGAAAACGCTTCCCGATCCACCGGCCTCTGGTTCATAGTGAAACTATTGACTTGAGGAGGATCGTTGTGAGGATCAGTCCCAGTGTAGGAGTCTCCATGACAAGACCGCTCATATCTGATGTCGCTTCTTTGATCAGGTCCATGGAGGTCCGCGCCGCTGACACTACACCATTTTTCCCGAATAGTAACTAAAATTTGTAACGGCTCGGCGGTAGTTACAAATTTTCTGTTACAAAAAAGCCGTTACAACATAGTTGTAAACAGGCAACAACCGTTCTGAAATTTTTCATGATTCGTAACAGGCGAGGCTGTTACGAATCATAACAGACTAATTTTTTACGTGTGCTAATCACACGCTTGGTCACACAAGGGCCGGTAACGGATATTAGTTGCGCGTGTGTCATTCGGTAGTGTGCCATATTTTTCCGCCCAAGTTTACTTATCTGGAGGATTATTCCTCCCCTGAAGAGATAAGGGTTTCATCGAGTAAACCCATTTCTTATTTTCACTTTCTCTTTCTCTCTTCTCGTCTGTCTCATCGCCTCTGCAGAAGATATCGGGGTTTCATCGAGTAAACCGGCCGATTTCCTGAGAAGATATCGAAATCGATCAAAGAGATTAGAGATTAGAGTACTACAACTTTCTCGATATGTTATTTCAATCGTCCGTTTTTTTCATTTTAGGTTTTTTTCATCTAATAAATCAATTACGATTTCTTTTTGATTTCGTTTTAGGGATTTTTCATCTCGATAAATCTAATACGACTTCTTTTTTTCAATTTCATTTGAAGGTTTTGATATTTTGTTTGATTTTGTTGTTGCAGGATAAGTTGAGTTCATTGTCATTAGGAGGACAACTTTGAATTTCATGAATCCTTTCAATTAATGTTAGGAAACGTGATGAAGTTCTGCAAGAGATTTAGGTTTGTTTCTTATTTTTAATTAACTGTGTAACTTGATCAATCTTCATCCTTCCACTTTTGTTTTATCTTGTCTTTTGGATACTGAATATTTTTATATGTTTTTTTTTTAAAGTTTTAGTAGTTGAAATGGGTTTATGGGGTTTCAATTTTAGTGGTTGAAATGGGTTTAGAATTGTTTGATGTATTGTGAATTTTTGGTGTTTTTTGGACGAATTTGAGGTTACTAAGAACACAAATCAGGGAAAGCAAGTTTAGCAAAGGTAATTTCGACTTAGCGGTTTCAAACATTTATAGCTCAAATACTTGTAAAGTTTTGGAACTTGGAGAGTTAACTGTCTATGGTACTGATTATATAAACTTCATTGATGTGTTTTAATATTTGGTACATGACTATCTCTTAGGGGGTTCACAGAGATGATTGAAGGAAGGCTTGAGCTTGAGCGCTTGTCTTGCTAAACCTTCTCTAGGCGATTAGGAAGGTACTTAACTTTGGCTTTGTTATTCCTGCATGTAAATAAAAGTATTAAAAGCACGGAATAGCAGAAACTTTGCATCAATTAGTTTAGATGTTCCTATCCAGTTTATTTTATCCTATGTACGTAAGAGTACTATTATGATATGCTCTGCTAGCTAGGGTATGTACGTATGCTTTTAACCCTGATTTAATGTTGTTGCTTACTAGACATCTAATGCACCTCAGAGTTTGAGGCGAGTTCGAGTCTTTCCGTGAATCTTTGCTTCTTTGCTGCTCATGTTTGATCTTTGATCCTAACTACTCAACAAACGAGATGGTATTCAAGATTCTTATGAAGGTATATATGTTTAACTCGTAGCTATTAATCCATGTTCACATCTAATGAAGGTATATATGTTTAATTGTATATATTAATCCATGTTCACATTATTCTAATGCATACATTCTCTTACTTACCCTTGGTAAATTGGTATGACCTAATTCTATCATACATGGCCATCTTCATTTTAATTGAGAAAAGAGAAAGGCACACGGGACTATGTATGAAAATGAAAGGTTGATGAGAGACTTAGAAACTCAAAGGAAAGAAATCAGTTGAGTAGAGATGTCGATGGTTAGCAGTTGAGTAGAGGAACCAGGATCACTCTCTTCCTCAAAGAAGGTAAGGTAAGAAAAAAAACTTCAGTTCCCATGTTATTTTTGTTTGTTTATTGGGTTCTATTTTTGTTCGTTTATTGGAGTACTTGGGGATTACAATGCTAGCTTTATTGGGTTCTAAGTTTTGTTATGTAATAACATTAATTTTTATGGATGTGGATTTAATCTTTGTTGTGCAAGTTGTATTCAAAAAGTTAAAGAGATCAGTCTGATGGTATTTACGGGCAAGCTCCCATTTTGTGTTGATGTACAAAGCTAATGTCTTGCCCCACTAACTTTAGTTTTCATTTCAAATGTAGAACTGTGGTTAAGTTTCAGGTCAGAAATGCACTATAACAAGTATTGCAAATTGGAATTATTAAAAAAATGTATCAAGTATTAACTAAGACCACTACCTTTGGTCTTTGATTCAATTGGTATCATATTAACTTGGTGTCTCTGTTTTTTTGCTTCATATTAAAATATATTTGTTGTTTTTCCTGCAATATGAGACAATGATATAGTTGGCATGAGTAGCATATTATGGAAGTGTACAAGGAGCTGAAAGCTTGGAGACCGTGAAGGCTTTAAGTAGTGGGGAGTGAAACTGGGATTCTTTGAAGTCTGTTTTGAGGAAGAAGTGTGATGATGTGAACCAATAACAAGTGAGTAAAGAAGATTTGTATCCACACTTAGTTCTTAGTTTTGGTTTTAATATATCAGTTTTGAATAATATAAAGTATCATGATGCTAAGTTTGAATTAAGCTAAGTTACTTGTACTGATAGTTTATTTATAGCTCTAAGTTTTTTTTAGAATTTGCTTTGGTGTCTATATGCAATTATAAGCTAGAAAATATATGTTGGGCTTACTAATAGTGTTTCAAATTCAAAGAAGCACTGATTGGAATATCCTTTTTGTAACGAAATGTGTAGTAGTATGAGGCTTGTACTTGTGTACAAGTATCTTTTTTTGGGTGTGTTTTTAGTTGGTGAATTCTGCTATGCTTCCATGTTTTTGTATGTATGAACAGATTCAATTTGCTTCATTGATGCACTGTCCTGCTGATAGTCTTGGTAAATATTGGATGCGTTTACTATTTGGAGGATGAATTTCTTATTGATGATGATAGCTTACGCTTGTAGGGACATTTCGGTGAGATTGTGAAAGATGGTTGGCATGGAACGAGGCCGTTTTTATGAAAACATATGCAGGTCAAGAGAATGGTGAAGAAGTTTGAGAGTTTTGTAGGTCAAGAGCTTATACTGGCTTGGTCAATCTCTCTACAACTAAGGTTTTCTGGTAGTTACATTCCTTTGTTTCTTAGTTTTCTTAAGTTCTTGCAATGAATGTATCATGCAAAGAGCACGATAAATGAATTCTGAGGGGACTTCACACAAGGTATTTGAAGCATTAGTAGCAGTAGGAAATAACAATCCACTGATAAGTACTTCACTTGGTTATATTTGTACTATAAAGTTTAAATTTGTGGATTTTGACCTTCAATTTGTACTTGCGAGGTATTATGCGGGTGGGAAGTGAACTTGTTGGATTGGCATCAACTTGTGTACCTGCTAGATTACAGGGGTAAGTACTTAACTTGTATATTTTCTAGATTCCATGTTTCTTGTAGGACTTTGGTTTGTTGCGCGTGCGAGAGAGCTTATGGACTTTGGTTTGTTTAGGACCAATTATAATGATGTCCTGGATGAGTGGATGCAGTTTCTGTTGAAGCTCTTGATGACTTAATCATGGGCTTGTTCTTTATAAGAAAACCATTGTAAGTATTTCTCATTGTTCTTTTCCCCCAATCTTTTTTTTTTTTTTTGTAATTTCATCGGTTTCTGCTTTTAACAT
Organism: Papaver armeniacum; assembly: GCA_023531295.1. Classification (NCBI taxonomy): domain Eukaryota; kingdom Viridiplantae; phylum Streptophyta; class Magnoliopsida; order Ranunculales; family Papaveraceae; genus Papaver; species Papaver armeniacum. Next base: position 528,088 of record JAJJWW010018901.1, read on the forward strand.
AGGTTGGTATATATGCTTATGAAGTTTGAACTTAGCAGATACTTTTCATTTATAACTTTATGCATGGATTTCTGACGAGATGTCCACTCTTAAACTTTGCGGCTTCAAGTTGGTCGAGTCACATTCTTTGTGCTTGAAGGCTTGCTCCAAATTTTCTTATTTATGTCCTTAGGCGGCGTAACACCCTCGGTATGTATAGTAATTCGAAAAACCATAAATGAGATAATTATCATAGCTTATCGATTCAATTTATTGAAGTTTGCAAGTTTTGAGTAAGTTTCAACAAAGTATCTACTTATAGTGATTTTCAAGTGAGATTGAAATGAACTTAGGAATTGAAGTTGGTTTCTATGTATTCCCTAATGTAGTAGGTTTTTACGAAATGAACAAGAACTTAATGTAGTATGATCCTCCACTTCTCTTACTTGTAGCAGTAACCTCATAACTTAGGGCTGATTTTTCTGCGCATACTTCCGTCTAAGTATATATTTTTTTGTGTTTACAGGTTAATTGGATGATGCTCTGCTGCGGCAAGTTTGGAGCAAAAAGGATGGAGAACAAGGCAGACATTAGGTTGCAGTAAGTTTGTATGTACATTCTAAGTTATATGAATTTGTGAACATAGGAATTTCTATGAAGCTCGATACTTAGTATATATCCCTTTGTATTTGATACTTAACAAATAAAGTTTGTACTTAGAAGAATTTAAGTTCTTTTGTATGAATCCATTTGAATATGATAAGAATTGATTGAAAGTGAGTTGAATTTGATTGAATAAAATATTGTTGATTGTGGAGGATAAAATGAAAGGTGTATGCGGGTGGTTATTTGGAATTAGGTTGACAATGTTCTTAGGTCAACCTTGACCAGGTCAAAATTAGCCATTCTTGTGATTTTGACCAGGTCAATAATGACCACGATATTTTTTTGATTGCAAAAAAATTCGTAACGGCTTTAACGTGTTACAACGTTACATTTACAAAAATTCGTAACGGCTGTCGCATGTTACGACCATGCCCGCATGTAACGGCTCTCGACTCATTACAAGGACCAATTCTACGAAAAAAATTCGTAGCAACTGACTCGGGCCGTTACGAAAAATTTGTAGCACCCCTTTTTGTAACGTTGGGAACCGTTACAACCCCGATTCGTAACACTCAAAAACCGTTTCAAATCAGAAAAAATGGTGTAGTGTGAAGTACCTTCTCCGGTGCGTTGAATGCGTTCCTTTTTTGCTCCAGGGGCTGTCACGGCTCTTGTGGAAATCGATCAGTTAATGTCTTAAGAAAAGTGAGTACCTCTTTCTGAGTTGCGGCCATATCCGTTTGAGTCTTAGCAAGAACTTCCTGCTTGTCCATCAAGTCTGCAATGGTAATGGGGGATGGTCCTCCTCTCGTTCCTCCGGCTCCTCGTCCTGATGAAGGAGTGGAAGTTGTTGCTCTGGTGACTACCAGAGGTGTTACACTTGATGAGATTCCAGGATTTGCGACTGCTCTGGCTCTGGTGATGGGAGGTGTTGTAATATCACTCATGCTGAGTGATCGAATTGAACGTTCCCATCCTCTGTACTCACGTGTTCCTTGATTGATCTCTCCTTCCTCAAGCATTTCTTCACGGCTTCGACAAGGGTCTTGAGATATAAATCTTCCAGCAGAGATCCGTAAGCTGCAGGCTCCATTTCTTTATCCGGTAGACGTTGTGGTACCCGTACAAGTCTTTTCCTTTGTGGAGTTGCCTCGAGTCTTCGTTGTCGGCTGGACCATGTTGTTCGTCTCTCCTGAGTCCCCTGTGATTACGCGCTCATCACCACTGGTAAAGGTGTGACTCCTGACTAAGGATCCGGCGTTTCTTGCACTGTTTGAGTAGATGCCTGCCGACCCTACTTGTAATTGCGCTGTTATATCATTCAAAAGGCGGAATGTCTCTCTCTGTATTCTAGCGATACCGGCTTGATTTGCCAAGACATCCTCCAGCATTCTAGCTACACTTCCCATGATATTTGAACCACCTGTGGTCTCCGAGTGAGGATACATCGCGAAATGAAAACTGAAGAATTGAGAATTCAATTTTTGTAACCGAGAGATCAACCTCCCGCTGTGGTCGCCAATTGTTTATGGGTGAAAACTATTCCTGCCGGATTTGGTAATTTGGGGTGTGTGGATGAGGAATGAATCTAAACCCCTAAACAAATGCATTGCGCGGTGAGTGCTTGTAGATTCGGAAATCAATCTGTGCAAGTCCGGCCTAAACCAAGAAATGGCCATTCCAGACTTGTTTCGGTCACAAAGTGAAGGAGATGGGGTTGATCTTAGGGAGGGAAGCGAAGAAGGTGTTGAGATTGTGAAGGTGTTGGCTTGCTTATGAATTATAACAGAAAGCCGAGGCAGAAACTACGGGATGCAAGCTATCGGTTCGGTGTTTTGTATTAACACTTGGTTTCGTTTTTTGTCCTGGACTTGCTCTGTTGGTGGAAATAGGGAGGAGAACCTATTTATACAAGTCATTGAGCCTTATTCACGTCTCTCGCGGGAAGTGGAGGAAGTGGAGTGATGGAGTAGTGGAGTTGTGTGTGGGTGCTACACGATCAGTCTTGCCCACTTCTCCTGTCATCGCTAACTGTCCATAACTTCCTAACACGTTCTTGTGATGGCGCGTTGCACGCTGCACGCTGTAAACCGCCAGACCAATACCCCAGTATGTATCCCCCAGTTTGTGACATGATTTATGTCGGAATGTGGATCGTGGATCCACGAAAGGTAGCATGTAATCTTTGAATTGAATAACTGCGTTATTCAGGAAGTTGATACTTGTGAAGTATCATGTTTATTTTATGCAGGTACTGCATCCTGGTGTGGTAGAGTGATGGGTGGTGATTACCATGATGCCTCACTGACCAGTTAACTCCTGACCAGGGTTGTATAACCAAGCCGGTGAAGTTATACGGACGAGATGATCTTTGAGACACTCATCTGCGACCGTTGGTGGAATTAGGGTTTTAGAAGAGGTGCGCAAGCATCCCTCTTCGACTGGTCGAATCCCGACTTGGGATATGACTTTGGCCAGGCCGACCGTACATGCGTGTAGACGGCATGACGGTGTAGGCGCCTATACCCATTACCTCACGAAAGTATGATCTGGGCCACTCAATTCGTCAGGTGAAGTTAAATGGTCGAGATCAATTTGTGATGAAAAACCGAAGGCATGATAGCCGCGCGTCATGCCCACCGGGCGCACGTTCCAAGGTGACCAATCTTGGTCGGTCTTGGCCGATCGGTGCAGTGTGAAGGTGGGAGGCTGGTGTTCATGCCTATACCTGAATATCCCATGAAAACGTGATCTGGGCCACTCAAATCGTCCGGCGAAGTTGAGCGGTTGAGATCAGTTTGCGGTTTGGGAGGTGTGACCACGCTAGTTTGGGCGCGCGTCTTGGAATAACCAGGCATGATATGCCTTGGCCGATCGGGTGAGGGGATAGATGAGTCCACGGTGGTCATCTTTGGTATGACCAGGACCGCTTAATCTAATCTTGGACCCTCCATTCGTGTAGGAGAAGATGGACGCTCGTGATGCTCAAAACCCTAATTTTGGGTTTCAAGGCCGTGCGACCATGCTTTATTCGGCGTACGGGTGGGATAACCAACCATGGTTGGTCCGAACGATTGGTCGGGTATGTAGGCGGGCCCACAAAGTGATTGTGTTGACATGCTCGGGCCCTTTGAATCTACATCTACACCCTCCATCTATACCTGCAAAGATGGATGGTTGAGACTGTTTTGCGACACATGTAATATGCCGCAAACCCTAATTTAGGGTTTTCCGTCCATACTGCTCTGGTTTGGACGTCTTGGCAAGCTAGGCCAATCTTTTGGGGAGGCCGACCATGCGGGGTCCGCGTTGGTTCGGCAGTGGATATTCCATACCGCTTGGGGGTGATGGAATTGATCCGGGTCATCCAATCATGCTTGTGGAGTTGGATGATCGTGATCACATATCCGGACCGATACGGTCGGTCCGGATGCTCAATCGGGCTAGTATAACACACCGAGAGGGGCTCAATCGGGCTAGTATAACACACCGAGAGTCGGCTGTACGGGTATTTCGTACATGGTTTCATTATAATGCTTGGAGGTTCGTGTTGCTCGTAAGAGCAACACTCGATCGTCATGCCGCACCGATAATGAGTACGAAATACAAGGCTGGTTGCACATTAATTAATAATGCTAGAAATTCACAGGGTATATGGGATTGTTGCTACATGCTCCAACCTGGATGAATTTCATGTATTCACAGAATGGGATTGTTGCCACATGCTCCATTCTAGGTGAATTAAGTGAGGGAGTATCCAACACTTATTAATGGCTTTATGTTTTACAAGATGTCAGCGCATAGTTTTCTGGATTTTACAATTTTAACCTTAAATGAAAATCCACCATCAACACTAGGAAGAAGACCGACTTGCATCACTGGGGGATAAGCACTACGACACACCTTTTCTGACGAGGAGTTCATCTTTATCCGGTGAAGCTTCAACCCATGCTCACGCCAAAAGGGAACGCACTTTTGAGGCAAACCGTGATCATAAGGGGAAGACAATATACCGGTGCCGCTGTTAGCAATTAGCAGGAGAGACTGGCACCCAGTCTCTCCTCCCAATTGAATGCTGCAAGAACGAAGAAACACAAGAGGAGGTATTGGACGCTCCGTGACAGCTACAAGATGGCACCAACTCCACAACTGACGAGCTCGAGATCGTTAACATCGGGAATGAAGAATCCCCCAGGACTATTTTTATCAGTTCGAATTTTTCCGTGGACGAACGTGCGAGTCTTGTCCAACTACTCAAGGAGTACCAACATGTGTTTGCCTGGACATACAAGGAAATGCCTGGTCTAGACGAAAAATTGGTCACCCATCACCTACATGTCATACCTGGATCCAAGCCAATCAAGCAATCTCCGAGGAAATTCAGACACGAAGTGGAAGAACAAATCAAGAACGAAATTCAGAAGTTGCTAGCTGCTGGCTTCATCAGACCTATTCATCATCCGACCTGGTTATCCAATGTGGTCCCAGTAAAGAAGAAAAACAGACAGATTCGGTGCTGCGTGGATTTCAGAGACTTGAACAAGTGCTGCCCCAAGGACGACTTTCCTCTGCCTAACTTCGACATGTTAGTAGACGCCACCAGCGGACACGGCATGTTCTCCTTTATGGATGGTTACAGCGGCTACAATCAGATAAGGATGTATGAGCACGATGCAAGTAAGACGACCTTAGAACCCCTCTTGGCAATTTTTACTATACTGTTATGCCATTCGGTTTAAAGAACGCCGGCGCAACGTATCAACGTGCTATGATGGCAATCTTCCACGACATGATGCATAAACAAGTAGAAGACTATGTAGATGATATCGTGGTTAAGTCAAGGGCTCGAGCAGATCACACCAACGTCTTACAGCAAGTGTTTGAGAGGTGTCGAGAATACAAGTTGAAGATGAATCCTTTGAAATGCGCTTCGGTGTCTCTTCAGTAAATTTCTGGGATTCCAAGTGACTGCAGAAGGAATCAAGGTAGACCCGTCCAAGACTCAGGCTATCCTCACAATGCCGCCTCCACGAACTGTGAAGGATCTCCAGAGTTTCATGGGCAAGGTGAACTACATTCGACGTTTTATACCTGGTCTAGCCCAACTTACCGCCTCATTCACCCCCTTGCTGAAGAAAGGAGCCATCTTCGTTTGGACCGCAACCCAGCAGGAAGCTTTTCGAAAGATTCAACGAATAATGTCATCTCCAGCCATCATGAAGTCTCCTGTACAAGGGAAGTCGCTGTGTCTCTACAATGCCTTTAGTGGCACCGCCGTAGGGGCTCTACTCGCTTAGGAAGACGACGAGGGAATCGAACGTCCCATATACTATTTCAACCGAATATTAAGAGATACTGAACTCAGATATCCCAAAGCGGAGAAAGCATGTTTAGCTTTGATCCATTCCATTAGGCATTACCTACTATCCAACAAGGTGATACTCGTGTCTAAATCTGATCCTGCAAAGTTTTTACTTTCAAAGCTGGTCTTGACGGGAAGGACATGCAAGTGGCTTCTCCAAATATCAGAGCTAGACATAACATGTACGTCACCTAGATCTATCAAGGGTAAAGCAGTCGCAGACTTACTAGCAACATTCCCTGGAGAAGGCACTACAGGGCTACACGAGGATCTTCCTGGAGAATTTCCAGACATCTCTGTTTTGGAAGAAGAAGTGTGGCTCTTGTATTTTGATGGCTCTGCTACCCCTAGCAGTATCTTTGGAGGAGCGGGCGTGGTATTAGTATCTCCCAATCGGGGAAGTATTCTCACACTCCTTCAAGCTGGACTTCGAATGCACCAACAACTCAGTAGAGTATGAAGCCTTCCTCATAGGGCTGTCAATAGCTAAGCAAGCAGGAGTCACGCGTCTGGAGATAAGAGGTGACTCCAAGTTACTAGTGAATCAGATGAATGGAGTATACGCATTGAAGGAAGTAACGCTAGATCCATACCGATCAGAAGCAAAAAGGTTACTAAACTATTTTGCCGATGCAACCATAACCCATGTTGGTCGCATCAACAACAAACACGCCGATTGTCTAGCAACACTGGCTTCAAATTGAAGTTCGAAGGCTTGGAAGAAACCCTGACAGTAAAGAGGAGAACCATAGAATCGACATGGCTATCACAATACAAAGACACCAAGACTTACGATTGGCGAACTCCGATCATTCAAGAGCTCAACAACTCACTCTCCCAAGGAAAGGTCAGTCTCAAAACCCTGCAGAACTTCTTCATGCTTCATGGTATGCTGTATTATCGAAACCCGGATGGTTCCCTGTCAAGATGTCTTGGGGATGACGAAGCACAACTACAGCTGAATTGTGTTCACAATGAAATTTATGGACAATCACTGGTAGTAACGCTTTACCGACGACTTCAATGCCTGGGCTATTACTGGCCAGAGATGGAGACTCAATCCAGACTACTTCAGAAGTCCTGCTCAAATTGCCAAGCACCGCCACATCAATTGGAAGTTTTTAATGTGAACCACACTGGGGACTGGAGAGAGCCATACATTATCTATCTCCGTGACGGAGCAACTCCTGCCAATCAAAAGGATGCCATCAAGATAAAGCAAAAGGCCAAGCGGTTCGTATTCCACGAAGGGATCCTGTATCGCAAGAGCTTCGGAGGTGATCTATTACGATGCCCTGGTGGGGTAGAAATCCCGAGTCATGCTTTGAAGGAAACACATGAAGGGGAACATCAAGGTAAGAGGAAACTGTTTCTCCAGATACACGAGAAATACTATTGGCCGACCATGGAGGATGACGCAGCCGCTTTTGTTCAAATCTGTCACAAATGCCAAATTCATGGGAACCTTGTTCACGCGCCTTCCACCCCTTTGCACTCGATAAGAAGTCCATGGCCATTTTACAGATGGGGACTGGACATTATCGGGAAAATCAATCCGCCATCATCGAAGCAACACGAGTACATCATAACCGCGACAAAATACTTCATCAAATGGGTAGAAGCCATTCCCCTGCGAGGAACTACAGGAGCAACAATTGCGGCTTTCATTACAGAACATATCATTTGTCGTTTTGGAGTTCCTAAGCATATCATCACTGATAATGGCACTCCCTTCGCCAATAAACAGGTACGAGAGTTACTTGAAGAGTATGGCATTAAACATGTCTTCTCCACCATCTACTATCCTCAAGGGAACAGACAAGCTGAGAGTACCAACAAGACATTGATATGGATCATCAGTCGAACAGTACACGATAATCCTAGGGAATGGCATGACCAGTTACCAATGGCGCTATGGGCATACCGGATATCACCCAGAAGCTCCATTGGAGTTTCCCCATACTCACTTGTTTACGGAGCGGACGCAGTTCTCCCAGCAGAGATCAAAATCCCATCAGCCAGGATTGCAGCGGCAACCGATATCCACTGGAACGAGGCTGAAGCCTCTAACTCTAGAGTAGAGGAGTTAGACACTCTGGATTTTAGAAGAAACAAAGCAGAAGAATGCACTCAGGTGTACATGAATAGAATTTCCAGGGCATACAACAAAACTGTGAAACCACGTGTTTTCAAAGTGGGAGATTTGGTTTTGAAAACGACCAAGCAATCCAACAAGACATGTCCGCACAAAAATTCTCACCAAAATGGGAAGGTCCTTACACAGTCACCAAGGCTTACAATACTGGCTACTACAAGATCATTAAGGTGGACGGAGGCAAGCTGGAAGCGGTCATCAATGGAAAATGTCTCAAGGCATATCATGCTTGACCATTGTCCGTTCTGTCTTATGACGCTACAGTACATGCATTTATTTTCATTACATGTTTGAATCATCAATTATATTCAGAGATGCATTAATGAAAAAACCCGTTTCACCAATCAAAAAACCAATGCAATTTATTCCGCAAAGATGTTCAAAAGAAAACTTTTTGACATAAACGTCATTAACAATGAGGGAATATAGCTGAATGCGACTTAGAGGAGGCCATCTAGAAGATTATAGTTCCTTGAGAGCATCATCTCCAGTCTAGCTTGATATCTCTCTGTCCTTTTCTTCAAGTCCTGTACTGCCTGCTCTATCTTCTTTGATTCCGCAGCCAGAGCCTTCTCCTCTTCCAAGATAGCTTTCGCAGCAGGAACAACATTTACGAGGATACCAGCTTGATCAACCTTGATGATATCAATACGCTGCCGCAACCAGCCCACGTTGAACTCCATGGATTCACAGGTAGATACCATATTCTCCCACTTTTCGAGGCTTGATTCGGCAACGTTGCGGATAGAAATATTCTCCATCTCAGCAATCATGGGAAGAAGAAAGTTTACCGTGGTGACCAAAGTAGATGAACAATGTCGGACCACATTCCTGGTTGCGTTATGGACGTACTTTCTCTATAACTTTGTGTACAAAGGAACAAACTCCTTCCGCACTAAGAATCCACCGACATCTCGGTAGCTGGAGGATAAACATTTCATGCGAACATCGAATGAAAGACCTGCATTGGGGTATTCATAAGATGAGATACCCATATCAACATCCTCGATGTCCACAGGGGTAGGCGTGTCTGAGTTTGAAGGAAGAGGACTGGTTAAGTCGTCATCATCGATAACTGTCACACATGTTCCGGTGGGGTATCTCTGCAAGAAGGAGAGGATTATTCACTTGATCATTATGAAGAACAAGAAATTGTTCAGAAAAGGAAAAGGAGATGAACCGGTATGATCTTCTTGACTCAGAGAACACGAGCAGGGGATTCATCATGAAGCTCAGACGCAGGTCGTGCACGTTTAACGGAAGATCCTGGATGGTATGAAGAAGACGATCCACTGTTGTTCGACATGATGAGAAAACGGAGTTTCTGCGAGAAAACCCTATTGTAAAATCGTAAAAGTGGTTCAAGATCTCTACACATGCATATATGCTGAGGAAACCCTAAAGGAAGACTAAAACGATTACGGCGAAGCCTGCCCGATATATGGGGATTCAACACCGACCAAGTCAGGCTTTCTTTTGAACCCTAATCAAGAATCGGAGGAGCATCCGGATACGAGCGATTCAACCAGCAGTGTGTAAGAACCCACGCTGGAAAATCTCAGTAGAAGAAGAATCTTATTCCTAGCTCAAACACCTAAAGGAGGAAGCCGGTCCCATCAAGGCCTGTAGTCACGCACGCATGGAGGATTGCCCACGATTAGTCAGAATCCCTCCATGTAGACTTCCTTTATCTTGTTTTCTTATGTTGTATATGTCACCATCTCATGCCTACCCCACGATAGTATAACTATCATGTGCTAGGCAGGGGACTTAATGTTGATGGTGGATTTTCATTTAAGGCTAAAATTGTAAAGGTCAAAATTATGCGCTAACATCTTGCAAAAGATAAAGCCATTAATAAGTGATGAATACTTCTTCACTTTACTAATTCACCTAGAATGGAGCATGTGGCAACAATCCCAACATTCTGTGAATTAAATACACGAAATTCATCCAAGTTGGAGCATGTGGCAACAATCCCATATACCCTGTGAATTTACAGCATTATTAATTAATGCATGACCAGCCTTGTATTTCCTGTACTCATTATCGGTGCGGCATGACGACTGAGTGTTGTTCTCAGCAGAGCAACACGAACCTCCAAGTACTAATAATGAAGCATGTACGAAATACCCGTACATGCTGCAACTCTCAGTGTGTTATACTAGCCCGATTGAGCATACATCTCTCGGTGTGTTATACTAGCCCGATTGAGCATATTTGAATCTGGACTGTCCATATCAGTCTCAGAAATGATCACGACCATCCAACTTCACCAACATGATTGGATGGCTTAGATTGAATCCATGACCCCAAGCAGGTATTGGAATATTCACTACCGACCCAACGCGGGCCCCGCATGGTCGGCCTCCCCAAAAGGGTGGCATAGCTTGCCAAACCGTCCAAGCCAAAGCAGTATGGACGAAAAACCCTAAATTAGGGTTTGCGGCACATTACATGTGTCGCAAAACAGTCTCAACCATCCATCTTCGCAGGCATAGATGGAGGGTGTAGATGTAGATTCAAAGGGCCCAGAGCATGTCAACACAAACACCGTGGGCCCGCCTACATACATGACCGATCGGTCAGGACCAACCATGGCTGGTCGTTCCAGTTCGTGCGCCCAAACAAGGCGTGACGCAAGGCCGGTGAAACCCTAATTAGGGTTTGAACATCACGAGCGTCCATTTTCTCCTGCACGAATGAAGGGTCCAGGATTAGAATAAGCAGGTCCGGTGCGTATCAACATGACCACCGTGGGCCCATCTATCTCCACACCCGATCGGCCAAGGCATATCATGCATGGTTGCCTCGATTCGTATGCCCAAACTAGGCGTGGTCACACCTCCCAATTGCAAACTAATCTCGACCACTCAACTTTGCCGGACAAATTGAGTGGCTTAGATCACGTTTTTATGGGATATTAAGGTATGGACGTGTACACCAGCTCACCGTCTGTATACCAGACTAATCGGCCAAGACCGACCAAGCTTGGTCGTCTTGAAACGCGTGCCCTAAGTTCGCATGACGCGCGGCTTTTGCGGCACCAGATTTCTGTCGCAAATTGATCTCGACCACTCAACTTCGCCGGACAAATTGAGTGGCCCAGATCACACTTTCACGAGACAATGAGGTATGGACGCCTACACCGTCATGCCGTCTACACACATGCACGATCGGCCCTGCCAAAATCGTATCCCAAGCTTGGATTCGACCAAGCTGAAGAGTGATGTTTGCGCACCTCTTCAAAAACCCTAATTCCACTAACGGTCGCAGATGAGAATCTCAAAGATCATCTCGTCCGTTCAACTTCACCGGCTTGGTTATACAGCCCTAGTCAGGAGTTAATTGGTCAGTGAGGCGTCATGGTGATCATCACCCGTCACTGTACCACACCATGTGGTCGGCCAAGGGAGGACTTACTTGCGCAACCTCCAAACCATCACATGAAGTAGGCTGGACATGAGGCTATTTCGAGACGCTCAAACAGCGATGCTTCATACATGCTGAATATACTCAATGCAGTACCTGCATAGAATACACACGATACTTCACGAGTATCGACTTCCTAAATAACTTAGTTATTTAATCTTGCATTACATGCTACTTTCTGTGGGTCCCATGATCCACACACTCGAGACATCAATCATGTCACAAACTGGGGGATACATACTGGGGTATTGGTCTGGCGGTTTACAGCGTGCAGCGCACAACTCGCCATCACAAGAACGTGTCAGGAAGTCATGTACGATTAGTAATGATGGGAGAAGTGGGCAAGACTGGTCGTGTGATATAATCGTATTCAAACACCGGAACTGATAGCTTACATCCTGCAAGCCAGTTCAGCTCTCTGATATAAGTCATACATAGCCAACACCTTCACAATCTCAACACCTTCTCCGCTTCCCTCCCTAAGATCAACCCCATCTCCTTCACTTTGTGACCGAAACAAGTCTGGAACGGCCATTTCTTGGTTTAGGCCGGATTTGCACAGATTGATTTCTCGAATCTACAAGCACTCCCGTGCAGTGCATTTGTTTATGGTTTAGATTCATTTCTCTTCCACACACCCCAAATTACCAAAATTGGCAGAAATAGTTTTCACCCATAAACACCAACTGAGATCCAAAGGATCCCACTGCCAAGAGGATATTCGTCACTTCCTTTCTCACTGTATGATGGTACTAGAAACTCTAGAGAACATGTCTCTTGATCTTATAATCGTTAGGAGAATATGAGTATAGTCGGGTGTTGCGATTCAAAGAGTTCTCCAAGTCTCTCACTGGAAGAGCATACACCTGGTACAACAATTTCGCTCCCATCGACATCTCCATCTGGTCCTATATGGTTAATATTTTCTATAAAAAACATTTCTTCATCTCGGAGCAATAACACTTTCAGACTTGGGGAGAATGTTCCATAGAAACAATGAGCACCCCAATGTTTATGTGAAAAGATTCAGAATTCAAGCTCTCGACTGCCACGACCAGAACGTGACTGAACTACAACTAGTGAAGCTCTGCATTGAAGTAGTCAGCAAAGACGGCTCCAAACTTGCTGGAAAGAACAAGGCCTGCCAAGGAGGGTGGTCATGGGGATACCCTGGAAATAGACGCCTGGTCAATAAGCAATATTGTGTCCAACCATTCATAGGTGATGTCATCGACTGCAGACTAAATGCCCCGGATTAAATCCAGCTCCAGCGGCAACGCCAACACCGACCCAAGGATGAAACCCATCTAAAGCTTCTCGCCAGCAACAACAACAACAACCAAAGACAAATCCAACATTTCCATATCCCCCCTTTCCCATGAAGAAGGTCCTCGAACTATTGGACGTTTGGATACAAGACGAAGTTATCAAGATGCCACATGTGCGACACCTATTAACTGCTGAAGAGATGTTAGACTAAAATATTTTCTCTTTCACAGATTTGTCAATTACCCAACCAGTGAATGCAATTGATTGAAGCGTATCTTTAGGGAAAAGATCGACTCAAAGGAATTACAGTTGTGGACTAAAGGTTCTCACAAAGACCCCCTCTCTATCAGGAGCTTCACTTTTTCTGGAGACTCTGTCAGTAGAACTGTCAAATCCATGATGGAGTTGGAGACATAACCATCAAATATAACAAGAATCCTGGTTGGGGAGTTCTCACCACTGCCCGCCTAAGGAATACCGAGTTTGAGCCAACACTAATGGACGTGGGGACCGATGTCAACATCATCACCATCAAGACTTTGAGGGCTGCGGGAATTACCAAGCATAAAGGTACGTACTCACCGACCATAATCAAGAATTCTTAAAGGAATCCAGGAGCGCTTGCGGATACATCACTCTTGAGGTAAAAATAGGTGATGCTCAGACACATGCCAAGTTTCATATTGTCAAAGAAGATACAAGTTATGAAGTGGTTTTGGGAAGCCCATGTATTCATAGTAATAATATAAGATCAAGTGTATCTACTTTGATGGAGTCAACACTTCCAAGGCTCTCCAACGATCCAACAAATCCCGAAGACTACCTATTAGACGAATTTCGTCGCATTATGGATTTGGATGCGAAGCAGTTGTTAGGAGAGGACGTGACGTCATACATCCGTAGGTTTCATGCACAAGTAAGTCATATTCAACCAACCAAATATCCCACGTCTCATCAAGGCTTGGGGACTTGACACGGATATCAACCCCAGAGTGACTCAGTGATGTGAATTTGAAGCTGATCCTTTTCAATATTTTATTAAATGGGTAGGGGTATTTACTGCTGAAAATATGAAAGCTAGTAACTCAAACATCTTGGAGATATGTCATGAACCTAAGTTAACAAAACCCGACTTCTTCCAAGTCTGAGACACGGTCAAGAAAAATACTGCGTCTTATCCTGAAGAAGAGTCGTATCTGATAATTGAAACCATGTTGGGTGGTTATTACAAACTTACCTGTAGAGATAAGCCAGTTAAAGTGGTCATACATGGAAAATGGCTCAAGACTCCCAATGCTTAAGCATTCTGCCATCACCTTATGCTATTTAAATGTTTTATGCAACATTTGTAATTCCTCCAAAATGTTTGCAATATCTTGCATTCATACTTTGGATTTCAATTTATTGCAAAGTATTATTTCTTTTTTCTTGAAAGAAACCTTTATCTACTCAAAATCCCAGAATAAAATCACAAAATAACCATATGTCTTAAAAAGAATTAAAACTTAGAAAATCCAGAGAAACTCCTTGAAAATTGGATCAATACCATCTGAGTAAACATTCTCTACCTTTTCAAGAGTTTCGGTTGCAAGCTTCAACTCTTGTGATAATCTTTCGACCTCAAGTTTAGCCTTGGTGACCTACTCCAAACTAGAAGAAGCGCCTACTTCCTTCAAACACTCTTGAATTTCCCAAAGATGATGACGAAGCCACGAAACTTCGAGGTTCGATTTTTTTCTGCTTTCACTAGGGATTCTTCTCATTTCTCGAGAACGATTTAAGATCTCATTCCCAGGAAGAGATATCATCTCTTGCATGGAGGGGAGCAAGTTACACACATCTCTCTCCAAAGAACGGTATTTGTCTCGAATGCCCATAAAAAAGTGACAAAACCTTTTCCATATCATGTCATAGGCGGATTGTAAGGTGAAGCCTCCAACACGTACATATCCGCGAAGTATCCTGCTAAGCTTAAATTGAAAGGGAACACCAGTATTCGGTACTCGGTCAGTACACCACTTGGAGGGCTTTCTTCAACAATTGCATTAAAATGAGCTTGTTCATGATTTTGAGTAGGAAAAGAAAAGTCACCACTAAAAATAGAGATATTATATATATAATTAGTTAAAATATCTCAAACACAAGGAATGAAAACACAAATCATGAAGTTCATAAAATATTTCTATTGAAAACCTAAATATGCATTGTGTTTTGGGTCATGGCATATGGTTTGAAAAGGCTACGAGATGTTTTGCAAAAATAATGTCAGAAACGTTATTACACTGCGCCCTGGAAGAACCGGAACTGATGCTAATTGGTGAGGAATCTAGGGGTGATATATATACCTAATGATTTGTATGTATGTCTAATACAACATACTAAAGGCATAGGTCAATCGGACAAACGAACTATAAATGGAAGCCGAAACGCTCGACTGCATGATAGCTAAAACCCTACATAATTCTTCCTGAAAAGTTTTGTATTCTTGGTGTCAGGTCATTTTCACCTATCAAACGAGATCCATATAAAGATATTTTTTTTTGTGTGTGCAGAAGTTAGCCCTTCATATTAGCTGAAAAATGAGAGGTCAACCACCTCATTCCGACTTCGGACTGCGGGAGTTTTGGCAAGAAGACACAAATTTGGATTTCTCTGACGATGAAACTCGCCAAAATTCTTCGTGAAATCACGTATGATACTACACATTTGGTGTTCTACGAGCTATAATTAGGTTATTATGATTCCAAAACAATAAGGCAACAACATGTTGTAGGCAGTGTTTTAAAACCTAGACCGGACAGGCCGGTCCAATTGGTAAACAGGCGAACCAGTCCCAAATCCGAGATGGGTGAGTAGTGACCCAATAATCATCCTAAAAACCGGTGAACCATGTGACCCACCTAGATTTATAACGGTTCAAATCGTATACATTTTCACCTATAAAAAAAAAATGTGTTTATTTAGGATCGAGATAGTGACCTTAACCTTATAATAAGTTACCAAGACCACTGAGCCACACATTTTGATGTAAATTTATTAACTACTAGTTACATAAATATAACCCACTTATTCTACATAAATCTCAATTCAAATCATATAACAAAACTTTATCATCTAACTTAGTCAAGCCTCTAACCCAATTGACTTAATGGTTGAACCACTGGTTGGACCTGATTGACCCAACCCAGTAACTTTACTGGGTTAATGTCCGGCCGGGATTTTAAAACATTGGTTGTAGGGTGAGGAGGACGCTTCATAGTGCGACTCGCCATCAAGTTCTTCATCTTCAGCTCCAGATCCTTCAGTTACTTTAGTCTGGGACGATTTCTCCTCGTCACCTTTGTCATCTTCCTCGGTGCTACAACGATGGGGCTTTGCGACACCAAGATATTCATATTACTAGTCATGCATCTAAGAATGATGGTTATTCATAAGAGTCAGAATCCATCAAGTTCAACAAGGTGTAAGATCCTAAAACCCAAGAATCTCCAAAAGAAGCTTTACTTATAGCATAGGGTGCTGAGATTCCAAGGACAACTGGGATGCCAAACTTAAAATTTTGAACACTCTAGTCACTTAGAGGAGTTGTAAAAGAACCTTTGGCCCCTAGACTATACAAAGTTACATGTCAGAATGAAGCATTGATATACTTCATACAAAAAACAAGAATAAAAATAATACAAGACACTTACCTTCTTCTAAGGATGATCTCCAATTCCAGGCATAATTACCCGTGGTCTTTTCCCCCCAGACTGGGGATTGGTGTCATTCGCAAAACCAAGGATGGGGCGAGACTTTTCCAGACGCCACAACTGCAAGAAACAAGTTAAAAATATTTTGTTGCTATGAAGACAATGAAATTAAGCAAGAAATAACCTGAGACTGTGACCTGCATCAAATTGGTGATCGAGCCATGCCTCGCTTCAGTAGTAATCCTCAAGTTTAGCCGAGCTGCTAATTCATCCTCAGATGGAACGCCACAAACATCAGAAGGACTACTCGACATAAAATTCTTGAAGAGAGTAAATTGTTTATCTCAGAAATCATCATATTCGTCTGTCACACATGCCTTTCTACCATCTTGAAAAGAAAGGATACTTCAACCCCGAATGTTATGGGCGCCATCACTCTGTAATAAAGCGTTATCATAAGGTGCGTTGCCACGACATCGGAGAACAAATTGATTGAAGCCCATTTGTCGGGAAGTTTTGTCGATGTTGTAACTCTGAATCGTGAAACCAGATTTAAAAGTAAGAAGACGTCATGGGATACAACTATTCATAAAAGTGTAACCAGCTGTAGCAATGTTATCCTCACCACTCAGGTCAAAACGCAACACTATGCAAGGTTCCGTAGAAAAAGTCTCCGACGAAATTATTTGTGGAATCTACAAACCCCAAGGTCTGAAGTTTACTTTCTTTTCATTATCCATTAAGCTGATAACACAAATGGACAAAGAGAGTTTCTTTCTATTCCAACGAAGTATTCTAGCATATTCTATTCCCGAACTCGGAAAAGAAGGCATAACCTTTGGCGCATGTTCAGGAAAGTGCTCCCATATCCAAGCTTGCAAGAATATAACATGGATAAAAAAACTGCACCTGGCATGACCGTTGGAAATTCTCATTGCACGAATCAAAGTACCCAAGTAAGCATATAAAGAGTCCAGAAATAAAGTACCGAGAGGAAGAGTCTTCCCATCAGCAAGTGCAATAACAAGAGAGACAATCGAAGACTTTAACTAACCTCCAGGAGAATCTTCAAATATATCCCTCGATAGCCAAAGTATGAGGAACGCAGCAATACATAAAGGATGATCAACAACGAGGCCATCAGTACTTGGGCTACCATTCCACCAGTAGTCAGCCAAAGCTAAATAATCCAAGCTATCGCAACGAAGGGTCTTCCATAACTCCTCCACCTTCCATAAAATAGAGGCATATTTCTTCTCATGGTCAGACCATTTTATGGCGATACCACCAACAACCGGCCGTTGCAATAAAACAACCACGTCCTCTACAGTAGTTTGAGCACCCAAATTCTCATACAAGATGAACGAAAATGGCGTGCCACATAGTTACATACGTCATATATGAAGTGACCGTTAAATAGACATCAAAAATAGTGAAAAAATATGTCAAAAAACATTAAAAACTGATTTTATTCGATCAAAACTTAAAAAGAATAAGTTATTCGATCAAAACTTAAAAAGAAGAAGTTATTCAATGAAAAGAGAGGAAAGAGAAAGTTTTTGCTCCCCAAAGTCCGAATTTGTGCACACTCCTTAACGAGTGTGCACGTAACATTTCAATCTCTACCCTTGATTTAATTTAAGGAGTTATGTTATAAGGATCGTGATTCTAAACATAGAAGGTAATGGAGCCATCAATTAAATAATCGTGTGAATTATACCCTCGTTAGAGGAGTGTGAACAAATTTGGGCTCCCAAATTCTTGTATAAGATGAACGAAAATGGTGTGCCACGTAGTTACATACGTCATATAATATATGAAGTGACAAATAAATCGACAGATGTAACTTTGATTTTCACGGTGAGATGTACAATTCAACTACCCACATTTCCACGGCCCACTGAAGATTTTGTTGTTATCACTCGCACGCGCCATACTTCACCAACCCCGATTCTCTTGAATCCATACACTTCAATCAGCATCGGCCACATACATTTCATACTTCTTCAACCTTCTTACTTCTTAGGTTAAATGATAATTAATAAACTACTGGTACTACTTTGCTCTTAATGTTGGTAAGACCAAAGGTCCAAAGATAAGTAGAGCCTCAAGGGAAAACACGTTTTTGACTTAGCCCGTCTCCTACTTATAATCTATTGTTTTCGTGAGTGGTATCTCTTACTTAATCATTCTCCTACCTAACAAATTTGTATCAAAATCATCTTAGGAGGAATCTAGGAATGTTTCAAATGTATGAATCTGGTCATTAGTTTTTTTTATTGAAGCAATCACCTACAACAAAAACTAGGCGGTACACCCACGTCGTATGTGCCGAAATGTTGTTCTCGTTTGGAGGCCGGAGAGTCACTCGACTCGATCTGA
Source organism: Papaver armeniacum (assembly GCA_023531295.1). Taxonomy (NCBI): domain Eukaryota; kingdom Viridiplantae; phylum Streptophyta; class Magnoliopsida; order Ranunculales; family Papaveraceae; genus Papaver; species Papaver armeniacum. The sequence goes on from JAJJWW010018901.1 coordinate 546,965, forward strand.
ATTTTTGGCGAACACAATAGAAATAATGCTGTACAGAATACAGAGACTTCCGACGCCCACAAGATAGTCTGAATTTAATCAGTCTATTAGGTGAAAGTGTCGTCGTGGACAATGACCAACCAAAAACTGCCTATTAAACAATATAAACGCCTCTTTCCATACCGTCACTGAGAAGTCAGATGTTTCACCAAATAACATGAAATGTATGTCAACTTTTAATCATGACTTCATGAGCACTATGACCCCCAACCCGTGGACTAGTAGCAGAAAGGGCTGTGGATTGGGGTAAGCGAATTAGTGATTTAATCAATTTAGCTGTTGGTTTAGAAAATCATCTATAGAGTTTATGGTGAAAATCAAGAAAACCATGAACTTCAAAACTAAAAATATTTGGAAAAACATGAAAACTACAAGAAAATAAAGAAAGTTTTTTGTTTTTCTATCATTTCTTGTGGATACAAATTTCTGCCATAAAAATGGCATACATACAGAGATACCTTTGTGACAATATTCACATTTTTTTCACTTAACAACCTAACAATATGAATAAAAACATGACTTGGTTTCACAACAGCAAAGTATATATTACATCCATCCAAACCAATTCCTTTCTTTTGCCTGGTTTAGATAGACATTAAATTAAAACAAATCAAAAATTATTTCAAAGTAAATAAATAAAACCCATTATCTTCCCTTTTCTTTTCTTCATTCATCTCCATTTCTTGGGCTCCAAGGAGTCATATCCATAGGATAACTTCCTAAAACCCTAAGAAAAGATGTAAATTCTTGGACTTCAGCTAAAGCATTTTGAGCTCTTGGCTCAGCCATTGATGCTTCAAAATCAATATAAAACATATACTCAAAATGTTTAGCTGTGCCCACATTAGCATCATCAACACACCTAATAGGACAATTCCTATGTGGTCTACTTTCAATCTTAGTCAAACTTATATTTCTAAATGCAAATGCGGATAATACCTTGAACAAAACCGATGTCCCTTTATCATGAGCGAACACAACACTCGTTTTAAACGGTCTATCTGTTCTCGGTATAATCGGTTCACGAGCTAGCATAACAAACCGAGTCACATTCCCTAAATCATCTTGAATCCCATCGGCTAATATCTGTAAGCCATATAGGTCAGCAGCCCTTGCACTGGCTATAGCAGCTGTGTCGCGAAGATTATTTGTAGCTATAAACTCAGCAGCACCTGCTGTATCATCAACAGCTTCACGAGCAACATTAAGACCGAGTTTAGTAAGAGTTAACTCACACTGAGATAAAGCTTGTGGATGACTAATAACTCGGTTTAAATACTCCTTTCTTACCCCTGGCAAGACTAATAAACAATGATGGACAGGTAATTGAACTTCACCAACAATATGTAGACGATGACGAAGTAGAAGATCATAATTTCGATGAATACTACCACCGAGTGAGTTCTCAACTGGTAATACAGCTCTGTCGGCTATCCAAAGCTCAACAGCTTGAAAAGCAACTTCAAATTGATCACAAGGAATGGCATCACATTTTGGATAAGCTTTACCAGCTGCAGCTTCACTGTACGCACCGGGAACACCTTGATAAGCAACTCGAAGCTGGTTTCCATGCATAGGAGCCGGAGAAAGATCTGGAATCAATGATAAAGGTTTCGGAAGATTCTGATCAACAATTGGAGCAAGATCTAAAGTTTTATGACCATTAACTGCTGTGATTTCTGAATTGTTTGCTTTCTCTGTTTCTGGTTGTTGAGAAACAACGTTGCTTGCTAAGATTGCACATGAACTTTGCCAATCTGTCCTGTTCAGACCAATTCCACCAGTGAAGTTCCTCGAATCTGATCTGTAAATACATTGAATTGTTCTCGTACGTGTTTTATGAGATGGTGATCGTTGTACAACATTTTGTTTCAGTATTTGATGATAATGGGGTTTATGATATGACGTTAGAGATTTTAGAGCTGGCGACTGTGAAATTGATGATTCCATTTTATTTTTACTTCGATTTTATTTTTGGATTGAAACTGAAGAAATGGGGAGATGAGTGGAAGCTTGTTGTTCTCTAGAAGGGAGAACGCCAAGCTGAGGAATCAAGTGGGAGGGTTAGATGGTTTTATAGTAGACGAGAGAGAGGAGGAGTAAGAAAAGACACAAGAAAGAAATTTTTTATTTTTTGTTAACTTACTTGGAAGAGATGTGCTAAACACTAGAGAGGGAAGGCTTGGGGTTTGGTCAATCAATCTCTTTTTCTTTCAGATTTATTGGTGAGAAGAAGACTAGAGGGGGAGAGTGCCAAAATTTCTTTGTGTTTTCATTTTCAGTCGTACGTGTTTGGTATTTTGGTTTAATTAATGAATTGGGTTATGCTTGACTAATTAGCTTCTGCTAATTCAGTTTGGTTGAGCTCTTTTCCTACTTTTTTCTTCTCTTGTGTAAAGGTAAACTAATGAAGTGTGTTGTTGGGGGAGGGAATGGAGGGTTTTATTTTTCTTTTAGCTTTTAATCATCATCGCAGCATCATCAATAACATCATATATATTCAATGACCAGTATTGTTTTGGTATAATAAGATATAGAGTCTACACTGACGCTTAAAATAGAACACGGTTCCTCACGACCAAAGTCTATGGTATGTGACAATTAAAAAGGGAAAATCCCCCAAAGTGCCTTAATTTTGGTAACCTTGTAAAAATGCCCTTGCCGTTAGATTTTTCATCCAAAAATGTTAAGTAGTTAATATCTAATATTTTGACCCGTCTATATTTTGAAATGAGATATCGGGTTCGGTAAAGTTACAAAAATAAAAATCGGGAAGATACACGTCTTCATCTTATTGACGATGTATCTCGATAATATTATACGTTTGTAATTTACCATGTGTTACCATTTAAAGACGCAATATCTTCGAATCTAGACGGTCACGGATCAAATTGGTAATAGAGTATATGTCTACGTGTTTTATCAACATCATCTCCAAAACATGTTTTTCCTCCCACATAAAAAAAATGGAGAACCTATATGCTGATGTGTAGCAATCAAATTTTAAGTTTTCTGAAGATATAAATCGCCACGTGGGAGTATTGTCGAAAAATAACGATAAAAACCGAAATGGATACATATTTTTGTCATGGATTCATTGTTACTTAACATGATATTTGAAAAGATTCAACCAAGTATTGTCTACCAAAAATATCAGAAGATAGGTTTCCCTATATGTTTTTAAGATTTACCGACACAATTTTTCGGTTACCTAATCAATTATGCCGTATGCACACCATATCGATCAAATTGATACCATCCAACAAACTTCCTTTCCGTCATCTTTTATTCAATCAACAAGGTAGATCAAATTCTAAAAACATAGGCGCTGTTACAACGATGATATCTCGCAACCAAGTTCAATTTTGTTTTTTTCTGAAAATATAATTTACCATGTGGCAGCATTTTCAGAAAGTAACTGATACGCCTTTTGGTTAAGGACTCATTGTTTCCTAACATGATATATGCAAATATTCAACCAATAATTTTTTATGAAGTATATATAAGAAGACAGGTTTCCCTACACGTTTTTAGGTATTACCAGCACGACTTTCTGGTTACTTAAATAATTATAGCGTATAAACACCACCCTCATCAAATTGATATCGTCCGAAAAACTCCTCTTCTTCGTCATGTTCTATTCAATCCAAAAGGTATATCAAGTTTTGAGAACAAGCATGTGCACTTTTTTAATCTTCTCATAGTTTTAATTCGTCCATGTTGCAACCACAAGAATACACGTATGAATCTATTATCCAATTCTACTGTTCTTTCTAATTACTATTAGCTAAGGTTATTGTAGAAGAGTGCCAAAATAATGACTTTGTAAGTTTCTCGCACACACCTTGCTTATCTGTTTGATTGAGTTTTACTAGGTTATGACTCTTTCCAAGATTAATAATGTATGTTGAATACACATCCCTCTGCCAAATATCTAATAATTTTTATTTTCTATCTTTCTTTAATTTTTGGAAGAATGTCAGATGCGTTTGAATCTTTCACACACTAACTTTTTTTGAAACAATAAAAATCTGAATACAAGCAGTGTAGATCAAGAGATACCCGATACCTTCAATTCAAGAAGTCGTCCGTTTTTTGATTTATTTTTTGAAAAACTAAAACTAGTTCATGAGGTAAAGTAACTCGGTGGAAGAAAAAAAAACTTTAAGGATTAGAAAGAAAAAACTTTTCTAGGGTTTTTCCATGTTTTTTGTTCTTCCATATAACGATATAGTTACTACAAATTACGTTGTCGTAAAACCTATCTCTTATGCTGATATAGTTAATGGTCTCAAATCTTAAGATATTCCTATATGTCAATTACTGAATCTTTCCATTAAAGGTAATCACATATCCATCAAGATTTCAACAGATGAATATCTCAAAGGAGTTGAGGAATGCACGAATGATCTTATATGTTTTTTAATACTGCCTAAAGCTTTACCCCTACAAAGATGGAGGATTTCAGGAAAAAAGTCGTAATGGTATGGCCTTAAAGCATCTCATGGTTAATCTCGTCATAGGAAATGACTACTATCAATTTAGGTTTAACTCAGTTGGGGAAAGTTATCTAGATTCGATCAATTGGTTACATCTTTGAACCCTGGTTTGCTCTATCTACAACGATAGAAAACGCCAAGCACTCGCTTAAGTATGGACTCGTATATATGGAGTAAGTTTCAAATATTGATGCAAGAAGACTCTATTTGAAATCAAAAGTGGAGTAGGAATACCATTAAAGGTAGATGGTAACATTTTTAATAAAACCTTTTCACTTTGTGAGGGTACTTGTAGAAATTGATCTTTCTGATGATATGTATGATGAAATTACAGTTGAATATGGCTTACTTAAACTATGATATAAGTTGCCTTACTTTTTCACCCATTATAAATCGACGGTATAGTCTTGGTGGATACAAACGTCGTCCTGGAGTTACAAGGATTAAAATTGTTGAAAGACAATTTATTGGAAAGAATGATAAGCAATAACCGAGACAAAAAGTTAATATGCAATATGTCGCAAAACCTGTAAAGGAAGTTGTTATTGGCAACACTAATGGAAATATCAATTCATCATTTTCTCTTATCGTTAACGCTTCAATCGACGACATTAGTGAAATAGTTGACGTTGAGAAGAAACTTGGAAACACTGATAGTCAGCGTTAAGAGATCCATGCCATAGATCCTAGCGCATTGGTTCCTCGTTAATTAATGAGTATTATGTTATCTCCGGTGTATTCCCCTACATGTGTGTTTGCGGGGAAAAAAACTCGTTGGTTTTATGGTAATAAGTGATGGAGGAGGCAAGTGCTCCATGAAGCAAATCATCTGAACCTTTAAAAAAATGTACTGCGCGGGAGTACTTTGAGTTCGAGATACTAATCTGTAGGACCTTGGCCTAAACTAAGACAATAGACGTTCCAAGTTCAATTCGGTCACAAGAGGAGGAAAATGGTCGGTCTGTAGGGAGGGAAGCTGAGAATGTGTGGATAACAATGTAGATTAATTAGTTGATGATGTGATGTGTTAAACTGCTTTGAAAATAATTTCTCTGTGTAGACAAGAGAAATTATTTGTAAGTGTTTGATAATTGACTGTCTTAGGTTTGCTTACGTTGAGTCTTGTTCGCTTTAATTGTTATGTTATCAAACCATAGGTTGAGAAAACTATTTATTGCAGCACATCGATCTCTTGTAAGTGGTGACAGTTGAAGAAAGTGGAACAATGAGAAAGTGGGAAAATGTGCAGAAAAGTATTTCCACTTTGCGTGGAAGACTAAGTTGATCGACCATCCACTATTTCATTTACTCCCTAACTATTAGCACGACTTACTCGCATATTTCATCGTGGATGTATTGCATGTCACACGTTTTATAGGTCGCCAGACCAAAACCCTAGTGAAACCCCACCATGTGACATGAATTGGTGTCTCATGTGAAAGTATGCTTTCAGACGCATTTTTATGTGTGGTCAATCTTTGACCTAGTTAGACTACGAGTCTTAATTGATGAACCGAATAGTCGAAGTTCTGACGGATGAAGCATGAAGTGCTAGCTGGAACATCAATATGATTTGTGGACTATAGACATTGAATTAGGTCGTTGATGACCGTGACAAATCATTAAATTAGCTGAAGCAGTTATGGTAGTTGAATGACTTGGTTTGATGAACAAAGGTTAATGAGATTGCTAGATTGATCATAAACCATTATGTTGGTGCGTCAAGCACTTGACAGGAAGTCGTATGAAAATAATCGTTGCTGAATGATTGTAGGAGTTTCATCTCGATTCATGTGTTATGAATCAGTCGAATGACAAGAAGAGATTATAATATTAATATAATGGTCGACTAACGAACCAAAATTGGTTGATGGACCAACTATAAATTGATAGCTGAATCAATATGAAATTCTCGAATGTTGATGGTTGAATTGAGAAATATTGCTCAAATATTGATAGCTGAATCAATATTGCTTTATAGAACAACTGACATTTGAATCGAATAATTATTAATTAAATATTAAAAGCTGACCGGATATTAAATTATTAATTAAAATGTTGATTGTTGGATCAACATAAATATTATTGGTGTTTGAACCTATTCAGAATTATGCTTGACAGAGCATTAGGTTCAAAATCATTATTTTGGAAAATGGCTTAACATAGTTAAATACTTATCCAAGCTTCATAAAGAAATTTTATCAAACATGTAAACTACGTTTTCAGGACACATTTTCTTTGACCGACCACATAAGAAGATGGTTCACTGATACTCTTCTCCATTGTAGTTACACACGAAATTAGGTTATAAAACAACACACATACTTACAAAGTCATCAAACTACCCAATGTAATCAAATAACCAGCCACATCCCACAAAATCTTAACGATTCTGATTGTTCCAACAACAACACATTTGCAAAAATTCAAGTCTATAAAGCTAAATCAGCCATTGCAACACCAAAAATGACTATAATCATCCATTTGTGTTTCCCATACATTCAAATGAGAATGAATGGGGTTTACTGAACAATGAATTTCTTCTCAATCTTTACATATATTCTTATAATAGATCGATCAAAAAAAGAAAGAAAAGAAGCAGTAAACAGATCAATAAAGTTAATGCTAATAGCGGATGTTATAATTGACGTGTCATGTCAACACGGGAACACAAGTACATATGAAATCTCAAAACATGATCATGCTTAGATTAAATTTCACAATACAATGAAAATTTATACTCCCTCCGTTCCACTTTACTTGATGTTTTAAGGTTTATTTTTTGTTCCAAAATAGATGAGAATTTTAGTATTTTCCCCAAATTCTCTCTGATTTACCCTTGCTTTGGAATCAACACATAAACAATTACTCCAATTTTTAAATATTTCCCATAGAGATATACACTATAATCTATAAAAATTTGGTACATCCCAAGTAAATTACAAAGGGATTTGTAACTTTCTCTAAAATCTAGTAACTAAAAAGTAGGTCATTTAATTTTTTAAAAAGGCATTAATATGGGTAGAATTGGAAAAATTTAACTTTCTTTGATGTTTCTTAATCTGCGTGAAAAACTCAACAACATCAAGTAAAATGGAACGGAGGGAGTACGAATTATGATGTTTGAATAAAGATGATTGAACTAGAAAGGGGAAGAAGAAGAAGAATGCACAAAGCTCTCATTTCTCTCAGCAAATAAAAATGGAAAAAGAAGGAGAATCACATAAATGGAAGAAGATGGAGAAAGATGAGGGAGCTAAATGTTTTGACACTATTTAACTGTCAACACTGGTCAACGGATGGTCATGGCGTTTGCAAAAATAAAAAAGGTCAACTGCAATTTGCTAACGGTCTTTGGTTAGCCTAGGACCCTAACGCATCAATGGCATGTTCTACGACCCATACCCTAATTAGGTATTACATTTACGACCCTTTTACAAAACATCTTTTAGGCCATTAATCATAGAAAAAGGTGGGATCGGCTTTTGCAAGCCAAGGGGCCGACCATAACCAACCATGGTGGCATGCCCGTGTCACCATGTTGTCCGCGGACCAATCCTGAGAATTTTGGTGTTTTCTGATGATCCATCAAGCATTATTCATCCTTCTATGAAGAATTTGAGTTTGACTGAAACTCTTAATTTTGCTAAAAATACCAACTGTTGGAAATATTAAACTAATATTTTTTTTAATATTTTTATGGTAGAAAGTCATAATGGTTGTAAAACCGTTTGCTTTGCTAACCATATGTCCAAGGAGCAATATTTGAGAAGATACTGAAATCTAGAATTTTTGATAAAAAGAGGAAGTCCTTGAAAGAGGAAACTCAAATAATAATAAAATATTAGGGAATAAAATAAAAGGGAGTGGGAACCGACCATGACACTGGCGTCATGGCCAGTCAATGGGCCCGTCCCACACGGTTTCTCTTATTTTATTACTAGAACTTCACCCGTGCCGTTCCATAGTAAGTAAAAAAATTATGTCAATTTTAACATTTGTCATTTTTTTGTTGGCTCTATATAAAATGATAATTATTCTATATGTTTTTTAATTGTTATTTTTTATATTTTTGAGAATTGCTAGGTTGACCTAATATTTGTCTCGAAAAAACTACTGGGTGAAACATGTAGTGAGACCAATTGAAAACCTTTACTATCATTATCATTGTTGAGTTTTTCTCGGGTTGTTTTTCAAAAAAACTTGTGGTCATCCTGTGCAATTGTTTCTTTTGTATTAATAACCATCTTATTTTCACATTAAAAAAATTAACCCCAACATCCATAATAATGTTATTTGTGTCCTAACTACATAGAATAAACATTACGACCAACATACTGAGCACCTGCACAACCATCACCGGAACCACCCATCACCACTACATTTTCTACCACCAACACTATCGTCACTTGCTCTATGTACCACCACTCATAAAGACCACCCCGATCATCTGTAATGTTTATCAACAAATTTATTATTTATTTAAAGAAAATATATTTATTAAGACATTTATAATGGGAGATTAATAAAATATTTATTATGTGAAGTTAATGACATAATAATGATGTAAACAACTAAAATCATTGATATATATTTTCCCTAAATAAATCTCAGCCGCTCTTTATCTTGCCTAACTTGTCCAAATGCAATATTTAGATTAATACAATTTTTTTTTGATATGGTATGCAAAATAAAATATTATTTACAGTTTATATACAAATAACTAATTATATGTCAAAAGGGGGTTGGTGCCCAGCTTGTCGCTCGACTACCAATGAATTCATTGTAAACGTTGCTCTTTTGTTTTCTAATAAAGCCCTCTGAGGCATCTTTTTATGCAAAATAATTTTTTCAATTATAACCGATGTTTATCTTGGTTTGGTATCTAACTTTCAGAATGATCTTGGTTTCTTTATAGTCCTTAATGGTTCATCTTCTTTCATGTGCCGACCCAACACAAATCTGGCCTAAAATATTTATTTTAATTTAAAAAAAAAAAAAAAAACAAACAAACAAACAAATTTTAAAACTAATATCAAATAAAAAAATAAACCAAGGGTAACTAAGTAAGTCATCCCACTACCACTACTTCTTCCACCGCCACCACCATTAACGTCATCACTCCACAATTCTCACCAACACATACCACCATTATCCAAACCGATGATCCGCCACCCCCGCTCACCATCACAACCACTATTATCCCCACCGCTAAATTTATTATGTACTATATTAACGAAAGTATTTGTTTAAATTTAAAAAAATTAAGAAAATAAAATAAAAACAAATTTAAAAACTAAATAATTTATGTACCTTACAACTTCTCATCCCACTACCACTACTTCTTCCACCACCACCACCATTAACATCATCACTCCACCATTCTCACCAACACCCATCACCATTATCCCTATCGCTGATCCACCACCCCCGCCCACAATCACAATCACTATTAATGTCTACTGATTTAATATAAGATAAATTTATGATGTATTGTATCAATGAAAGTATTAGTTTAAATTTAAAAAATTAAGAAAATAAAAGAAAAACAAATTTAAAAATTAAGTAGTTTATGTACCTTACACCTTTCTGATCCGACTACCACTACTTCTTCCACCACCACACCATGAACGTCATCACTCCATCATTTTCATCAACACCCACCACCACTATCCCCAACGCTGATCCACCACCTCCGCACACCATCACAACCACCATTAATGTCTACTGATTTAATATAAGATAAATTTATATGTACTGTATTAATGAAAGTATACTTATATTTGATTAATTAAACAAATATTTATTATGAAATACTAATAGAACATTTATTATTGAAAGTTAATTAAACTGATCATTTTACGGCCGTAGATTTAGCTTTCGCAATAACGAATCCTGGCCGCTCTTTATCTTGCCTAAGTTGTCCAAACTATTCTTTATAAGTTAGATATTTTTTCTCTCTTCATTTTGCTATTTTGATACAACTTGTATATCCATGTTCTTCCATATTTTTTGATGCTCCTTTGAGCATTTTCTAAATACACCTGTGCCTTTTACTCTGAGCTTATTCGAGGGTGCCCTTTATGCCACCAAAATGTGAATATCCTCCATAGAATTCAGCTGAGAAAAGCTATGAATCTGAGCAAGTGAACAGTAGGGTTTAATTAGTACACTTTTCTAGGAATTAAACCGATGAATACTGCACTAGTTTTGATTAATTGGTCACTTTATACTCGCAGGCAATCTGTCTATGAGCATTTAATTGAGTCGGATATGAGTCGACACTTATTTTAATAGTTCTGAGTATTATTCTAGGGAAGTTCAGACACCAGAGATGAATTCCGAATTCAAATAAGAAACGTTGAGTCTTTGAGCTTAACTGTAAAATACATGAAATATTGAAGGTTCTACTTCTGAAGCCCTATTATTGCCGTCATATATTATTACATTTTATGAGATTATTGAACTGCAATTCATTTCTCTTGCGGAAGGTGAAGATATAAATTTCTTATGATTTCGATGCTGATCAAAGATACATAATTTCCGAAATGATTTTACGAATATAATCTTCGTCAAAAATCCACCATCAACAATGTGAAATTGCATATACATGAGAGAATATTAATTGAAATAGTGTTGAACGTGAATCTTTTGAGCAAATATCTATTCGAGCTGCTAACCAAGTTAAAATTGTAACGAAAGTTGCTAGAGTCTAAGCATACACCGTCACATGAAATAAAAATTAATTAAGAAAAAATATATTTTCCTATTAAAATATATGCAAGTAGCCAAAATAAAATTATCAAAATTATTAATTTTGTTATCACTCAAGCATGATATAATGGCTTCCTCCTTTGCTCGGTTATAGAGAGGTTTAGCTACTCACGACGGCACCAGAGATAATAATACGATTGAAAAGTTTCATCTTTATTATGCACGATTTGAGTTTGCACAATGAATAGAGCTTTATTTCCCGAAAGATTACTATAAAAAGTAAAACATTAGGACCCCTTCAGTCTTCTAACACTCGACTTATACCAACAAGTCATATCTTCTTAAATATCTCCATCCATGACTGCAAAATCTTCTTCTGTTTAACTAAAAATATCTTTGAAAAAAGTTTAATTTTTTTTATTCTCTATGTTTCTTTATTAAACCCAAATCTTCTTTAATTCGCAAATCAAATCTGGAGAAAACTCTCCAAAAATATCTTTCATGTTTAATACAAGATAACTTCCTTTTTTCAAAACTCCTGTAATTAATACACATGGATTTTTTGTTTATAAGGAAAGAAGATATTCTTATCTTAAAACTCGAAAATGAAGAAGAATGGGGTGCCGCTATCCATAGTGCAGGTGCCTTTATCAAATTTTCTGAGTGTCTTTAACACTTTTTCGAGTCAATTTACACACAAATGTTTATTTCCGAAAAACACCTTCAACCTCATAAAATGCCACAGTAAGTATAGAAATGAGCACTAACAACATATAGAATTGGGACAAATCAGACATAAAAATGTGTCTATCAAATGCCCCAAACTTATTATTTGCTAGCCTTTAAGAAAATCTAATCTAGAAAATAGAAATCCTAACTCACTGTCACAGGCATCATGATTGTACTTAGCGGACGAGTTTTAGTCTCGTGAGGGTTTACAACAGGTGTACCCAAAAAACCTTTACTCCAACTTCTAATTAGTCACAAGCATTCAAAGAGCTATGATGACATAAGTTTTCTCCTCCTATCTCCAAGTAATTAGAGTGTAAGAGAAAAACATCTATCAATATATCCACTCAACAACGAGAGAGATCCGTTCAACAACAGAAGAGAGATCCATTAAAAAACTGAAGTAACATCAAGAGAGATATCGCTCAACAGCGGAAGTGATACCCACTCCACAGTGGAAAAACATCGGGAGAGGAAGACCCACTCAATAGATGGTCTTATCCGCTCAACAACGGTAGACAGAGTAGGTGTGATGAGTTGAACCAGTACCAGAAAGGTCTTATGCCAGATGGAAAACAGACTAAAAGAGCAATTAATATGTATTTCTTTTTGACTCTCTCATAGTGCTCAGCAGAAACAACTTTGTCTTCGGCTTCAACTCTTGATAATAAATTTTCGAAACTTGTAGAATCTTTGACACTCTTTTCTTCTCTATTTTTTTTGCTGATTTTTTTCCTGTTATTTATTTATTTATTTGAAACTAAAATAATAATGAAATTAAATTACTATGGCTGTGGGAAAGGAGTTAACCGCTTGATTCTTCACAACTTGTTATTGTCCTGGTATCATAAACTTCAAAAACTAACATCATTTGATTTTTCAATCTTTTCACTTTGTCTTTACTTTGGATGTAGAATTTTTCTCCTTTTGTTGATTATAAACCTTGAACGTCTCCACATTCTTGATAAATTAATGTTTCTCTGCTTGTTTATGATAATGAGTTTCTATTGAGAGAGAGATGTAATCCAATAACTAAGACTACGCGATGAGGTCGCTCTATCTTTGTGGCATTTCCTTCTAGACTTATTGTTGCTCCAACATGGATGGTAGGTCGATCATGATTACCCTCTCAAAGGTTAATTGTCTCTCTAGAATGTCAATTTCTCTATAGTCTTTCAAGAATGTCAAATTCTGCATTGTCTCTCTAGAATGTCAAATTCCCTAGCAATTTTAATTTCCATATTTTCGATGAAAAATAACTTGTAAACTTAGTTAAACGAATACTATGTACTAGAGCATTGCTCGGTCGAACTCACAAGTGTTGTTATCTCAAGCTTGTTGTCCAATTTAGTTGTCAAAATTATATCTTGATTTCAAGTCTACGATTAGTTAAGTCTCGAACTAGAATAAAAATGTAGTTAAGAAACAGAGGATCACGACAGTCATCATTGCGCTCTATCATTTGAAGACGAAGATCAATCTAAGCTTTTGGAGAACTTCATCAACAAAAGGTAAGTGGAGACTGAACCACATATATCTCATGTTATATTCAATTTTGTATTATTTGAGACGATGTCGCATAACTAATTATACTAGTATGCATAGACAAGAATTTCGAGTCAAGTTTATCTTGATAATTTTTCGAAATATAATGACTAAGCTAAATGAACATTTGTTCATACTTGATGAATTTCGGTTAAGGATAATTTATTGTTTGGAAACAAAATCATGATTCAAGTTTTATCATTCGGAAATAGCCTGGAACAGTGATATGTGTCATTGATGTTATTCAGGAATGATTCGAATCAATTTAGAGAAATATAAAACTACTATTGATTCAGATACAAGACAGTAGTATCAGTTTTAGTGGGATAACTGTTATAAGTTTGCACCTGAATTACATGTATTCGTACAAGTAGCAGAGTAGCTATACATATCGACTTAGGGATTAGTGGTAAACATATTATTATGTATATCATATGAAAATCTGTGTGACTCGTGAACCGGATCGGTACGTATACTCGTATGCAAACTATTCTTGAATTGTGGTTACGGAACCAGGGGTGATTATCCAAACCGGTACGCAAGCTAAAAAAGTTTTGTGTTCCTGAACTTGGTAGCGTTTCCAAACCAGTATGCAAACCGATTTAGTTCTGTGAACTTCGGAATCGGCGACAGTCTTTAAGTTTCCAAACCGGTACACAAACTGAAAAAGTTATGTGAACTCCGGAACTATGGTTTGGTGGAAAGTTGCAAACTGGTATGCAAACCTAATTTTTTTTGTGAACTCTAGAACTTGGTTTTGGTTTAAATTTTTTAAACTGGTATGTGTACTGTGACTGAACCGACTCACGAATATGTATTTGTACTTAGTACATCTACTAATCATGTCAATTATATTTTCAAGTGTGATTAAATTATTTCTTCGAGATAATTAGAATTTGATTAATTCTCTATAAACACTAGACTTAATTGATCACATTTTTGTGACTCAGAGTTAATGTCTTATGTGTTCATGAAAATGAAGGTTAAGCTTTTAAGTTCAAACCGGCTAGCCATGTTGAACATAGTCTTTGTACATGGTTCGGTTACGGTCTCACCTAACCATAGTGTATATCTTGCTTACGTAAATCAGATTCAAAGATTCATTTAACAATGGATATTTTTTGCTTGGTTCCAAAGCTATCTTATCTTAAACCTAAAGCAACCTATGCTTTGAATGTCTATAAAACGGGAACTTCAAGCAACTGGGATCTTTGAATCACGACACTACTTTTTGTGTGTCCTAGATGTATCTAGATTTGTCCTCTCCATAAACCCTTTTAGGGTTTAGCGACTATAAATACTTCGTTGGGATTCATGAAGCCAGGTTTAGTTATACTTCCTTGATAACTCGAGTATCCTGATCTTGATTGTTTGTGAAGCTGGCTCCATTTATCAATATAGATAGAAATCATCAAAGTTCTCCTCATCTCAGACTTTGTTGATTCCACAAGTTTTATACTTGTGAGGTGAATAATAATCTAGGCCGCACTTCGGGTTTCATAAGTCCGGATTTTGAGGATAGCTAGACTTTGTCGAATTGTTATCGATTTTCATCGCCTTGATCATACGTTTCGATCGTACATGAAATTAATTATATATAGGATTAATCTGTAGGAGGAAGATTTGGTTTAAAGTCTTCAATTGTGTTGAAGCAACTCTTAGTTTGTGTGATGTCATCTAAGGGAATTAATTGCGCATATTCCTGTTGGGATTCAAGAGGTTAAGGAGTGCGACTGTACCTTAATCGGTCGGATACCTTTTAGGGATCAACTACATTCCAGTCCGAAGTTAATTGGTAGTAGGCTAGTGTCTGTAGCGGCTTAATACAATCTGGTGTTCAATATGGACTAGGTCTCGGGGGTTTTCTGCATTTGTCGTTTCCTCGTTAACAAAACTTCTGGTATCTATAGGTTATTTCATTTTCTACATTATATTGTTTATCTTTATAATTTAAATATCACAGGTTATGCGTTGATCAATCATAGTAGAGACATCCGACCTAATTTGTTGGATACGACTTGATTGATACTTGGATATTGGTCGTTGGTACTGTCCAAGTTATCACTTTGTAATCAGGTTCACGGATTCAGTTCTGTAAACGTTTTAATCACAAAAGATAAAGAGTTATTACTCTCAGATACTATTCCTTGATTGAGTTTAACTCTCGGAGCTGTATTGAGTTTGTCCATACAGATTGCCTAATAAAAAAGTGGTGGTTTATTTGGTACCTCGCATTTTCACTATGTGACTCTAAAATTTTCTCCCTTACCCCCATAGTTAAATTTAATATTGTCCTCAATGTTTCAAATTAAACAACAATACCAACAAGATAAGTAATTAGAGGGATCAATAAATAAAGAAGTCAGAAAGATAGTACCCGGGTGAAGCGCCACAATCCTTCTACGGAGAATAAGGCAGAAAACAAAAACCTAAAAATGAATAATAAAAACCTACAAAAATTAAAAAGTTAATGTACAACAATAGCCTTGTTGGTTAATCAAGGTAAACTAGGTCCTCCAGAGGGACCTCCTCAACATCATCTGTAGGAAAAGGCTCTAAAAAATATCTTCAATCTCCGACCGTTAACCTTTGAAGAATTACGTTCATCCTAGCAACATGATCAATAAAGCTTATGACCTTGGAACCTAAAAGATAGGGTCTAAACTTGTCTAAGGAAAAAACAATGGCTAACAGTTCCTTCTCTGTGGTGGTATAGTTCATTTGTGCATTATTCAGTGTTTTGATAACATAATAAATCACATGAAGTAATTTGTTTTCTCGTTGACCTAACACAATACCAATAACATAATATGAAGCATCACACATGATCTCAATGGGTAGGTTCCAGTTAGGTGCATGGACTATGAGAGCGGTAGTGAGCAACGTCTTAATTAAGCTTCTCGAAAGCCTCTAAACAACATCATCAAAGACAAACTTAACATCTTTTGCGAGCAAATTACAAAGAGGTCTAGAAAATCAAGATAAAATCCTTAATGAACCGATGATAAAAACCTACATTCCCTAAGAATGACCTAATAACTCTTATGGTTTTGGGACCTGTAAAGTCTTAATAAGGTCAACTTTTTCTTTGTCTACCTTTATACCCTTATAAGATACGATATGCCCTAAAACAATCCCTGATTAAACCATTAAATGATATTTCTCCCAATTAAGCACTAAATTCTTTTCCTTACACCTATTCAACACTAGTGTCAATGATGCAAACACTCATCAAATACTGAAACATCATCCATAAAGACCTATAAAACCTTTCTACCATGTCATAAAATATGCTCATCATACAACGCTGAAAAATCGCAGGGGCGTTACATGACCCGAAGTACAAAAAAAAAAGGTACCAAAGGGACAAATAAAAGTGGTTTTCTCTTGGTATTCTAGGCAATAACAATCTGATTATAACCAGAGTAGCCATCTAAAAAGCAATAATGACTATGTCCAAAAAATCATTCTAGGATTTGGTTGATAAAAGGAAGGGGAATGTGATCCTTCCTTATGATCTTGTTCAATTTTCTATAGTCAATACATACACGCTATCCCATGGTCATTCGGTTTGGTACTAACTCATAGTTATCATCCTGGACTATATTACCTGATTTCTTGGAACAACCTGAACGGGGCTGAGCCACTTGTTGTCTGAAATGTGGTAGATGATACCAGCATCTAACAACTTAAGCACCTCCATTCGAACTACTTCTTTCATATTAGGGTTCAGTCAACGTTGCATCTCCCATGAAGGTTTGGAGTCATTCTCTAAATAAATCTGATGCATATGAACAGTAAGACTTATACCCTTAATGTTTGTTGTAGTCCACCCTAAAACTTCCTTAATGTTCTGGAAAGGAATCCTAGAAGAAAAATATACAAAAATAATATAAATAGAAAATGAGAAATGGACATAAAGTTCAAACATGAGAGTATATATGCACCTCTAACAAGGATACTATTCTAACCAAACCCATTCAATTCCCCTCATATCTGAATTAGGTTAAACCAAATTTTCAAAAATGTGGGAGAGTGAAACTCTGACATCATGTCTCTATGGTTTACTCCAGAAGATGAAGCATTTATCTATGTTACTCCCTTCAATATCCAAGAAGAGGATACCATAATATAGAGTCTAAATGATAAGGAATATTTTACTGTTAAATCTTTGTATAACAAGAAAATTCAAGATAAAATGGTACTCTTAATATTGTTTGGAAATTCACCTGAAAACTTGATACTTTCCTCCTCCATCCAAATGTCCCAACCAATGCCAAGACAACAACATCCTCAATACGATCTTATCTACAATATTGCAAAAGTGTAGAAGAAGACATAACCCACACCTTGATTTACTTCCCCTATGCTTTCTATGTTTGGTTTCAGTTATTCGGCGCGAACCATCACATTTTATAGGTTCTAGTTCTTTACTGGATAGGCTCAGCACCTGGTACCGCCCAATAAACTCTCTCAAAAGTTGGGTCCCTATTTATGCCACTACTTGCTGGGTCATCTGGAAAGCCATGTGTAATTTCATATTCAGAAAAATCACTTCGTAAAGTGAGCTAGCTTATTGCCAAGTGCTAACAACATAACACATCACCTTTGCTCCTTTGACAGAGTCATCCACAATCAAAGTCATATTGTCAACAATCTCTACTATCAAAGGAATAATAGGGACACTAACTATAGGATTACCAGATAATATAAGGAGAAGTTTGGCATAATTATCAGCATAAGCTCCATGGACTACATTTCAGACATGGAAGGAAATGCTAATCATATTCCCTGTACTAACTTCGGTTTTATTGTTATGTCCTTATCAGGCTTCTGCCGACCGAGTAAGAATATGAGCTGATATAGCAGTCAGCTGGCCAAAGAGTTGCAGAGAACAAACATATAATTTCATCCGAGGATGATGCAACTCTGGAGGAAATAAAGAAGCTTTACCAAAAACAAGTCCAATGGATATTCAACCTGGGATTCCACCGAATGAATGATGGAAATTTTGAAAAAAATATTTTTATGCTAGGTAATCTAGTCAAGGTTCGACGTAATCAGAACTCTGTGACAGTAAATCTGGCAACTTTAGCTACCAACACTAAAATTCTACGAAGCTTTATAATTTCTACAATCTATAGCATTAATGGTCATGCTATGGTGCATGGAAACTCTATAGCTCTGCATGAGGTTATTCTTAGCTCTGTAACTCCAAAATTCGTAATTAAGTAACTGTTTCATTAATTATCTCTGTTTTCATATTAAAAAATAAAAAAGCTGCTTCGTATTCAACTTCATCTGCTACTAATATAGTTCCATCTTATTTATTTTTCAGCTACTATTTTGTAGTTTTTATTTTTTATTTGTAGCCCAAAAGTATACCTTATACTCTAGCATATTGTAGTTCTTATTTTTTATTTGTAGCCCAAAAGGATACCTTATACTCTAGCATAATATCGTTTGTACTGTTTAAGTGTATGCATCGGTGGTCCCCAAAGACCTAGTGAGACAATGGACTCACATCGTATCTAACCAAAAGAAATCTTGGGAATGGAAGCCAGAAATTCCCATGGAATTTAGTGAATCCCTCGTAGCAGCTACCCTTGTATATTTCGGAGGACACAATCTTGAAGTTGAGGTAGTTTTCTTTTCCAGGAGGAAATGTTAAGAATTTGTTTTACGTCATTCTTTGGACTGTCGACAAACCCCTTGAGTTTGCTAGCATTTTCTCATGACTTTACGCGAAAGCTCATCTCATGATCTCTTCAACTAAAGTTTTCCTTACCAATTTACTTGTCAATTAATATTCAGAATTTCAGATGTCTCGCTCTTCCTTTCTTTTTTTTCCTTTTTGTTTGTGTGGAACAATAAACTTTTTCAGATGCACGACTTTGTCTCATTTTAAATAAGTTTATACCTCACGAAAGACAATGACTGATAGATTGAAGCTTCAGTGTTGTATTAATTAGACCACATTTTCTTTTTTGGCCTTCTTTTTACGGCAGCAGACACCAAGTAGGTAAAGAAAATAATATTCATTACCAACCACCATACCTAACGTCCCTAAAGTTTTACAACTTAAATGCGTCAGCATTTCAGTTTTCCCCATTGCTGCTATTGCATTATTAGTCATCAATATTATGTACGACTTTTATCGCGGTTTTTGGTTGGTGAAGTAATAAAAATTGGAAGTGTGTTTCATGCTTTCAAAGGATTCATGAATCTTTTAGAATACTCCGTATATATCAGACCTGGGTATCATGAGTTCTAAGAAAACTTCATGAGTCGCGACTTGTTGCAAATCTAGCATATCTCAAGATTGACCTCAATACAAATAAATTTTTAAAGTATCTGAGTGTGTAAATCCAGCGATTTTAAGATATGTGGCTGGCAAATGAGTTACTAACAAGCAATATGTAGAACTGATATGCATCATTTTCCCTTTCTAGATTTGGTTACTTTCGTAAAGCATGGCTCCTATAAGGAGTTACCAAATTCCACAAAATTATCAAATTTTTTCCGATAAAATTCCTTTTTTTGCTTGGTATTAGTTTTTGTTTGAAACTTGGCCTGTAGCAGTGTTGTGGTGAAGAGTCCGTATGAGAGATTTCGGATCACTGGATATACTTTAGATGACATGATAGATTGTGAATTATTTTACATATCTCGATTCGATTATGATGGTAGATTGTGGGTTACTTGGTAAAGTTTGAGTTATATTGCCGAATTTAATTCCTGACAGTACTTTCAAGATTATGATGCAAATTTTTAGATCATATTTAGGTCATCGAGTAGATTTTTGGTAGTAATACATGGGCGGAGTCAAGGGTTGACTAACCTAGACCCCCCATAATGTCAACTATATTTTATTTTATTTTGGTCCGTAAAGAAATGATTTATTGATCAAAAAAATAGAGGATATAAAGGCAATACCGTCCTAAGCAAAAATAAGAAAGAAAAAGAGCAAAAGCTGGTAACAAACTACCAAATTAAGCAGGAGAAAATAAATGTTACACTAATCTCTCATGACATCAGATGAGCATACATCACTGTAGTTCTTAATGGCAAGAGCCCAACAAAGAAGACAGTAAATAGCTTTGTTAGCAACTTCCTTAAAATTGTTTCTTTTATCCGTGAACACCCTTGCATTCCTCTTCTTCCAAATAGACCAAATAATTGCCACTAGTACCAAATTCCAAACTGCAGTACTTGCAGCATCATGCTGAGTATGGTGCCAGGCTTGCAAAGAAGTTATAATGTCACCAGGCATGCAGAAGAACCATTTTAACTTTATAAGAAAATCCTCCCAAACTTATCTTGCAAAAGCACAGTGCAGAAGTAAATGGTTGCTTGATTCATTGATGCCACAGAATAAACAAACCACAGGGACCTCCATGCCTCTTCTTCTTAGTACATCTCTTATGGGCAAACTATTATGTGCAATAAGCCACATGAAGAAGCCAACTTTTGGTGGGTATATTAGATTCCACACAAAAGTAAAGACAGAGTTGCTATGAATCAAATCATTTTCTTCAGACAAAATATCATAAGTAGACTTAACTGTAAAAGTCTTACTTTTAGAAAGAGACCAATGAAGCTCATTCTCCAACTCCTTATTAAACTTCACATTAACAAGATCAACATTAAGGATTTGAAATTCCATCCTAACAGCAGCATTGAGCCTCCTGGGAACACTTAGATTCCAAACATGACCATCAACACAACTACATAACTCAGCAACTGAAGCATGCTTAGCCCTGGACAAAGCATAAATATTTGGAAAATAAGTTTTGATGGGAGCATCATATAGCCAATTATCATCCCAGAATCTAACTTTGGTACCTTTGTTTACTTGAAACTTAATGTACTTCAAGAAAATGGATTTATGCTTCATGACTGCCTTCCAAACTGACCTCCCATAAGTTCCTTTAGGAGTATTAGATAACCATTGAACTCCATCACAACCATATTTCTCAAAAACTAACTTCCTCCATAAAGCATTTTCCTCCACAACAAACCTCCAACACCATTTTGGTATTAATTGGGTGCAGAATGGTGATGTGAGACAGATGTTATGGGAATGGGGTAACAGAAAGAGCAAAACTAGAATTAAGAGAATCCGGTCTCTACTAACTTTTGCGATATGGTGGAGCTTGTGGAAAGAGAGAAACGATACACTTCATAATCACGTGAAGAGAAGCGTTAAGCAAATCATTATTTCTGTTAAGTGTTTATTGTTTAATTGGGCTATGCAAACTGACATATTTCGTGGTTACAATTTGTCAACTCTGATTTGTAATTGGGATGTGGTTGTACACACTTCCTTGTAACTTTGCTTTCGTCTTTGTCACTGTTTTGGTGACTTAGGCTCATTTCAATAAACTTTGCCCTTTTTCAGTAAAAAAAAAAAAACCTCCAACACCATTTTGATAGCAAAGCCTAATTTACTTTCTTAAGATTCTTGATACCAAGACCACCCAATTTTTTCTTTCTTGAAAGAGCTCTCCACTTCACCAAATGGATCTTTTTCCTTCCTTTGTTGTCATTCCACAAAAAATCCCTTGTGATTTTTTCTATCTTTTTGATGACAAAATCTGGCATTTCATACAGAGACATATAGTAAATTGGAAGACTAGCAAGGACACTATTTATAAGAGTGATTTCACCTGCTCTTGAAAGAATAGTCTTTTTCCATCCAACCAACTTAGCAATAAACTTCTCAATAATTTTGTCTCATTTAGCAATTCCTCCACACTAGACCCCCGAGAGGGGCAGTATTTCAGTATTACATGGTTTGGATTCCAGAAAGTGAAATTCATCTCTCTCGGTAGCAATAATATGTTGTTGTGACTACTTGAGCATAATCTGTAGTACCAAAGATCTCATGATCAAGTTGTAAAACTACATCTCGACTTGTTTTTTCCGGGCAGTCCCAAGTAAGATGTAGGAACAACACCACTGTAACAACCTAAAAGAGAAGAGAAAACGGATAAATCTCCTTCATAACCAACTCCAAAAATCTGGCTTTTTCCAAAAATCTCCCTCATCAACTATATTAATACTCTCTATTTTATCTTATATTTCGTGTTCAGCCCAACGAAAATTTAACACTCTGTCTATCATCTGTATAACAAGAAATATCCCCTTTTAGTATTATTTTTTGGCTACACCACTGGTCTAACACATTTCAGGTCAGTTTTCATATACTGTGTTAGGTGGCATAATTTTGTTCACATGTCCGATTTTATTATGTTATGCAGATTTTGGATCAAGTGAAAATTTTTGAACACGGCACGGCTTTTGGCCCAAGTAACACATTTAAAGGCGGCAATGGTGGATTTTGGGTTCCTAACTTGTTTTATTAGCCGCGAGACAGATTTTGTGTTTTATAAACCACGAGATAGATTTTTTTTTAGCGTAATAGATTGGGGTTAAAATTGGAAAATTGGCTATATGAAGCATGCTTATATTTTACATGCTTTAACTTTTTATTGCTAAACAAGCAAGGTTTAAAAACAAGGTCATGTCATAATACATTTTGACAGGTGTGAGCATTATAGGGACAAAAACACATTATTTGGAAAAAGAAGAAAAAAATAGAATCATATGTTATTTGAAAATAAGAAGCGTTATAACGACTAAATAACAAATTAATAAAGCAGATAATTTGAACTTCCTATCTAACGGTTTTAACGTATGTGATAACGTTACCCCAAGATTCATAAAATACAATAAGATTGGTAAGCCATGAATATCCAGTAACATGATATTGGAGCAAAAAAGCAGTTTTTGGATCGGAATTCCACCGGGGGCAGATGTTGGTGTCGAAGGTCGAAAGACCTTCGGTCAATGCTTTCCACAAGAAAAGTTGTACTTTTAATGGACAAGGTAGTGTCCACAGGAATTGAGATGATGGTAGAGGTGTTCGATGTAATTGAATGAAGTTGCTAGTCATGCCTTTGTATCTTGTTGCTGCTGTGAGCTGCCCGAGTGAAGTTGTTCCTCTAATTTCTGCTTGATCCATAGTGATACTCCTGAGTTGAGTCTTTAGCAGGATGAAAAGATGCTGCTGAAGAAGAGGTTGCTTAAGTCTCTTAAATACTAGTACCTATAATACTTGAAACAAACTCGTAGAAAACTATTACAAACTCGAAAAAAAACTATTACATAATCGAAGAAAACTATTATGAACTAGTGTTGTCTAAACTACAAACGAAAACTGCTATAGACTACTGATTAAATCAAATCCTTGTATCCAAGGAAGGAAACAAGTGAAAGACTAATGAATATATTAGGAAAAAGGTGGAGATTCCATCGGCCCATAAGGTAAACACTTTGAATTTGTCGCATCATGCTGTGATCATGAGAATTTAAGAAAATTCTAATGACCTCCTTGAATTCCCAAGTGCTGGTGATATTCTGGTAAAGATAATAATTTGTTGCATGCTGTGAAGATTCCTCTTGGTCATAAGATTTGCCTATAATGGATCCAATAGGCTTGAAGAAAACCAGAGTTGGGAGAAATTAAAATTGTTGCTTCTGAAGGTGTTCTGCTGAAGTTGTTGATTCTTTCGAACTTCAATGTTTAGCCCCAAGGTAGTAGTCATCTAAAATGATCAAGATCCCATCTTGGAAGATAGAGTCTGTCCCGTTATCTTCTAATTGAATTAGCTCTTTATGTTACGCAGTTGAGTTTGCTTGGGAAAAGCTCAAGGATTTTACCCCAAAATCCACTTTGGTGGTATTATGTAGATCAAAAACCTTAAGATCCAAAATCTTCTTCAATCCAAATCTCCATGTAATTCGAACTTCTTGAAAACGTATAATCTAAACATATGATAGAATTCCAATCTAAAACAAAGGTATATAAATTATGATTACTGATAAAAAAAACCATCTCGTACCTTCCAAAAGAAAACCAAAGCACATTTAAGGAGAAAACTGAGTGGCAAATAAACCCACCAACACAACAAAAGCACCGACGAACTGTAACAACAAAAACTGGTGAGTTTTTATTTTTCTTTTCTTTTCTTTTCTCTTTTTTTTTTTTTTTTTAGTTCGCGATCCATCAAACAGGTTCAAAGAGACTTGAAAGAGAGGGTTAACAGCAAAAAGGAGACTTGAAAGAAAAACACAAACCAGCAATTAGCCAAGGCGAAAGAAAAACAGGTAGGAAGGAAAACATATCATATACAAATACAACGGAGATTGGATTTTGGAAATTACATGATCTGGATGTAAAATAGGCATCAAAGGTGCGGTATAAGGAATTTATAGAGGGTATTCAGAGATGATTCGAGGTATGACCATGAGATTCAAGAGGGTTTGCACATGTACATAAAATGATTCGGGAAATAAAAATTCAATTCAGCAGATAACCGGTGTAAAATCATATTTGATTAAGGTTCAAACATCCTATAAGGTCAATTGATGAGGAATATAAGTATACGACCTAAATAGAGTTCAATCCACATCAATAATTAAACTTCAAAGATGAGGTGATAGATAAAAATCAGAATAGGAAAAAGAATGGTTACTACGAATCTTGAATAAATTATCCTTGAATTCAGCATGAGAACACGATCAGAATTATAATCGAAGAATATTAACGCCGAAATTACCTCCATTGCATATCAAACACAGCAAAGCAACACAATTCCTTAATGATAGAAGAGAGATCCCCATGAATATATGTTGGGTATCACAGCGAATTCACAAACAATTCTGTAGATGGGGAAAAACAATTTGCTGGTTTTTTAGGAAAGTGAAGAGACGACGGTTCGGGCGAGACTCCTCAACCGAGCAAACTGCTTAACCTCACACAGATGCACTGCACGGGAGTGCTTTTAGTTCGAGAGATCAATATGTAGGACTCCGGCCTAAACCAAGTCAATGGCCGTTCCAGAGTCAATTCGGTCACAAAGAGGGAGATGGGTTGATCTGTAGGAGGGAAGCTGAGAATTGTGTGGGATCAATAATGAACAGGGATTTTAGATGTGTTTGTGGGTTTCTGCAAATTGATGAACTGCTGAGTTCTGGAAATAAGTTTCAATCGAGAATTCTTGTGTAAACGAATATTTTAGTCATCGATTTTTGACTTATTTATATTGTCAGAATAGTAAACACATTGATCCCAGTAAGTGTGACGGTTTCTTGAGTGAAAGAATGGGAAAGTGGGAGATCGTGGTAAAACCAGTTTCGTGTCGTGTAGAGACTTGGTTGATCGTCCACCCACTACTTTGCTAACTCCATCAACCGCTTGCACGACTTACTCACATTTCTCATCGTGGATGAACACACGTTCTGTAGGCCGCCAGACCAAAACCCTAATTGATATCCCCCATGTGACGTGATTGATGTCTCACGAACGTGGAGTCTGCAAAGCATACGTGTATTTGATTAGTCAGTCGTTAACTTGCTTAGATAGTGAGTCTAGGTTTTGTTGAATTGAGCATGATTGACGAATGCTCAGTGATTCATGGATTAAACAATGTTGATATTGCTCATCTGAGAAAATATTGTAAATTTGACGAATTGTTGAATATTGAGTAATATTCGGCGGAATATTGATAGTTAGATCAAAATTCGAACAACTGAGAAAATATTGCTCAATTCGACGAATTATTGAATATTAATTGTTGGATCAATATTCGAGCAACTGAGAAAGTATTGCTCAATTCGACGAATTACTGAATATTGATAGTTGCATCAATATTCGAGCAACTGAGCAAGTATTGCTCAATTCGACGAATTATTTATTGGTAACATGACCCAATAAAATATTAATTAAATTATTGGTAGACTACCAAATATTATATAATTAATCAAGATGTTTATTGCTGGGTCAATCATAAATTCATTAGTGTTTGAAATTGCTCGAAACTGTGATTTGCAGAGCGTTTGTTCGAAACCCTAATTTTGATAAATTGTTCATCAATCGATGACTTATTGAAAATAGTCCGTGAAGGGGTGGACGGCTACATGGGATGATAGACGACCATGTAACGCCCAAGTGCTCAAGTGAGCGTGCACCAAAGTCCTTTGACCAGTTGGTGAAAGGATGATTAAATGCTGGTTTAATCATTTATTAGAACAATGCTTGTCTGAGCATTAGGTGATAAAACCTAATTATGGAGAAGTGAGGGACCAGCCAAGGGAGAATGAAACCGGCCCTTGGTGGTCTTGGGACCAGCTGATGGTCGTTTGAGCAAACTCCAAGTTGGTTGGAAAAAGTTTGAACCCAATATGAGCAATTGAGCAAATTAGGTCAAAATTATAAAGATGTGTGGGACCGGCTCCTTGCAAGCCTTAGGGCCGGCCTTGGTCGGTCAAGGAGTCATGCCCGTGTCATCATAATGTCCATGTCTCAATCCTGAGAGTTTTGATATTTTATGGTGTGCGTTTGAGCAATATCTTGGATTTTCAGAAGAGTTCGATCTTTGACTGAAATTCTTGATTTTGCTCGAATGAGCAAGTAGAACTTCTCGGTGATAGTCCAGACTTGAAATTCTCGTTCGTGCATTTGGGTGCTCGTTCGTGCATCATCGTTCAGTACACTTGAACCATTTTATTGGGGCTTACTCGGTGATAGTCCAGATTCCCGATTGTTGAGTAATTATTACTAATTCATGAAATTCAGCTGAGAATGACTCATGAAACGGAGTAATAATTATAAATTGTGCATCTATTACTAATCCATGAATTCTAGTCGGAAATTCAAGGAGCGGAGCAATGAGATAAGATGATTATCTATTACTAATCCATGAATCCAGTCTGGGAATTCAGGGAACAAAGTAATGAGATATAATAGATTATTTTCTAGGAATTCAGTGGCGAATGTCACGGTAGAATTAATCTATTGTAGAATCGAGATATGAGATAGTTGAAGCATCATACTCGTTCTGAAAGGTGGATAGTCAGGGAACAATGTGAAGCGTCGACGTCCTGAAGGCGTTTAGCCCTCTAACAAACAATTATGTCTATAGAGCCGCCTGAATCTATACACGGTCTCTCTACATAGTCAGGGAATAATGAGCATCGCCGACGTCCTGAAGGCGTTAATTAAGCCCTCTGACAAACAATTATGTCCAGCGCGTGATTTTCAAGACATAATTACTTGTGGTGGAAAATTGCTATGCGTGCCATTTTTCAAGCGCATGATTTTCAATCATGGGTTTATGTAGTTAATGGCTATGATGCTCCCGTTGTGGCAATAGGAAATACGACCGTTCCAAAGGATATTGGTGCATATGACGCTGCTGAGATACTTGCTGCAAAGCAAAACTCCGACGGTTTGAATGCCATCATACATGTCATTACCCCAGATCTTCAGCACCATGTGACTACGTGCACTCGGTCTAAAGATGCTTGGGATATCTTAGAAACCGTATTCGAAGGGAATACCAGTGAAAAGAAAGCTAGGCTTCAAAACCTAAATTCCGATTGGGAAAACCTTCGTATGGCAGATGAAGATTCATTTGATGAGTTTAATCACAAAGTGTCTGAAATTTTTAATGCATCCTTTGCATTGGGTAAGACTATTCCTGAAAAGGACATTGTGATAAAAATTCTCAGATCGCTGCCATATAGATACGATTCTAAGAAGCATGCCATCGTTGTAGGAAATAACCTTGATGCTCTCTCCAGAAACACGTTGGTTGGAAAGCTAAAGATCTTTGATCATGAGCATACATCCAAAATCGGAAAGGATGTTGCCTTCAAAGCACAAAAGAACACTAAATTACTTGACAAAAGTAAAAGTGTTTATGTCTCCGAGGATGATTTTTCTGAGGCTGATTCATCAGATGAAGATCTTCACAAGTCGGTCTCTTTGATCACAAGACAGTTTAGAGATCTTTTGTTGAAGATAAGTAAACGTTTCTCCAGAGACAAACCCAGATCATCAGTTAAACCTCACAATCGCATTCCTCCTAAAAACAGGGATGCTGACGAGGCTGATGATGAGGATATGCCACAGTGCTTTAAGTGTAAAGGTTTTGGTCATTTTGCAAATGAGTGTCCAAACCGTAGAAAATACACTAGGAACAAAGGTCTTGCTGCAACTCTTGATGAAATGTCTGATCACTATGATTCCAATGAAGAAGAAAAATCAAGTGTTGCGCTTCTTTGTGAAGATATTGATTTTGATAATTATAGCAATACATACATCAGTCTTGATATTCTTTCAGAAGGAGACACAATTAATCTGGAAGAGAAAATTGACTTTTCTGTTGGAAACTCTCTGTCTGATTTTTCAGGTTCTACTCTGTGTATAGCAGCTTGCACATCTCGGGAGTATGAATCACCTTTTCCAAAGACATTCTCATATTGTTCACTCAAAGGTCATGAACTCTCGAAGTGTTTCAAGTACAAACACAGATGAGATATGTCAATAAACTTCAACGAAGAGCAAATCGGCTAGCAAACAAGCTCAAACTTGTTCAAAAAACCGTTGAGGTGTGTAAGATTTTATCCTCTTCAAAGAAGTTAGTTTCCAAAGAGAAGACGAGACCACTAGAAAAGAGAGTATGGTCTAAACATTTTGATAGACAAGGTTCTATGAATTCATTTCAAAAAGGTTATCGTGGACAAATTGTTGTTCACCGCAGTACAACTTAATTGTGTTGTTTTGGTGCATCTTGTCTCATGTGCCAAATTAAAAGAGACAAGATTGTGCACACCTCAGGCTTTAAGAAAAGAAAAAAAAATTTGTTATTTTCTTAGATTTGCCGTGTTTTGCAAAATTGGAATTCTTTCATACTGGAAGGGACTTCCCTGTTTAATCAATAAAAGAGGGTTATTCTCGAAAATCCTACTCTCTTTAGGGTTGTGAATTGTCCGTGCATGAACCTGAGTGGTTAAAGTTTCCGTAACCCTACATTCATTTTCCTTCTCTGAAACTCTTTTCATCTTAAGACTGCATGTTGAGCTTAAATTGTGATTTCCTCCCACAAACCCATACACGTATGGATACTCCAAGCATAATGTTTTCTGATGGAAAAGATGTTAATATGATTGTTAAGCCATCAATCATGAAGGAAAAAGAGAAATCTCTGTAGTTGCAGGAAATCCCACACTACACCCCTCACAAGAATCCACACAATCAAATCATTTTAAGATGAACAATTATAAGTTTTATTGATCAAACTCCAGAAATGTTACAAGATGAAAAGGAGATAAACCAAAGAATCACAATCACTCTAAACTTTCTCTCTCTTAATGACTTTCCCAACACTTCGAAAAAGATCCCTCTCTTCGTAAGCCTATTCGGCTCTTTATATAGGACATTACATAGTGGATGACAGCTAAGCTGTCCTTTATTTTCGGGTATGTCTTGCGAAGTATCGCAAATGTACAAATGTCAAATCTTGCGACACTCCTCGATCTCGCTACATTTTCACATCTTTCTCGTGTTTTGGCTGTCGTCATCCGTTACGTCGTTTTTACTTCCAGCCCGCGATATCTTCGCAGTGTGTCGTTTATGGACTTCGCGAGAATCTTGGTGTTGCGATATTCTGATCCTACATCTTGCCTCTTCTCATGTATTCTCTGCGAAGAAGAGAACGTCATGAGAACTAATTTTTTCAAAATGCCGCAACTGTTCCTATCTTCATATTTTTCTGTATTTGTATGATTCCGTATTATTACGCAGAATTTATTAGACGTGTCTCTTCTTCCACCCATTTCTTGACACATCTCTTTCAACCGTTATCTCTCAACCGTTCACGTCCCTTCTCGCATTAAATGCGTTTATCTTCTCGAGAATTCTTCTCTATATATAGTTTTCTCACCCTCCTCTTCTTCTTTTTTACTTTCTCTCTGCAATGTTTCTTCAACTCTCCTCCGTAATTTCCGTTTCTGCTATTGTAAATCTTCTTCTTCTTCTTTCTTTCGATCTTCAGTTCTTCACTCATTCCCATACTGAAAATGGCTCCAACCGGTCGCAAATACGAAGCTTCTTTTGAAGAAATTCAAAAAAATCTTCAAGGAAAAGGTTTTACTTTAACCACCATTCCCGGTCAGGAATCTAAATCCATTCTTTCTGCCAAGTTGTGCACTGATCATCATTGTAATGATCATAAAATCATAATTTCGCTTGGTCAAATTCTCGCCGGCCTTCCCATTCCTCTTTATTCCGTTATTCTATGGAATTCTTGCTCATGCGAACTTCTCGCGAGCTGTCTATCAATTAAGCGGGGATTGCATCCGTTTAATACTTGAATTCGCCAATCGTGGCGCTGGTAAGGGGTCTCTTTACCCAACGAAGTTAGGGACCCATAATTTAAGGAATTGGCGATACTCGCTGAAAGATACACAGTTGAGAGTTTCTACGAGAATTATGTTCCTATGAGGAGGGATAATACTCGCTGGGGTGTTCGTCTGAAAAGAAAGGATGATGTTGCTAACGATAAGCTCCTTATGCAAGACATTGACTGGCATTCTGGTAAAAACAACGTCCCGCGTCACTCTAAAGACGATAGATGGTGTGTTTTTCCATTGGTGTTAAAGGGGCCTTATATCGCAGGCTCGAATGTACTTCCTGAGAACTTCGCTACTTATCGACCTTGGGTATTCAATTGGCCCGAGAAGAATAAAGAGGTATGTCTTCCAACTTCGCGTACTTCGTAATCTTTCATTGGTTGCTTATTCCCTTATCCTTTGATTCTCGTGAAGAATTTTAGATTGAAAAGTTAAGATTGAGCTACAATCAGACCCGGAAGGTTAGCACTTTAGCTGCTCTTCGCTCTGTCATGGATGAAGTAAGAAACACTTTATATATATATTTTTAACAATATTGTTGCCTCTGTTTCTTATCTTCATTTGTGTGTGAAGGTTGGTGTTGAAGTTGTTGGAGAAGAAGAAAACCTTGAGGCTGCGAAAGCCAAAGGTAGAGGTAAAAATCCTCTTCGCAAGGAGAAATCTGTTGCTCCGCCTCTGAAAAGCGAAAACTTCACCCCCCCCCCCCCCCCTATCATTCGAATTTTCAGTCAGGTGAAAATTCTGGTGATGAGGAATATGATGATGTGAATATCCCTTCTTCAAATTCTCCAGCTGGATCTTCTATGGCACAGTTGTCTAGCATCTTTTCTGATTCCATGCAAGGGATGGGTGACGATCGCCTTTCTAATACATGCAAGGCTCTCGCGAGTATTTGCGATTCACCTTTGCTTGAGAGTGATAGTTCTCTTCATGGGGTCTCCAGATCAGTGACTCCAAGCTTCTTAAATTCACTTAGTGTCTTGGTATGTTTTCATTCTCTTTAATTTTTAATTTTTAATTTTTAATTTTTTTTTACCACTTACATTTGTCGTCTCCCTCCCCAGTTTTTTTCTGACAATCAATAATTACAGTTATTCTTTAAGTCTCTTACTTCTGCTACTTTCTGCCTCTGCATTTTTGTAATTCCCTGTCATTTTCTTGTCTATTGCGAAACCTTCGCCACTTTCTATCTTCATCATTTTTTGATTTTGCAGCATTTCTTCCTCTCTTTGCTCTATCACATCTACCATTAATTTTTCACCTCTTTGTTTTTCTTTAATGTTGTTTTTCCAACTCCTCTGTTTCGCAGCTCTTTCTTCACAGGATTCGATATCAACCTCATAACATTTCTTTCCTTCAACCCAATCTCCCTTTATGATACCAACACCAGTGGGATGAGGGAACTTGATACATTGATGGAAAGTTGATGCGACACCTAAGATCTCATGTAACCATGGTCGTCCGATCAGCGTTGTATGGTGATTCCTCATCAACTACGCAGAATAAAATTCCAGAAGATAATCCTTTCAGTGGAATTCGCATATGAACTTCTCCTTTTGGCTTATTTGCGGTACCATTAAAACCATAAATTTTATAGGTTGAAGGTATCAAATCTGCATATTTTCCTCCCATAGTTTTGTAGGTATGATAAAAAAGGATATTCACAGAACTCCCGGTATCAATTAAAATTCTATTAATTGCCCATGAGTTTTCCGCTTCATCATCTTCATCATCATTAGGTTTTGGGTTAATCTCCAATCTCACCACCAATGGGTTATCATGCATTCCTCCACCTTCAGGAACTTCTTCCGCGGTAAAAGAAATGATCCGCTTCTGCCATTCTTCCAGTTGCGACGTCTTCGCGGTGTTCATTATTTCTTTATCATTGACATCCCTTGCGTAAACCCTGGTGAGAGTAATGTCGTGGAAATCTTCAATTGTCTTGTACGAATGTACAATAGAGTTACAAAACAGATTTTTTGCTTTTGCCCCAACTTCTATCACAAATGTTTCACGTTCTTTTGTTGTGTTCGCCCTGGGAATTTCTGGAGGAGATGGTAATGCTTGAGGTTGAGCTTTTCTCACTAGAAAATGATTTAACTTTCCCTGATCTATCATCCTGAGAATGATTCTCTTTATGTTTCTGCAGTCATTTGTTGTATGTCCATGGAAATGGTGATAAGAACAAAATTCATGGCTTCTCTCGCTTGGAGGTGGCTCCTTTCCCATGTTCCATGGTGTTGGTATATTTTCCATCAAGATTATAGCTTCCCATATTTTCTCCACGCTAGCATTCAGAGGTGGCATCTCAATTTCTTCCCATACTATCCTGCGGCTTCCTTGTCCCCTATGATAATTTTGCCTTTGACCTCCATAATTTTCTTGCGGCTGATCAAGTCTTTGAATTTTGTTATTTCCATCGCGGTTATAGAAATTTCTTTCTCTCTCGTATTCTTCTTGGTCACGACTCCCCATAGCTACTAGCTTCTGCTGATTATCACCCATTATCAACTCTGGTTGTCCTTGCGAAGTGCTCGCCACTGTATTTATCAATTTAGGTAACAAGTTTGCATTCGCTGCATTCGAACTCGTGTTCGCAACTGGGTATGATTCCATCTCATTTTGTTTTTCCTCGAGAGCAATATATTCCTCCTGTAATTCTCGCATCTCAGTCATTGTGATTGTGTTCTTAATTCTGAAAATTTGAATGTATAACAGATTGGTTGCGAACATAGCATTAATGAATGATAAAATGAGATATCTCTCATCAACGCGACCCGCCATGTCGCTACACATTGTCTTCCATCTCATGGTCAAATGCTTCAAACTTTCACCAACCCTTTGTTTTAATCCAAATACGTCTTCAATGCCAGTTCGCGACAAATTGTTACTTATGTACGCCCCTAAAAATATAGCCTGTAAATGATTGAAGGATGCTATAGTATTTTTTGGCAGGCCTCCAAACCATTTCAGAGCTTCTCCTGTTAAACTTGATGCAAAGTATTTGCACAATATAGCGTCATGATTTTCCCATTGTAACATACATCTCAAATAAGCTTTGATATGTTGTATTGCACAAGTTGATCCATCAAAAATGCTGGTTAATGTAGGCAAATTACATTTTGGGGGTATTCCTTCTAATTGTATTTCCCGTGTGAATGGGGTTTTCGAAGCTTCTTCTATAGCTTCATCCAATTGTCTCCTACCTCCTTCTTTCTTATTATTTAACATTCCTCTCATTTCTGCTAGCTCTTTCAAAATTTGTTCGTTTATACTAGAATTATCTTCCATTGGCCTTTTTAACTCCGCCTCTCTTCTTTTGCGTTCATATCCGTTTTGATTCTCTTGATCATCATTTTCTTCTCGTCTTTCTCTGCGACCTTCTCTCTCATTCCTTTCATGGATTCACACACCATTATATCTCTCATTTTCTCCTCTTTGCCGTCTTTCAGTTCTCCTTAGTACTCTATCGTATTCTTCATTGATATTATCATTATTGTGATTGCGCTCACGCCTCCTTTCTCGATTATCATGATTGTTTTGGCGAATTTCCTCTTGTAATTCTTGTTCTTCCATTTCTGCTCTTAGTCTTTCCCTCTCGCGAGCTATATGTGCTTGTTCAGTATAATGCCTTTCAAATTCATCCTGAATTGCTTGGTGATTTCTTTGTACTTCTCTCCCATGTAATATTCTCCTTCCTTCTTCCTGATTTTCTCCATTCTCTTGATTATTTAGCCTTTGTCGGCGTCTATCTCTCTGATTTCCATCGTTTTGCCCATCTTGGAGAATTTCACCATGTTGGATATAATGATCTCCTCTTATTTCTCTCCTTTCGCGACGTTCCTCATCTAAATTTTGTATCTCTTCTTGAATTTCTTCATTAGCATTTTCTACAGGCGTATCTCGTCTTACTTCTTCCCTTACTGATCTTGATCTTGTAGTGCTTCTTGACCTTCTGTTCTGTAACCTTATGTTTTCCATCCTTAACTCATGATTTTGCCTTGTCAAATTTGCACGTTCTTCTGTTTCTAATCGCCTTTCTTCGCGTATTGTTTGTCTCAATGCCTCTAACGCTGTAATCTCTTCGTTTCCATGAATTATTCCTCCAACCATTTCTTGATCTCTCTCTTCTTGTCCATTACCTCCTAATTGCTGCTCTTCCCCTATTTCATCTACAGAATCCGATCGCCAAGTGTGTACGCTTACTCTGTCATAATCCTCAGTTCTATTTTGTATTGGTGCATGCTGAATTGGCGATTGAACCCGATTTTCTCCATTATTTCTTGTGTTTGCTCTTGAAGATTCTCCCATTTCATTTCTTTCTTCTCCAGCAAGTCTCCTACTCCTTCTAACAGTCGTTGGTTGTTCTGATGTATGTCTTCTTCTTGCCATTCTTTAACCTTAATGAATTGTTGAAAATTATATGAAATTCTTTATCTACTACTTCAAATCCTTCCAAATCACAATATCAACCTTCACTCATCCCTGTTTCTAGCGCCATTATGTAGTTGCAGGAAATCCCACACTACACCCCTCACAAGAATCCACACAATCAAATCATTTTAAGATGAACAATTATAAGTTTTATTGATCAAACTCCAGAAATGTTACAAGATGAAAAGGAGATAAACCAAAGAATCACAATCACTCTAAAATTTCTCTCTCTTAATGACTTGCCCAACACTTCGAAAAAGATCCCTCTCTTCGTAAGCCTATTCGGCTCTTTATATAGGACATTACACAGTGGATGACAGCTAAGCTGTCCTTTATTTTCGGGTATGTATTGCTAAGTATCGCAAATGTACAAATGTCAAATCTCGCGACACTCCTCGATCTCGCTACATCTTCACATCTTTCTCGTGTTTTGGTTGTCGTCATCCGTTACGTCGTTTTTACTTCCAGCCCGCGATATCTTCGCAGTGTGTCGTTTATGGACTTCGCGAGAATCTTGGTGTTGCGATATTCTGATCCTACAATCTCTTTTACCTCCAACTTTGAAAAGAAAAAGAAGGAATGCGAGGAAGCCAAGAGTTGTTCCTTCAAATTCTCAGAAGTTTTCTGGTGTTCTTGAAGATTTTAAGGAAACAAGGAAGGAGATTCATCAAATAAAGGCTTTTGTTATGAGAACTCTCGAAATTCAGAAGGCCCTGGTTCGACATTATTAGCCTATAAGGTTAGTTGGAATTGACTCCTTTCTTCACGAACCTTATGTACCTATGGCTGTTGACGAAAAGGAGTTCGGGGATGATAAAGAATTCTTCAGAGGTCTCAACGTCTAGGAAACTTCTTATGAGAATTTATTTCTTGTGTCTTTAGAAGGATTACTAGGGTTTGGAATAGCCATTATTGTGAGTACACATATCTATGTCTAACGTTTTCATCTTCATGTTTTTAGATTTATTTATTTAAATTCTAAGTTTTTTGGAAGATGATTTTTGCAATTTTAATCTTTATGATTTTATATATTGCAAATTGTTATGGGATATGTTGTTTACGTCCATGAACCTGTGACTGTGTTCCATACTTGTTCAAAAGTTATCTCTATTATGTCGGTATGAAAGTATTGATAAAAGATAGAATGAACTTTTGACAAACAAAAGTTAAAGCCTTTTATGTCATTATGCAATTTTTGATGGAAGAAAGGATGCACTTTTGTTTACAAAGATTAAGTCTATTATATGTCGTTGTGCAAATAGTGATGAAAAATAGAATGAATCCTTGTATATTCCGCAGTATTGGTCGATCCCTGATCCACATTTTTGTGCATATACTATGTTGCTCTGTAAGTTCTCTTATGTCGAACATGACCAATTGAATTGATCATTTTTGTGGTTGATTCAATTGATATTTTTGGATTCAAATCCATGTTTTCATGTGATTTGGTTATATCCAAAGAAATCCTTCTTTTCTTGTAAAAGCAAGGTCGCCTTTGTTGTTCTTTCGGGAATGACCTATAATGGGGGAGAGTTCTTTTTGAACTTGTGCTTTATTGCCAAATCTTTGTGGGGTGTGCGGATGTGGAATATTATAGGGATATTGATGGTGGTTTTCAGTTCAGGGTCAAAATCGTAAAACCCTGCATATAATATGTTGTCATTCTGCAAAGAGACAGAGCCACGTAAAACTGATGAGTGTCCAACCTCCTCACTGTCGTATTTATTGAGCAATTCGATATATTCACATGAAATTTTTCCAGAATGGTGCATGTAGCAACAATCCCAAATATTCTGTAAATTTCAACATCATGCATGTATTATGCATCAATGTAAGGCTCATTGGATACTTTCTATGCTATGTTCCCCGGCTGAACCCTTAATATTGATATGACATGACAAATTAATGTTCACTTGCAGCAGAGTATCATGAATTTCCCGAAATATCAAAATTAAGGTCTGCATAAAGTATTCAGTCAAGAGATGCGCTAACTGCTCTCTGAAAAATAAAAAGAACTCTGTGTCAACACACAGAACTCACCAAATTTAATCAATTTTGTGATAATTCACAACTTTCAAATATAAACCTAATTTGCAAAAATTAGGTTTTGCGCCCTGCGTAGTATATCAGACCATGCTGGTCGAAATTAAACCTAGGCAAGCTAGGCGATTGATCCGCCATGGATTAGTAGGTGCGAATTCCTACCCGAAATCAGAAAACGAGGAATAAAAGAGGAGCCGCAACAAGAGGAGGTGTGGCTGTGGCCAGCCAGCGCCACCTGCAGATGGCCACACCCCCATGCTGCTTGCCGGCCCTCTCTTTCCCATCAACAGTCACTTTAAATGTGCCACGAGCACTAGAGGTATGGCCTCGCCCTATGTTTGGTCGGCCCCTTTTCCTGACCAATCAGGTCGCTTTAAACCCGCCACCATGCATTAAAGGCCAAACGCACCCTGCCACACCTCCATGTTAATTGGCATGCCAAACGCGCCCTGCCACACCTCCATGTTAATTGGCATGCCAAACGTGCCCTGCCACGCCACCACGCCAATTGGCACGCCAACGTGCCGCAAATGGCGCAACGTGCTAACCCACTTTCTGTTCGTGGCCAACGCCATAACGGACTCCAATTAGGGTTTTATGATCGAAACACGACTTTGCTTCAGTAGCATTAACTGAAACCCTAATTTTTGTTCATAACCCAGAACGAGCCACTTTAGACTTGGCCATGCCGCCAAGCCCTAACTTTGGCCACAGCGCCAAACCCTAAATTTTTCCACGGCGCCAAATCCTAGCCTTGGCCATGCCGCCAAGCTCTAACTTTGGCCACGGCGCCAAATCCTAGCCTTGGCCATGCCGCCAAGCTCTAACTTTGGCCACGACGCCAAATCCTAGCCTTGTGATCGCTGTCGTAAGCGTCAAAAATAAATTACTTTCTCACTACTCAAAATATATAATATAGCAAGCGAAAGAAAGGATCGTTCCCACGGAGAGGTCTTGGGTTGTCAATATGTTTCGGTTTCCTAAAAGTAACAAGGGGGTTTTCTGATTTTTATAAACTAAAACAGAATAAAGGCAAAACTATAAAAAGTTAACACGCAAATCAAGGATGTGAAAATATTGGATAAAGGTTTCATCTTCATTAGCTAACAAGTTTTGAATGTATGATTAGAATTCGTATTTAATCTCGCTATCATCAAAAGCCCTAGAATATCTTATTGCAAGAATATTCCATAAATTTCCTAAGTCATCAACACACACATTAGAGCTGCGTATGTGAATTCTACCTAAAGAATAACCTAACGCCTTGCACTAATTAAGTTCAATTCCTAGGAGCATTAAGTTTCAGAAATAGGTTAATCAATGCAATTGTAATACATTGCGCAAACAATTCGAACAAAGGTCAACTTCTACATATGACTACAAGGATGTATCACTACAAACCATAATCATATCATGCTACTCGTATTCAAGGTTATCGCTTGATGATGAACCCTAAATTAGCTATATATATGGATGTGAGTTTAATCAATTCTAGACTTAACTAAACAAACATTCAATCATATTGCAATACGTCAATCATGCAATTATTATAAACCGTAGAAAGTGAACGGTGATTTTGAGAGAAAACTAATTCATAAAAATCATAACTTGTTTTCAAAATCCAACTACATCTTTATACAATAAAAATAAATCAACTACTTGTGTTTTTGGAAATCATCATAAAGAGTTTAGAAGAATCTATCATGTGAAACCCTAGAAAACAAGTAGAAGCCTCCCTAATGGAGATATTTAGGTTTAGAGAAAGACTTTTCTATTTATATGCTTCTCCCATTCCAAAAGGATACCCTTTCCAATATTAAGTCTTCTCAAAACCCATCTCCAAGTGGTCCACCAAACCCATAGTGCGTCTCTGACAGCCCATCAAACAAGCCCATATAGAACAGAACTAAGTCCATCTGATTCAAACCGGGTCGGTCGGGATCACTGAGTTAACTCGATCACAACCGATTCCGTCCTAGTTCTGGCTGTATTATGACAGTTTCCAAGCCAAATCTGGCTAATTCATAAATCCTCCTCTGCACAACCTAACATCCATCTAGCATTCTAACCATTCATACATATGTGAACCTTCTCTCCTTTGAATCCCTGCAACGCCATGGCATCTCTATTTGCAGTTGCAACATCACCAATTCAGCTGCAATTTCATTGCATTCAGCTTCATCTCTGCCTAGGACTAATTCATAGCAGCACACAACCATTCTACTTCCCAAACCACCAATAGAAAGCAACACCAGCTCTCAACACAATGACATCTTAACCTGCACCAGCAAGCACAATTTTCTTCTCCATTTAAAACTGCATAGCACCAAACCTGCAATCAACATCACTATAGCTCTTTTCTCACCACCTATTGCAGCTCCACCACAGTTTTCACCTGCAGTTTCAACCCATTCTAGTCCTCCAGCTGATGGCAACAGTTCTAGCACCATTCAATCTCAGTACCACAATCACTTCCATGTCAACTTCATTGCATAATCCACCCACACTTCAGCTCAGCTGCAATAGCATTACCACCAATAATCAGCTCCAAGTACATCTCCAAAGTTTCCACCAACAATACCAGCTGCAACCACATCTCTCCGAACCTGCAATCTTTCACAAAATACATTAAGCCATTTCAGCTCAATCACACCACCCTGTATGCTTAGATCATATCACTGCTATATCATCCCATCCATGCCGTGCATCAAATCAGAAACTAGCCCTTATGCGCATCTGTGACAGCAACTCAATCCTCCTTCTTACTCTCAACCGCAAAACAGCTTACTTCCTTGCCACTCACACACTGCCAACATCTTAACCTGCAATTTCATTCTAACCACTTTAATCATTCTTGCATCAAAGCCAGCCATAACTCAAACCAAGCCATCAGCTGTAGATGCTCTAAACCTATTCATATTCTAGCTTCAGTTCCACGTATTTCCGGCCAACAAATACCCTTATCATCACACCCATTTTCCACTTGCTAATTACAGAACCATATTTCTTCTTCATATATGCCAGTCCCTGGCAACAGCATCACCATTTCCATGCATTCTGTACTGCAGTACAGCTCATTCATTCATTCAGTTCTCAATTACTGTAATTTCAGTTCAAACCCACTATGTTACCATCTTGAATTCAGTCTCAGCTGCACCTGTAGCTTCATAACAACAATGCAATTTCATTACAGACCCAGCTGCAATTCACCTGTGAAATCTCGTCTTTGCCAGCACCAGGCACAAACCCAATTTGAACTCCTAACTTGAACACATCAACCTCATTCCATTCTGCTGCCAATCAACCAAACCCAACCTTCGATTCTTCATAAGCTCTCAAAATCCCATTAGTTCTGCGGCATCAGCAGCTCAATCTCTTCTCCTTTTCTGGTCTAGAACGCCAACAACTATACTCCTTCTTCCTTCTTCTTCTCAGCTTCAGATAGGGATCTTGACCCATGGTGAACAGCCACCAAATCTGTGTATCTGCTGATGAACAAACCACAATCTCAGAACAAAATATCCATTTCTTCAGGTAACTTGCAATTCCATTAACCCATTAGCTCAGAAACATCACATCATGTACCAGTCACTCAGACCCATTTCTGTAACTGCGATCTCTTTCTTTTTCAACTGCTATTCTCAACACCAACAGCCCACCAGGGTCTTCTTTTTCATCACTGAATCAATTTTAAACCCTAATATTCGTCTGCACTTTATTTCTGAATCATACCCAATCTCTAGTTCCCCCTTAATTTCACTAACTCTTCATTAGTTTTCATCACAGTAGCAGACTTTACTTCCTCAGATCTTTCTCTCAATTTCTTCTCGACTAATTTCACCTTCCATATGTTCTTCATTAATTCCTTCTTTGAATTTTTTCACCATCACCTTCAATTTCGATCTGCTTCACTCTCGGCTAAAATCACCAGCAATAGCCGCACCTTCACCCGTCTCTGAATTTTCAAATGAAGACAATGATTGAATGAGAGAAATGTTGTCTCTCGAATTTAGGGTATGGTAAAGGAGGAGAACTCTTCAAAGCAACCAGAAATTCGATACGGGCCACCCAGTCCATATATGACTTGTATTGTCAGTCATTGGGAACCGACAAGCTTAACGGGTGATTTTGCTCGTAACCTTCTCATACGGCATCAGAATGACATCGTTCTTTCGTCATTGACTTCGTATTTTCGTGCTCTTCAACATGATGAGAAGGAATCCAAGATTTTGGCGAGTTCCACTTCTTTTTGCTCCAAATGACTCCATTGCACCTAATAAACTCAAAAGCAATCATAAGATACATAATTTACAATAAAAGTAGCAAAGAAAGCATAAACAATAGATAAATATCAAGGCGTTTAGGACACCTATAAAATTCCCCCACACTTAGACTTTGCTAGTCCTCGAGCAAATAAAAAAAAATAATTCTAAAACATACATACAACTCCGTCTCGTCGAGGCTACGGTCACTTTTAGCATAAATAACAAGCCTTTGAACCCCTAGGTGTCCCTAGTGGACGAGTTATAGTCTCGTGAAGGTTTACGAGAGGTCTACCTACAAAACCTAAATTTCCAACTTACTAGTTCTCTGTAATGATAGCATCCAACGCGCTAAGAAGACATAGAAATTCTGCACACTAGTCATAAGAAGTTAGACACATAAATGAACACAATCTCATCCTTAAAAGTTGAGAGAGAAATAACCATCCCTTATCGAAAGAAATTCGGGTTCGGAGTGATCAAAAGTCTTGACTCTGCCTCACAAGAAAGGGTTTTATGAAGTTGCTCTCAATAATAAATAGCTTTTTATGGGTCACACATGTGTCCAGGTAAGAATGAAGAGAGAATCATGTGACACCTTGAATGGTAGGAAGGGAAACCCTCCGAATTGTTTTGAAAACCCACATCTTTTATTCATTTTTGAAAACCCTTTTTCTGACGATCTCTACGAAAGGAAATCAACCACTTAACGAAGGTGGGAATATGCTTACTTACCTCGTTATCCGTTCGACGTGCAGCTAGCACCACTCTCACAACATCCATAGAAATGTCTTCGGTCTTCAATCTTTTTCTTCATCTTCGTCTTCGGTCTTCAACTCTTGATGATAACTCTTGAACTTCGTAGAATCTTGACAATGTAACTATTTTCCTCTAAATCCTTATTGCTTGAAACTTCATTGTAGATATTCCTTCTTCCATTGGCTTTATTGAAAGAATACAAAACTAAAAACGAACTATACAAACCCAAAATATGATACAAAGAATTTTTCTTGTCTCTTTTTTTTTTTTTTTTTTTTATGAGACAAGATTAATAAAACAAATACAAAATGGAAACAAAACAAAATAATAAAACTAACAATGAACCTAACAAAATTTTCTCTTGTCTCTTTTCTTTTTTTTTTCTTTTTCACTTTTTTTTTTCTTTCAATTTTTTCATTTTTTTTTAATTAATTAATTTTTTTTATATTTTTTTTTCATGAGACAAGAGAAATAAACATAAACTGAAAATAAAATAAGTACAAATGGCCATGGTATAAGTATTTTACCGCTTGATTCTTCACAACTTGTATCGTCTCGATATCATAAACTTCTCGAACTCTCATCTTGATAATCTTCGCTTTTGTATAAAAGTCTTCAACTTGTAAAAATTCTGCTCCTTGTCTTGTTGCTTTACTTGAAATCTGCTCATTTCTGTATTGTTGCTTGTAAACCTTGAACGTCTTCAACTTCCCTTCGAATTTGTGATGCTCCTCTTGTTGATGATGATGGTGTTTCTATGGACCTGTTGGTGTATAGAGAGATAAAGTGGATGGTGCTAAGTGCGAACAAGAATACAAGTGGTATGTAAGTTAGCAATTCGATGTCACCATCATGATTGACAAAATAGCACTCAAAAGATCAAATAGTACTTATATTGGTGGGAGGTTGGGCAGCTCACTATTCTGCCCGGAATTCACGTACGGTGACACACACTCTAAAAGCACATATTTTTGAAGGTCGGTGCCTCACATTATGTAACATGGGTAGTCTCCACTATAGGGGACCACTAATCTAATACCGAATTCAGTCTGCACCTTATTTGCCACTGGCATGGTTAAATCCAACTTTAACTCTCATACAATTAAGAAACCCGATCATGTTCTCTGTCATCTCTAAGTTCAGTCACTCTTATGAGAATCTCGATGTAATCTTAGCGACATGTATACTATGTGACTCTAAACTAACCACAAGTTGGAGTTTTTATTCACTATTTTACACAAAAGTTGAAAATTTATGAAAAATTTACAATGCAAATGCTTAACCACTCCCCCGCACTTAAACTTTACATTGTCCTCAATGTAAATTGAATCGTCCAAAGAAAGTCAAGGTGGGAAATCTTATAATGATATGCGACAAGAAAAAGTAAATACAAGACAAGAAAATTAAAAGATAAGAGATACAAAACCTATGGGTTGCCTCCCATGTAGCGCTTGGTTTAAAGTCGTCAGCCCGACTATATCCTTGCAAGAGTCATTCCCCATACACCAATGACCTGAAAAGTTGAGGATCCTTCCATAGAACCTGTTTTTCAAACACTAGCTTCACACAAATATTAGTAATATAAAACAGAAACGAAGCTATCAACTGATAAGAGCTTCCCCCACACTTATTCTTGTCCACACTTGGAAGTGTATAAAGAATATAGAAGTCGGGTACTTCCACGGTTTCTTGTTCCAAAACCTGCAGAGTATGAGAATCAAGTTTCTCTAATGGCGGAAAACGAGAAACAAAGTCATTCAACAATATTCTCGAAGCACATACATTCAAACCAATAAGAGGTAAAGGAGAAGAAACAATAGGCAACGGGTTAGAAAAACCTTGCACAATGTCTTGTATCACGAAATCCTCTTCATCCTTGAAAAAATCAAGTGAATTACTCACCTCTTGTATATCATGGTCCTCTATCAAACCTTGCAACCATTCTTCGTCCGTTTCTGCCTTAACCACAGTCTCGATATAAACATCATCATTACAATCATTTGCAAGCTCAATTGGGTCTTCCACAATATTGGTCATAACAGTTTCATTCTCAACACAATTCTCTTTGTTGTAAGGCACACACTCTTTTGCGGATCCAAATCTCGCTATAAGGAACTTTTTTAGAACACTCGAAAATGCATCATCCTCAAGCTCCACCCTTTGAATAGGCTCTTGATCATTATTAAGATCAATGCTTGAGTAATCTACACAAGTGTCAACATATTCCTATTTGTCTTCATCTTGGTCCCAAAAAGAGTCCATTGTACACCCTTCGGAGATGTCACCATGAGTTGGTTCAAGCAATGTATCATAATCACCGTCACTATCATAGTCAACATAAGATTGGTCCTCGCTGAATTTG
The DNA here is from genome assembly GCA_023531295.1 of Papaver armeniacum. Classification (NCBI taxonomy): domain Eukaryota; kingdom Viridiplantae; phylum Streptophyta; class Magnoliopsida; order Ranunculales; family Papaveraceae; genus Papaver; species Papaver armeniacum. Next base: position 591,613 of record JAJJWW010018901.1, read on the forward strand.
GTGTTGCTAATCTCGAACTCATCCTTTTGAATAGGTGAATGATCATTATTACGATCAAGAGTTGAGTTAACTACACAATTATCAATGAAAGTCCCCAAAGGATCGCCTTTTTCAACATAATTATTCATTTCCTCTTTGTATTCATCAATGCCCTTTCTTATGTTGGAAACACCTCTTTGAAGCTATTGGAGTGATCCATCCAAATTCTGAATATAGTGTTCCATTTGTTTGTAAAGCTCGTTCGACAAGGCAAAAGTAAAATCACTTACCTCATTATTGCTAGGCCAATTATCTTCCCTTTGAATGGGTGAATGATCATAACTACGATCAGAAATTGGGCCATACATACTATGAGCACATACGGTCGATGAAACTGGTTCCATGCTTGGTTATCCACGAAATGACTCCATGATGTCCATAAATTATTGCATTTCATCTACCAAACTAGAATAAATATTAATAGGAGTACAAGTACCATCCCCTCTTTGTGGTTGCTCACTTACATACCCACCGTAAGAAGGTTGGAATGTATGAGAATAAATAAAAGGGTACGTGGAGTATTGATCATAACCAAAGGATTGATTTTGATTGTACTCCTCGTAAGGGTGATAATTGTAATGTTGTTGAGGTTGAGAGCCGTATTGATTGCTCCAATATGCTCCGTCCATAGAAATTTGTACCTGAAATAAGATTATCAAAACTCGGTTAAGAACCAAAGAATAAGAATAAGTAAAACAAAACTAAAAACAAAAATAAGAAACCAAAAACAAGTGACAACCGCTGCTTCCCCGGCAGCGACGCCAAAATTTGATCGCTGTCGTAAGCGTCAAAAATAAATTACTTTCTCACTACTCAAAATATATAATATATCAAGGGAAAGAAAGGATCGTTCCCACGGAGAGGTCTTGGGTTGTCAATATGTTTCGGTTTCCTAAAAGTAACAAGGGGGGTTTTCTGATTTTTATAAACTAAAACAGAATAAAGGCAAAACTATAAAAAGTAAACACGCAAATCAAGGATGTGAAAATATTGGATAAAGGTTTCATCTTCATTAGCTAACAAGTTTTGAATGTATGATTAGAATTCGTATTTAATCTCGCTATCATCAAAAGCCCTAGAATATCTTATTGCTAGAATATTCCATAAATTTCCTAAGTCATCAACACACACATTAGAGCTGCGTATGTGAATTCTACCTAAAGAATAACCTAACGCCTTGCGCTAATTAAGTTCAATTCCTAGGAGCATTAAGTTTCAGAAATAGGTTAATCAATGCAATTGTAATACATTGCATAAAACAATTCGAACAAAGGTCAACTTCTACATATGACTACAAGGATGTATCACTACAAACCATAATCATATCATGCTACTCGTATTCAAGGTTATCGCTCGATGATGAACCCTAAATTAGCTATAGATATGGATGTGAGTTTAATCAATTCTAAACTTAAATAAACAAACATTCAATCATATTGCAATACGTCAATCATGCAATTATTATAAACCGTAGAAAGTGAACGGTGATTTTGAGAGAAAACTAGTTCATAAATATCATAACTTGTTTTCAAAATCCAACTACATCTTTAACCAATAAAAATAAATCAACTACTTGTGTTTTTGGAAATCATCATAAAGAGTTTAGAAGAATCTATCATGTGAAACTCTAGAAAACAAGTAGAAGCCTCCCTAATTGAGATATTTAGGTTTAGAGAAAGACTTTTCTATTTATATGCTTCTCCCATTCCAAAAGGATACTCTTTCCAATATTAGGTCTTCTCAAAACCCATCTCCAAGTGGTCCACCAAGCCCATAGTTCGTCTCTGAAAGCCCATCAAACAAGCCCATATAGAACAGAACTAAGTCCATCTGATTCAAACCGGGTCAGGCGAGTCGGTCCGGATCACTGAGTTAACTCGGTCACAACCGATTCCGTCCTAGTTCTGGATGTATTATGACAGTTTCCAAGCCAAATCCGGCTTATTCATAACTCCTCCTCTGCACAACCTAACATCCATCTAGCATTCTGACCATTCATACATATGTGAACCTTCTCTCCTTTGAATCCCTGCAACGCCATGGCATCTCTATTTGCAATTGCAACATCACCAATTCAGCTGCAATTTCATTGCATTCAGCTTCATCTCTGTCTAGGACTAATTCATAGCAGCACACAACCATTCTACTTCCCAAACCACCAATAGCAAGCAACACCAGCTCCCAACACAATGACATCTTAACCTGCACCAGCAAGCACTATTTTCTTCTCCATTTGAAACTGCATAGCACCAGACCTGCAATCAACATCACTATAGCTCTTTTCTCACCACCTATTGCAGCTCCACCACAGTTTTCACCTGCAGTTTCAACCCATTCTAGTCCTCCAGCTGATGGCAACAGTTTAGCACCATTCAATCTCAGTACCACAATCACTTCCATGTCAGCTTCATTGCATAATCTACCAGTTGCACACTTCAGCTCAACTGCAATAGCATCTCATTACCACCAATAATCAACTCCAAGTACATCTCCAAAGTTTCCACCAACAATACCAGCTGCAACCACATCTCTCCGAACCTGCAATCTTTTCACAAAATACATTAAGCCATTTCAGCTCAATCACACCACCCTGTATGCTTATCTCATATCACTGCGATATCATCCCATCCATGCCGTGCATCAATTCACAAACTAGCCCTTATGCGCATCTGTGACAGCAACTCAATCCTCCATCTTACTCTCAACCGCATAATAGCTTACTTCCTTGCCACTCACACACTGCCAACATCTTAACCTGCAATTTCATTCTAACCACTTTAATCATTCTTGCATCAAAGCCAGCCATAACTCAAACCAAGCCATCAGATGTAGCTGCTATAAACCCATTTATACTCTAGCTTCAGTTCCACGTATTTCCGGCCAACAAATACCCTTATCATCACACCCATTTTCCACTTGCTAATTACAGAACCATATTTCTTCTTCATATCTACCAGTCCCTGGCAACAACATCACCAGTTTCATGCATTCTGTACTGCAGTTCAGCTCATTTATTCATTCAGTTCTCAATTGCTGCAATTTCAGTTCAAACCCACTATGTTACCATCTTGAATTCAGTCTCAGCTGCACCTGTAGCTTCATAACAACAATGCAATTTCATTACAGACCCAGCTGCAATTCACCTGTGAAATCTCGTCTTTGCCAGCACCAGGCACAAACCCAATTTGAACTCCTAACTTAAACACATCAACCTCATTCCATTCTGCTGCCAATCAACCAAACCCAACCTTCGATTCTTCATAAGCTCTCAAAATCCCATTAGTTCTGCGGCATCATCATCTCAATCTCTTCCCCTTTTCTGGTCCAGGACGCCAACAACTATACTCCTTCTTTCTTCTTCTTCTCAGCTTCAGATAGGGCTCTTGACCCATGGTGAACAGCCACCAAATCTGTGTATCTGCTGATGAACAAACCACAATCACAGAACAACATCTCCATTTCTTCAGGTAACTTGCAATTCCATTAACCCATTAGCTCAGAAACATCACATCCTGTACCAGTCACTCAGACCCATTTCTGTAACTACGATCTCTTTCTTTTTCAACTGCTATTCTCAACACCAACAGCCCACCAGGGTCTTCTTTTTCATCACAGAATCAATTTCAAACCCTAATAATCGTCTGCATTTTATTTTTGAATCATACCCAATCTCCAGTTCCCCCTTAATTTCACTAACTCTTCATTAGTTTTCATCACAGTAGCAGACTCTACTTCCTCAGATCTTTCTCTCAATTTCTTCTCGACTAATTTCACCTTCCATATGTTCTTCATTAATTCCTTCTTTGAATTTCTTCACCATCACCTTCAATTTCGATCTGCTTCACTCTCGGCTAAAATCACTAGCAATAGCCGCACCTTCACCCGTCTCTGAATTTTCAAATGAAGACAATGATTGAATGAAAGAAATGTTGTCTCTAGAATTTAGGGCATGGGAAAGGAGGAGAACTCTTCAAAGCAACCAGCAATTCGAAACGGGCCACCCAGTCCATATATGACTTGTATTGTCAGTCATTGGGAACTGACAAGCTTAACGGGTGATTTTTCTCGTAACCTTCTCATACGACATCGGAATGACATCGTTCTTTCCTCATTGACTTCGTATTTTCGTGCTCTTCAACATGATGAGAAGGAATCCAAGATTTTGGCGAGTTCCACTTCTTTTTGCTCCAAATGACTCCATTGCACCTAATAAACTCAAAAGCAATCATAAGATACATAATTTACAAGAAAAGTAGCAAAGAAAGCATAAACAATAGATAAATATCAAGGTGTTTAGGACACCTATCACCTTGGCCATGCCGCCAAGCCTTAACTTTGGCCACGGCGCCAAATCCTAGCTTTGGCCATGCCACAATGCTACAGGCACGGCTATGCCACTATACCATTAACAAGTGCCAACGGAATGTGGCCATAATCAACGGCCACCCTCTCTCCTAAATTATAATCTCAGCCGTCCAAATTCACCACAGAATTGAGCGGCCTATGGTAAGTCTTAGGCGACCAACCAAGACTAACCTAATAGCATCACACGCTATTCTCCTACAGCAAGTCTCCTGACTTTTACTTGCCACACATGGATACCTTCTAGCATACAATTAATCAGAATAGCCAGGTCTTGCATACGAGACCCACTCGGCAATCTGCTTCATATTTTCCACGAAAATACTCGAGACATCAAACATGTCACAAACTGGGGGATGTTCATCAGGGTATTGGTCTGGAGGTTTATAGCGTGCGGCGTACAACACACCCATTATAAGAAAGTGTCAGGAAAGTGGGCATTTAGTAACGGCAAGAGGTAGTGGGTGTAAACTAACCCGTTTCCTTCATAGTGGGAACGTGGTTTCTGGCATTTACACATTACCCCACTTATCCATCACTCAATCATTCCCACTTCCTAGGAGACCATGGTGCGTTCAATTATGACTTGTATAAGTAGGTTTCTACCTATTTCGACCAGAACAACAAGTTTTGGTTAACAACAACACAGTATCCAGAAAAACCAAAGAACTGATAGCTTACATTCCGCAAGCCAGTTCCATATTCTGATACAAGTCATAAAATAGCCACACCTTCAAAGTTATCCACTCTGATCTCAACACCTTCTTCGCTACCCTCCCTAAGATCAACCCTTCTCCTTCACTTTGTGACCGAAGCAAGACTGGAACGACCATTTCTTGGTTTAGGCCAGGATTATACAGATTGATCTCCCGAATCTAAAGTACTCCCGTGCAGTGCATTTATTTGGGGGTTTGGATTCGTTTCTCATCAACATACCCAAATTTACCAGAACCAGCAGAATCATTTTTTACCCCAAAACAAGGGGTTATCTTGTATCTGTATAAACTCCTTGATGAATGCATTTAGCTTCGGCTGAAAATACGAGGGTACCCAAATATACCTCAATCTAAAACTTTTCCACCTATAAGTCCTTTCTCCGAAAGTGATTGTCTATGGACTGAGTCGAGACAATACAACTAATCGGTTCACACTTCGTGTGATCGTCTATGGATACGAGATCGAGACAATACGACAACAAGATAACTTGCGTGATTAACTATGGATACAAGATCGAGACAATACAACAACGAAGTATGATTACTTGATAATAGGTTCGGACTTAACCAAACACAATAGGATTGCTATCAAGTAAATAGGAATTAAGGTTTGTGTATTTTACTTCTAATTATAATAAAAAACAATTATAATTGCGGAAATAGAAAAGTAAAAGACACAACAAGATTTTGTTAACGAGGAAACCGCAAATGCAGAAAAACCCCGGGACCTTGTCCAGAATTGAATACTCTCAGGATTAAGCCGCTACACAAAATCTAAACCAACTTCGTATAGTTGAGACCAAGCAACTAAACCTATAGTTCACTTAGTTCCGTCTGTATCCCTGCGCCTCCAACTTGTAATAAGTCACGCACTTGGAACAATTCCTTTGGTTCGTATTCCAAACAGTAGAGGAACAACAAATCTGTTTGGTAACAACTCTTTTCAAACAACGTGATATGAGTTTGACAAAAGGCTCTTCCGTTTAGCCCAATAAACTCCTTTGTCAGGTTCTTAGATCTAACTATCAACAAATACCAAAGTAATTTTTTAGACTATGCAATCAATACTTCGAATCACAAAGAATTGTATTGATGCCAATCTACTCAACTAATCAATCAAGGTTATCAAAAAGATAAACCGATTATAGTTGGATCCCCAGCCGATCAAGTTTTGTGCACACCAAAGATTATGATCCCAAATCAGAAATCTTCTTCGTCTTCAAATCTTCTTAGATCTTCAATAAACACCTGCACACAATCAACTTGAATCTCTTGTGATCAATCACACACAGAACAGAGTTTGTTAACAATGGATTATCACAAGACGTCTTTAGATCTACAAACAGTCTAAAGATCCTCGTCGAAACTTTGATCTAGTTTGAGTGAATCTTATATCACAAGAGAAGATTCTCAAGCATAAACAAACTAGGTGCAATCAAAGTTCAACAACCGTTAGTCAATCAAATCAATCGAAAACTAATAATAAACTGCAATTATCTAGTTTCCCACCAACGGTATTCGTAGAGCTTCCCAATCCCAAAGAAGTCTTTAAAACGAGCGGTCGTAAGAGATTTCGCCTAATTAGGGTACTTTCCTCTCCGAATAGACGGCTCCACCAGTAACAACACAACAAGGTAGTTTTGCTGGCTCTGAGGATTAGTTTGCATGAAATGCAAACTTCAATATTTATAGACAAAGGAAGTTTGGACACCAAGGAATTTCCAAAACCGAAAATATTCTCAAGATATGCAATATATTTCCAAATTCGGTTTCCATAATTCCTGAAAATGCTTTGTCCAAATATTGACCGAAATCTCAGTAGAAAATCTCCAATTAGTAAATGCACATTACCAATTTTTATTTTCTAAAGATATGCATTTTAATTGCTGGAAATTAAAATCATATAAAACTAAAAACCTTAATTAAAAGATTCTCAATTTATTTCGATCCGGGATTCTCCTTTAGCTATTAAGGAATATCTTTGAACAATAAAAGATAAGAGTTACTGCACATGTTCAAAGTATGCCGACATCTTTACTTTGTAAATCCTTTTTCATATTTACAATCTTGGAACCGATTTGCCACACTTCCAAACAAGTTTAGAATTGGTTCATCTGACTTCCAAGAACTATGTGATTGATTATCCTATCAAATCACCAATCATGGGTTTCACGGTTCTACCAAAACAAGTTTCCGTTCTACCTCCATGTGGGTACTAGGATCGGTCACACTAGCTTTCCAAAATTTGGTTGCATAGGTACTAGGATCGGTTACCATATATTTATGGTATCTAACTTGTATTCGGTTGCACAAGTCATATGATCAGTTACCAATATCTAAGACTTGTTGTACCTCTTACAACGATCTTGTTGATGGTGGATTTTCGTTTAAGGTTAAATTTGTAAAAAACCAAAAAATCATGCGCTGACATCTTGTAAAAGATAAAGCCATTTATAAGTGTTGGATACTCCCTCACTTAATTCACCAAGAATGGAGCATGTAGCAACAATCCCATTCTCGTGAATACATGAAATTCCTCAGGTTGGAGCATGTAGCAACAATCCCTTCTGTGAATTTCATATCAGCCTTGTATTTCAGTACTCATTATCGGTGTGGCATGACGGTCGAGTGTTACTCTGTATGAGTAACACGAACCTCCAAGCACTATAATGAAACCATGTACGAAATACCCGTACAGGCTGATTCTCGGTGTGTTATACTAGCCCGAGCCCCTCTCGGTGTGTTATACTAGCCCGATTGAGCCCCTCTCGGTGTGTTATACTAGCCCGATTGAGCATCCGGACTAACCGTATCGGTCGGATATGATTCGATCGCAGATCATCCAACTCCATAAGCATGATTGGATGACCCCAGATCAATTCCATCACCCCCAAGCAGGTATGGAATACCCACGGCCGACCCCGCATGGTCGGTCATTGGCCTAGCTTGCCAAGAAACCGTTCATACCAAGCATTATGGACGGAAAACCCTAAATTAGGGTTTGCGGCATATTACATGTGTTGCAAAGCAGTCTCAACCATCCATCTTCGCAGGTATAGATGGAGGGTGTAGATGTAGACTCAAAGGGCCCAGAGCATGTCAACACGATCACCGTGGGACCGCCTACACACTTGACCAATCGGTCAAGACCAACAATGTTTGGCCGTGACAAAATCGTCACCCAAACAAGAGATGGCGCACGGCTTTGAAAGCCAAAATTAGGGTTTCAAGCCATCACGCGCGTCCATCTTCTCCGGCACAAATGGAGGGTCACAGATTAGATTAAGCAAGGGCCGGTCATACCAGCATGACCATCGCGGGCCCATCTACCTCCTCATGCGGTCGGCCAAGGCATATCATGCCCTGGTTAATCCCAAAACGCACGTCAAACTTGTGTGGTCACACCTCCCAAATTGCAAACTAATCTCGACCACTCGACTTCACCTAGGACGAATTGAGTGGCTTAGATCACGTTTTCATGGGACGATCAGTGTATAGGCGTGAACACCAGCCTACCACCTACATCTTTGGAGTGATCGACCAAGACCGACCAAGATGGGTCGTCTTGAAACGCGTGCAGGAATGTCATGCGGTTTCCAACTCCTTTGCGGCAAGGATTTACTGCGCAAACCGATCTGAACCACTCCTCTTTGCCGGTCAAATTGAGTGGCCTAGATCGCACCTTCATGGGACGGTGAGACATGGACGTGTACACCAGCATGCTATCTACATACACGTCCGGTCGGTCCTCTCCAAAATTCTTCCCATACTTGGTTTCGACCAAGCTGAAGAGTCATGCTTGCGCTCCTCTTCAAAAACCCTAATATTCATTAACGGTCATGAGATGAGTGTCTCAAAGATCATCTCATCCGTCCAACTTCACCAGCTTGGTTATACAACCACAGTCGGGAGTTATTTGGTTAGTGAGGAGTCATTACCCATCACTTTACCACACCGTAATGCAGTATGCATAATAAAATACACACGATACTTCACAAGTATCGACTTCCCCGAATAACACGGTTATTCAATTCAGCATTACATGCTATCTTTCGTGGATCCACGATCCACACATTCCGAGACATCAATCATGTCACAAGCGGGGGATACATACTGGGGTATTGATCTGGCGGTTTACGGCGTGCGGCGTGCAACGCGCCATCACAAGAACGTGTCAGGAAGTCATGGACGGTTAGAGATGAACAGGAGAAGTGGGCAAGACTGGTCGTGTGGTACCGACGCACAACTCCACTACTCCATCACTCCACTTCCTCCACTTCCCATGAGAGACGTGAATGAGGCTCAATGACTTGTATAAATAGGTTCTCCGCCCTATTTCAAACAACAACACAAGTTCAGACGAGACAGAAAACCAAGTGTTAATACAAAAACGTATTCAAGCACCCAGAGCCTGCTTGCATCAACCGCAAGCCTGCTCACCTTTCTGTTACAAGTCATAAGCAAGCCAACACCTTCACAATCTCAACACCTTCTTCGCTTCCCTCCCTAAGATCAACCCCATCTCCTTCACTTTGTGACCGAAACAAGTCTGGAACGGTCATTTCTTGGTTTAGGCCGGACTTGCACAGATTGATCTCTCGAATCTACAAGCACTCACCGCGCAGTGCATTTGTTTAAAGGTTTAAATTCATTCCTCATCCACACCCCAAATTACCAAATTCTGCAGGAGTAGTTTTCACCCATAAACAGATCTATTCCCCTTGCTTGTGATCGGTTGCACCTCTTACTAGAATCGGTTCCCCAATGTCTAGAGTTGGTCATACCAATTACAACAAATCGATCATACCATCTCAGGTGATTACTTAAGATCGGTTTCACTAATAAAAGTCATACCAATACAAAAGTCAGGCCTTGTGAACAGTTTTACCAAGATATATAAACAAGTTATTAGCGGTTATACTAAACACACATATTGGTAATCCAAAGATTTGCAATGAATAACAATACCAATAAGCCTAGCGATTTCCCTTTCGATTCACAAAACAAGTTTATGAATTGTACTTCCTTTAAACGAATGTAAAACATTGTTTCCTAGGACGAAATATTCACCCATACCCACACATAATCACAATAGCATTCATACGATTATGTCGATGTCTTATATACGAATTTCAAAAGATAGACGTTATACTTCGTATTGTAATTCCTTAATACTATGTCTAACTAGAGTATAATCATTCACAGCTTCGCAGTTATGTTTTCAATATGCACGACTTGAAAGATACGTTAGGAATGAAACAGTTCAAGTCAAATATTACTAACCTCAAGAGGAAGGATGATGGCGTCGTTGTAGTTCTTTACTTATTCACATTCTTCAAGTCTTCACGTAATACTTGTAAGTCTCATATCCTAATAACTTTCTAGTAAACCTATACGAAGTTGACTCTAGTAAATAATCAAGCGACTCTTTAAATGAGTTTTGGTTCACTAAAATATGACAACCAAACTTGACATACCAGCGCTTGGTGGGTTCAACCGAGCAATGCTCTAACATCGGTTTTATGATTGCATCTAAATAAGTTGGTATGTTATTCTCTTTTGGTCATGAAGTATCTCTATGAAAATTTCATGAGGATCCCACTGGTTTTCGTACCTTTTCCAATTTATATTGACAAAAAGGGGGAGAATTAATGTGTAGTTTCATACTACAAATACATATGGTTTACAGATCATTATGTAAGGGGGAGTGGTTTTCATGTAGAGATGAAGTATTGACTAAAGGGGAGTGATACATATCACCATAGTATTGTTGTCAAAGTTGTGATACAATTGAACTTTGATGTTGTGTAATAATACTATGACATTGTATAAAAATGATCGAGAGCATTTGTTTTCTCATTGTTATCGCTACGGATCTTCAACAACTATGATGCTGAGTTGAACATGTTTAGAATCATGGAGTACTTGGAAGTGACGAAGTTTTCGAGTCGCGTTGAAGATGCCAAGGAGATCAAGCATTTGGATGAGAAGCTATAATTTTTAATTATTTTGTAATCCATATGTATTGATAGTTTTGTCACTAAAATTGACAAACGGGGAGATTGTTAGAGCACTGCTTGGTCGAACTCGCATGCGTTGCTATCTCAAGCATGTTTGTCAATGTTAGTGATCAAAACTATAAGTCTTGATTTCTAGCCTATTTATAGATGTCTCGGACTAGGACATAGATTGTGTAGTTGCTTAGACTTCATGGCGTTCATCATTTGAAGACGAAGAACTACTAAGGGGAGCTTGTGGAACTTCATCGACCAAAGGGACGTGGAGACTGAAACTCATCTATCACTTGGAAAGTCTATTTCTACTATATCTCCTATATTGAGACTTAAGTCGTATTACGATATAGTTTTCTATATACACATTTGAGATTTCGAGCTGAAGTTATCTCGCTTACATATTTCTCGAAATATGTGTTGGAAAGCCTTCGCTTCGACCAAGTTCATCTTATATCATGTGAAAATTGCCGAGTAACATCTTACATGGTTTGTGTGATACAATCATTTGGTGTGGTCTTGGAATGTTTCGTTTTGATTATTTTAATATCTTGAAAATTGCTTTGATGCTAATAGTGTGTGAAAATGGCTATTGTCATCCTCTAAGAAAGTTTCAATGATTGAAATAAGAGTTTATAACACTTAACCATTATTGGATATGTCATGTTGTGCACTATTGCACATATGTAATCCATGTCCGGGAACCATAGTATGCGCACCCGTTCGCGTACCTGTTGGTTTGAGAAATCCGAGAACCTAAGTATGCGTACCCATTTGCGTACTGGCGTACATGTTCATGTCCGAGAATTTCTGCTGGGATTGAAAGTTCGCGTACCCGTTTGCGTATTGGCGAAACCCAATCTTGGTCCGGGTATTTCAAGTATGCGTACGCGTTTGCATACTTGAAGGTTAAAGTTCTAAAATCAGTTACGAACATGAACATAAACATTTATAATAAGGAATGCAATCCTTGCAAACTGTGGATATAATTTCATGAATTGATTCGAGTGAACCAAACCGATTTTGCTTCAATTGTGTTCTTGTATACTTCTATGAGAATATAGCAATTGAACGGCTCTTTAACTAGTTTCATTTGAGTCATTTGAACAAGTTATGGTTAAGATGAATAAGGTTGATATGAGAGTAATCATATGGCTAACCTCGGTTAACTATTTATGAGCCAACATGGTGTACACGTTTGTGTACGGTTACATAAACCTAAATGAAGGTACATTTCATTTGTGTGTAACAAGATAAGATCGATCTAACGGTTGAAAGATATTAGCTTGGTTGAATAAGGTTTTTCATCTAACGGAGAATATTGAATGCTTTGTTACCAAGGTAACTTGGATTGCAAACCCTGATTTGAAAACTATATAAAGGAGAACTCTAGCAACTAGGAAACCTAATCCCCACGCCTCTTGTGTGTTACTAGTTGCATAACTAGAGTCGATTCTCCTTTAACCTTAGGTTTCCATCGAGACCCTGTAGGTTAACGACTTTAAAGACTTGATTGGAATTGTGAAGCCAGACCCAACTATTCTCTTTGTAGTTGCGTGTTCTGATCTTGCCCGATTCTATCGTATTGAGTACAATTGAGATAATTGACTCGAGATCAATTTCTCCGACAGGCAAGATAAAAGTAATCACAAACATCTTCGTCTCATCGTTTGCGATTCCACAATATCTTGTTTCGCTAGTCGATTAAGATTATTGTGAGGTGACTGATAATACTAGGCTGTTCTTCGGGAATATAAGTCTGGATTATCAATTGGTTCATGTTCACCTTGATTTATCAAAAGACGGAACAAAAACTCTTGGGAAATTATGTGGGAGACAGATTTATTCAATATATAGACTTTTCTGTGTGAGACAGATTTGTTTATCAAGTCTTCGACTTTGGGTCGTAGCAACTCTTGGTTGTGGGTGAGATCAACTAAGGGAATCAAGTGCGTAGTATCCTGCTGGGATCAGAGACATAAGGAACGCAACTGTACCTTGAATCAGTGTGAGATTGATTAGGGTTCAACTACAGTCCAGTTCGAAGTTAACTGGTAGTAGGCTAGAGTCTGTAGCGGCTTAATACAGTGTGGTGTTAAAACTTGGCTAGGTCCCGGGGTTTTTCTGCATTTGCGGTTTCCTCGTTAACAAAACTTCTGGTGTTTGTGTTATTTCTTTTTTTCGCATTATATTTTGTTATATAATTGAAATATCACATGTTCTGCGTTAAGATCAATCAATTAGAATATCCAACCTTTGGTTGTTGATTTAAATTGATTGACACTTGAACATTGGTCTTTGGTACCGTTCAAGTTACTCCTCTTATATTCAGTCGGGCTCGCAGATTTATGTTTGCTGATTGCGGATTGAATTAAGAGTTAGAGATGTTAAACTCTTTGATATACTTTACTCTAGATTGAGTCTGACTGTCTAGTTGATTATTGAGAAAGTGTATTGGAGTAAGTCCTCTCAGATTGCCAAACGAATTGTTGGGTGTGGTTGTTAGACCCCCGCATTTTCACTACCAATGAAACTCGTTGTTATTTGGCACATCTTTAAATTCCACAACTTGCTAAACTGTATTCAACCAAGAAAAAAACCCTTCCGGTTCTAAACCACCATGAAATTCTGGATTCACTACTTTTGTTCCTTCCTACCAACGATAAGAATCTTCTCATCGGATTATTCCATTACAAAAAGGGTTGTCATTTTCCTCTTCTGGTTCGTCTTCTTCTTCACGCAATATGTTATGTCGAACCAGCATACCTTCGATATTTGTCATTAATTGTTCTCTTAGTGCACTAAAATCTTCTGGAGCGCCTCCTTGACCGACTTGTAGTCTTGGTGGCATCGTATCAACCCTAGTATCGACTTTTCTCTGAGAACCTAACAACTGCGGCAGATATATTGAAAAGAAAGAAAAGTGACAGTTCGCTCGAACCGCGAATTATTCCTGAGAATAACGACTATGAAGAGATATAATTATTTAGACCTCGGTGTCCCGACAATAAATAAAAATCAGAATTAAACTTGAACAAGTTCAATAAAAATAAATTTTATTAATCAATCAATTGTTTCATAATAATAACTAAAAGACTCTTAAATAGACTTGAGAGAAAACTCTAACTTGTATAACAAGAGAGGATGAAACCACCCAAAACAGACTCAAACTCAAAATTTGTTATTTTTGGCGAAGTTGAGATTTTTCCAAATAATGAAAGTACTAATGCAAAAATTATGTGTCACAAACGGCGACTCAAACGAACTCCTAGCAAAAAGGATATTAGCAAAACCAAACTCCTAAAATAACAAAAACGGCCTTTTCAAGCCCTAACGACGGAATTCGGCTAAATTCTGAAGAGTATATAGAAGTTTCAAAACCTAGGTTTTAATTGGTCCACATCTAACATACTTTTCTGATGGTTAACGACGGTCCTGAGACCCAAACTCTAATTTTAAACGTTTTAGACCCAAATGCAATCCCGATCACAAAGTTGGATCCAAAATCTAAATGAGGGAGGATCCATGGACACTCTTATATGGACAAGGTCGGACAAGATTTGTGCCACTTTCTCCGCCAAACTCAAACGACAATGAATTTAAGTCTAATATTTTATTGATATGCTCTTATTATAAGACTTTACATTCCTACCAAAAATGAATGCAATTAGAGATAGCAAACCTCACCATCTACCGATCTTAATTTCAACCGTTAATTTTGAACGGCTGATATTTAAAGGGGTAGATGGTGGTTTTATACATTTCGAATTGTGCTCATTTTTCGTAGGAATGTAGAGTCTTATAAAAACAATATACCATCAAAATGTTAGACTTAAATTCATTATCGTTTGGGTTTTGCGGAGAAAATGGTGCAAATCTTGTCCGACCTTGTCCATCTAAGAGTGTCCATGGATCTAAATATCCTTAGATAAATAGACTACATTTAAATTATAAATTGATATTGGAATTATCCTTATTTATTTAGATTAGACAGATCGAAAGTAGTGTGATCATCGCTTGATAGAACAAGTACAATACAAAAATCTCTGTTTCGCTAGCTGGTTATGGGAATTCATGCATAATCAAATGACCTTAGAAGTTGTCTCACGGAGTAGTTTAAATTGAATATGAGAGCATACATGATCAATTAGGGTTCCAGGGTACATGACAATGGACCGTACAACTACAACTACATAGCAGTTGCATTTGCAGTCATGATAATAGCGATATCTCACCATCCACCGGTTAATTTTTTTTTTTTTTTTTTTTTTTTTTTGGAAGGACTGTTTGTAATATTTTAAGAACTGCTGTTGTCCAGCTGGAGCTAATTTTTGATCTCAATGATTTCCAACAACACTTAGTTGACATCAAGATTTGAGAACTTTCACAATATCATGGTACCAAACCAGATCCCCGCACAAACAGAAGGAAAAAATCCTCGGTTTTGGTAGTTAGTATGTACAAGCTAAGGTCCAGTATAAAAACGTGCTGGTAATCTTACTGGAAGTACCATCCAACCCAGGAAGACTGAAATTCTCATTCTGAACATAAAAAAGTTAAAATGGATTCTTGCGTAAAGCTTAACCAGTATCAGTATAGGAATCAGTTGTTTGATTCTTGTTTTTTCTCTTTGGTAATTACCTCGACTTCACCTCGACTTGACCTCGATCGAACGATGCCATTAATAGGTACAGATGTGATGGTTTGACGCAGTTTAGTACTAGTATTATCCAATGATATTGTCAAATAAAATAAAAAAATGATAATCCAACAATGATCTTAATTATAGTCCTTAATTATTTATTAGGGAAAGCATGTCAAATTGCTGAGGCAATTCATGAAGGCTTTGCATTACCTACTAGCCTAGCAGCTACCACAAATTAATGACAGATGATGGCTCCATTCAAAGCTTTTCTATTAATCTTTCAAAGATTAGACTTTTAAACCTGAAGGATTAGAATAGAAAGCACTAAAATCTAATCATGAAGATTGCTGATTATATTTGGTTACTTGCGGTTGTCAATCATGATGTCAGATTTGTGGTACCAGTTGAAATCTAGCAAACTACTTAAGAATCATGTGAAAACAAATAAAGGAATACAAGTTCACAAGCATTTGGGGCTCACCACCACCCATTCAGTAAAGGGGGAAAAAAAGAAATAAAGAATTAGAGCCTGCACTTGCCGGATTAATGATTGGTTGAACATTGTAGAGGACTGTCGTCGGCATGCCATGAACAGCTGGGAAAAGAGCATTGACGGACCCCTCCATACGTGTGTATCCAACACTCATCGTGTCATTTGTTGAACTTTTTGCCATTATAAGGCCGGTTCCTATGGGGTGGCTAACCCACCCATTTATCATGCCAGCTGGCCAGGCAAACTGGCCGCGCCACTATGGGAAAAAATATAAGCGATCTAGTCTCCACCTAGTGGTGTAGTCTCGACCGCTAGCGGTCTCCTAGCGATCGCCCGGTCTAGTTTACACCGCTAGCGGTTTAATCTCGACCGTCCACGGTCGGTGCTCTACCGCCTATAAATACCCCTATTCCCTTCAGTTTTGATTCACAAAAAAATAATTCTTTCTTCCCTTCTCTAGAGAGCAGACCAGAGCGATTTTTTAAAAATGAGTAGTTCCAAAACAAATAGACAAAGGAAAAGAAACAGGAAAAAAAAAAGGAAAATTTGTTGCAAATAGTGATATCGTATGGGCTCAGGATAAAGAGCATGAGTTCGCTAATGTTAGGCAACTAGTTGGATCTGGTGTAACATCTACGCATTTATGTAACCATCCCGAGCGAGTTTTGTTACCTAAATTAAGAGGTGGTGGTATGAGCTAACTGAAGTGTTTGGGTTACTCCCCAAAATTGTTCCAGAATCCTTGAGAAGATATCCTTGGCAGTGTTTATATTTCATGAAAGGCAAAAACCACAGGACTCAAATTGTGCGAGTTATTTGTGAACGTTGGTGGAACACTGCAAATACGTTCTTTTTCAAGGATTTCAAGTGGGGTAAGTTCTATTTTTTCCATTCAATAGTTTAATTTTTAGTTCAGAAACAAATTTTAATTTTTAGAGATTCAATTTTTTAGCCCAATTAATTCAGAAACGTTTACAAAGCTTTGGGCGGCAACCTAGCAACAAGATGGGCACCAACACCTTTTTGAATAGCAATACCTAGCCTATGAAAAATGAAACTACCAAAACCACTACTTGCGTCATTGTTCACTAAACAATTCTTCAGACGCTTGAAAAAACATAAAGTATCCTCTCCAAGTTCCCTAAAGTAAAGAAAGCTAGAACACCCAGACCATATCCATGAGAGACACACTTGTCCAGGTATTTAGTGCGTTTATGCGAAACAGCACTAGAGATAGCTTTGCCTGGAACGAAAGAGCGAATACCATCACCTGTAAAATGAGAGACACCTGTAACATCCATGCATACATCTTGACCATTTTCCCAGTTAAGGACGAGAATATCAGCGGGCCTTAAGCCTTTGTCATCATCAGACAGAAACCCAAGAGAGACTTCCTTACGGGCAGGTACACTAGCTTTGTAGCAAATGTCAGCAACAATGTCACGTACAAAGTCATGACGGAACTTAATCCCAACATCTTTAGCACAATGGAGCGCGTGATCCCCAAAGATATCCATAGATTTGTTGCAACTTGAGTATAAACCATTCTCAACAAACAATGGGATACCAAGACGGTAACAGAGGACAGCCCTGAACCCATCGGGCCCTAGGCATTGGTTAAGCCCACTAATCGGTAAGGCTAACAAATAATCATGTGCATGCTTAACTTGGTTACATTGCCACAAAATGGAATCTCTTGCAGACATACCGTTAGATTTATATATGTTGACTGGAATAAAAAGTGAGGGTGAAATAGTACAATTTAACCAATTAAAGTGGATATCAGAAGGAAGATGGAAACAATTACTCCCCTTGTACGCAATGATACTGAAGGAAAGCCTGAATACAGACAGTTACACTCATATGGATTAAGAGTGTCTGGGTTGAAGGCTTTTTTGAGCCGTTACAATGCCAAGGGGATAAACAGAACTGAAGATTATCCCGAGCTTGAACGTATTTTTGTATTATGGATGTTAGGCCAAGTTTTTTTCCCCAATGCTAGCACAGTGTCATTAATTAGTTTTCTGGAATCTTTAGAAGATTTAAGTAAAGCGCCAAATTATGATTGGGGTTCTGTAATTTTAGCTGAGCTATACATATGTCTCGGTGATTGCTCAACCAAGAAGACAGATAGCTTAAATGCATTTTGGGTCGTATTGGAGGTAAGAACTATTTATTAGATTTATTATCGAGTTGTCAAACTAGTGGTGAATGTACTAACACATCAATTTTCGTCAATGTTATTTTTCAGTATTGGTGGTATACTTACTTTACGGTCGGCGAACCTGATCTTCACGATAAACGATTAATTTTTCCAGTCGTGTACAAGTATAAAACTGATAATTGGATTGGCCAGATTAATGATGGTCAAAATGTTGTTGTTGTGCAAAGGATGCAACAAGTGTGCAGAACTAGTATTAACATTACGCCAATGCCGTATACAGTAATTGATGAGTTCCATGAACCAGTGGCACAATCCATGCTTCAGTTAAGCCTTAAGCGACTTGTGTTTTACAGTCCAGTTAGTGGTCAGGGTATTTGGTACTACGGAGAAAGACTTATATTTCAGCTACAAGGAATAAAGGTAAAAGCAATCAACCCGTTTCCAACTTCAATTATTTCACATGATGATTGGATAAAGTTGATAAATAATGGACAACCTTGGGAAGAAGCTGATGATTTGATCCAAGAACCAGAAAATGACTATGATTACTACAGTTGGTTTCAAAAGGTATGCAAGCTAAATGTTTTTGTTCATCCACAAAACTTAGGTAGTGTTGACTTTCCAGCAATCGGCAATTTGCCACTTACAGATCTTCCATCCCAACCCCCACCATCGACGGGCGAACCATATACGTACCCTGGCAGTCAAATGGGGTCGTCAAATATGCCTCCATTATCTTGGGAAGTCCAGACTTTATCACCAAGTGGAGATGTTGTTACAGTTCCACTTACTAGTGAAGGTATGCAGCAGAGCTATCCATACGATGTTGTGGTGGCAACAAAAGAAGAGTATCAGAACGAGTTGAACAATTTTGCGCTTTTACCAATCAATTCCGCAATTTTCACTTGAGTCAGATGCAGGCTTTGAGGGAGAGTATGAGTTATGAATTGCCTGAGACTCCGTTAGGGTCAAGTTCTCAAATGCCCGGTGAGAGAAATATAAGAAATCGTGCAAGTGGAAGTCGTGGAGGTCGTAGAAGTCGTCGTCACACTCCGATGGAAGAGACTATGGTGGAAAAGACTCAGCTAGCACCAACAGCAACAAACTTGGAGACGGATTTCCAGTCTCCTCTTGGTTTCATTCCCCAAGGTCCTGTACTTACTCCTGGTGGTGGACACGTAAATTTGGATGCATTTAGGAAATCCTTAATTTATACCCCAACAAGTTCAGCATTTCACCGATTTCAAGCACCTCCAATGGCTCCGTTATCATTTCAAGGTTATGAATCACCGGATGCTACTCAACCACCATCTCAGAGTCCAAATAATGAGTTTTCACAAGATCAAACAGGCTTAGGGGATTATGTATTTGGTGGTAATCGTTAGTTTGAGAGTTTTGTTAATCGTTAATATGAATCGTGGTTTGTTTAAATCGTTAATGTAATTGCACTTTTGTTTGATAAATAATAATCTTCATTTAAAGTTTTCTACATAAGTTAAAATTGAGAACTTAGAATTGATAAGCTAGATTAAATTGGGGCAACACTTTTAAGATTTCATAACAACTTGCATATCGGAACTTCTCTCAGTTGTCACGGAGCCACTTTGCACGACATCTTTGATCAATTTCCAGCAGGGTTTCACCACTTCTCATGTTTCGAGCCTCTTCCCTTATCATACCAATATACTTGTTAACATTCTTGGAAATTATGGAGAACCGAGCACCCAACACCATCGAATTGCGATTGTTGAGGTTCGTTGTTTCTTCTTCAAATTTCATTAAAACGCGTCCCCAAAACGGAATAAGCCGTGATGCGCCATCAACGATTGGATGATTAGTGAAGAAAACAGAATTCCTGCAGATGCTTTCATCTTCTAACGTGCTAAAATTGTGCTGCTGTGCAACTCTCCAACTATTTGCTCTTCTTAATTCATTTTGCACACTAGCTCGAAGTGCAACTCTTTGATTTTCGGCCGCATGTTGCTCTTCTATGAATTGAGCCATAGAAATGTTTTGAGCAATTGGAAAATCTAAGAAAATAGGAAGAAGGTGTGAGTTAAAATGGTAGAGGAATGTGGTATTTATAGAGGGGAGATTTATGGCCGTTGGATCAGTATCTACTCAGCGGTGTAAACTAAACCGGCTGGTCTTATAAGAGCCGCTAGCGGTGTAGTCTTGACTGAGCGGTCTCGACCGCTCGGTAGAAACTTGACCTGGCCTGGCTAAGTGGCAAATTTGCCACTTAGCCAGGCCGGTTTGCCAGCTCCATAGTGGGTGCAAAAATGGCAAACTATCAAGTTTGCCACACCCATAGGAACCGGCCTAACCAAGAAGGAAAAACTGTGTACAGAGGTCATACATTAGCAATTGTTAGTACAAGCAGTGATGGGTCAATTATGTTAATACATGGGGTGTAGAGGAGAGAAACAATTCAAGATGCCAAGAAAATCAAAAACCGATATAATTCCTCGCATTTTTCTTAAAATAGATTTTAATTCTACATAATGATCCTATACAAATTGTTCTATAATTAAGAATTACAACAACAGAACTGCCTAAAACCCTCTTCTAATTGTACACAATTACAGTCCGACCCATTTTACCCATCTGAAGAGTCGTCCAACTCTGAAAGGCAACTCATAATCTTTGGTAACTGCAGGTTCCCTCCTTGCCGTGTCGCGATCGGACCAGACGTAAACCCCACGTTCTTGCCGGTTGCCAGGTACAGTGTTGTCGAGTATCACAGCAATGAGGAATGCCACCACCATGTTAAATGATAATACGGTATTCAGAACATAGTTCAGCTGCAAAAGAAAAAAAAAAACAATGGGCGATGCATTCTTAGATTTCAGGATAAAGATCACTCGCACATAATCTCAAATACGTATATAAGTTAACTTGGTTACAAATTTTAATTCACATGAAGTAGAAGGTCAAAATAGATAATGCATACCCCGTTATATTTGCTTTGAAAAGGTCCATGAGATGCCACAGTATATGGCTGGAAATAGCTGGGGACTGATGAGTTGGCATTGGGAGTAACACCATATTGCTGGAAATAGGACGGTATAGAGAGCGAAAAGAACAGAGAGAGACCAACTATGATAATATTTCTAGAGCTTCCCGCCTCACTATAACGTAGGTTTGACAAGCCAAGTGCTGCAAGCATGGCCCACATGACACAAAGAAGAGCAGCAACCATGACATCAGGAATTGAAGCAATAAAACCACCGACTTTACCTGTGGCCAAGAAAATAGCAGTTTTTTTAGCAGAGACGTGTAGATAGAACAAATTCATAAAGCAAGACAATTAGCGGGGGAAAATTTCTATAACAGAGCATGCAAGTCACCCACGTGAATTCCTTGTAAAGTTACATACTGAGGAAGCCATTTGTTAAAAAGGAAAACTTACCCACAAGGGACAAGAGTATTAAAATGCATGCCCCCAGCTCCACCGATCTTCTGCTTCCTACTTTCGTCACGGCAATGGTATGCACATTTTCTGTAAGTGTTGTTGAGCCAGTTCCTGTACCCCATAGACCAGCCAAGAGACTACAGATTCCTTCAAGGCCTATTGCTCGGCTGACAACCCCTGGAGTTGGAGGTTTGGACGCCACCAATAATGATGATGCATGGTATGAACCAACCTATGCACGAGGAAGAAACCACAAATAACCAAGGAAAGGTTAACCTACGGTAAGCTGAGAATTTTTAGTTCAGATTGTTGTTCAATATATGGATAACCAAGCAACAACTTGGGACTTGATTGAGTGAATTCTTGAGTACTTAAGGTAAGCTGGACTAGTGATGATCCAAATTAAGGTCTGCTTTAAGTTCTGATTGTGTACTTAACCCTTGATTACTGCTAATACTACATTCAGTTTAAGTAGTCATAAGCTGTCCTATGTAGCTATTGAGGTGTCTCTTTATCCCAAGATGGAAAGCATGACAAGCAGTAGGACTCCCTTCTAAGCTCTTGCATGAAAGACCAAAAATTGATTTCTCCATCATTCAAGCATTAAGAAGCCACAGGCAAAAACCTAGCAGTTAATAAGATGTTCTATCCATTTCTTCTAGCTAATTCTATTAAAAGTACTGTTAGCGACTATTATACTATGTAAGACCTTGTGTATCATGTGGTTTTACGATGCTGTTCAGTTCAGTTGTAGAGTATGATAATACTAGGAGTAGTTCTGTTTTAAGCATGAGGAATAGTTCATAATCATCGATAAGGTTAAATAATGATGATTAAGGAGCTTAATATCTGACACAGATGTCACCAAAAGTTTTAACAATATAATGTGAGGTTTGGCATTATCATGGACTGATACACATTTAGAAATGAGGACTGGAGTAATGTTAGCTTCATGAAGAAGGTTAATGAGTAACCACAAAAAACACGATTACTTTTACAGGTCAACTTGCTGGTAGCAAAGGGGTGTTTCGACTACTGAATGATTAATATTACAGTGTATATCAGAATCTAGTTTCACTTATTGTTGTTTGCATGGGGAACTGTAAACCTAGTTAATACATTTCTTTCTCGATAGACCAAGGTAACAACCACACCATAGCTTATATACCGACGGCAAAATTAATACAAGAAACTACAAAAGCTTACTTCACAAGTAGTAGGGACTCACCGAATCAACAGATGCAATAATAGACACCACGCACATTACAAGAGCTGTTTTCCAGTGGAAAATTGGTATTCCCCACTGTAACGGATATGGAAATCTAAACCACGGGGCAGCTTTTAATGCATGAGAAGTATCAACACGACAGTGCTTCATCTTGGGGATATGTTTCCTGCAAGCCTCAGATATAATATTTGAAGCAGGTACATTAACGTCACAACCTTTGTAGGTATAAGCACCTGTCTCAGTAAGAAGAAAGGCAATAGCCCAAGTGATTGCCAAACCCAGTGGAACCTGAAAACCATACAACAAGAATGTAGTAGCATACACGGATAAGTTCCTTGCTACAATGAAAAGGTGGGAAAAATCTAGTAATCAAACAACAAAGAACCCGAAATCGGTAGAACTTACTGCATAAATCAGAAATACTCGATGACCGAAAACAGATACTTTACGAAGATACTGCAGGAAAATGTGAATGTATTAGAGTAGTTGACTTGTTGCCCAAACTAAAGCAAGAACAGAATAGCAACATTTGAATCAACACATATAACTTGAAATGTTATAAGAAGTGAAACCCAATGAAAAAGCATCAAAATCAAAATTGAGAGGAATCAGAAGAATAAAATGGTCTATACTTACGAGTGCAAACAGAATAACTATTAGTATCTGCACTGCCCCAATCTCAAGGCAGGTACCTACTTGAGGAAAACCATAACTGTAGAAAGAGAGTCCGACAGCAGCTATCGTCGGGGATACAACAACTGGATTGATCAAACTGAAAAGTAACATCAATTTAGTGAAACATAACCCCTCCACATGCCGACAATGAAGTTTAAAACCAGTGAAATGTATCTTCTTGAACAAATATAATGGACATACCGCAAGAAGATTGACATTAGTCCACTGTAACCCAACATAGTTTGAAATGCTGATGATATTATTATAGCCCCCTGTAGCTCTTTCATGACATGCTTAAAATTCTGCAGATGATAAATAACTTCTGATGTGTCTACTTAAACTTGAAAGCCAAAATTAAGAAACTGGATATATGGTTAAGATTTTGGGCCTGGTACCAATGTAAAGAGCAAGGTAGCTATTGTCTTTCATGGCATAATTATCGAGCAGACACTACTTAGCAAGGATAGCAATAGGCAAAATTTACATACATAAAATATGGCCAATCTTTCGATTGAATTCACATATATACATACTCGGGACACATAAACAAACTTTCCCATATGTAACTGGGACAGCAGCACATGGGCAATAGAACTAAAATTAGATTGACTCAACTATAATACTGAACTACACAGTTTCTATGTTTCTCCATTTTTCTGTCCATGTCCAAGATAAATTTTTGGAATTCACTTAATGACAGAAAGAAAGAAGAGAAAAATGAAAGAAAACACATATGAGGAAAACTTACATTCCCATTTAATCCTTGGAATTCAGGGGAGTTAATTATAGCCAATGCCGGAGCGAGAAAAACAAAAGATGGGCCCTGTATTAATGGCAATCTTGATCCAAAAAATGTATGCAATAATGTAGTAACTCCAGATACAAATAATACTGTTGACACCACCATAGCTGTATCTTCCTGAAATAACATTCTATCTACCATTAAAACGAATAAACTTTCCAAATTTCAATTCTAAAACAAGAATAACAGTGTTTTTGCTTACATGGTCACCACCCATTGCTGGAACTATCACGAGTGGGATAAGAATTAAGGAACCCAATATCGAAATATAATGCTGGAATCCATAAAAACCAATTGGAACTGCAAAATTTTAAAAAAAAAAAAAAAAAAAGAATTCATTGAACTCGTCAAGATTAAAACTTTCACGCTCAATAGAACAAATAATTCAAGAAAACTCACCTAGACCAGGACTATCTCTAAGTTCATATTTCATATGAGATATACGATTACCATAACCGTCGTCGTCATCATCATCATCCCTTGATTGAGGTAATACATTAACAACATTCTCCTCTCGAATAGGTGGTTTGGGATGAATTACTGGGTTTTCAACCCGAACTTGTTGCCCATTTGGTACCGGTACACTACTACTCTTTGGCACCACTACCACTTCTGGTTCTTTCCTCTTCTTCAGCACATTCTGATCCTTATCCAAAGAAGTAGTCGTAGTTGCAGCAGTGGGCGTGGTTTTAGCTACTGAGGGTTCGCCATTTGCAACCGGAATAGGTTGTCTTCGACCAGATTCAAGATCCACTTGAACTTCACTAGGTTTAACAGGTTTAGGTGGTACAAGTTCAGGAAGAAGAATCTGACCTGAATTGTTACTCGCATTTGTTTCTCCAGACAGTTTTGGTTTGAATCCAGTTTTCTTAGCCCATGATGTTGATGCTGGCATTGTTGTTGGTTCTTGAACTGGTGGCCATGGCCCTGGTCTAGGTCTTTTGGGGAGATCAATGTTCGCCATTTTATCGTGTTATATGGAACTTAGAGCTGCATAGCTGAATAAATGTAGGAATTTTCTATAGATAAAAGATCAGATCTTTGGTTAGGGTTTTTGACGAGGCTTTTATCTGGTAGATGAATTTACTGGAAAAAATCTAGGGTTTGAAAGTTTGGAGCTCGAGTATTAGAGTGGGAGAGAGAAGTGATGCTTTGGTAAGCAGCTCAGAGACAGAGAGAGTGAAAAAGAGTGTGGGTGTGGGTGATGCTAAGGGAGGTGAAGAAACGCCAAAATTAAAGAGGAAAGACAACCTAACTGGAGCCCGTTATTTGGGTCCATACCAAAACCCAGTTTTTTGTTTATAATATTTTAAGGAGGCTCCAGAGTCCAGAGACGTTACTGCTGTACTGATTTTTTTTTTTTTTTTTTTTCATAAAAAGAGGAGAAAACCTCAAACTTACAGAGATAACAAACGTCTTCTGAAGAAGTCGTTTGTGTTCATGACTTGTACATTCCAATTTTGGATATCTAGATAGTTCATAATGGCTAAAAGACTTTCACCATTCCAGTTATTTTGGATAGTGAATCTATTACAAAAAACCGACAGATTTGCTGCCCAAATGATATTGTATCTACTAGTTAGAACAAAAGCCATAGCTTTAAAATTTATATCAAAGTGTGAATTATTTCCAAAATCTGAGCTTTGTTTGTATCTTCTTTCTCTAGCTTTAGCATACATTCCTATTAATAGCTTGAGAGTAGGTTGTGAATCACTTTGAAAAATGATATGATAGCCACTCATTTCAACCGCCCATTGAAAAGCCGCCTCAGCTCCTGCTGCTTCTAATTGTTCTCTGGTAGTACAGTTTCTCCAGCTACCTCTAGCTTCCGTGGTTCTTCCTGCAAAGTCTATCATTGTTAGTCCAACCCCTGAGCTAGTTATAGGATCATGCATGGATAAGGCTATATTTATCGTTATTGCCATGAATCCCGAAGTATCCTGAGGTTGACTGCTAGTGATAATCAATGAGTCGTCGTTAAGAGGGTTGTAGTATAAGGATTGCATGATATTGTAGTTTTCCCTATTCGCCCACATGAAACTATTTATGAACTTTACGATCTTCCTAGTTGTTACAGCACTATTTTGAATTTCCCTTTTGAACACCCTATTACATCTTGCCTTCCAAACATGCCATGTTACAATGCTACAGAAAACCTTCCATTCCATTGCACTGTTTTCTATATCTCTTTGAGTGAACCAACCATTTAACCAATCATGAAAAGTGTTAGCATTTTGCATTACATTATCAATATCAAAATTAAGATGCATCCATACCTGTTTTGTGAAGTTACATTTCATAAATAAGTGAGTAAGAGATTCCTCCTCTTCATTACAGAGTTTGCAGCATACATCTATTTCTGGTATTATGGCAGCAACTCTCATACTATTTGGAAGTATGGAGTGTGCTGCCTTCCAGATAAAGTTCTTGATAGAAGGGGTAATTTTCATTTCCCATATTTTGTTCCACTGCATGTTAGTTCCTTCAAGAAATTAATGGTTTTATATAAAGATTTAACACTAAAGTTACATGTGTTGTTTAAAGTCCAGTGAGGAACATCTATCAAACCATTACTAGGAATTTGTATCTTCCTTATCTTGTCTACAGTAGTACTGTCGAAGCAACCTGCTAGTTTTGTTAAATCCCATGTTTTATTAATAGTAATCAAATGACAGACTTTAGTAATACTTCCATCTCCTAACCTTGTAATGTTTTCAGTTGGTTTAACATCTGGGATCCAGTAATCGTCCCATATGTCTATGTTTTCTCCATTTCCTAACTCCCAAAAGCAATATTTCTTTAAGTAAGCTATTCCTAGTAGAATACCTTTCCAAATCCAACTATCGCTTTGGTTTGACACCGTGTTTATATGAAGAATATCACACATAGGATAGTACTTAGCTTTAAGACTTTTAGCCATTAAAGAGTGAGGATTGTTGTACAAACTCCATCCCGTCTTAGCCAACATAGCTATATTAAAATTTTTCATGTTTTGGAATCCTAATCCTCCTTCCTCCAAAGATTTGCACATATTATCCCAAGCCATAAGACAAATACCTTTTTTACCTTTCTCATTCAAGCCATTTTCATCTCTCCCCCACCAAAAGTTTCTTTGCAATTTAGTTATATCATTACAAATCTTAACAGGTATTCTAAAACAATTCATTTGATAGACACAAATTGATGAAGAAACATTTCTAATCATTACAGCTCTTGCTTCAGGGTTTAGGAGCTCACCTTTCCATCCTATCAATCTATTTTTCATTTTTTCTACCAAGGGTTCGAAACATTTTATTTTTGATGTGTAAGTAAACAACGGAGAACCTAGGTATTTGTCATTTATAGGTATTTCATTTACTCCTAAAATTTTCTTAACACTATTCCTAAGTGTAGGATCGGTTTTAGAGCTAAAGAACACCCCTGATTTGGTTAGATTGATCAACTGACCAGATGTATCCCCATAATCATGAAAAAGTTTAACAAGATCATTACAAGAGAGATTGTCGACTTCACAAAATATAATACAATCATCGGCCAAACATTAAGTGACTAATAGAAGGGGCATTGTTAGTGATTTTTATTCCTTTTATTAAGCCTAGGTCTTCAGCATGAGTTAGGGTTCTAGAAAGGGCCTCCATGCAAAACAAAAATAAATATGGAGATATAGGATCTCCCTGTCTCAATCCCCTAGTGGGTTTAAAAAATCGATTGGGGATCCATTAATAAGAATCGCTAGAGTAGTGGTAGAGATGCATTGATAAACAAGATTACACCATTTTTCATTAAAACCCATTCTCTGCATGATACGGATTAGGAAATTCCATTCCACTCGGTCGAAAGCTTTCGACATGTCTATTTTTAGGCCCATAAGGCCTTTTGTACTTTTATTGTTTCTCATTTTATGAATTATTTCATTCATGGGCTAAAGTGATATTTTCAGAAATTTGTCTTCCAGGAATGAAAGCTGACTGAAAAGGGGATATGATTTTACTAAGGAGGCCTTTCATTCTATTTGCCATAAGTTTAGAGATAATTTTATAAGTTGTGTTTGCTAAGGCTATAGGTCTAAACTCAGCTGGGGTGATTGGGTTTAAAGTTTTAGGGATAAGCGAAATGAATGTGGCATTCATCTCTTTAGATATAAAACCTGTTTCAAAAAAAGCATGGATCATTTTAGTTAAATCAGGGCCTATAATTTCCCAATTCTGTTGAAAGAAAATTGGTGGGAACTGTGCGGCCCAGGACTTTTATCCGGTTCCATAGAGAAAATGGTTTGTTTTATTTCAGCTAAGGAGGGGCTGGTGCAAAGCATATCATTATCAACTGAATCGATGCTAACAGGAATCATATCAATCATGTTTTGGTCCAAACAAGGATTTACAGTAGTTGCTATTTCATGAAAATGGTTAGTAATACAAGAAACAATTTCAGGTCTACTGTTTATCCATACATCATTTTTGTCTTTTAAAGTTTCAATCCGGTTTCTTCTGAACCTCTGTTTTGCCCTAGTGTGAAAATATCTAGTGTTTCTATCGCCTAACAGTATATTTTGATCCCTACTTTTAACCTTCCAAAATTTTTCATTTATATTGTACCAAGCAGTGAGATTTTTTCTAAGAAGTTCAATATCCCTGTTTTTACTTGGATAACTATTTCTACTATTGACCTTCTTTAGTTCAGCCTTAGTTTTTTCTATGTTTGTTCTTATGTTTCCAAAAGTGTATTTGTTCCAGTCCCTAAGAATATGTTTAACACAAGTAAGTTTCTTATTCATAGTATGGGCATGGGAACCCCTAATTTCATTTTCCCAACAAGACTGTATTAAAGGCTTACATTCATCATGTTTCATCCAATCGCCAAAGTATTTGAATGGGGTAGCCCCATCATTCCAAGTGTTAATGGTGTTAAGAACTATAGGGACATGGTCAGAAGCAAGAGGCCCAAGATGTTTGATACTGGAATTGGGAAAACTAGTAATCCACAGGGGATTACATAATGCCCTATCCAGTCTCTGTTCTATAATATCATTATCTTTTTTGTGGTTGTTCCAAGTAAAAGTGTAGCCTGAGAAACCTAGGTCCAAAAGACCACATGAATTAATAAGATTATTGAAAACATCAGCTTCACTACCATTAAAAGGGAATCTACTCTTTTTCTCTTCAGCATGCAATACTACATTTAGATCACCTATAATTACCCAAGGTTTGTTCATGTTACTAGCTAGGCGTTTAATAATATCCCATGATTCTAGTTTTAATTGAGAGTAAGGGCTCCCATAAAAACAAGTGAGTATCCATTCAACCTTATTATTATTTGGAAGCACAACAACATTTATGTAATTATGGGCGTATTCAGAAATTGTTAGTTTTATATTGTTTTTCCAAATCAAGCAAAGACCTCCAGCAGTGCCTCTAGGAGAAACTAACCAATAATTATAGACATCCAAACTCCTCATTATGTTATGCATAGCTTTATTTTGTTGTTTGGTCTCAGAAAGGAACAAAATATCAGGATTTTTTCCATTTAGAATATCTAGCAGACTATTCCTAGTTTCAGTACTACCTAAACCTTGGCAGTTCCAGGCTAAGACGCTAATAAATTCCCAAAAATATGATACAATGGGGTATTCAACAATACGTAAGATTGGGTTGGAAAAATTATAATTTCTCGAGCAAATAGTGACCACAGACTTGTAACCAGACAATTTTACATGGATAACTAAACTAGTTTCACCAGTAATGCAAGATATCAAACATATTATGAGCATACAAATAAGGGCAAGAGCAAAAGATGGATAAGCTGAGATGTCGATATTAGGAGAATAAATGGTTAGGTTTATAAATACCTCCCTTACTTGAATACTGAGAGCCAATTTGACCATGACAGAGATTCTCAAGGAATTGCTTCTTCTTAGGGAAAATTGTACCTCCACCACTAAGCTATATTTAATGGAATTTTCAGGCACAATCAGAACTTTAGCTACTGGATGATTTACCTCATTTGTCTTGGCATGGGGCAGCAAGACGGATTGAGAATTTTCTTCCATCCCCAGTTTCTTCAGTTGTTTCCTTTTCTTCCAATTGAAGCAAATGGTGCACTCTTGCACTTGTGTTTTGGTTCTTAATGCCTTTTTTTCTTGCAGAATTTTCCTTTTTTTCCAGTTGAAGCGTATGGTACCTGGGATCACACAGGAACGCATTAGTCTTGACAGAGAAGCTAAATTTCCTTTGCAGAATTTAGTAAACTTCATATCAAAATAAATGCTAAGGATAATACAGTGAAAAAACGTAGGAATATAATGCAATTTCGGAAATTAAAATTGAAGATCGAAATTAAGTCAAAATCAAATAAAAGCAGCTAAGAAAGGAACAATTTAAAAGAAATCTTAGAGATTAAGGATAAATCAGTTGGGAATCCCGTCAATTCCAAAGAATTAGTAGAAAAGTTGATAATAATTTGATAATAAAAATCAGTAAAAAAGTTGATTGTCGATGATAAAGAGATGCAGGTGAAGAATCCGGTGTATTGAAGGTTTCCAGGGTCTTGAAACTGGGGATTTGGTCCAAAGAAGAGGTTATCTTTGAGATATTTCTCTGAATCTTTCGGTCTTTGTAACTTGTAAATTAGGATTCTTGGTGTCTTGGAGTCTTCGAATCTTAGAGCAGGTGTCTTGGAGTCTTATAAACTAAACAGTCATACAAACTTTGATCTCTGAAATTAGGTTTCCAAAAAGAAAAATGTCTTTCAAGCGAGTTTTAGTAACTATGGTTGATAGATCTGAGATGGGTTTTGTGATTCGTATACATGAGAAAGATTATTGAAATATTTTGTTGATTATCGCCGTCGTCTACGGTGGATACTGGCTATTTCATGGTGTTTCTAGGTATGCTAATGGTGGTTACTGGCTAGTTGGTTACTGCTGTACTGATTGATGCACACGATTTAGTCCATTTTTCTAAGCAAGTTTAACGGCGGAAGAATTTCATCTTTTAAATTCAATCTTGGTATAGGGGCGGCAAGAAATGGTAGAGGGGCGGCAAGTGTGATAGCAATGTCCCTCTTATTGGTTAGGGGTGTCCTATAGGGGGTGTAGATTGACTAGATTACCCTTTCACCTTAAATCAACCAAAATCAAATCAATTTTTTTTTCAAACCTAATGAATCAGAAAAAATCAAATCAGTTTTTTTTTCATCTTCTTCTTCATCTTCTCTTCTCCTCCATCAACCGTAATCTCCATTAAAACTAAAAATTTCATCGTCTTCGATTAATCGGCGATTTGAGAATGTTTGGAAAAACCCAGTTAGGGTTTAGTTTATCGTGTTGGATTTAAGTTAATTTTGTATCAAAATTAGGGTTTTACGAACCGTAACTGGAGATTTTGATGTTAATACGGTTGGTAACAGTTCAATTACCAACCGTATGTTCTTATATCTGAGAATTTTCTTCAGTTACGGTTGGTATCGAGCATTTAATTACCAATCGTAACTCAGTTACAGTTGGTAACTATTTTAGTTTACCAACCGTAACTGAGTTACGGTTGGTATCGAGCATTTAGTTACCAACCGTAACTGGTTTTACGATTGGATTTTCCCCAAATTTAACCAGTTACGGTTGGTATTCGATAACTTACGAATCGTAACTAAGAGTTACGGTTGGTCACGAGCAAAATTGCAACCGTAAGTTCTTCTGAAAATTCAAAAGTTTTGATTTTGTTATGTACTTTAGATAATTTTGAGCGAGAAAAAGCTAATGGGAACTAATTTAGAAGTATCTTAGGGGTCTTGGAATCACTCATTTTGGTTGAGTGAATCAAAATCTAGGGTTTCACAAATATCACATAAGTTTTCTTTTTCTTCTCCTCTAAACTTTTTTTTTTTATAACTCTAAAAATCTGATTTTAGAGTTATAATAAGTGAAAATTAATTATCAACACTAATCTTGATTATCATTACTAATCTTGATTATTAACAATAAGGGCTAATTAGTCATTCCCATATTTTTCTTTGATAAGGGGCACTTGAATTACCTTGTAATGACCTTTTTTGTCTTATTAGGTTGCCGCCCCGCTACCATTTCTTGCCGCCCCTATACCGAGATTGTTTAAATTTCATGTCACTTTACCGTTTGGAATAGAACATCAAAGGTATAAACTTCCAAAGCCGCCATTGAACTAATGTCAGGCGATTGGTGAAATTTTGTTTAGACATGTTAAGTCGAGTGGGTTTTATTTTTTTGTTAGCCTATTTTTCCACCAATTCATAGTGAATTTACTTTTTCGTTTCAAAAATATTTTATCAATAAATAGATGTTTTTTCTGAAAAAGGGATCATTTTTTTTTTAACATCTCCGATGGTAACTTAGTGTGATATTATGTAAGTTTTTTTTTACGGACGTCAGATCATCAATTGGGATGAAAAAGAAAAACCCATAAAAAAGTTTGCTTAGTCTGGGACTTTTTAAACATTGATCTAGAATAAAATATTTAATCTATGTCACAATAACAATAGATGATGATCACAGAATGTTTACATCCCTCTATGGGAACCTCTGAAATTAGAGGATAACTTTGAGGACATAAACTACAAGTCTACCATACACGTTATCTTTATTATATCCCTTCACATATTTGTAAGAGACGTTTTTTTTTTGTTAAAACATCAAAAGTCTTATGTGATCTTAAATTGAGGACATTTTCGGTGTCTTCTTATAAATGCTCTAATTTTTAACATAAAAGTCAACATAAATCTCTAGGTGTTATTTAGTTTAACGCTCAACATTATTCTAATTGATGTTGTCTGAATCAAACTGCTATTTGGATTGATGTTGAGCGTTATTTGTATTTCTACTATCGCTTAGATTTCAAGCTCTCTTCTTAAAAAAAATAAAATAAATAAATATATTGTAACATGGCTTGAAAAAGCGAAGAACCCAAAATAGAAACATTTGGACTTGGCATTCCCCATTTTTTATTGAACAATTACAATTAGAATATTTGTAATGCAGGTTGAGTAAAAATGTGAAATACCTTAAGGAAGTTTAACACACAAATGGAAGTTCATATTTTGAAGTGTCTAATTTGATGGAACTTCCTCGTTTTCAAATCTTAGCTATTAATTATATTATTATTATTTAATATTATAAGTTGGTTGATTGTAATTAGTAGTGATATATATTAGTAAACTTCTTCATTTTCAAATCTTAGCTAATCCGGATCGTCTGTTGCAATTTCCCTCTGTTCCTCTATTCCACCCAATCTCAAGCCGCCATGTGTAGCTACAAGTTTACAAATTTAAACGTAATATACTTGACTAATTTGAACGGATTTTCAAAGAGAAAAAAAAGAAATATTTGAAGTTCTTCAAAGAAACACGATGGAGCACAAAATTTACATAGCTCGGATTCTCAAGAGAATCCATGAGAGTTAAATTATAGATGAAGTTCTTTATTTTAGCATAATATATCTATAGATTATAGACACAGAAGAGGATTCTCTAAGAACCTTGATGCAGTTATTATCCGTACAATTTGATTTTTTTTTTATTTTTTTTGAGTGTGAAAAGAAAACCAACATCAGACCGCAAGACCACAATCACTATTATTTACTCTTAATATTTTGTTTTGAAATTAGAGCATCTACCGTTCTTCACTGTTTTCCCATTGCACAGGCAACATGGCTGAGGTGATGATTCTAATTATGATCACATGGTCCTTGAATCTAAGTTTGTTGTGACCAGACTTCACCGTTGACTCCTATATCACCGTCTAAGTAATATAGTTTTCGTTCTAACTTTAGTGATAGATTTATCTACTGTTATCGGAATGCATAGCATTACATGTGCATTCATCCCCTTCAAATTGATCGACAATTTTTTTGTTCATCATAAAATCATGATCGACAATTGTTGTGACAAGCTACCATAGCTTAAGAGCCCGCTATAATGAGCATCTCAGTAAGGTTTTTACTAGGGTAAAGATTCAGGAGTATTCTATGGACGGAAGAGATAATTAAGGGGATACTTATTTCCTTTTTTCTTTCACTGTGAAGATCCGTTAAAATAGGCAAGTATATTACGTTTAAGCTTGTAAATTTTGGTAGTTATAATATGGACACATGGCGATCTGAGAGTGGGTGGAATAGAGGAACAGGGAGAAATCGCAACAGACGATCCGGAGCCTTAATTACTATTATTTAATACTATAAGTTAGTTGATTATAATTAATACTGATATATAGTAGTCAGATTTCTTGATAAACTTTTATCTCAATTAACAAAGTTCCATAAGAGTTGAATTTAGATTAATTAATAAATGATTTAATACGTTAATCGGATTATACTCCTTATTTTAATATGGTTTTAAGAAATATATGGCCAATGGATGTTTAGCAAAACTCTTGGATGACTAACGGTCAATTTAAATCATTCCATTATTTTATATGATATCAATCGTAAGGTATTGTATCAAACATGTGTTTTGAGCTTTTGCTTTGAAAATAGACATAAGAGATGCCTACCATAGCATAGGGTGTCTTGGAGTACTATAGCATAGGGTGTCTTGGAGTTTCCTTAGTCATATTTCGTGTCTTGGGAGCAGAGACTTCGTATACGTACCTACACGGATTATGATCTGATGATTCGTTTAATTGATCGCCAATCCTGATTGAAATGACGAGAGTACCAAGTACACCACAATCTTTTCGATGTCAACCTATAAGTCGGATACCTTGCGTGACTTAATATAGACAGAAACTATCAAGAAGATAGCAACCACAAGGTATACACTTGGTATATAGTTTCTAGTTTGAAATCGAACCTCAAACTATAGGGATCAACCCAAGTGTTTGGGATTAACGTACAAGTGCAATTACTTTAATTATAGTTTAAACAAATTATAATGCAGAAAGTAAAGTAAAAGCACACAACGAGAATTTGTTAACGAGGAAACCACAAATGCAGAAAAACCCCGGGATCTAGTCCAGTTTTGAATACTCTCATAATTAAGCCACTATACAAAGACACTATTAACTTCGTATAATTGAGACCGAGTAAAATACCCCTAGTTACCTAGTTTCCTCAGTATCCCTGCGCCTACAACCAATTTATCTAACGCACGTGAATCCTAAGATAGAGTCCACTATCTTAAGTTGCTTCAGCCTCTCCGAAGACATTAAGCACTCAACCCGTTCGATCGTCTTCCAAACAATAAATGACTAATCTGTTTGGTAACCACTCTCCTATCTCATGAAATCAATCAGAGATATTTGTGTTGAGTGTGACGAAGGTTTTTATGTTTAAAATCAATTGAACTCCTTTGTCGGGTTTATATCTTCCAAGATCTAGATTAAAAGTTAACCAGATCAAGTCAAACAGAGCTATCAGATTCAGATACTGAAAAGTACCACAAAATGATAGCTTGACGATGGAAATACGACTAGTCAATAACAAGTCTATCAAAAGATAAACTATATCTAGTCGGATCTCAGTCGATTAAGTTTGTGCATGAAGTAATTCACGAAGATACGAAACCAGTAAGAAAAATCTTCTTTTCTTTAAATCTTCAATAGTGTTTTGTACCTGCACAATAAGAAACTTGATTCCTGACTTATGATTGATAACGTACATAACAGAGTCTGTTAACAATGGATTATCACAAGTCAACGTTAATCCCTTGATCTAGTTTAAGTGACCTTATGTCTGAAGAGAAAGATCTCAAAAATAATCAAACTAGGGGGAAGTCAGGGGTTCAATCCCCACCGTAAAGGTTTGTATTTAGATTAGTTGTATACGGGGGGTTGGGTCTGGCAGTGGGGCCAGTCCAACTGGCTGGATTTGGGTATGGGTCTGGGTCCGGCTTTAGCCTAGCAAAAAAAAAATAAAAAATAATCAAACGAGGTTTAATAAAGAGTTAACAACCGTTAGTCAATAAGATCAATAATTGAAAACTAAAATAACAATGCAATTCTAGTTTCCCACCAATGGTATCAGTAGACGCTTCTTGATCCCAAAGAAGTCTTTAAACTAGCGGACGTAAGATATTTCGCCTAATTAGGTTAGTCTCCTTTCCAATATAGTATTACGCGAATACTATTAGTCGGCTACACCAGAAACAACAAAGATAAAGTTTGTCTGGCTCTGGATAAGTTTGTAAGACGAAAAACTTCACTATTTCTAGACCAAGGTAGTTTAGACACCAAGGAATTTCCATAACCGAAAATATTCTTAAGATATACAATAAAGCACCTAAATTCGTTTTTGTCTAATTTCAACCAATATCCAACTGTATAACTGAAATATTCATGGAATACTCAATTTTAGATAACACTCTTAATTAACATATCTTTCCAGAGATATGTTTTGATTGCTGGTAAAACAAAACATATTAATTTCCAAAATCTCAAAAAGATTCTCTATTATTTTGGTTTGGGATCTCACTTTGAGGATCAAGGAATATCTTTGAACAATTAAGAAATAAGATTTCAGCACATGTTGAAATTTCTCATTATATCGACATCTTGAACTTTCTTATTTTGCAAACTTCCAAATCACACAAACCCTAAAGTATACGTGACTTAGAGAAATCAATTTTGCCTATTAGGACCGGTTCTACCATGACTTCTAAAACAAGTTAGGATCGGTTCTACCTTGACTCCTAATATAGTCAGAGATCGGTTCTACCTTGAATCCCAACATAAGATAGGATCGGTTCTACCTTGATTCCCTATATAGGTTAGGATCGGTCCAACCTTAAGATCTTCAATGAAAACCGGACCATCAATCCTCTTGAATTCCTTTCGATTACGAAACAAGTTCGTACGTCTACTTCCTTAAACTCATGTAATTAAATATAATTTTCTAGGTACGAAATAAAACCTATATTCACTACACAATCTAGTAAATAGTTACAAAGATTATGTTGATGTCGCAATTACGAAGTTCAAAAGATAAGCATTATACTTCGTAATTCAATATACCAACATAAAGCACTTATCACTAATGTTATATTGTTCCTTGACACTTTGATCACAATATGATGATCAAGTCTAATATACTAGAGTTTCATGTATAAAACTTCGCATGTTATGTTTTCAATCAGAAACGACTTGAAAGCTTACGATATAGAAATGGAAACAAGTCAGGTCATGTATTACTAACCTCAAGTGAAAGGATGATGTTATCGTTGATGTCGATACGTGTTCGGAGTAATACTTGTATGTCTCAACATTTCTAGACTTCCTAGCTAGTTTAACCTAACGAAGTTGACTCTAGTAATCTAATCAAGCGACTTATGAGTTTTGATACTAAAATATGACAACCAAACTTGACATACCAACGCTCGGTCAGTTCAACCGAGCAATGCTCTAACAATCTCCCCCTTTGCCAATTTTAGTGACAAAGTACTCTATCACATATGGACAATACAAGAATTAAAAGATGCAGATATTATATTACATTACGTTCTCTTAACTCATTCTTCATACGCTTGATTCCAAGTTTCAACAGCTCATAACCTGCACACATTCAAAAATAAATGTTGTTGTTAATGCATTTGAATAACAAAAGCTTTACTCCCCCTAAAGGAAAGTTGGGTAGATATTCAATCTGAACCTATTTGTTATTCCTCTTTTGTAGTATAAAATACTACACAAGATGATGATATGTTTCTCCCCCTTAGTCTATGCTTTACTCTATCGTTAGATATATATTTTTAGCACATATAACCTTTATCAGTGATTGTAAATCACCTGTATACTCCATATATTTATCCCCCTTTTTGTCACAAAAATGACAAAGACATGAAAAAATACATGAGCAAACCGAAAGGATCTTACAAGTTCATAAAAACAACCTATTAAAATTAAGCATGAAGGTCTAACATACCATTTTAGATAAGCAGCACTAAAACCGAAACTACCTAAGTAATTTTTTAGCATCTTATCAAAGAAACAATTGCTTCGGCCCGAAGCAATTTTTCCTTTGATTTGATAAGTCATAAAAAGATAAGAATTAACTTTGTTGCTTATCAGGATCTAATTATTCATAAATAATTGTACCTCATTTAGACAAGATAAACTAGGTTACTAGTTTTCTTGTCAATGACCCAATTGGATTTGAACAATCGTACCTCATTTTGATAAGCCTAAATTAAGATCAAAATTAATTTAGTTTTTCTTATCAGGAATCAATTGGACTAAAACAATTTAACCTTTATTTTTTTGAGCAAAAACAAAAACCAAACTTGATTTAGTTTTTCTTAACCGGATTCGTTAAGCAAAAGCAAGAATAGGAAATTTAAATAAGCTTTTCTTAATAGGAAAACGATTAACAAACATAAATAAATCGTTTCCTTATTCTTCGATATGACAAACTAAGATCCGAACTGATAAAGTTTTTATATCAAGAAAAATTATCAAAATAATTCTTTCCTCGGTTTCCACAACTACTCTCCCCACAAAGATATGACGTTTAAGCACCAGTGCAATATAAAACTCTCCCCATGTGAGTTGTTATTCCCTGCGAGACAAAAGAATAACAAACAAGATAACCTTTACCATAGAAAGGTCGACAAAGTCTTAGCTTTTACGTTGCCAAGGTAAAATTCTAAAACCGAAACTCATATGTATACTAAATACACAATTTATGAAACATAAATCGATAATAGTATAATCGTGATTTATCACGTTAGTTTAATCAATATCTACTTATGGTCAATTGATAAAGCATCCAACATGGTTAGATCCAAAACCTGCTTATATCAAAAAGTCACAACATTATAAGAGATATACATAATATGAGATCATAAATATTAGGGTTTGATCAAAATAAATAATCATTCAGATCAAGTAATGCAATCATAACTATCAAAAGAATGACACAAATAATTTAGAGTAAAAACTTAATGTCAGAGCATTGCTCGGTTGAACCCACCAAGCGTTGGTGTGTCAAGTTTGGAGGTCAAATTTTAGTATCAAAACTCAATTAGATTCGTTTGATTAAATGTACTAGAGTCAACTTCGTTTAGGTTAGACTAGAAAGTGTAGGAATGTTGAGACATACAAGTATTACTCTGAAGACCTGAAAATTGTGAAGACGCATCGACTACAATGAAGACATCATCCTTCTACTTGAGGTATTATGATACTGACTTTACTTGTTTCCATTCCTATCATTGCTTTAAAGTCGTTTAAGATTGAAAACATAACATGCGAGGTTATATTTAATTCTCTAGTATTAGACTTGGTCATTTTATTATGATCAAATGTCAAGGAAGAATATTTGGTTATGAAGTATAACGTTTATCTTTTGAACTTCATAAATGTGACATCGATATAATATATGTAACTCGTTACTTGATTGTGTATTGGATATATGTGTGATTTCATCCTAGTGTATATGGGTAAAAATCGTTTCCACCGATTTCGTTAAATTCAGTAGGTGAGTGGGAAACTGGTTTAAACCCTAAACAAATGTGCTGCACGTGAGCACTTTCTAGATTCGAGAGATCAATCTGTACAAGTCCGGCCTAAACCAAGTGTTGATGGGTGAAAACTACTCCTGCAGAATTTGGTAATTTGGGGTGTGGATGAGGAATGAATCTAAACCTTCAACAAATGCACTGCGCGGTGAGTGCTTGTAGATTCGAGAGATCAATCTGTGCAAGTCAGGCCTAAACCAAGAAATGGCCGTTCCAGACTTGTTTCGGTCACAAAGTGAAGGAGATGGGGTTGATCTTAGGAGGAAGCGAAGAAGGTGTTGAGATTGTGAAGATGTTGGCTTGCTTATGACTTGTGACAGAAAAGTGAGCAGACTTACGGTTAATGTAAGGAGGCTCTGGATGTTGATTTTCCGTCTCGTCCCGAACTTGTGTTGTTCTCAGTTATTCCTTGTTGTTGGAAATAGGGCGGAGACCCTATTTATACAAGTCATTGAGCCTCATTCACGTTTCTCGTGGGTAGTGGAGGTAGTGGAATGATGGAGTAGTGGAGTTGTGTGTCGGTAACACACGACCAGTCTTGCACACTTTTCCTGTTCATCTCTAACCGTCCATGACTTCCTAACACGTTCTTGTGATGGCGCGTTGCACGCCGCACGCCTGTAAACCGCTGAGACCAATACCCTAGTAAGTATCCCCGATTTGTGACATGATTGATAAACTGGAATGTGGATCGTGGATCCACGAAAGATAGCATGTAATGCTGAATTGAATAACTGCGTTATTCGTAAAGTCGATACTTGTGAAGTATCGTGTGTATTTTATGCAGGTACATCGCATTACG
Source organism: Papaver armeniacum (assembly GCA_023531295.1). Lineage (NCBI taxonomy): Eukaryota > Viridiplantae > Streptophyta > Magnoliopsida > Ranunculales > Papaveraceae > Papaver > Papaver armeniacum. Next base: position 632,436 of record JAJJWW010018901.1, read on the forward strand.
GTGTGGTAAAGTGATGGGTAATGACTCCTCACTAACAAAATAACTCTGACCGTGGTTGTATAACCAAGCTGGTGAAGTCGGACGGATGAGATGATGTTTGAGACACTCATCTGCGACCGTTGATGAAATCAGGGTTTTTAAAGAGGTGCGCAAGCATCACTCTTCAGCTTGGTCGAAACCAAGCATGGGAAGGATTTTGTGGAGGAACGACCATACATGCGTGTTGACGGCATGATGGTGTACACGTCCATGTCTCACCGTCTCATGGAGATGCAATCTAGGCCACTCAATTTGACCGTCAAAGAGGAGTGGTTGAGATCGGTTTGCGGCAGAAATCCCTTGCCGCAAAGGAGTTGGAAACCGCATGACATCCCAAGTTTGGGCGTGCGTTCCAAGACGACCCATCTTGGTCGGTCTTGGTCGATCATACCAGCGTGTAGGTGGTAGGCTAGTGTTCACACCTATACCGATTATCCCATGAAAACGTGATCTAAGCCACTCAAATCATCCGGTGAAGTTGAGCGGTCGAGATCAGTTTAGGATTTGGGAGATGTAACCGCGTGAGTTTGGTCGGGCGTTTTGGATTAGCCGGGCATGGTATGCCTTGGCCGACCGCAAGAGGAGGTAGATGGGCCCACGGTGGTCATGCTGGTATGACCGGCCTTGGTTAATCCAATCTGTGACTCTCCATTCGTACCGGAGAAGATGGACGCGCGTGATGACTTGAAACCCTAATTTTGGCTTTCAAAGCCGCGCGACCATGCTCTTTTGGGCGGACGAATTTGTTGTAACCAACCATGGTTGGCTTTGACCAATTAGTCAAGTGTGTAGGCGGTCACACGGTGATCGTGTCGACATGCTCCGGGCCCTTTGAGTCTACATCTACACCCTCCATCTATGCCTGCGAAGATGGACGGTTGAGACCGTTTTGCGGCACATGTAATATGCCGCAATCCCTAATTTAGGGTTTTCCGTCCATAATGCTTGGTATGGACGGTTTCTTGGCAAGCGAAGGCCAATGGTCGACCATGCGGGGTCGGTTGTGTGTATTCCATACCCGGCTTGGGGGTGATGGAATTGATCTGTGGTCATCCAATCATGCTTGTGGAGTTGGATGACTGCGATCGATCATATCCGGCAAGCTAAGGCCGTGGGTATTCCATACCATGCTTAGGGTGATGGAATTGATCCGTGGTCATCCAATCATGCTTGTGGAGTTGGATGACTGCGATCAGATCATATCCCGGAGATCGATACGATCAAGTCCGGCGCTCAATCGGGCTAGTATAACACACCGAGAGGGGCTCAATCGGGCTAGTATAACACACCGAGAGGGCTCGGGCTAGTATAACACACCGAGAATCACCCGTACGGGTATTTCGTACATGGATTCATTATAGTGCTTGGAGGTTCGTGTTACTCTGTAAGAGTAACACTCGGTCGTCATGCCACACCGATAATGATTCATTATAGTGCTTGAGGTTCGTGTTACTCTGTAAGAGTAACACTCGGTCGTCATGCCACACCGGTAATGAGTACAGAAATACAAGACTCGATATGAAATTCACAGGAAGGGATTGTTTGCTACATGCTCCATTCTTGGTGAATTAAGTGAGGAGTATCCGTCACTTATAAACGGCTTTATCTTTTACAAGATGTCGGCCGCATGATTTTCTCGGTTTTTTACAAATTTAACCTTAAACGAAAGTCCACCATCAACATTAAGTCCCCTGCCTAGCACATAATGGTTACACTATTGTGTGGTAGGCATGAGATGGTGACATACAGAAATGACCAAGCTGGAGTGAATACATATTTACCGGATAGCTTCACATTGTCAGGCGTTTCCCTGGAACTGGTTGGTCTTGATTAAGGATGCGAAGGAAGCAGGACTTGATCCGGTGAGTCGCTTTGGTTCCTCTTGTACATGTATGAGCTCGGCCGCTCCTTCAGGTATACTTCCTTAGTTATACACGGCTTTCCTCGGGTATATTTGATAAGTCTCGTCGATTGTTATCCCGAATTAGTAGCCTTCATAGGTGGTAAGTAGAGACTTCTCTTCCTTCTGAGATTCTGTCGACTTGTGAGATTATAAAGAATCATCTCAACGTGGTCGTTTATTCTATATCCTGTATCTCAGTGCAATCGCTCCGATTTTCTGATTAGCTGATCGATAGTTTTGATGATCCTCTTTTTTTTTTTTTTTTTTTGTGTGTGATCATAACCTCTTCTTCTCTGCAGATTATCATGGAAGCGGTAGACGCTCATTCTGTTGCTTCCCGTAAAGAAGTTTTGAAGTTGACAAGCCCGAAAACCATGCGCATGGAGAAGTGATGGCTAAGATCGATCTTCCTTCGTGAAGTCGTTTGTGCTATACAAAGGGATGTCTATCTCCCACCTTCGTATTGTCGAGGACGTATCCGTGCACTTTCACCGCAATTGACATGGAGGAGCGGCGGAGGCGCGAGGAAACGCCGCAGACACTAGTAAGCGCAAGGGCGAGAGATTTGCGGCCGCGGTTGAAGAGGCGGAGAGTTGAGCATGAACGACCCCGAATGAAGGCAAGTGTGATTACCCTTGTTCAGACGGCGTGATAATCCTTGATTCCGATACTGCACGAACCCGAACATTCGAAGGCAATTTGCGTGGCCCCCCGGTGTTGCTATGCCCTTTGATGCTCCCGCCAAGATGTTGGGATGGAGTCAAAGGTTGCTGCGGATGGGGATGCCCGATGCAGAAGTTGAGGAAGATCCGGAGGGAGGTGCATCGACAGGTGACGGAGCTGACGGTGATGTGGGCGAGACCGACCCTCTTGATGATTGAAATTTCTTTTGTTTTGTTTTTCTTTCCAAGTATATTCTGCATGCTCGAACATCTTCCTTGTACTCAGTGGCCGAGTTCAAGGTTTTTTCTTTTGATTATTTGAATAAAGCTTTCCTTTATAATCCTTTGCCAAGATCAGAATCGGACCTTCTCAGCGCAAGGTGCGCCTTCATACATAATTCTTAGTGATAAAAGAAGTTATATTGTAATGGAATATCCACGGACCGTGATGCAATATCTTCCCGGCTTTGTCGGGCGGATGGCTCAAATCATTTTCCGCACACGTTCTATTTCCTTCATCCCGTGAGATGTTTGCTTAGGGTTTCTTTTCTTGCTCCAAGTGGACTGATTTAAGCTGACTCAGGGGTTGGTGTTTTTAGGAGTAAAGAGGTTCTCAGATGAAAATAATGCTTCAATTGAAAATTGAAAATTGAAACCCTAGCTATGAATGCAAGTATTGCAATCATTTTCTGGAGGGATTACAAATATGACATGAAATTATAAAAGGAAACACGCTGGAAAAATATAGCACAGCGTTTTAAGGTGTGTAGGATCTTTGGAAAGTGGTAGCACAAGTATCTTAAGTTCGGTAAGGTTTGAGCCATCGTGAGTGAACTGTTATGCCCTCCAGGTTATCGGCGTTGATGAGCTTGCAAGAGCCACCTAGGATAACATCTCGCTACTGTGCACGGTTCATCTTCTCTTTTGGTGGGTGAGTCAGGTAGAGTGGTCATCTTCACCGTCATGTTTCCAACATTGAATGTAGTCGCCTTCGTCACTAGGTCTCCAATTCCGAATGGGTTTGATCCGAATGGGTTTGAGCGTGCAGACACTTGGACCTTGGCCTTGTTGTCTTTGACCAAGACAGCTTCTATGCTCCTGATAAAACGTTTGAAAGGGGCGGCTTCCCATTCACATCTCCTAGCCGGGGTTGGTTTGTCGGTTGGAGCCAGTCCCCAGGACTTGTCAGAATGAGGGGCGGTAGTTTGCAAGGAGGGTTGTGTGATGAGACTTACTTGAGACCGGAACCTTTCAGTGTATGCCGACAGGCTCTCTCCAGGAAGTCGTGTCATATTGGCAAGTTGTTGGTGCGGCAGCGGACAGTCATCAGGTAGTCCAGCGGGCGTGTTGGAGACTCTTTCAGGTATCGAAACCCAGTAGAGGACAGACTTCAGTATGGCTTTGTTGTCATGCGTCCAAGAGCGCCCTAGGATCATGTCGTAGTTGGGATGATCTTTGACTACATAGAACTTTGCTCGTGTTGAGGCATCTCCCAATTTGACTTCAAGGTCGATGCATCCATACGCATCTCTAAGCTCTCCTCCCGAATCTTTGACCACAGTTGGGTGACGAGTAGCCTCCCGTTTCGAAATCTTTGCCGCTCTCAAGGTCTTGACAGTAATGATGTTAAATTCGGAAGCCGTATCGATCAACGCGTTATCAAACTCAACGCCTCTCAAACGAGTGACGGTTAGGAGTCCCCAGTTCCCTTTGCTCGCATCTTTCAGGAAAGACTGAGGTTCTTGGACCGGTTCAGGATACAGACGCCTGCCTGACAAAACGTGGTTGAGGGCCGCAAATATGTCTTGACGCTGCCCCTTGGAGAAATATAAGATTTCACACATGTGCTCCATCATAGATTGCACGGTCTTGCGAAAGAGTCCCCGAGAAATCATGCGGTTCCCGATAGGTAGAGGATCTCTATGAACACCTTCGTTTCCAAGCCGGAGTTCCCCTGTCTCTACCTTTTCCCCGAATATTTGTTTCAACTCGTTGCAATCTTTGGTTGGATGATGGACGAACCCGTGGTAGCAAAGATCTCGGGATCCGCTATTTCTTCCTCGGTCGGAGGACGCCCGATAGGGGGTAGTTTTACGGCATCATCTTGGATCCACTTCCAAGAGCTCTATCACTTCATTCATGGGAAAAGGAAAACCCGTGTCTTTGGCGTTTTGTGCGGGAGTTTTGTCTGTTCCTTTTCGAGACGAAGTCTTGTGTGCCGAGGATGTTCGCTTGGTTTGTTGTTCCGTTATCGAAGCTTTCCTCTTTTCTCCTCCGCTTACCACACTCGCGTGAAAGGGCCGTGTTGTATTGTTTGTTTGTGAGACGCCGCTTCCTCGACTTTCACGCAAATCTTCACTTCGAACAACTCGGTTCTTTCTAGTAATCTTTGGTGCGCTTGTTGCGTGAACGTTTTGCAGCTTCGTGGAGTTCAGAGAATGTTTGAAAGCCCAGATTCTCTAACAGAGCGCGGTATATGGGTATCATCCCATTGATGCATGATTCCACCAATTGCCGTTCGGTAACATTCGGATCGTGACAGTCCATTGCTTGGGTTCTGAATCTTTTAACGAAGTCGTTGGGATGTTCATTGTTCCGCCGGGAGAATTCTCCTGTGTCCGAAAACGTGATTTGTTCGGACACGAAGAAATACTTCCGTAGAAAGCACCGACCATCTCGCTCCAATTGGATATCTTTGTTAGGCGCAATGTTGTTGTACTAGGTGTATGCCCTCCCGTGAGTGATTTTGAGAATTCTTTTAGGCAAAAAACATGATTGTATTCATGTTCCCCCAAGGCTTCCAAGAATCGAGAAATGTGTTCACGAGCATTACCAGTACCGTCGTAGAGGGAGAACTGGGGAGAGGTGTAACCTCTTGGTAGAGGAATCCGTTGCACATCTTGAGGGTACGGCGGTGATGTTGGTGTATGTCCGTTCGGTCCCCTTTTCCTCGATTTTGGAGAAGTCGCTCTAGATCTTCACGCGTAATGAAGTTGGAAGACCGGCCTCTCTCCCCTTGGCGCTCGGGAGCAACACGAGTTTCTTCATTCATGTGAGTGCGAGTGGAAACACTCGCTCCGGTGTATTGAATGCATCTCTCGCCGACTCCAAGGGTTGCCGTGTGAATCTTGCGGTAATCGTTCGGTCAAAGTTTTAAGGAAAGTGAGTACCTCTTTCCGAGTTGCGGCCATATCTGTTTGAGTTTTAGCAAGAATTTCTGTTTCTCCATCAAGTCCGCAATGGTGCTAGACGGCGGCCTTCCTCTTGTGTCTCCCGGCTCCTCGTCCCGGTGGAGGAGTGAAAGTTGTCGCCCGGTGACCACTTTGGAGGCGTTACGCTCGAAGAGATGCCGGGATTTGCGCCGCTCCGCTCTCAGTGATGGGAGGAGTTATTCCCACTTTGGGATATCTCGTCGCTACACCGGTGCTTGGTGGTAGAAGTGACGGCTCCACGAGATGTGTTGACCACGGTAGCTCCACCGACAGTACTTCAACACCGTGGATTGTTATCCACAACGGCTCCATCGAATTGATTGCCGACCCACACCTTAATTCCACCATAATGATTTTTTGATTGAATCGACTCTAAGATCTACCCTTTTGAGATTGATGAAATTGAATTGAATTTCGAAGAAATTGACTTTACAACCGAGAGATTAATCTCCCACCGTGGTCGCCAATTGTTGATGGGTGAAAACTACTCCTGCAGAATTTGGTAATTTGGGGTGTGGATGAGGAATGAATCTAAACCTTCAACAAATGCACTGCGCGGTGAGTGCTTGTAGATTCGAGAGATCAATCTGTGCAAGTCCGGCCTAAACCAAGAAATGGCCGTTCCAGACTTGTTTCGGTCACAAAGTGAAGGAGATGGGGTTGATCTTAGGGAGGGAAGCGAAGAAGGTGTTGAGATTGTGAAGATGTTGGCTTGCTTATGACTTGTGACAGAAAAGTGAGCAGGCTTACGGTTAATGTAAGGAGGCTCTGGATGTTGATTTTCTGTCTCGTCTGAACTTGTGTTGTTCTCCGTTATTCCCTTGTTTTTTTGTTGTTTTTGGAAATAGGGCGGAGACCCTATTTATACAAGTCATTGAGCCTCATTCACGTTTCTCGTGGGAAGTGGAGGTAGTGGAATGATGGAGTAGTGGAGTTGTGTGTCGGTAACACACGACCGGTCTTGCCCACTTTTCTGTTCATCTCTAACCGTCCATGACTTCCTAACACGTTCTTGTGATGGCGCGTTGCACGCCGCACGCCGTAAACCTTGAGACCAATACCCTAGTAAGTATCCCCAGTTTGTGACATGATTGATGTCCGGAATGTGGATCGTGGATCCACGAAAGATAGCATGTAATGCTGAATTGAATAATGCGTTATTCGTAAAGTCGATACTTGTGAAGTATCGTGTGTATTTTATGCAGTCTTCGCATTACGGTGTGGTAAAGTGATGGGTAATGACTCCTCACTAACCAAATAACTCCTGACCAGGGTTGTATAACCAAGCTGGTGAAGTCGGACGGATGAGATGATGTTTGAGACACTCATCTGCGACCGTTGATGAAATCAGGGTTTTTAAAGAGGTGCGCAAGCATCACTCTTCCGCTTGGTCGAAACCAAGCATGGGAAGGATTTTGTGGAGGACCGACCATACATGCGTGTTGGACGGCATGATGGTGTACACGTCCATGTCTCACCGTCTCATGGAGATGCAATCTAGGCCACTCAATTTGACCGTCAAAGAGGAGTGGTTGAGATCGGTTCGCAGTAAATCCCTTGCCGCAAAGGAGTTGGAAACCGCATGACATCCCAAGTTTGGGCGTGCGTTCCAAGACGACCCATCTTGGTCGGTCTTGGTCGATCATACCAGCGTGTAGGTGGTAGGCTAGTGTTCACACCTATACCTGATTATCCCATGAAAACGTGATCTAAGCCACTCAAATCATCCAGGTGAAGTTGAGCGGTCGAGATCGATTTAGGATTTGGGAGATGTAACCGCGTGAGTTTGGTCGGGCGTTTTGGATTAGCCGGGCATGGTATGCCTTGGCCGACCGCAAGAGGAGGTAGATGGGCCCACGGTGGTCATGCTGGTATGACCGGCCTTGGTTAATCCAATCTGTGACCCTCCATTCGTACCGGAGAAGATGGACGCGCGTGATGACTTGAAACCCTAATTTTGGCTTTCAAAGCCGCGCGACCATGCTCTTTGGGGCGGACGAATTTGTTGTAACCAACCATGGTTGGCTTTGACCGATTGGTCAAGTGTGTAGGCGGTCACACGGTGATCGTGTCGACATGCTCCGGGCCCTTTGAGTCTACATCTACACCCTCCATCTATGCCTGCGAAGATGGACGGTTGAGACCGTTTTGCGGCACATGTAATATGCCGCAATCCCTAATTTAGGGTTTTCCGTCCATAATGCTTGGTATGGACGGTTTCTTGGCAAGCGAAGGCCAATGGTCGACCATGCGGGGTCGGTTGTGTGTATTCCATACCGCTTGGGGGTGATGGAATTGATCTGTGGTCATCCAATCATGCTTGTGGAGTTGGATGACTGCGATCAGAGGGTATTCCATACCATGCTTAGGGTGATGGAATTGATCTGTGGTCATCCAATCATGCTTGTGGAGTTGGATGACTGCGATCAGATCATATCCGGAGACTGATATAGTCAAGTCCGGGCGCTCAATCGGGCTAGTATAACACACCGAGAGGGGCTCAATCGGGCTAGTATAACACACCGAGAGGGCTCGGGCTAGTATAACACACCGAGAATCGCCTCGTACGGGTATTTCGTACATGGATTCATTATAATGCTTGGAGGTTCGTGTTACTCTGTAAGAGTAACACTCGCCGTCATGCCACACCGATAATGATTCATTATAGTGCTTGAGGTTCGTGTTACTCGTAAGAGTAACACTGAATCGTCATGCCACACCGGTAATGAGTACAGAAATACAAGATCGATATGAAATTCACGGGGAAGGGATTGTTTGCTACATGCTCCATTCTTGGTGAATTAAGTGAGGAGTATCCGTCACTTATAAACGGCTTTATCTTTTACAAGATGTCAGCGCATGATTTTCTGGTTTTTTACAAATTTAACCTTAAACGAAAGTCCACCATCAACACCAAGAAATGGCCGTTCCAGACTTGCTTCGGTCACAAAGTGGAGGAGAAAGGTTGATTTGGGGAGGGAAGCAAAGAAAGGTGTTGAGTCCAGAATAATTCTGAGAGAGTAGTATCTCGACTTGTATCAGAAAGTGAAAGCTTCGGAAGCTTGCAAGATATGAAAGCTTTTTTGGAGAGCTTGCAAAGTTTCCTTTTCTGAGAGTGTTGTGTTTTTCTCCTGACCGAGACTTGTCGTCTGGTGGAAATAGGTAAGACCTATTTATACAAGGCGAGGCCGAAACGCACTCGGCCTCATGAAGGAAGAGAGTAAAGGGTGAAATAATGGGAGGAGGTGGTAACCGCAAGGTGTTTATGGGTGAAAACGTTTTCACCATTATTTCCTCATTTATTTGACCGCTTTATTCCTATTCACGCTTTCTTAATGTGAGCGTAGTGTACGCTGCATGCTGTGATCGCCAAACCAAAACCCTAGAAAGCATCCCCCAGTTTGTGTTTATGTCTCGAGTGTTGGTTGCACCTTGAGTGCAAGTGGCGCTGCTAGAGGCGCGTGTGGCATGTGCCACTGGCATGTGCGGAATGCCTTTGTTGCGGGTTGCACCTTGAGTGCAAGTGGCAATGCCAGAGCTGCTAGTGGCGTGTGTGGCATGTGCGGAATGCTTTGGTGGTAAGTTGTACGTTGAGTGTAAGTGGCAATGCCAGAGCTGCTAGTGGCGTGCATGGCAAGTGCCAATGGCGTGTGTGGAATGCCTTGATGGTAGGTTGCACGGTTTGCAAGTTAGGTTACCAGCGTTTGTTTTTGGCATGTGTCAATGGCACGCACGGCCATTAGGGCTATGTCCTGGTAAGAAAAGCTACCAGCGATGCATGTTGGCATGTGCCAATGGCATGCGTGGCCAACTTGGGTCACGACCTGGTAGGAAAAGCTACCAGCGAGCGTGTTGGCATGTTCCAATGGCATGCGTGGCCAATTTGGGTTGCGTCCTGGCAGGAAAAGCTACCAGCAAGCGTGTTGGCATGTGCCAATGGCATGCGTGGCCAATTTGGTGCGCGTCCTGGTAGGAAAAGCTACCAGCGAGTGTGTTGGCATGTGCCAATGGCATGCGTGGCCAATTTGGGTCGCGCCCTGGTAGGAAAAGCTACCAGTGAGCGTGTTGGCATGTGCCAATGGCATGCGTGGCCAATTTGGGTCGCGCCCTGGTAAAAAAAGCTACCCGAGCGTGTTGGCATGTGCCAATGGCATGCGCGGCCATTAGGGCCACGCCCTGGTGAGAAAAGCTACCAGCGAGCGTGTTGGCATGTGCCAATGGCATGCGTGGCCAATTTGGGTCGCGCCTTGGTAGAAAAAGCTACCAGCGAGCGTGTTGGCATGTGCCAATGGCATGCTCGGCCAATTTGGGTCGCGCCTTGGTAGAAAAAGCTACCAACGAGCGTGTTGGCATGTACCAATGGAATGCGTGGCCAATTTGGGTCGCGCTACCGGTAGGAAAAGCTACCAGCGAGCGTGTTGGCATGTGCCAATGGCATGCGTGGCCAATTTGGGTCGCGCCCTGGTAGGAAAAGCTACCAGCGAGTGTGTTGGCATGTGCCAATGGCATGCGTGGCCAATTTGGGTCGCGCCCTGGTAGGAAAAAGCTACCAGCGAGCGTGTTGGCATGTGCCAATGGCACGCGTGGCCAATTTGGGTCGCGCCGTGGTAGAAAATGCTACCAGCGAGCGTGTTGGCATGTACCAATGGCACGCGTGGCCAATTTGGCCTAGGTTGCATGGTTTGCAAGCCTAGGTGCGGGCGCTACTTTGGCATGGCGCGGCTAGGGCCAAGTTAAGGGTGTTTGGCTTGGCGTGGCGTGACCAGCGTAGCTAGGGCCAAGGCAGAGTGTGTTTGGCATGGTCGGGCAAGGTATGGCTGGCATGATTTGCCATTGGCACAGAGGTGCGTCTAGCATGGTTGGCATGCTTCGGCGCGTTTGGTATGGCTGGCATAATTTTCCATTGGCATAGAGGTGCGGCTAGCTTGGGCTAGGTGTGGCTGGCATGATTGCCATTGGCACGGAGGTGCGGCTAGCATGGTTGGCACGCTTTGGCGCGTTTGGTGTGGCTGGCATGATTTGCCATTGGCACGGAGGTGCGACTAGCTTGGGCTAGGTGTGGCTGGCATGATTTGCCATTGGCACGGAGGTGCGGCTAGCATGGTTGGCATGCTTTGGCGCGTTTGGTGTGACTAGCATAGCTAGGGCCAAGGCAGAGTGCGTTTGGCATGGCGCGGCTAGCTTGGGCTAGGTGTGGTTGGCATGATTTGCCATTGGCACGGAGGGGAATTAGGGTTTTGTTCGTTGTAACCCTAATTTGAAAAAATACACCCTATTAATTACTGACTACATGCATTAAATGTCCTAATAAATGTGTCACCGGTGACATTAGGTTATTTGGGGTTTTACGATTTTACCCTTTGTTTAAAAACCACCATCGACATTAAGTCCCCTGCTTAGCTCGGAACAGGAGCTTTGTTGCGAGGTAAGCATAAAATGGTGACAAATTATCAATAGCAAATCGTAAAGAGAATCGAGGAGGCTTGTCTGACCTTTTTTATAAATAGGATTTGGAATCCTTGCCTCTGGCAGTTTTGCGCAAATCGGGAGGCTGGCACAATTGGGAAGTTAGAGTCGTGAGAGACAGGAAGCTGGGTGGCATTGAGAAGTTGTCGCGAGTTGGGAAACTGAGCGTGCTAGCTGGCAGGACCGGCGCAAAGTGGGAAGCTGATCGTGCTAGCTGGCGGACCGGCGCAAGATGGGGAAGCTGAGCGCGCTAGCTGGCGTGACTTGGGCGGTTGTTGGGAAGTTTGGTGAGACTGGCGCGAGCTTGATGGGACCGGTGAAAACAAGGAGGGAGTAAGTGTTTCTACAGATAACAAAGTTTCCTTATTTTGCATTCCTTCACGCGCGGCTTCAATCAGGGCATCATCCATGCCAAAAAATCTGGAAGCGTTATGTCCATCATTACTTCCTTTCCTTCTTTAAGGTTCCGTATTCATACCCAACGTAATTGCATCATCTCCCTCGTTTGAGAAAGGGTTCTTCTTGTTGAGTTTCTCTCTTTGTCATGTCGCACAAAGACGAATCATCTTCTAACCAGCCAGATTCTCCAGGTGAAGGTGCAAGGTCTGAGTCTTGCAGGAGCATCCCAACAAAGGTTATTCGGGTTAAGAAAATCATACCGGTATGTTTTCTTCTTCTTGATGGATCGACGTACGCTTCACCGCTTGTTTGATGAATGGAAAAAGAGATATCCTGTTGGAGCATGCGTTACTATTATCGACGAGGATGACCTAGTCGTTCCCCTCCCTTCGATCCAAACTCGTTGATCACAGACTTGGAGAACGCGATTTAGGGCTCTCTTGTTATGAATACCCCTATGCAGGATTGTCATTCGGGACTCGTATGAGGTGTTTTTCCTCCAATTATCGGAATGTTGGCGGTTTCCTGGTGCGGAAAGAATTCGTGGTCCTTTATACGAGGATATGGAAGACATACGGCCATATCGCTACCAGGAGCGTAGTGAAGTGTTGTTCGTCCGCCTTGGTTTCCGTAGTGAACTGTCTTTTTCCAATGATTGCTGAGATGGAGAATATGTCCATCCGTGCTGCTGTAGAGTCAGCCATTCAAAGGTGGGAGAACATGGTGTCCACCTGTGAATCCTTGGAGTTTAATATCAGCTGGTTGCGGCATCGTCTCAATATTGTGAAGTTCGACAGAGCTGGTATTCTTGCTGGTGTGATTCCTGCCACAAAATCCATGCTGGAAGAGGATAAAGCTTTGGCCCTGGAGTCTCGGAGGATTGAAGGGTTAATTCGAGACTTGAAGAGTAGGACTGAAAGATATCATGGTCGGTTGAAGATGATATTTTGTAGGGATTATAATTTACTAGATGGGCTTTTCTGATTTGTATCACAAGATTTGAAGGCTCCTCTCTTTATTTTTTTTTGAAGAAATAAAGAAATTCCATTAATCTGTTGGATTGTATTGAAATTCGATAATTGGAAAGAAAGAAAGTAAAAGCAGAGAGGGTGTCTGGACGTTCACATTTTTGATGTAGCATGTTGCAGGGAAATGATTAGGCGTAGTATGCCTTAAGCCATTTTCCGTTGATGACTGCCTCTAGCTTTCCCCCATCTTCTTTGATAATCTTGTAGTAACCACTGTCGTACGCTTTAGTGATTATGTACGGCCCTTCCCATTTGGGAGAAAACTTCGGTGCCGATGCATCTTGCTGGATGTGTTTGGCGGTTTTTAGCACCAGATCTCCTTCCTTGAAAACCCTGGATTTTACATGGCTGTTGTACGCCCTGGAAATCCTGTTTCTGTATGCTTGTGCATGTTCCTCTGCCCGGGATCTTCTGGAGTCCATAGTATCTAGTTCCGCGATTCTGGCATTGAGTGATTCTGGTAGGAGCTCAAAAGTGATTTATCCTACGTTAACTGCAAGTGCACAGGCCTATTGGAGGCGTGGCAAGCATGTGTCGATCCCACAGAGAAGTGGTGTGTGCTTAAGTGATCTAAGAGCTTCTTCAATCGATTTCTATCAAGTGACAAAGTTGTTTGGTTTAATGTTGTCGATACGACTAAGTTGAGATGGTGATTGTGACTCTAAACTAAGGTAATGCTAAGCACAATGTGTTAAAACCGATGATTTTGTGACACTAGGGTGATCAATTCCACCTCCGATCTTATATTAAGACACTGTAAATTTTCACCTTGTTCTACTGCCTTTCTTGAAGGCCTTAATTGGATAATTGATGACTAAATCTCCTTAACTACCCCTAGTATCACTGGTCTTCTTACAGTACCAGTGATCACAGGCAACTTTGGTTCAATAGTTCACTATTTTCCTAAGCAATAAACACATTAAGAACAATTTGATAATCTACTTGCTCAATATTAAATCAAAGGGTTTCATTACACCCTAGTTTAATTGTTTAGAACATTATGCAGGAGAAATAAAAACAACTTTTAATTAAATTCTACAAATAAACCCTAAAACATGCTACTCTCTCTCCTCAGAGAAACTTCAATTTATACCTCACAATTCTTTCTAACCCTAAAACTGAAATTGAAAGCTTACTCGACAAACCCAAATATCAAAATTGCTTGTTCCCTCTGCCAAATCGCCTCTGCAAGCCATGCATCAGATGTAGGAGTAAACCCTAAGTCCATTTATCTCTAACATAGCCTCAGGGGTTGCGAGAGAAGCTATGTGAGAGATGAATAGAGCTAAGGGTGGCGGAATAGATAACTGTGGTGGCTCTGATGGTGTCGGGAAAGGACGGTGGTGTTGGTGGTGGCTCTGCTCAGAGCTTGGTCGGGGAAGAGGAGAAGGGTAAGGCTTATGCAGTGTTGTCGGGGGAAGAAAGAGAAGGAGAAGAGGAGAAATGGGGTGATGGTCGATGGATAAGGGTGTGGTGGTTTTGTTGTGGAGCGGGGACAGCGAGAGTTGAAGTGAGGGGTGCAGCGAGCGTAGGATCTAGGGGGGTAATATCTGAACGGTTGTGGGAGAAGTGGGTTGTTTCGGTGTTGAGTGGATGCATCAAAGGACGATGAGCAAGAAGGAGCGACCGTAGGATGCAGCTGGGTGAGATCTCAACGGCTCGGGGTGAACGGGTTCGGATCCGGGTCATGGGTAGCTCTAGCCCATGTCTTCCTTGTTGGGTTGCAACTGATTCGCGCGCGGGCTTTGGCTTTCTGCTTCATAGACGCTCGTCTCCCATTCTTTGCTCTTTTGGCTCCTCAATTTCTCCGAGCTTTATTTATTACCTAAAAACACAAAATTAATTAGTACAAATATTTATTCTTGAAAACAAAGAAAATACAGAATTTGGGATAATATCTGATTTATGAACACAAAAGATGAGTTAAAATGCCAATAAATAGATGTAGAAATATGCAATATTTGGCACTCATCAAATACCCCCAAACCTGAATTTTACTTGTCCTCAAGTGAAACAGAAATGAAGAAATCCTAACTATACCCCTGTCGCAGTCTCTCGAATGCATTTAGCGTATGCACTAAGCCTTTAAACCCCTAGGTGTCCCTAGTGGACGAGTTGTAGTCTCGTGAGGGTTTACCAGAGGTGTACCCACAAAACCTTCTCCAACTTCGAGTGTAAAAGAGTCTCAAGCATCCAAGGAGCTATGAGGACATAGAGTTTCGCATGCTAGTAACACGAAGTTAGAACTATCAAAGAACGCATTCTCATCCTTAAGTGTTGAGCGAGAAGTAACCATACCATATGAAAGAATTCGGATCTGATTGTGATCATAAGCCTCGACTTCGCCTCACCATTAGGGTTTTATGATAATTGCACTCAAAAAGATCGCTTTTTAGTCTCTCATGTGTGCAGCAGGAATAAAGAGAGAAATCATGCACACATTGTAGGTAAGAAGGATAACCTTCCGAAATAACCCGGAGACTCCACGAAGTGTGGACAAAAAGAATCTTTTTCGATGATCTCTAAGAAAGGAAATCAACCATTAGCAAGGGTGGGAGTACTCACTTACCTTCTCACCCGATCGGCAATTAATATCACTCTCTCAAAGCATTCATAGAAACGTCTTCAATCTTCGGTCTTCAAATGTTGATGACGAACTTCGAATTTCACAAAAACTTGACAAACATTTTTTTTTTTTTTTT